>CM065719.1:19842885-19863254 GCA_033310375.1 Conus canariensis | reverse complement strand
TTGTTAACAGCATCTACGTTGGCAGTTTGACGTGGGTGCACACCTGAACAATCAGTCAGATGACTTTGGACATCCCCCACCCCTGCTCCTGCAGGAAACTGACGTTGTGTAGGTAGGACTAGCGAGAGAAAGAATGTGATCGGTGTCCTAGCGAGAGAATGAACGTGATCGGTGTTCCCATAAGTCTTGTGTAGACCAGCTTTCTTCTTCTTCTCTTCTTCTAATTCAAATTTGTTGTTAGTGGTTCTCAAAGTGTGAATAGTCCTCATTGGGAATTGATAGAGACCCAATCAGATGAACGGAATTACATTGTGTCTCTGACCTCTTGGCTCCTCACCTCACCCCCACCTCCTACCCCACACCTCTCCCCTTTCATGGCATCTTAAACAAAGAATTGTGTATGCTGTGCATTGTTTTCTTGCCTAGGCACATTATCAGACATCAATGACTGCTCATACCAGACTTGCCAAGGAATAGGGTATGAGTGGGGTGGGGATGGTTGTGGTTAAACGTTCTAGGTTTAGCTTTTTTTTATCCTTTCTGCCCCCCCCGGCCCCCCCCCCCCCCCCCCCCCCCCCCCCCCCCCCCCCCCCCCCCCCCCCCCCCCCCCCCCTGTGAATTTTTAACCAAAACCTTTATAAGCTACCTTAAAATTTACCGTCTGCCTCTGGACGATAAACATTTTGTGCTGGTTGTGGACAATATTTTACGTTTTTATCTTTCCTTCATGGATCAGTGTCTGGCAATGTGTTCCTGAAAATTAAGCATTGTGAACTCAGTGTGCTCGCTATGGCTATGGCGGCCCTGTTAGGTGTCGGTTCTTCCCCTTTGTATTTATAGATAGTGGCCCGGACTTTCTGATGCGTCCTCCCAGCCTTTCCACTTGCCCATGTTAGCCTAGGAGAGGAAGGAAGGGCGATGTCGCGTGTGCGTGTGTGTTGTGTGTGTGTGTGTGTGTGTGTGAGAGGAGAGAGAGAGAGAGAGAGAGAGAGAGAGAGAAAGTGAGTGATTGAGAGAGAGACAGAGACACAAGAGAGAGAGAGAGAGAGAGAGGAGAGAGAGAGGAGAGAGAGGAGGGGGGGGCGGACGGATTGGAATAAACATGTCGACAAGAGGCTTGGTATTGGTACCAAAAGCTCTTCGCCTGTTCTTGCCTGTGGGTGACAGCGTTTTGGTATCGATCCGACGGCAGGTTGTCTCAGCTTGTTAAGGCAGACAGTGGCGAATGGCGACGGGTCAGCGACCTGCCTGTATTGCACCGCTGCCCAAGAGGTTCTGACAGGTTTCTCTGGTTCCGCGGCCAAGTGCAGTTAGTATTGGGTGATCCCGAAAGGCGCTGAGAAAGGTTCCAGAATGCAGACAGTCGCAGGAAGCGTGCTGCGCGAAACGCCAGTGATCAAAGTGCCTCTTCTCTTGGCTTTCCTAAAATATTGAACAGTGGAAATGATAACCAAAATTAAAGATGAAATATAAACTCAAAGAAAGAAATACCAACACCACCCAAATGGCCCATGGTCTATCGTGTAACTTCAACTGGATTTAAGGAAAAAGTGTGTGTGTGTGTGTGTGTGTGTGTGTGTGTGTGTGTGTGTGTGTGTGTCTGTGTGAGCATACATAGTGTATGGGGACAGATACAGTTTCAGGTGTCGTCAGGTCTTGTGAGTGCTAGTCTTTCGTATTGTTAGTGGCCTGAGTGAACAGATGAGCTGTGAACGCTTTATGGACCAATGTTCTGTGTCTTGACCCCACTTATACACAGTACAGTGAGCCACTGTGTATAGTGTAAACGGCCTCCCTATCTCTCCGCCTAAAAGGTTTCCATCGCAGGCCACTCAGCAAAGCCCTGCTTCTAGGGCTTTGACAGAAGACTACAAACATCCATTCCTGTCGGCTGCCAGCCTTACCTGGCTTCCTAGTAAGCTTTGGGTCAGGTAAACAAGCTTTTTCCCCACATGTTATATTCGTCTAGGCTTTGGGTAACGTCTGTCGAACTAGTTGTATTTGGATGCAGCAAGTTGTTGGTGTATTATGTCTGGGAGAGGGGGCAGTGGTCATTCTTAGGGACCACCGTGGAGAGACTCATAAAAGGGTGGTGGAGTTTGGTATGGTTGCTGTTGTTGTTGTTACTGAGTTCCCCCACCCCCACCAGTTACCCACCCCCACCCTCCCCCTTTAATGTGTCAACTCAGAGCATGCCTTGGTAGATTTGTAGTGAAGTGCAACAGCTGCTGTTCCAGCTCTGTCCGTGTCATTGGGTGATTTTGTGACGTAGCTTAAACGTTTGCTTCTGTCGTAACCGTTCAAAAACAATTCTGAATATAATTATAATCAACAGTTATCTTTACAACCGGTGTTCATTTACTCTCTCTCTCTCTCTCTCTCTTCTCTCTCTCTCTCTCTCTCTCTCTCTCTCCCACAATGTTTGAACGGCTTTGTTTCAGATGTCTTATTGGGACTTTTGCTTGCTTTGTTTGTCTTGTGAGAGGGGCGAGGGTGGCTTGAAACGCCTCCAGCAACCTCCTCATGTGGTCATTTTCCGGTGGACAGTTTTGATGGTCTATAACGCCGGAGGAGTAGTCGGAGAAGGGTGTCGAACTGTTCTAACGAAGTCATGGAGCTACTTCGGTTAGAGTGCGTAGAGATTTGTGCCTAGCTTGCTACTGAAAATGATGGGGCGGCGGATGGTGAAAAGGTAAGGGAGAATAGGGGGGATGGTGATGGCAGAGAGGGAATCCAACAAACTTTTGAGGAACACAAGCTTAACTAGTACGCAGATGGGAGGGAAGAGGCACACGCGGGAAAACCGCATCATAGAATCGACATGGACAGATAATTTTCATTCATGAACCGCTTTCCAGTATCTCTCCGCAAATGCCAGTGTGCACACAGGCAGACTTGTGCACTCAAATATAAACATTCACGTGCGTGCGCGCGCTTTTAAATTGACTTGTATTCAAAACAACTGCCCAGTTACTCCTGGCTTCAACACTACGTGCTTTCAGCCTTGGAATCAAGTTCATGACTCCATCGTAAGAACAACTCGTGTGACTTTACTTCATGCCTGTGAAACACGGTTGATTGAACTCACCTCGCCTCGTTATCGGAAAGAACGCCATGGGTGTCAGAACAGTTCTCCAGTTTTATGCTGTTGATTCCGACATTTCTGTTGTGCGTGATATAGGCAACATTCTTCTCAGACCCAACGTTGAAATGGAAAGCTGAAGGTGTTTTAACAACAACGGTTTGGCGCGTTTGCGGCTGTAAAGCATTACGCGTGGAACATAGTGTTTGACGGTCGAGTTGCGGATGTAGAGGACAGATGGGGTCATTGGCTTATGAGGACCGGAAAGCAAGCTGGCCGCAGATTAGGCTGACCTTTGTACAGCAAAAACAGAACACAGCACAGCGGATGCACCAGCTTGCCCCAGTGAAGTGATAGGAAGAAGAGGATGTTAGGCTGTTAGCCAGTCCGCGGAGCGCGGCACAGTAGAAAAACTACTATGTGGAAATGGACGTGTAATTTACCCCAATTCACTAGGCCCAATCCGCCTTGGGGATCAGAGCTGGGAGGCTGGCAAGGGAGACGAGTCATGGCTTGGCCCGAGTCGTTCCCCTTGTATGATTCATGCTGCATTGTCTGGAGTTTGGGCTGTCCGTGTTTTTATGATGATGAGGGAGATCAATGGCTGTCTGTGTGGGCTGTGTTGTGTGGGAGGGAGAGGGGTTCTGACAGGAAGAGCCCTGTCTGCCCTTGTAACACATTTTTTGTTCTTTTGCTTAATACAGTGTTTGTGTACATCAACGTTTTCGAGAATAGAGAATGGAAAATGTGTTGTTTGGAAAGTCTTTTGTCATCGTGTCATTCACAGAAATACAATTAGCAAAAAGACAATAGAACAAGATTTTATGGATGATGGCGAAATACCGAAATTCCATCATTCTCTGACTCTACGCCCTCATGGTATTTTGGTTGTTTAAACCAGATTAACTCTGAACTCTCTCTCTCTCTCTCTCTCTCTCTCTCTCTCTCTCTCTCTCTCTCTCTCTCTCTCTCTCTCTCTCTCGTGCGTGTGATATACTCTGTTTTCGGTTCTGTAACACATTGTTATAGAACCTAGAAGCTGAAATTTTGCATGTATTCACAGTATCATTATATTCACATTCAAGATACATTCTCCAAGATGGAACCATAATCAGCTGATGTGATGGTTTAATTGAAGATGTATGCGCTGAATTTCATAAATCAGTAGAGCAGGAGAGATTACCGGAAAGGACAGAGGAAAAAAGTAATTGGACCAAATTCTGCATACCAGTACTCCTCGCGAACGGACAGCGCATAAACCTGCTGATAACGCACCGTACTACAAATGGCGAAAACAACGCGAAGTGCCAGGAGAAACAAAAGAGGGAGGGGACCAATGTCTCGTGTTGCACCGGTGGCTGTCAGAGCGGAGAGAAAAGCCAGATGGCATGCACAGAGGGCGGGGAGGGGGCCGTCTGCCGTGTCCCCCCCCCCCCTCCCCCCCCCCCCCCACGTGTCCCGCTGCCTGGCCCGAGGGACATGGGTCACTGGCGTCGCCCACCGGAGCCCAGAGAACGAGCGGCCCGCCGCGGGAGCCAATTACTGTCAAGTCACTACATATCTGGTGAAGGAGACGAGGGGGAGGGAGGAGGTTGGTTGCTGCCTGCGCAGTGACGTAATATCAGCATGGATAGGTACTTTCCGATATCATTTCGAACTCCTTTGGGGATTCTCGGAGAGGCATTGGTTAGGGGATAAGTCCATCAGTCTTTATTAGTGGTTTGTTTGTTTTGCTTTTCTTTCATTCTTTCTTTTCTTTTCTTTTCTGTCTTTTCCTTTTTTGTGCTTTGTTTGTTTCCCTCTTCCGTACGTGTTTTTAATTTCGCATGAGTTTCATTTTGGGGGATACCATATTCATTTCACATAGCAACGTTCCATAGCAACCGTTTTCTAGGATTTTTTTTTTCTATAGGAATTTTTTGTTTGCTTTACCCAAGTTTCTGGTAGAAAACGTGCTATATTGTGTATGCATCCGTGTAGATATACACAAGTGCGGATTTGAAAAATGTTGTTTCTACCTGTTTCAAAGGTTGTTGTATGTACTTTTTCAAGGAATTTGAACTGATTATTTATAATAGAAACCGGTAAAAGTTTCAAAATTGTCCGTTATTGTAAATAAGATAATGGTTGTGCTCATAATCAATATTGTTATAGCAGAATAAAGTATATGAATGTTTCCCGGGGTGGGGTGGGGATGGTTTTTGTTTATTGGGTTATACGAATATGTCTGCACATTTTCGTTAGTTTTTTAAACCTTGCCTTGGTTTTTTTTTTTTTTTTTTTTTTTTTTTTTGAGTGATTTAAAATGTGTGTTGTTTTTAAAACTAGGTAACTAGACGGTAAGTAAAGTCAAAGTTCTCCAAACCAAATTGATCCGTTACAGAATAGAAAAGCGCTCGTCTGCAGGACACCGTAGCTGTATGTGAGGATGGATATTGGAAGCAAAATTAATTGGGGCGGGTGGTGGTTGCTAACTTCTCGGAATGCATCTGCTGTGGATTACGTTTGTGAAACGAAATTATTGCTTGAGAATGAAAATATTTTGCGTTCATGAGTGAACGGAGCACAAGCTACAGGTTCTGTTTGGGTTTACTGTGGGCTCTGTGTGGGGTCTCTCTCGCTCTCTCTCTCTCTCTCTCTTTTCTCTCTCTCTCCTCTCTCTCTCTCTCTCTCTGTCTGTCTGTCTGTCTGTCTGTCTGTCTGGTTCATTTGACATTACCAAAACAAACGAAAACATCAACAACCCAACAATTACTGAAGGTTGAGGTGTGTGTGTATGTGTGCGTGCAATCCTCTGTGTGTGTGTGTGTGTGTGTGTGTGTGTGTGTGTGTGTGTGTGAGAGAGAGAGAGAGAGAGAGAGGGGGGGGTGGGGGTGGCGGTGCTTCCCCTCGATTCCGCTGCCGTCCAGGCAGATACTTCATCTTCACCATTCTGCGCCAAGTTCTGAATCACTCGAGAGGGGAGAGGGAGGGGGGGGGGGGGGGGGGGAGAGAGCAGGAACCAGTTTGTGTGCGTGGGTTCTGTACCTGACAGGCCAGGTGTGGAGCAAGTGGCCTATTGGCAACCCTGGCCAGAGCCCCTTCCGCGGCAAACAAATAAACCCTTCTTTCCGCCACTTCTCCTCCCCATCCGCGCCTCATTCCACTTTTCCTGGTTTAGAACGTACCACCGATACCTTCTAGCAGAATCCCTTCCTTCTTCCTGTCCATCTGCCCTCTGGAGGGAGAGGAGGAGGTGGAGGAAAGGGAAGAGGGGAGGGATGGTGCTTATTCTGGATGCAGGTAGAAGTGACCAGAACATGAGGACCCGGATAGTGTTGTGAATGGATCTTTCATCTCTACTCTTTCTGTCTCTGTCTCTGTCTCTCTCTGTCTCTGTCTCTCTCTCTCTCTCTCTCTCTCTCTCTCTCTCTCTCTCTCTCTCTCTCTCTCTAAAAGAGGGTCGTGTCCTGTTCACCAGTGGCTCTGAAGAAAAAAGTTGTCCAAACAGACCCAAGGTCTGTTGTCTGTACGTGTGTCGTGAGTCTCTGTACATATACCTGCAACTTGGACAGGGGCAGCATATTAGCATACTACAGCAAGTCGTAGTCGTCCGGTCGGTCCGTGTGTTGCTGCTAGAGGTGAACATGCGGCGAATGCTGGGTTCACCTGCACCGGCTTGCTGGTATACTGACGGGTGATGGTACAGAGTATGTCTGCAGGAAATGCAGCTCCTTCGGCTTCACTGATCTATCGTGGCACCTGGCCAACCCACCTTGTCTTTCAATCCGGGAGTGGGGGTGGATGTAAGGTGTTGGGGTGGGAGTAGAGAGAGAGAGAGAGAGAAGGGGGGGGGGGGGTTGTGAGTTGGCCGTGACGTGGTCCAGCCGGATGGGTTGGAGTTCGTGTTTCACCAGACCGTGGGGTCGGTTCCTTTCTTTCCCAACAAACACTGAACGCTTTCCGTTCATATCCCCACCCCCACCCCTCGGTTTTTTTTTTTTTTTTTTTTTTCTTTCTTTCTTTTAGTGGGTAGGGCATGTGTCTTTTCATGACTGCAGAGGGATGTTTTTAGGTGTGTCTCCTGCCATTCTGCACCAGTTCTCTCTCAGTGTCTCGGTCCCTTTGCCTTTGCCTGTGTCTCTGTCTGTCTGTCTTTCTGATTGTTTGTCTCTCTCTCTCTCTCTCTCTTCTCTCTCTCTCTCTCTCTCTCTCTCTCTCTCTCTCTCTCTCTTCGTATGCGTTTTGCAAATTTCATGGCCACGTTTTATATTAAAATTGTGTACACCCCCATTAGGTGTACCAGAGATTTCTTGTATATTCCTTTCACTGCAAGTTTGGTTCCTGTGGAGTGCACGGGTTAATGTTTAACAGACTTAGGAGGTCTGATGGCACCAGGGAAGCGACCCAGTAAGACCGCTGGTTGAGCTTTCCCAACTGTGGGGCAATGAAAGGACACCCCGTTAGTTTGGAACTGACAGGCGACAAGCCGGAAGGTCCAGGGGGAAATACTCTTGAAGAGACCGGGCAAAGTTTACGATGGTGTCAGCAGAGTATCAGCCTCAATTAACCAAGGAGACCTGTTAATGTAGGAGGGGTTTACTATTTAGGGATGTTGTTCATCCGGGGATTTTAAGAAAATAGTTCTGATTACTAATTTTCTTACTTCAAACCTGTTGAGACTTAGGATCAGGCAATGCAAGGTTTGAGAAGTTGTTGTATGTTTAGTTTAGAGGGACATATATGTACTATGAAGTTTGTAGTTAATTGCTGCTGTTTGATATGTAAGGCCTTTATAAATATTCATAAGGTGTAAGGATCTGATGGGATGGGCATCTCAAGGTTTGGCACCAAAGGAAGCGTTGGTTAAGGCTTGGAAACTTAGTGAGTTAGGCACTCAGGCCCCAAATCTCAAAGAGAGAGGACTACACCTTATTTTCTGTGAAGTGTTGTGACGGTATTCTGATGGCACCAGAACTGTAAGTGTATGCATTTTCATTTTTGTATTCTGGCAGTACATCTTAACACTTTGCTCTTTGTATTTTGCTATGTGCACATGCTAGACATTTGACCATGCTACATTGTTATTATGAAATGAGAGTTGATTGTTCTATGCATTGTACTCTTGACCTTTTGGGTTTTCTATAGGTTATGCATTTTTCATTTCTGTATTCGGGCAGTACATCTAAGCACTTTGTACTTTGTGTTTTGCTATGTGCATATGCTAGACATTTGACCATGCTGCATTGTTATTATGAGATGAGAGTTGATTATTCTATGCATTGTACTCTTGACCTTTAGGGTTTTCTTTAGGTTTTAACTGAGCACTCAGATTTGAAATTATTTTAGAAGTCCAGTTCATGTTTGGTTGTTTATATGTATGAATGTAATTATGGTGGCAGGAAAGACTACTTAATTGAGGACTGGATTTTTGGTCAGTAAATGAGCTATTTTGATATTTTGTCTATAATTTTTGAGCGAATAGGTAAAGATGTAGTCTCCATGTTGTACATGGATGTGTAGATTAAGGACTGATGGGTTTGTGCAGGAAATAGAATTTCAGTTAAGTATTGAGATAATCGTCAGGAAAATATAGCATATTCGGAAATTGAGATGCAGACGTGCAGGTTAATTCGCGCTTTGTTGCATTGAGTCAATTTGCTTATAAAATTATGGTTGCAAATGCAAGTTGGCATTTAGAATGCCTTGCCATAAGTAAGATCTATTTTTAAAAAGTTAGTGCATCACCTCAATGGAAAGTGCTATAGGTGTACGATTGGATAATGTGTGAATAAAGAAAAAAAGTTAGATGATGTTCTGTGAAAAACATAAAGAAATGAAAACACAGAAATTATGGAGTCATTATGGTTATGATAGCGAGCTAAACAATAAGTAAATAAGCAGGTAAAAGAGTGATGTAGTGGACAGATTATTTGTAGCGTTTTTAGAATTTGTCTAACTGTACAGTTGAGACAGGGTCGTTAAATGATGGCCTGTAAGGCAATATTGTCGAGTAAACGGGATTCCTGCTATTGACTTATTGATTAATGTCATAGATGATTTTGCATTGCTGTTTGACCGGAGCGATAAGCCATAACACTCTTGTCTGTCTGTCTGTCTCTCTATCTGTCTCTCGCTCTCGCTCTTTTAATATTTTTCTTTCGTAACGAACATGATACCATACTGGCAAGGCGTATTGTTCTCCCTTATATGTATGTTGAAGGTTACAGGATTGTTGCCCATATAGGCTGTTTGTTTTTAGTTTCGACTGAAACTTGCATGTTTCTTTGTTGCTGTTTCATGTTTTTCATTTCATGAGTCGAAGTGTTGCGTTTGATTATGTTCACAGTCGATTCCTTTGACCGTTTGTAATTTGGGGATGCAGTCTGTTATCCCATGTTGCTTAACTTTAGAAGCGAAGTGATGGGCAGTTATGACGGAGCACATGGAATGAGATGGAATAATTGTGTTAGGGACATGAATCCCACATAATTGGAAGTTGCTGTTCCAACTTCGGGCAGCACAGGGTTGAACCGTGTTTAGGCTTACCCTGGCTTCAGAGTGGTCGTTTTGTCACTTGATTAGTTCTTGCTTGGATAGGTTATCATTGTTGATAACCTCAGCGCAAATCCAGTACAAGAGACTAAAAGAGCCATAATGGCTGAACCTATGGTTCTGAATACCATAGTATAGCACATTCCTGATTATGTGTCTCCTGGATGATATGCTCTGGCTTGCAGTTAGAATGAGGCCTTTTTTTTTTTTTTTTTTTAGGGATACTTCATCCCTGAGATTGACGTAGTTTCGTATTTTTGCAAAATGATGTTTTTATGTCACGTTGAAGAACTTACGCAATGACTCGGGTGTATGTGAACTATGCAGTGGTGTAAGATGCATTTGTGGTTTACGAAGTTTGCATTTTTATTTACAGGCCACTGTTGCTAGAGCCCTTTTTGTTTTACCCTTTCGTTTTGTTACCTTCTTTTGAGTCCTTTTTGTGTTAGTTTTTTGTTCTTAGCCTTCTTTTGTTCCATTTCCTTTTTGTTGGGTATTGTCACCAGCCCCTTTCATGTACAAAAAGCTGTGGACCAAATTAAGATAAAGAAAATCTTTACTGGGCCTGACTCATTTGTCTTTTTGGTTGAACCTTGTCCAAATTTCTCCCAGACTCGATCTCCCCTTGTGCGTTTCTTTACAGTAGGAACAAGGGGAGGAGGTTTACATTTTGGCGCTCAATGTGGGGCTGGTTTGATTACGATAGTCAAAAAGGACTTTAGCAACGTCAGCCATAAGGGCGAGCGATGGCGTCCGAGGAAGAAGCCAGGCACCTTGATGAGGCCGAAAACTTGGCACCAGCTCCAATAGGAGGGGAGGGAGACGTGGCTGCCTTACGGGACAAGCTGAGGCGACTGGAGTTGCAGCACCAGCAGGCTGTTTTCGAGCTGGAAGCCAGACTGCAACGGGCCACCCATGAGCCGATCTCCATGGTCACCCAGCCGCCATCCGGATCAGGAGGAAGAAGGTCATTGCAGACCTGTTTGCCATATGTACAGAGTGCGCAGTGGCCCAGGTCCTACAACAAATCGCCGAGGATTGTGATCCTACACGGGGTGCGACGTCTCCGGCTCCAATAGTAAAAACCCTGACAGTGTAATAAAGGACAGAGGGGATTTAAGGACGAGGTTCAAGTTCGGTGAGGATGTTGACTCTGACTGGCAAGCTTCCTTTATGGAAAAACTGATTAGTTTCTCAGATGTATTTACGCAGGGTGATTTTGACATTGGACGGCCTGTTGTTACGCGTGACACAGAACTAATCTCTGGTCCAGCTATACGTGCACGCCCAAGACCAATTCCCCCTCAGGATTTAGATGTTAGAAGGCACATCCAAGAGTTGTTAGACGTAAATATCATAAGGCCATCGTCTTCCCCATATGCAAGCCCCATAGTACTAGTTAGGAAGAGAACAGGACGGCTGAGGTTATTGTGTTGGTTACAGGGCTGTTAATGCAGGGACAATTAGGGACAGTTATACAGTGCCAAAGATAGGAGATTTGCTTAGAACTTTGACAGGGTCCCAGTACTTCAGCTCTATGGATCTGTCGAAGGCGTACTATCAGGTACCACTGACAGAAAGGGCCAAGAAAGTGTCTGCTTTCATCACGCCTTTGGGGCTCTATGAAGTTTCGTGTTTTTCATTTCATGAGTCGAAGTGTTGTGTTTGATTATGTTCAAAGTCGATTCCTTTGACTGTTTGTAATTTGGGGATGCAGTCTGTTATCCCATGTTGCTTAACTATAGAAGACTCCTTTTTGATTTAGTTTGTTGTGTTTACCTTCTTTTTTTTTCCCCATTTCTAGCCCCATTTATGTACAAAAACATCTGTAGACCAAATTAGAAGAAAGAAAATCTTCACTGGGCCTGACTCGTTTGTCTTTTTGGTTAAACCTAGTCCAACTTTCTCCCGAACCCGATCTCCCCTTGTGCGTTTCTTTACAGTAGGAACAAGGGGAGGTTTACAATTGATATGTGGTGTTTTTGAGAGCCGGCTGGAAAATGGAAAAAGTCTCTTGTGCTACCCAGTCCACCCCCGACACATCTCGCTCTCTCGTGCTCGCTCTCTCGCTCGGTGTTCATGTCTGTTTGCCTCTTTCTGTCTTTGTTTTTCATCGACTGTCAACAGGGTTGTTGCTAGCTGTCTTTCCTCTCATCTTTTCCAAATACCAACCCCTTTTCCCATCTTCCCCGAATCCATCTCTCTCTCTCTCTCTCTCTCTCTCTCTCTCTCTCTCTCTCTTCTCTCTCTCTTCTGGCGTCAGGTCTCATCTGATGTGGCACCAGCCGCACGAGATCCTTATCAGGCAGACAGAAACTGGAAGCTGCTGCTGCTGCACAGTGTTGTTTAATGTGTGGGAATGAGGCCTAATGTGCGGGCGGCCTAGGCCTCTTTTTCTGGGGCTGAGTGAGCTCACGACGATCCCAAGTCTGGAGGCATTAGTTCGTATCAGCGTACTTCTGCAGGGAGATGGCTGGCTACCTGTCTGGCAGGAGACACGTGGGAGTCTTCAAAGCAGCTCTGTCGTTACGATTCGGTCGGACAGAGATAAGACACCATCTCCCCCCCCCTCTCTCTCTCTCTCTCTCTCTCTCTCTCTCTGTCTCTCTCTCTGTATGCGCGCGCGTGTGTGTGTGTCTCCCTGTCTTCTCTCTCTCTCTCTCTGTACTCTCTGTATGTATGTGTGTATCTGTCTATCTACCTACCTACCTATCCTACCTGCCTGCCTGTCTGTCCGTCTACCTATGTCTCTATTAATCTATCTGTCAATATCCCTCGCTCCCTTCCTCCACCCTCCCCCCCCCCACCCCCCTTTTCCTCCTCCGCCTTTTCTCCATCTTCCACCCACTTTTCCTCACCTCCATGTTTGAGGTTTCGGTTTGTGAATGGTTTTGTCTGTTCTTCAAAAGACATGAAGCGCATAAGCGTCATCCGGGCAACAGCAGCATAGAAAGTGGAGTGTTCTGTGGCAGCAGAGCGCGCTAAGCATCGACATAAAAACATCCGATCTGTTCCGCTGTTACAAGGTGCTGCCAGTGTGCTGAAGACGTCGGAGATGGCCTACTATCTTGGGGACGTGTGTGTGTGTGTGTGTGTGTGTGTGTGTGTGTGTGTGTGTGTGTGTGTGTGTGTGTTCTTTAAGGTTTGCCATGTCTCTCCGCCCGATCTTATTTCCGCCGACAACATGTTAACAGCATGTCTGCTTCATCCGTGAAATCCCCGTGGACATAATTATGGACACGAAGACGTCAGCCGATCAATGGATGCACATTAAGACGAGCGAGTGGATTAAGAAATCAGTCTGAAGCTTCTGTTGAGTGCTTGAAGAATGGCACGCTCTCCCGCTCTTCCCTCCCATATCACATACACACACACGCGCGCGCACACACACACACACACACACACACACACACACACCTTCCTTTCCACGGTCTTGGTGCCAATGTGCTTATCTTGTGAACCCAAGCTTTGTGGCCATCAGACACACCAGACCACCACGTGGAGCTCACTCGCCGTCATTAGCCTCTGACCGCCCCACCACCACACCACCAACCACCCACCCTGTGTGCTGCCTATGGTGCATTTTTTTTTTTTTTTTTTTTTTTTTTTTTTTTGAGAACAGAGGAAATCCTGCCGCGGCGCCCAGCGACTTAGGGGAGTGATGAAACATTTCCCCGGGACTATACGACCCGTGCCTTTATGGCTGCTTTTGTGTTTTCCCCATCAGGCTTCGTTCCTCTGAGCTGTTCAGCCCATACCTGATGGAGAGGGAGGGAGGGGGAGAGAGAGAGAGAGAGAGGGGGGGGGGGGGAGAGAGTTCAGCCCCAACCTGAGACAGACAGACTGAACGACTTAAGAGAGAGAGAGAGAGAGAGAGAGAGAGAGTTGGATGGATGGAACTAACGGCGAGGGAGGAAAGGAAGATGAAATAGTGTCGAGTAGACATGGATGTCTGTGGATATGCGTGATGGAGACGTGGTCGGAGTCAGTTCTAATCCATTACCTGCCTCCTTCATCATTGCTGCTGCTTGCTTCTGCAATCTCAGCTGTGTTCTTAATAGGTTGGTAGCTTCGTTCCAAAGTGGGTTTCTCCCCAGCTTGCATTACGTGAATGTGTATGTTTGTTTGTTTTATTAAGATATTCGTCTTTTCTCCCACCACCCTCATCGCACATCTTTTCCTGTTTTCTTCTGGCACTCCGAATATACAAACTAGTCCCCTCCTTCCCCCACTCCCTCTCCCCTTCTCTTCCCATCAGTCATCCCCCTCACAGTATGCACAACACACGTACACACCCATACGCATGCATACGTGCGCATGCGCAGAAGCACATTTACTTTCGTGTTCAATCACCAACTCATTAAAAATCGGTTTTTTTTTTTAAACGATTTTGTTTGCTGTGTGCAGACTTTAATACAGTTACCATGGGAATTTCTTTGATTTAAACGTTCCGCGTTGCTTAGACCTTTCCAGAAGTCAAGATTTGTTTTTGCCCCATCATGCGAGTCAAATGAATGTTTAATGCCCTGCTGCTGAGTTCAAACAGATGTCGTGTTCCTTCATACAGACATAAATAGATGTGAAAAAAATATAGTTTGGAGATAAGCAGGGTGCAGTATGTGTTGAGGTAAGGGCAGAAGAAGCCTCCGAGATAAAATAAATGAGAAAACTAAATTGGCGATAGGCAGATGAAACCAGCAGAGCCCAGGAAGCTTCACTTGTGCCACTGGAAAGAACATTTGGCTGCAGGGCTTCCCAAACTTTGAACCAAAAATTAGTTGACCTATAGTGTATCATTTCACACACACACACACACACACACACACACACACACACACCACACACACACACACACCACACACACACACCACATGCGCGCACGCGCGCGCGCGGAGAGAGAGAGAGAGGGTTCGCCTTTGTCTTATTTGGTCCCTGGTGAATGCTTTCAGCGAATCCTACCAAGAACCAATTCGTTTCAAGTTTTGGTTTCTTCAAAAGAGAAGTATACGTACATTGCAACGCAGAAGATTACACATGCAAAGAAGAGGGAACAGCAGTTTAGAGTGGAGGGCATCCATAGTTAATTGTCTGTATTTGCCATACGTTTGTCTTATTTCCTGAGATCTGTTCCATTGGATTGGTTTGACCTGTTTGACTTGATCACATAAATCAAGTATTAAAAGAATTTCTTCGCAACAAGTCGTGGCGAATGTACTCCCCAGTGGGCGGTTATCACAACACCTTGACTGCGTCCCACAGTTCATGATGAATGTTGTGATAAATGAAGGAACTTAAATATCCATCCACCGTGTTCACTCCACGGAAAGGATCGGTCGTGCAGTATGCGTATTCACCTATGGACCGTTGCAGAGAGTTACCTGGTGGACTTTTTTCCCCTTCGCAGGCGCCTGCTAACGTCTACAGCTCCTCATCCCTATTCTCCATATTTCAAATCCTATCAAGATATTCGTTATTTTGTCGTGTATTGCGCACTGATGTTGATAGTTAACCCACTACACATGTGGTTTCATGACTTAGCGGATGTGTCAGTGTACAGGTTGCGTGCATCGACATTGGTTTGAAGGGGGGGGGGGGGGGGGGTACTTACAATTTAGAACTGTTTTGACTATCAGAATGTGATAATGCCACTCCGAAATTTCGACTTTCAAATAAAATGTACGCCATTCCGATTTTTTTGTTCTGTCACAGAACTGATAAGGAGATGAAGTTATTTAAATTTGGGGGGGGGGGGGGGGGGGGGGGGGGGCTTAAATTAGATGTTATACTCAGGAAGGAAAGAATTAGGGAATCAAGCCCTCCAATTCGACTGGACATAATTCAAATGTAGCCATTCCGATTTTTTTGTTCTGTCACAGAACTGATAAGGAGATGAAGTTATTTAAATTTGGGGGGGGGGGGGGGGGGGGGGGGGGGACTAAAACGGGGTAAAAACTCAAGAGAAAGGAAACGAGCGAACATTACAAGCGGACAATCAAACGCTCTCCAACTCACTCAAGAGCTGGACATAGTTCTCAATAGGGGCCGATGCAGGGAGTTAGGGGTATGTGAACAAGGCAGGGATGGAGAGGAGGGAGGGGGGGGGTGTTTAGGGGCGTAGGAATTGGTTCAAATGAAGGAAGGTGGGAGGTGGAAGTGAGATGGGTGGGGGGGGGGGGGGGGGGGGGACTTATAGTTTAGTTTGGGTGAGACCGCCCAAGCCCCAGTCGGTAAAAACTTATTTTTGGGGGAGCGCAAGCAGTGAGCGGCTGTGGGGTTGAGAGGGGCTGGAAAGGCGGCCAGATAAGCCTTGCTGGCTGTGTGTTGATGGGCATGTGAAGCGGTGCCTGGCAAACAGCCGATAAGGACCACGTCCCGCGGGGACCCCGCTGTCTTCCCTGCCCATCAGTCCTCCGCACCGATAGTGACGTAGCCACCGCTTTGGAGTTGGGCTGCAGCAGCAACAGGTGAACGCCGTCCCGGGGCTCTTGGGGCTTCCCTGCACTATGTGTATTCGGAGGCCCCATCCCCCACCCCAACCCCACCCCAACCCCCCCTTTTTTTTTTTTTTTTTTGAAGCCAGCCTACGTCAACTTGTCGACGGGGGGTTGGAAGTGATCGGTAGCAGAGAGGAAGAAGAGGCGATGGCGTTTGTTCGTGTTCTTGCGGTGTGTGTGTTTTAAACTGAAACTAAAGATAGAAACAGCATATGCTTCAACGCCGCAGCCGTGCACACGCTTGCTTGAACGTGTGCCATTAAGCATGGAATGAAGAAACATACATCTCTCTCTCTCTCTCTCTCTCTCTCTCCCCCCCTCCACCAACACCACACACACACACACACACACACACACACACACACACACACACACACACACACACACTGTCGTGTTCTGCGATTTAAAAAGAAACAAGTCCTGTAGTGCGCATAACTAAAGTGCTCTCTCTCTCTCTCTCTCTCTCTCTCTCTCTCTCTCTTCTCTCTCTCTCTCTCTCTCTCTCTCTCTGTGTGTGTGTGTGTGTGTGTGTGTGTGTATAAAAAGATAAGCTTGAAATCCGCAACCCCATGCAGACTTTGACACATTGTGACATCTCTCTCTCTTCTCTCTCTCTCTCTCTCTCTCTCTCTCTCTCTCTCTCTCTCTCTCTCCTTTTAATGACGATGACTTAATTTGTCCATTATGTAAAAAATAACCAGAAAATGAGGTTCACTTTGTTCTTTGTTGTCCAGATCTTAAAACCATTTGTGAAATTTGTATTATTTTGTCCTAAATAGTACAGAGACCTTTCTTATTCAAATTGTGTTTAATGCCTTCAACCTCCGCAAAAGTTGTTACATTTTTTTTCCTTGTTCATACATAAAGCGGTTAAACTAAGAGAAACAGCTATATCATGAAAGGAACAGTACTGTGCATTCTGATCCAGCGTTAATTTTCATTTCCGCTATTGTTATATTGTGTTCATATATCCCTTCATAAGGGGCCCAGACCTATATGTGAATAAAATATCTTGAAGCTGAATCTCTCTTCTCTCTTCTCTCTCTCTCTCTCTTCACACACACACACACACACCACAACACACACACACACACACACACACACACACACACACACACGAGGGAGAGAGAGGCATGCAGAGGCATGCACAGATTCAAACCTATTTCTTCAAGGAAGGCACAGTGGGATCCCGATGCATAAGAACAGGTGTATACATTCACTCCGTAGGGCGTACTATCTTTGCTCTGAGCAGCATCGGGGTTTAGAAGAGAGAGAGAGAGAGAGAGAGAGAGAGAGAGAGAGAGAGAGGAGAGAGAGAGAGAGAGAGAGAGAAGAGAAAAACGATCTTCCTACATGGAGTTCCCAGATATTAGATCTTCTTCAGTTGGTGTTGATTCTTCAGCTTCTCGTTTTCCCTTCAGACTAGAACGAGTTGAACAGAACCAGGGTGGGAGAGAACTTGGTGGATGAAGTGCGCATGTATGTTTCTTGGGGGGAAGGAATAGTCAATACAGATGACTCACCTGATCCTTTGTACTGATGAGACTGCCTGAAATTTGTGATGGTGTATCATTAAGCATGGAATAAAGAAACCTCTGTCTCTCTCTGTCTCTGTTGTCTGTCTCTGTCTCTTCTCTTCTCTCTCTCTCTCTCTCTCTCTCTCTCTCTCTCTCTCTCTCTCTCTCTCTCTCTCAAACACACAAAAATAACAAACAGACGGAAAAACATTGAAGAACGCAGACGGAATCATGTGCTTCCATTCTCTTTCCCCCCAGAACTCCCTGTGACAGTGAACCAGAAACCGTGCAGAGAATACTTGGTTATGCATGCACAGAGCAGACATATCAGAAGTAGATTGTGTGGAATCGCACGGGGGACTCACAAAATCAGCGGTGGTGAAAATAATGTACAGTGTGACGAAGAACGTCTGTTCTGCAGAAACGTCTGGCATCGTCGTTTGCCTCTTGTGTACGTTATGTTGGTAGAGGTCTTTTTGCCGGGAGCCAGAGTAGTAAAGGGATGAACACATACAGATACGCCTCGGTTTCTGGGCGAGACCAGGAGCAGCCAGGGGTGGAAGTGATGAAAAAGGAGGAAGAAGGAACGGGTGGGAGGGATGGAAGGGAAGGAGAGCAGAGTGATATCGGCTCTGGCAGCTAGCACTGATAACTCTGGGCAACACAACCTGAAGTGTTCGTCCGTTGTGAGCGAGCTCCGCTTCATGTTGAGATTTGAGGGAGGAGATGGGGTGGGATGAGATGGTGGGTTGAGGGGGAAGGGAGGGTGGTCGTGGTGGTGGTGGTGGTGGTAGTGCAGGAAGAACTCGACACCAGGCGGAATTGGGAGAAAATCTGAAAGTGAAATCGAGGTTCACAGTGAATGCTTCGCTGCAGTTGTTTGTTGCAAGTTGAACGTCCGTTTCAGTTTTGGCTGTCTTAGAAAATTACGATGTGTTGTGGAAATTATTCATTGCCGCCTTTTTTACACACGTATTACATTCACAGCATGTTGATCTCCATGTCTCTACGAACGCACATTTATAATTAGATAGCACGTGCCTCTCATATCACTCACACACACACACACACACACACACACACACACACACACACACACACACACACTTTTTCCTCTTCAGGTTTGCAGTGCGTGGTTACAACGAACACGGACTTTTCTCACCACGAAAGCACCAAAAATACAGATAGGTTCTGTCAATTCGGACTATACTGGAGCCCTACGAGACTGAAGAAAAGGGGTGGAGGTGGAGGAAGTGGGAGGGGGGGGGGTGTATGGAGGTGTTGAGCTGCCGGATAGGTACTACATTTCGCCGTGCACATACAGTGTACATTACCGGCCTTGAGGCGCTCGCTTGCTGAGCAAAAGAGGGAGAGCAAAATAACTACAGGAACAAGGCTTAGACCAAGGGTCCCTGAACAAGCCGGTCCTCAACGCTAAAAAGACAGCACTACTTTGCCCATTTAACATTCCACTCCAATCAACACGGAGCCGTTCCTTCAGCAGAGGGGGGTTACGTCTGAGACCCGACCTTACATTCCCTGGATCGCCGCTTCCAGCACATGTCGCACCTAATAGGATCTGCGGGGAAAGGGGGGGGGGGGGGGGGTGATGAGCTTGGAGAAAGAAGCTGGAGCAAAACAGACAACGGCGTGGCGGGAATCGTGGCAACAGACAGAGTACACATGTAGGAAGCACTCGAGTCCCTTGTTCAATTGCCGCCGACAACGGGAGCAGCTCTCCGGGTCTTTGTTATTGGTTGCGTAACGAGAGATGTTTAGAGCCCATCGATGGTCGGCCAGTGCCTTGATGGTTCAGTTCAGGAGTTGGGGGTGGGGGGTAGTTAGTTAGGGAGCTGACTCTGTCTGTCTGTCTGTCTGTCTGTCTTCTCTCTCTCTCTCTCTCTCTCTCTCTCTCTCTCTCTCTCTCTCTCTCTCTACTCACACACACACACACACACACACACACACACACACACACAATCATTTAATGTGTATGTGGCTCTTAACGCTTCTTATGGGACGCCCCTCCAATCCTCACGCCAACCAAACCAACCCCAATCCATTCGGCAATCTACCAAATAAAGGAGGAGGGGGGGGGGGGGGGGGGGGGGCGTTAATGTTTTCAGTATTTTTTACTCCCCAGACAGCTTGCTTTTAGATTATGTAACACGATTCTGGATGACATTAATTGCACACTATATTTTTGACAGAAACCAGCTGGCTTTAATGACACTTTAAAGAAAATCACATTTGTGAAGTTGTTAAGTTTCACCTGAAATTCTGTCAGTGTGTAATTATGCAATCAGTTTACGAAACACTGGGCAGCCTACATTTGAATAACAAACTTCTAGTGCTGCTGTTTTGTTTCACAATTGGAGTTCAAGTTCTTGTATTTTCATTGTTTGTGTGTTGTTTTATTTGTGTTTAATGGGATATTGTAATAATTGCAGAGCAGAGACAGCTTTGAGGCTTTCATCAGTTTAAAAGGTGTATTACACCAGAAGCAAGCCTTGTTCAAAAGATGAAGAAAAGTATGCGAGATCCCAAAGTGATGGAACTATGCCAGGCAATTTATAGTGGCTTGCAGGAACAAAAGAACAAAAAAAAAAAAAAAAAAAAAAAAAGGGGGAGGGGGAGGGGGCTATTGGGAGGAAGATTTTGGAAGACTTAAAACCCATGGCCTTTGTGACAGGGTTCAGTAGACGGCTGATGAGATTCATGTCTAGCTGGTCGGCTTCCCTG
>CM065719.1:19720385-19835385 GCA_033310375.1 Conus canariensis | reverse complement strand
ATCTGATTGACTCATTTGTGGGGATCTGAATGTGGTGTGTGTGTGTGGGTGAGTGGGTGGGTGAGAGAGAGAGAGAGAGAGTGTGTGTGTGTGTGTGTGTGCATGTGTGTGTGTGTGTGTGTGAGAGAGAGAGAGACAGTGTGTGTGTGTGTGTGTGTGTGTGTGTGTGTGTGTGTGTGTAAGTGTACACTTGTTTCATGTATGAGAGATAGAGAAAGAAAGTTTCAAACTGAAGATGGAAATAGTGACAGTTTCTGACTGCAGACAGAAATAACGGCAAGTTCCTGACTGCAGAAAGAAATAATGACAAGTTCCTGACTGCAGACAAAAATAATGACAAGTTCCTGACTGCAGAAGAAATAATGACAAGTTCCTGACTGCAGACAAAAATAATGACAAGTTTCTGACTGCAGACAAAAATAATGACAAGTTCCTGACTGCAGACAGAAACAATGGCAAGTTCCTGACTGCAGACAGAAATAATGACAAGTTCTTGACTGCAGACAGAAACAATGACAAGTTCCTGACTGCAGACAGAAATAATGACAAGTTCCTGACTGCAGACAGAAACAATGGCAAGTTCCTGACTGCAGACAGAAATAATGACAAGTTCCTGACTGCAGACAGAAACAATGGCAAGTTCCTGACTGCAGACAGAAATAATGACAAGTTCCTGACTGCAGACAGAAACAATGACAAGTTCCTGACTGCAGACAGAAATAATGACAAGTTCCTGACTGCAGACAGAAACAATGACAAGTTCCTGACTGCAGACAGAAATAATGACAAGTTCCTGACTGCAGACAGAAACAATGACAAGTTCCTGACTGCAGACAGAAACAATGGCAAGTTCCTGACTGCAGACAGAAAAATGGACAAGTTCCTGACTGCAGACAGAAAACAATGACAAGTTCCTGACTGCAGACAGAAAAATGGCAAGTTCCTGACTGCAGACAGAAACAATGGACAAGTTCCTGACTGCAGACAGAAAAATGGCAAGTTCCTGACTGCAGACAGAAAAATGACAAGTTCCTGACTGCAGACAGAAATAATGACAAGTTCCTGACTGCAGACAGAAACAATGGCAAGTTCCTGACTGCAGACAGAAATAATGACAAGTTCCTGACTGCAGACAGAAACAAATGGCAAGTTCCTGACTGCAGACAGAAACAATGACAAGTTCCTGACTGCAGACAGAAACAATATGACAAAAAGTTCCTGACTGCAGACAGAAACAATGGCAAGTTCCTGACTGCAGACAGAAAAATGACAAGTTCTGATGAGCAGAAACAATGGCAAGTTCCTGACTGCAGACAGAAATAATGGCAAGTTCCTGACTGCAGACAGAAAAATGCAAGTTCCTGACTGCAGACAGAAATAATGACAAGTTCCTGACTGCAGGACAGAAACAAGTGAGCAAGTTCTCCTGACTGCAGACAGAAATAATGACAAGTTCCTGACTGCAGACAGAAAACAATGACCAAAAGCACAATGCAAGTTCCTGACTGCAGACAGAAACAATGGCAAGTTCCTGACTGCAGACAGAAACAATGACAAGTTCCTGACTGCAGACAGAAACATGACAAGTTCCTGACTGCAGACAGAAAATAATCTGACTAGAGACAAAGGCAAGTTCCTGACTGCAGACAGAAACAATGACAAGTTCCTGACTGCAGACAGAAACAATGACAAGTTCCTGACTGCAGACAGAAACAAGCAAGTCCTGACTGCAGCAGAAAATGGCAAGTTCCTGACTGCAGACAGAAACAATGACAAGTTCCTGACTGCAGACAGAAACAATGGCAAGTTCCTGACTGCAGACAGAAACAATGACAAGTTCCTGACTGCAGACAGAAACAGTGACAAGTTCCTGACTGCAGACAGAAACAGTGACAAGTTCCTGACTGCAGACAGAAACATGACAAGTTCCTGACTGCAGACAGAAACAGTGACAAGTTCCTGACTGCAGACAGACAATTCCTGACTGCAGACAAAACAATGCAAGTTCCTGACTGCAGACAGAAACAATGACAAGTTCCTGACTGCAGACAGAAACGTGGACAAGTTCCTGACTGCAGACAGAAACAATGACAAGTTCCTGACTGCAGACAGAAACAATGACAAGTTCCTGACTGCAGACAGAAACAATGACAAGTTCCTGACTGCAGACAGAATAATGACAAGTTCTGACTGCAGACAGAAATAATGACAAGTTGCTGACTGCAGACAGAAATAATGGCAAGTTCCTGACTGCAGATGGAAATAGTGATCAGGAATTGTTGTGTGAAGAAGAAGCCTAGTATAGCAGGATGACTAACTTTTGCAACAGGGGTACCGTGTGTTCTACACTCGCAAACCTGAAGAACCAGTGTTCTTCTGGGAGCAGCAGGAGGTGAAGAATGACAACCGCCTAACAACCATCTCTGGTCTGGTGCCCAATGAGACCTACACCATCTCCATCCTGGCCTACTCTTCCATTGGGCCAGGGCCAATGTCCATCCCATTCAGGTCTTGACCACTCAGGGAGGTAAGTTGCCTCATCAGACCCCGTTCATGACTGCCAGTCAGAGCTTTTCAGTCCCTCCCCCAATCGCATGCGGCCATTTCAACCGTGCATGCTGAGGTTTATTAATCACAGTTAACTTTTCAGCAAGTGCAAAAGGTTCTGGTGGGAATGGCTTTTTCTTTTCTTTTCTTTTTTTTTTTGATGAGGGATATAAATTGTGTGTGTGTGTGTGTGTGTGTGTGTGTGTGTGTGTGTGTGTGTGAAAGAGTGGGAGGGAGGGAGAATAGATGCTCTTTTGACAGGTAGAATGTTGTAGGTTATTCTTGACATAGTGATCAGATGACTTAACAAGAAGAACGTAGTATTAACTGTGACTCGTAGCTGCATCCATATAATCAGTCGGAAATAAATGGTTGGAAAAGTAATGTTTAGTACAGTGTGTAGGAGGGGATTAACAAAGTTGCAAAAGAGTGAATCAGAAGTGATTTAATGAATTGAATATGTTGTGAATATTGTATAATGTAACACTGTATGAAGGTGACAGTATTTATTCTGACATTGAGAAATCTAACTTCTTTTTATAATTGTTTTTCTTAACCACAGTTTTACTCTTTTTTCTTTTTTTAATCAACTCACATTAAAAAAAATTATTTCTTAAATGGCTGCATGAATTGACTACAGACTTCCTTCACCTTGTATTGTGTGTTGACGGCATGGTTTGTTCTTGTCTGTGGAGAGTTCAGCACATGCCTTGGGGCTGAACCGTACTTGTGAATTGTCTGAATGATCCTGTCATTTGCATGATTCCTTCAGACTTAACGGACTTGCCTTGCTGCCCTCTGTCCAAGCATGTTGAGGAGCATTATACATGTCAAAAGTTTCAACAGGAGAGAAAAAAGATTGTTTTCAATGAACAGTTACAAATCAGTTGAGGCTATTCCAGTTTGCATCCTCCTGCCATTGGCAGTTTGTTTTGTGTCCCTTGTTCGTCCGACATCCCTCTATACCACTCCCAAATGGTTATTTTAAAGTCTTTTAGAACTTTGTATTCGTGTCCAGAAATGCTGCATCTTTGCCACTCCTCCCTCATGTTCCAGTGATCAATTGCGTAGTCGTAACTCCCAACCCATTTACCTTGAAGCCTTATTTCTTTTTATTGGCTATGCATCTTCCCAGACCCATAGAAACTGCTTTACAAGCCGCTGACCAACTAGGTCTCAGGCCAGTAGTGTGGTTCAGATGTGTGCGTGTATCTTCCTTTTTTTTTCTTTTTTTTGAGTTTGAAATTGTACCTTGCCTGATGGTATCCTCCATTTTTGGAGACCTAAAACTGTAGCCATTCCCCTGTTTCTGTGGTTTGTCTTGTACCATGTCAGGCAGCAGAAGTTGTGTCCAAGGCTGCATGCCCATGCTGCTGACCACCTGTCATGTGTGGCCTGGTTCTTTGTATTGTTCATGTCTTGGCCTGCCACAGGACCTTCCACCAGTCCCACTCTCACCGCCTCTGCCTTCCCTGATTGTCTGCCCTTCCCAGACTGATCCCCTCCCCCCCTCCCCATCCCTCGGCAGAATGTGTGTGTCTGTTGGTCCCAACCAGGCAGATGTGGCCTTTGTGATTCTGAACCCTCTCCGTCTCTTTTTCTGCCTCCCTCCTCCCCCCCTCTCTGTCTTGTCAAACTGCTGCCTGTTGGTGGCTGACTGTAGATGACATCTTTACTGTTCCAGTGGCGCACAACCCTGTCTATGATGGTAAGTTTGGCCCCAACATCGGCCTGGAGGTATCGGCCCCTCAGTCCTGTCTGGACTCTGGCCATCATGTGCATTTTTTTTTCTTTTTTTTTCCATCGGATTATTGATGTCTCTTTTTGGACTTAAAATGAAGCTGCATGCATTCCCCTCTTTCCCTTGAAAGTTTTTTTTTTCTTTTAGAATTTTGTTTTCAACTCTTTTTCTGCCATGAAAACTTATCTAGAACTTTGATGATATATGTTCTTCCATTTATGTATATTGTGTGGGTTGTTTTTTTTTTTTTAATTTCTTCAAGACTTCAATCATATTTTGTTTTCTTTTTAAGTGTAACTGTACCAAAAATGGAGAAAAAAAAATCCCACAGAAATGTTCGACCCTTTTCTGTCAACACTTTTTAATATGTCCCTTCCTTTTTATTTTAATATATAAATGTAGATTTTTTTCCTCTTCCTCATGGAAATATTTAGTATAGATGCTATACTTGGCCTTGTACTGCTGAATGTCCCAGACATTTGGCAGTGGTTCGCGCTGCAAGCTCAACTTTGCGTCTAGCAAGCATGCCGTTTTCATTGATGTCTGTGCTTGTGTTGTTTGTGGTTGGTGCAGTGAGGTGACTGACTGTGCCTGTCTGGTAGCGCAGTGTCCGCAGCGTGCTCCTAGACATCAGACACTTGCATTCTCTCTTCTCCAGTCTTGGACTGAAATTGTGCGTTGCAGCGTAGATCTTGACACAAGTCCTGTCAAGTCTGGTGCACCTGAATGTATGCTGTATGCTGCTGACAGCTCACTCTATTGCATTGGAGCTCCCCCCTCCCTTTTTTTTTCTTTCCATGTGTTGTCCATTCATTGCTGGTTTGTCTGTATGGTTGCGAGTGGACTGAGGATGAAGTTCAGAATGTGACCATGAACCTCTTCAGCTTTTGCACCCAGCAACATTTGCCTGTTACTGCTGTCAGTTGCCTGCATCTGTCCACTCTAGATGTACCTCTTCTGTCTGAAAAGGATGGTGCCAATCGTAACCGTGACTCTGTTAGAATGGTGGCCGCCAGTAGTGCAGGAACCTTAGTGCTGGTGTTCAGTGTCTGATTAAAATCTTCAGGAACCGTGTGTATTTTTGCTTCATTGATACATTTGCTTTTTATTGCCAAATCTTGTGTGAACTTTCTGCTGATGTACCATTGGTCATATGCTCTATTGGCGGCGGATGTCTCACTGTATCCCAAGCATTCAAAGCGATATTATAAACGTTCAGTTTATTTTGACATTTCTTTTATTTTCATTTCAGTCATGATTTCGTGGTCACAACAAAGAGCAAAAAAATCGTTGTGTCAAAATTAAAACAAAATGAAAGATAACCTATGTTTCGCTCAATGGTCTTACGGTATACCAAAGAAGAACACCAGTGCTGTTGCAATTGGCAACCAGACCCATTTTGATTCCTTGGCTCTGAGCTGTTTGATTCTATATTTGTCCAAATTCTTCAATGTCATCTTGCACGAGATTAACAAAGAGAATGTTTTCAGCTCTGTTCGGTGTCTGCTGATTGGAAATATGCTGTGTGTGCATTTGATGACACCTTGTGTCGTACATTTCATCTACTGTCTGAAAGAATGGTTTGATTAATTTCCTCATCATGATCCAGTCGTTTCATAGACATATCTGCCTGATCATATTTTTAGCTCTGATTTGGCCAACTCTGGTGAAAAATCCAGTGTTTTATTGTTCATCAAATGAAGAAAAATATTTTGAATTGCAATGTGAAACAATTATTTATGCAACGCTTAATGATAAATTGGAAATATTTTTCTTTTAGGATTCTGTGTATTAGACTGAATAATGCATGCATGCTCAGTTCTTCAAGTGCATGATTAGTAACAGAGACTCATACTAAGTTTCATGTGTGCAAACAGGGTGGCTTGTTAGTTTAAAAAGTTGCTCATAATGCTCTTTGGGTTGCTAGTTACTAGTTTGCTAAGGTAGAGTTTCTGCAGTTTACTGACAGCCAAGCGCAGCCTTTGTCAGACTTCAGGGCAGATACAGTTATCCACATTGTTGAGAAGAATAACATTTTGAAAGGCGCTGTGCTTTGTGCGTAGTTGGCAACTTGTACTAATGACCTTTGCTGTTTTTCTCTCTTTTCAAACCCGTTCGCAGCAGGCTACAAAGGTGAGGTTACTCCCAGTGTTCCCTGAATTTTTTTTTTTCTAGAGTTCCTGTCCACTGTCCTTGACATCGGTGTCTTTAAGTTTGTCTTTTTTTTGTTTTTATTTTATTTATTACCTTCAATTGTCCAGTTCTCTCTTTTTTTTTTCTTTTTGGTCCCTTCAGTAAATCTGACTGATGTTAAAGGAAAAGGCAAAAGTAACAGCATCAAAACAATACATTTTGAATATTGAGAGATCAAGAAGGATTGACTGTGAGGAAGAACAGTTTTTTACAGAAACTGGAAAGTTTGTAGGTTTTCGTAATTTCCTCCCGTCCCAATCCTTTCAGCTCCACTTGCCAACCTTGAGATTGGGGACATGGGTAGGGATGGATTTTAAGAAATGTTCAGTTTTCCTGTCAAGTCTTCAAGTCTGATGTTGTCAGACCATGAGCCTCTCAGCTGGTCAGGATCCAGAACGTAACTATTCTTGAAGCAACAGCTTGTGGATGGGCATGGTCAGTATTTAGTCCGGCGTTTCACATGTTGATCAGGCTAGGGCTGTGCCATGTTTAAAGCCCATTCAAAGATGATTGCAGTGGGGGAACTAGGACGATACGTATGAGTGGGGAGCAGGGATACAGTTTAAGGTTTTGTTGCGGTTTATGTTTCTAACATTGTCAAAAAATGCAGTTGACTAAATTTGTCTTCTTTCTTCACAAATATGCAGCCTAACAGAATGGATTCATCTGGCTTTATTTGGTGAATCTAAAAGAAAAATGTTGATAATTGAACATTTAAATACATTTTTACATTATTTTGTGTTTGTTCAGATTTTTCTTCTTTTTTTTGTTTGTTTGTTTGTTTTTTTTCCCCATACATTTCTTCTATTCTTGATCTGTCCTATTTTCTTGAATGTCTCTCTGTAAAAGACATTTGATTTTATGAAGTTTTGCTGTAAAGAAATACTTTGTTTTAAAGATCCTTTTTTACCTTTTTGAGTTTTCTTTGGTTTTGGTCAGTCAAGCGCTAGTGCGCAAGCTGTGCTGCATGCCATGAAGAGTTTAATTCTATGGCTGTGTGAGATTCTGGTGACAGTGGTGTGTCAACACTTCTGTCTGTGTTTCTTCTACAGCATATCAGAAAAAGCCTGAGAGAATGGTTGTATTTCAGCGTTTTCCATATCTGTGTGTATGCGTTTTTGTGTGTGTGTGCGTGTGTGTGTGTGTGTGTGCGTGTGTGCTGTCCATTCATGCACTAGTAAAAGAAATTGAAGCTTGAAGTAATGTCTACGTAAATGATATACACCTAAAAAGTTTGATTGCACCGATCATTCCAGAACTGTTTCCTCTATACAGTGCATAGAATCAGTATTCATTTGCCAGCATTGCTAGGTCACAAACAGTGAAGTGATTTTGTGCACCATCTAGTGGCTATTTTTGCGTCATGCATCAAGCTAGCAACCATTATATGTACATGTAGAAATGCCTCCGAGACTGAACAGGAGTGGAACCTTCGCTCTACCTTTCTACTGACCCCTGTGTAACGCACACAAGATAGAATGTAGTAGCACAGCTATTGACCCCTGCTTCAGTGTAGTTGCTCCTCAACCCCTCCTGACCTCTGCCCCATTCCGCCAACATATCCTGCAATGCTGCGCACTGCTGCAGCCTGCTGTTAACCTTCTCAGACTGTCTCTGCTGCTGTTCTTTCTGTGGCAGGGATCTGCTGCCGCCCCCCTCCTGTGCTGCCGCTATGGTTTAGGCCACACCGAGTCCCATCCCACCCCTTCAGATGGCCCTTGGGTCTGTCTTCTCTGCTCTGTTCGCAGAATCCAGCCTGGAGTTGACTTGAAACATACAGAAACAAAAGCAAAAAGTCAGAATTAAGTTGATCAGTCTCCTAAAGAAATTCTTATATGTCTTGTTTATGTGTGTTTGGACACTGATTCACAGTCCTGTACAATTTCATCAAGGATTTTGAAAGAATGGACTCTCTGGAGACAGCTTTGGGAGACATTGAAAAGGCAGTGGACTCTGATATAATAGAACTAGATATTATTTAGGATCATGGAAAGTAAAGAAGTTAACGTTTGGGTTTCTTTATGTCTTTTAAGCAAATGGAGATCAGTTGAAGAAGGAAAAAGATACCAGTCACTGAATGAAAAAGGAAAAAAATGCTGAAAATGTAAAACAGTTTCTGTGAAGGGGACCACATTTGATAGAAAGATGAAATGTTCAGCTCTGTTTTCCTTTTCTCTGGATAGTTGGGGGATGGGAGCTCTTGTGGAATAAGTTGGTGATGTGTATACCCTTGCTGAATCTCATGGCTGGATTCACTACACACTCTGTTCACATTGTGTTGTGCTCACATAGCTGTCGTTTCGTGTTGTTGAAAGGTTGCTGAAGGCGATGTGCAAACAGCCACTTTGATGTTTTCCCATGATGGCGCTATTACTCCATCATCTCATTGCCTGCTGCCTAGCGCTGCACAGACAGGCGCAGTTCATTGCATTAGAGTGCCACAGATGCTTCTGCTGGCCCAAATTCTGCGGAGTACAGTATTCATGCGGTTACATTTTAGGGTACAGAGTGGTATCAGAAATTGATGTTGACAACAGCGCTGCGGTTTCTCGCGACTAGCTTTTCTCTTTTTGCCTATGCTTGCTGCGAATGTAACTGCAACCACTTGTTTAAGGTGGATTTGGCAGGCCAAGTCCCATGTTTTTATGTCAGTGGAACTCATAGTTCCTTCTTAGCAATCTGATTCTTTCTTTTTTTTTTCTTTTTCTTTTTTTTTCTTTGTTCCCTTGCAAGACGGAAACATGAGGTGCCTCCTAGTTGTGGAGTGTCCCTACACTTTTTGGATGGTATTCGACAGCTTTGGGAGCATGACACTGTTCTCTAGCTCTGTTAGCCTGTTCCCCTTTTTCTTTTTACCTGGTCCCAAATCTAGGTCCCGTTCCCACCTCCTCTCAGCAGTCATGGCAGTCAGACTTCCTTGTTCTTTTAGGATCCCGATGGCTGTCTTGTTTCCTTCCTCTTGTCCTCTTGACCTAAAAAAAAAAGACACAAAAAACAAACAAACAAAAAAAACCTTCAGAGTAGGACAGAGAAAGGAAAGATTGAGCACGGGTTTTGGTAGGTTTACAGGTTTGGTTAAGTATAGTTTGTTTCCTCTCTGAGAAATTGCATATTAGTGATGAAACCACTGTCTCGTCATGGAGTGATGGCCCTTCAGCATACAACAGAAGAAAGGTTTGTTGTGTTGGAGAATCTTTTGTGGCTGAAACTCGGTTAATTCAGGGGTCATTACTTTAGCAATGAACTAACTCTCAAACTTGAAATTTTACACCTCTTCCACAACAGATTCTGAAACTTTGGAGTCAGCTCTTCAGTTGTGCAAAATAAACTTTTTTTTTTTTTTGAAGCTGTGGTGATGCTGAATCAACCTAATTAATGTTTCTGTAGTTTTACTCCCCACCTTGCTTGTACACCATCATGCCCACAAAGTTATTTCCTCTTTCTTTCTTTGTTAAATGTCCACACACACACACACACACACACACACCACACTATTAAGAAGCAGATTTTTAAGACAGATAATCTGTTGTGTATTACACTATTTAGTGAAACACCTGCCATTGGGAATAAAAAGAAGAGAGAAAACAGCAGACTTCAGGAAGTTGTGGAGCAAAGGGGAGGGAGTTAGGGGTCAGAAGCCTGGAAGGAATGATGTGTTCCCATTGTAGTGAAAAGTGGGCCCATCATCTAATCACAGCGGGTTAGAAGTAGTGGCTTACAGGTCATTTCGATACGTGGACTGTTCAAGCAACAAACCAGAGTCAGGGCACAAAAAGAAATGTATTGATTTCTGGACGTACCTTCCAAGCAAGAGGAAACTACTATTTGGCATTCAGCATGCCAAACAGGAAAGCTTACATAATTTTACGGTCCAGAATGCTTGTAATAGTTTGTCTCAGTCGTGCATTTTAAGCCAAGGTGAGATGCTTAAAGCTGTGAGTCATGTTCCAGTTCCCTACCAACCGCTCAACTTGCATGCCGACCCCATCTCCCCCAATGAGATCTTGGTGAAGTGGGACGAGCCGCAAGAAGCTGATTCCATCACCAGTTACGAGCTGTACTACAATGATTCGCACACTCGGCAGAATGTGCGTGTCAGCATTCACCCTCCGGTCAACAACTACCAGCTGGAGGACCTCACTCCTGACACGGTATACCACATACAGGTCTCGGCAAAATCCAGGCGGGGAGAAGGTCCCCGCACTCCCACCATCCAAGCCAAGACGCATCCATTCAGTAAGTCTGGGACCAACTCCTCACAGGCATTCTTTCCGCTGCTTTTTCAAGAGCAAGACAGTTATCTGTCAGCTTGTGTTTTATGTTGAGAAGTGAACATCTTTGATGTTAAGTGTGTTCGGTTCTTTTATTCTTCTTTTGTGTGTGTAGTTATTACCTCTTTCAGAAAATTTACACCTGCTTTATATTACTTTGGTATTTTTTTAATGTAAATGTTGGGTAAGTGCTGCATCGAGTATGGAGTATTTCATTTATATATATATAGACATATAGAAGAAAAGAAAAAAAAAAACATCCCATGATAGTTTTGGTTTGTAATTCAAGTGTCACGGAAGATACTAAAAGCAAAGTGTTTGAGAAAATACTTTTGAATACCATCATTGATTTTACTCCTACTCATTTATATATTTTCAAAAAATATTGAATTCAAAATATGTAAATGGAACATGATTCAGAAGAATTTGTTTGTAGCTTTGAAACTGAAAATATTCTCAAAATTAAAAAGAAAAATTATTTCCCAAACCTTCTGATGGCAGTAAGCTGATGCTGATCCTTGAACACCTTGCAAGCCTTCAGCATTCCGACAGCCCATACAAAGATCATGTTTATAGGACATTCCAAACCAACTGATCATACAGAACATTTTTCAAAGCTTGAACAAAGTGGCACAAGCAGTTCTTGTTATCTCAGGCAGAAGGGGAAGTTCAGCGGTCTGTTTCTTGTAATTGCCTTAGAACTCCATCTTCCTTTTGAGAGAGAAAAAAAAATCTAATACTTATGATTATTAGTCTCTCACTTGTTAGCAGCACAGCGTTTGGATGTTCCCACATCTTTTGCTTAGCGGTGTGCTACTTTGTGTCATACATGTTACAGGGTTTTCTGTTGTGAAAGACCACCTTTGAGGACTAGAAGAGATTTCTTACTGGATTAAAAAATCAAACTGTATGTGTTGATTACCCCTTGTTGTGTCAGACATGTGAAGAAAAAAAAAATGAGAGATAACAGTTTTGATTTTGAATAGAAACTTGATGAAAACACTGACCTGTTTGTCAGCTGTAAAAATGTGTGTATATGTAATTTCATAGGAGCTGCCACTTGCAGCAAGACCTGCTTCATGTTGATAGCTTGTGGAACATCATTTTGTAGCTAGCTATAGAGAGCTAAGGGCAAAAATGTGAGAGAAACGGCTCACCATGAGTCGGAATTCCAAAGAGAGCAGATCACCAGGAAACAGAATTCAAAGGTGGTATGTCAGAACAGACTTTTTTTTTTTTCCCAAGTAGATGTTACCTAAAAGTGAATCTGTGCTTAAAGTTAGTGGCACATTTTGTTGGTTTATTTCATGATGTGATGTCTTTATTTGTTACATACATGGTTATTGTTCTTGTGCAGACACTGTATATTTAGAGTGTTTTCGTTCAGGATTACTATGTGCAAATGTTTTGTTTATGATCATAATCAAATGGATACTGCTTGCTGCATACTCCACTTTGGAAGCTCCGTTTTGTTTACTTGTCATTATAGTTAATACTTTTTTTTTTAATTTTAGGGGAAGAAGGGGGTGTGGAGGTGGGGGTGAGGGAAGGGAGTGCGAGTGGAAGATGAGTGGTTCTTTCTGAGTTTGAATTTTGTACTGGTTTTTTTTTTTTTTTTTTTATCATATCGCCTCATATTGTTCATACCATAGTTGACATGAGCACAACAGTTCATGGTACAGTTGACATGACCTCATCGTTAATAGCACCTTTGACATGACCACAACAGTTTATAGCACAGTTGGCATGACCACAGCAGTTCATTCCACAGTTGACATGGCTTCATAGTTCATAGCACAGTTGGTATGACCACAGTGGTTTAGAGCACAGTTGACATGACTTCATAGTTCATAGCACAGTTGGTATGACCACAGTGGTTTAGAGCACAGTTGACATGACCTCACAGTTCGTAGCACAGTTGACATGACCGCAATAGTTCATAGCATAATTGACATGACCGCAATAGTTCATAGCATAATTGACATGACCGCAACAGTTCATTGCACAGTTGATGTGATCGCAACAGTTCATAGCACAGTTGACATGACCGCAATAGTTCATAGCATAATTGACATGACCGCAACAGTTCATTGCACAGTTGACATGACCACAACAGTTCAGTTCACAGTTGACATGATCACAACAGTTCAGTTCACAGTTGACATGATCACAACAGTTCATTCCACAGTTGACATGACCACAACAGTTCATACCAGTATTGACAGTACCTCAACAGTCAGAGAATACAAGAGATATTAATCCACTTTGACTAGTGTGCTTTGTGTGAGTCCAGGCACTACTAACAACACACAAGCACTTCGGTGGTGGCTCTGTTTACACTGGGTTTGGCACCTGAACTCATCCCGAATATATTGGTCATAAGTTCGTTAGAGAAATGCACAAAAAAGTTACACACATGTACAGTGAAACTGTGTACAACAGCCATGAAAATGTCAAGAGAATTCAGTCTTTGTAGATAAGGGTTTGTTTTTTTTAAGGAGGCAGACTGACTGGCATTTCGAAAAAAAAAATGTGAATATGCTGAGAACTTAGCATTATGTGACCTTTGTGTTGATACCTGAAGAACGATCCAATTCCAGTTCAGATCACCTCTCATAAAGGTCAGATATTATGGCACATACAATAGCTGATAAAGTGTGATTAGTCTCATGAGATCACATTCAGCAGAAACCAAGAAAATCCAAAATGACTGTCAGCTGAAGTTAGAAGGGTTCCATGTAAGTAAAGGATTTGGTTGTGAAGAGTCTAATGCTGGTAAATTTTATTATTCATAAGTTCAGCACATGAAAAGTTTCATGTAAGTCCAGACAATAAAAAGAACAAAAGTTTCAAGAAAGTAAAAAGATGAAGGTGCTAAGTGATGATGCTGAGACATGCATACATACATACATATCTATAGCAATTTAAACATATGTTTTTTTCTCTCATATTTTTATCCCAGGAATGTAGCACACACAAACAGTTTGAATAAAGAAAAGAAAAGGCTTGTCGAGAGACTCATTTTGTTTTGTTTCTTTTTTTTTTTTTAATGAATCTAGCATGCAAAAAAAGTTGCAAAATTAGGGGTTTGATTAAGAGACTTGTTTTACTTCGTTTTATTTTATCTTATTTGTTTCTTTTTGAAGAAAACAGCACACACAAAAAGCTTCAAGTATTCAAACTGCGGAAGGAAAAATGTTTTATTCATGAAAAAAGTGGCTTAATGGTTCTTACATTTCTCATCACAAAAGAAGTAAATGAATAAAGGGTGGGAATACTGTTAGATTAGTTTGGAAAAAGAAAATAAAGAAGAAGAAAAAACTTCTCATCATGCTCCTGAAACTTAACATCTTGGCAGTCCATTTGTGAGAATCATATAAATGATTATAATGATGTTGACTCCAGAAGAATATGCCAGTTCTTATGGTACTGTTATATTGCACATCATCCAGATTCTATATTTGAGGCATTATTTTTGTGATTTTTTGTTTTTTTGGTAAAGGTAATTGTAATTTGTTCTCATGTTGTAGTGATTACAAAATGACTAGTAACTAAAATGCTCTCATCAATCTGCACATCAGAACACTGGGAACACAGTTTCAGGAATGCAGCAGATAACTGAAACCCAGAGATGTTTTAATGTCATAAGAGAAAATCATTTTAAAAGAAAGTCTTTAACAAATAACTTTTGATTAGAGGCAAATTTTGGATAAGAAATCAGAGTCTTTTTTTCATCATAGAAATTAGAGGTAGCAGTCCCCTTAGCAATTGGTCAGAACGGTTAGCAGTAGAGAAAGAATATTTCTTTCTTTCCGCGTACGCAGGCTGATACTCCTGCGGACACTGCCTAGACAAGCAGTGGAGTTTTGTGTGTATGACCATTTTTTTATCCTGCCATTAAGGCAGCCATACTCCATCTTCGGGGAAAGAAAGAGTATGAAAGAGAGGGTTAATAAACGGACTTGACAAAACTGTCCTGTGGGATGTTGGGTTCCAGTATGCCTGTTATGTGTATGTTTCCAAGCTGAAATAGAAAGTCTATAGAGTCAGCGTGCCTCCCATTATAGGAAGTCATGAATACGAAAGTTTACATAATGGGAAAACATTTCAATTCAAAAGATGTCTCCAACTCTGCATGGAAACATAGAGAAAGGGTGTATTGAACCTGGCAGCTATGTTCAGAGTTGAAATTCGCAGGAATACACTCCCCTTGTTGAACTGCATACACATAATTATGTTAACACAGAAAGGGCCACATGCACATACTGACACATGTATAGAAGTTTTGTTGTATGGAGTGCTGTTCGCTTTGGTCTGGTGATACCCCGCAAAGTTAATAGTGTGTGTGTGTGTGATTGTTGGGCAGGGAAGGAGGAGGGGTGGTAGAATGAGGGAAGTGGGGGCAGACTTGGTAAGCAGGAACATGGCATAGAAGATGGTCTGAAAAGTGTACAGTGCGTGGAAAGGTAGTTGGTGCTTTTTTCCATTTATTTTAGTTTTTTTCTTGTGGATTCATTGGCTCTGAATATAACTAAACACTGCCAGACAGTCATGACAGCCAGACAGGATCTGCTGTTGCTGTGGTGGGTGGCCTAATTGAGGTCTGAAATAGATAGCCAGCCCGCTATGGCACAGACACTGTCACAAAACAAACAAGACATGGCTGTTGAAGGCAGGAGGAGGAGTGAGAGTGGGGGGGGGGGATGGGTTAGGGTGGGGCTGGGATAGGAGGATATGAGGACGTGTAGTCTTATTGAAGTCTTGCACTTGGGTAAAAGGTCATAAAAGAAAATCCTGAAGTATTAAAAGCATCACAAACTTGATCTCCGAAAGTGTATTACGATGTGTCTCAATGTAAGCGTGTTAGCGTATGGGTTTGATCTGTTTATTCCTTAGCATATTTGTGTTTGATTTTTTTATGTATTATTCCCACTTCAAACTGTGATCAAGGACATAATATCATAGACTTGAAAGCAGTGCTAACATGTAAGGGGAAATAATGTTTGGTCTGAATTTTAATTGGGGAACAGGGGATAGCAGTTGTATGTGAGGAAGAAATGACAAGTAGTTGTCCAGTAACTCCTGCCAGTGGGACGTGGGGTCAAAGATGCATGCGTAGCATGGTTGATTCTTGGCTGTGGTCCTGACCTTCCCGTGTTGGTGCCTCTTCTGTTGCACTCTCTGGGGGCCAGTGCTTCCTAAAAAATCAAACTGGACAGGGACAGGGAAGAATGATTTTTTTTTTTTTTCCTTCTTGTGTTCAAGTCAGGTGAAATTATTAATGAAAATTAATGCATATTTCATTAACTGCAAGTTTTTGTCCTTTTCTGCTTCTTTCATTTTTTATTCCAAACCTTTATATATTTTGTGCGTTTTATTTCTCCATTTACAAGTCATTCTTGTTTTTCTAGTTGTGCTCATTTTGTTGTATTTTTGTTGAAAAGCGAAGACAGAGGATTGCCCTGGTCTTAGTGATCTGAAGTTCCATAGTTTTCTGTTAGAGACTCATTCTTGAATGGAACTGTGCTGACAAGTTAAAGGAGCGGACGTAATATTCTTCTGGGATTGTGTCTGATTGTTGTGCCATTTAGGTGTGCTTGTGTGTGAGTGTGTGTGAGAGCGATTCAGACTCTGATTTTGTCCCAAAATGGTAGTAACATAAATGCTTTTCATGGTCTATAGACACAATATGATAGTGTGAGCATGAGTGTGTGTGTGTGTGTGTGTGTGTGTGTGTGTGTGTGTGTGTGTGTGTGTGTGTGTGTGCACGCACACATGCATGAGTGCACTCTGAATTGACCATGGGTGTGTTCGGATCACTCATTATTTTTATTTATATTGCTTATGGTTGGAGCTTATCATTACTTTTCTCTGTTTAGTTCCTGTTCATGGCAGATCATAGTGTGTACATGTGTGTAGTGTGTATGTGTTTGTGTGTGTATTCCCTGTTGAATGAAAGCCATTTCTTGTAAGCATTCACGGTCTTAGACTTTGTGGCTAGGCCCTTGTGCTCTGTCACCGGATGCTGAAGCCCTTTGTGATTTTAAGTGATGCTTCCTGTTGTGTACAGACAGTTGTCATATAGAGCACCCTTGCTTTACTTTATGAAGAAATAGGCAATGCTAGTTCCTAGTTTTCTATGCTGATTAATATTCCCTCCCCCCTAACCAAATGTGCATTTTGTGGTGCATTTGCTGTTCCGTATTCATTTATCTGCATGGTTGGTGTCCGCTAATAACTTGAAACAAGTGTGCAACAAGCAGACAGAGACAGAACTGAACAGAATGCATTTGATATATCAATTTTCCAGCCATCACCAGACTCCTCACATGTCATTGTTTCCCATCAGCTTTCTCGTTTCAGTTTTTCATGTATGTTTATTTCATTTTGTTCTCTTCTCTTCATCCACCATCCTGTGCCCTGCTCAGTCCCAGAAGCTCCACCTCGAGATGTGAGTGGCAGGCCGATAGACCAGCAGCGCATTGAAATTTCATGGAAACCTCCACTGGCCCACAAACAGAACGGTGCTTTAGCTGGCTATAAGATCTTTTACTTGAAAAATGAGCCTCGTAAGACCATAGATGATGCCACAATGCAAAATGTGAGCCCAAGCAAGTCGAGTCATACGCTGGAAGGCTTGCAGACATGGACGGAATATAGGATATGGGTGGTGGCCTACACACGTGTCGGAGATGGCCCAGCTTCACCACCCATCCTGGTGCAGACTGACGAAGATGGTAGGTAGTTCGCAGCTCAGCCGCCCTCTCCTCCAGTGCGTTCATGCGTGCGTTCGTTTGTTTGTTTGTTCTCTTTCTGTGCCTCCATTAATACATTAGTGTGTTTGTATTGGCCTGTCCTAACCATCATTCCTGTTCTAGGTTGGCTGCCGCCTCTCTAATAGAAGCGACACTGACTGTGACTCTCACAGCAGTTTTGTTTCTGGCTGGTGTTGTGTAGAGAGAGGTGCTGTGCCCGTCACTGGTGTTGCTTGCGTTCAGTTGGTTTTCAGGGGGTGAGACAGTTTGATGTCAACGGCTATGGCTGGTCAGGCTTCAACTTTAACAGCAGAGCATGAAATATTTCAGAATGTCCTTGACTGAAGAGAAGCTTCTTGTGCGGTTCTTATTGTAACGCTGCTGGCAGAATGAAAGGCATGATGTGTCAGCAAGGCGGTCTGAGGATCTGTGTGACATCTAATAAGAGAGCATGCATTCTGTAACTTGTCATGTTGACTGCTGGACCTTAAGCATGTGGATGCTTTCCGTTTGAGACTTCATTAGCATGCTCACATGGGAACATGTTAAGATGGAAGTTCACGAGGATGCAGAGGTTTCCATGGTTTTGAGTCTGATGATAATGAAAAACGCAGAAGTGGAAACACAGTTGATTTTTTTTTTCTCCCTTCATCAAATATGTTTCTTCCACGTTTCTAAGGATTTGATTTTAAAAGTAATTTTCAAGTTCGGCCCTTGCCTGTTTACAGTTTAAGCTGGTGAAACATCTTTAAAGGTATTTATTACTATCGTATAGAATAACACTCGCGCACACAAATTTAAGCTTCTTTCCTAGCTTGTATTTTCCCTTTGCATAATTTTATTGTTCAGATATCAGCCTGGTCCGTGATCCGCAGTTTTCAAAGGGCAATGATTGCCAACTGCTGATTTGTTTTTGGTACTCCGTGTTTCACTTTTCGTCGGTTAGTGACCAACTGTTTTCTCAAATGATATTTATGCTTTAGCAGATAGTTCCAACATCATTCATTTATGGACTGGTTCTGACTCCTTTTTCAGGGCGCAGTTGAGGTGTTATTTGTCATCTGCCAAAACATGGGCACATGTGAGAACAGGCAGTGATAGTGGTACTGAAAAGAGTACACTTTTGATGAAAACGGGAACTAAGCAAGCACCATGGTCTGTGCATTATTAAGATTAATGTGCCAGGAATTGTGAGATACATTCTGAACAATATTGATTTTGTATAAGAATGGATCACAGTGTGACTACTGAGTCACAGACCACCTGAAACAGGAAAACATGATCCAGCTTCCGGTGAAGGAAGGGCAACTCCAGTCTCAAGGGTTAAGACAACAAACAAACAGGAGCATTTGTCTACAGTATTTAATGTGCATTCATGCCAACCATCGGCGTTTCACAAGTCCATGTGTGCATGACAGGATTTGTATGGTCACTATATAGGCAAGGAAAAGTTGGGAGAAGGTTTAGAGAGGCCTTTTTAAGCCAAGGCTTTAAAAGCCTGTAAAAACTGATTTGGGTTTGTTAGAGTTTGTAACCTTGATGTTATGCCCATCAAGAGGAGGGGAAGGCAGTCGATGTAAGAAACTGGAAAACAAATACTGTGCGTAAAACACCAAGAACATGAACATCAAAATTCACCAGCCTTGAATGGTATATTTATGATTTTTTCTTGTATATGATGCAGTTCATGAAATTTTGGATGGAAGTTTGTGCACTTTCAAAAAGATCTGATGCCTTCAGAGTTTGTTGATCACCTGAAAACTTTCCAAATGTACCAAAAGAGAAAGAAGAAAGGTTTTGTGGTTCTTGCAAGTGAATTTCATACAAGTGGAGCATTTTATTCTCCAGAAGGTTATAGGAAATTGAACCCTACCAATAGTAACATAATGAAGACGAAAATCTCCAAATATCAATCAAAGTGAATAGCCCTTACTGTGAAATTAAGATAAGGATATGTACTCAAATGTTTCATTTTTAAATATGGCTTATAAGCAGTCTTCAGTATATATCAAGATTGGAAATTTATGCTGATCGAGTCATAAAAGTTTGTAAATTTTGTCCCCTTTGAGTCAACCTGGGTGAGTTAAGAATGTTTGGGATTAGTGAAACATTTACATATTTTTGGTTTTATTTTCATTATGTATATATTTGGGGAGAAGCCCAGAAAAACTGCTTTACTCAATTTTCTGCAGTTTCAAGGGCTCTACCCCCCATCCCACCTCTCCTCCCCTTTCCCTTCCTCCCGCTGAACCTCCTTAAGGGGCGTTGCCCACATACCTCACCAGGCCCTATGCAGCCCCTGGATATCTGTCCTTCTCAGAGGATTGCTTTTCAGACTGTTCTGATGCCTGATTATTTCTGTTTGGAAGCTGAGGTCTGTAGGCGACAATTGTGCATGGTCATGATTATATGAACTGCTGCAATACCTCTGTAAACGCTGGGAAAAAAAAATGATAAAAACAGTGAAGTTTAGGAAATAAAACCGGACTACTAGGATTGAAATCCATTCTTGTTGATCCAGAGTTTGCAAGTTGATCCAGAGTTTGCGAGTTGGAGTTAAATCTCTTTTGGGAAAGTGGAGATGGTCTACGGAAATGACGCTGTCCCTGCCCAAGAGTTTTGTCATGCATTTGCTTTCACTAGTATTCCATTGGTTGATTTCTAATGCTGTGACATAGAGCAAAAAGAACAGGAAGGGTAATTACAGTTGTATGCTATCTGGTCTCTTCAATTTCGAACCACTGTACTCTGTTCCTTCATGTTCAACCTGCCAGTGATTGTCATAGTCATAAATTTGTCTGTTATGATGGTGAGGAATTTGCCAGCATCATGACATGATTTGTTTTATTTCAATCTCATTGAAATCATATTTCTTGGTTTGTTTTGTTTTGTTTGTTTGGACTGGTTTCATGAATGTTCTCTTCCTATTTTATTTATTTGCCTAATCCTTGATTGTGAACATGTTTAACAAATTTGATTTGAACTTTATTTGAAGAATGATTTGGAAGCGGGAGGTGGTGAAGGGGTGGGAGGATTGTACCATCTGAAGTATTGCTACTGGATAATGTATTTTCTCATGATTGTGATCGCACTTCAGTGTAATTAGAAATGTGTGCACCTTGATGTTGTCTTGTGTGAAGCATGTTGATCAATGTTGTGGAATTTCCCTTTGGTTTTTAATGAGTCTATTGTTGTGGATATTTACAAACAGTTGCAGCAGTTTTGGTCTTGTGGCAATCTGCTTTGATGCAGTTGTGTACCCTAGAAATTTCTTGTTTGTTTCCCATCCTTGGTGTTAGTGTTTTCGTTCATTCCCTCATAACATGTCTCTTCAGTACGAATGATAGACATACCAGATTGGTAGATAGTTTAGTAAGTCCTGCTTAAAGTTTTATACAGTAACGAAAGTGATGATAAAAGTATAAGCAAGGAAGGTTTATTGATATCAGTATGTTCAGATCTTTGATCAAGCAGAACATCATTAAGTGTGAATAACAGTTTTACTTTTTTATGATCGAGTTATATGGACAGTATTAGAAGTTAGGTGAAAGCATGTAATGTATGTGTACATGGGTATGCTGCTTTTAACAGCCTGTGTTGAATTTCTGAGGGAATGTGAAGAGTTTTTTTTTCTTCCTCTCTCCATCTGTAGTATGGCAGTGAAAAAGAAATCAACAAAGAAAAGTGTATTCTTTATGCATTCTGTAATTAACAATAGAAGTTGATTTTAGACTGCATTATGAAACTCCTTCTTGCTGTTGACAGCCCTAACTGTGTTTATGCAAAGAATGTCAGTCTTGAGCATCCATGCTGTTCACAATTATCATGTGTATGATTGTAAAGAAGAAAGCCCCTCTGGGTGAAAATGAATGCTTTTTAGGTCAGTATTGCTCTGAGGAATGCCAGTCTAAAGTTAACATACTTGCTATTGAAAACCTTTGATGAATGCTTTGAAGAATGCCCATGTTAAAGGTTCCTCATGGCGTGCATTGTCACAAGTGCATTTTGTCAATTAAGTGTAATTCTTGAAGCAGTCCTAACAGCCCAATGTACTCTACCCTGGTAGATGTCCAGGTAATGTAGTAATGTGTCCTGTGCCCCAGTATTCTTCTGTCGCTAAGGAGGGCTATGTAGTCATCCACATGGACCCGGGCCTTAATGTGAGGTGGTTCTCTACAGTGCCAGGAGAGCCTCGAAGGGTGAAAGTAGAAGCCATCAATTCCACTGGCATCTTTGTGGAATGGGAGGAGCCCAAGGACACCAATGGCAAGATCCGTGGCTACCAGGTCTTTTACATCAAGGTGAACAGCAATGACGAGCCCATCCCTGGTCACTCAGAGCGGTACCATGACACCTTCAGTGGTGACCTGCGAGAGGCGGTCATCACGGGGCTGGACCCGGACACAAGGTATCTCATCCAGGTGGCGGCCTATACACGCAAAGGGGATGGCAACCGCAGCAAGTCTCGAATCATCACCACCAAAGGAGCAGGTAAGTTGATGAGTATGCAAAGTCTTCATGGTTGATTGTCATGAACATTTTCATAGTCTGTTCTGACATGGTTTACCCACAGCTAGTTAAGCATGAAGGCATCGCCCTGTGTCTCACCCATCACATTCATTTACCCATTACATTGGACCCAGCCTTTTCAAATGGGAAAAATGCTCAGCAGTGCCAGCTCCTCCGCTGCATGTGTTCTTCACACATAGTCTTCATGTGGAGCTAAGGAAGTCTTCACTGCTGAGGTGATAAGGAGAGAGAGCTGTGGAAGAGGAAAGAGGTGTGAGAATGAGTTGCTCCTTCACAGTTCACTCTGACGGGACCACCAGCAATGTTGCAGTCCACCAGAGCTCCTCCACAGAAGCAAAGATGTTCTCCCTAAACAGTGTGTGTAAGGAGGCACAGCTTCAGCTCATGGACTGGGGTTAATGTCAGAGTGCTGCACCGAATGGGTTGCTGCTGTTGGGGAAGTATTGCGATGGCATAAAGCTGAGTAACCGATGTGGAACTACATGACGTGATGTCACTGTCAGAAATATCCCACTGAATGAGCTTGTAAAAGGTGGTATTTGCCTTGAATCGTGGTCTCATGGAGAAAGTCACTGCGGGTCTTTGAAACACAATGAAGAATTTATGCAGAATTTTCGACTGCATGTTTCCCAGGTCTGTTTGTTGGTTTATTTGTTGATGACGTTACCTTCAAGAGAGAGACAGAGATGATAACAGTCCATCATGTATTTATTAATTCAGCATTGAGTACTGATCTGTATGAATATCATTTTCATAATGCATGAGTGAACATGTATCTGCATTGATACTGACTGATAGAATAGACTAATAAAGCAAGCTTGTTGAAAGTGTGGTCATCTTGTATTTAGAGAGGAAAGTGACTAATAAAACAAGATTGGTGAATACCCAGATTTTTTTCTTCTAGGGAGGACAGATACCTTGTTTTCGTTTTGTCTGTGCAGTCATTGTAGATGTTTTGTTTGGATTTGATACGTTTATTCATGAGGAAGGGATGCGGGGGAAGGCTGAAGGATTTTCTGTCCCGCTTGTTTTTCTACACAGGATAGCGTGAGGGAAGGTGGGAGTGGAGCATTAGACATGATTCAAAGCTATGGCCAATGGATATGGTCTGCATGACAACTGATTAAGCTGTTTTAACATGTTTACATATTGTCAGAGAAGTGGATTAATACTTAAAGGTGTTAATGAAGTAAACAAACAATGAGCTTGATGTGTGTCAAAGGAGAAGCTTAAAGTTGTGGTTCTCTTCTCTTACGCATGTCTAACAACCCATGCTGGACATGAGTGATCAGCTCTGACCAAAGGGCCTCTCTGCCCATCGAGTGATCGTTACAAACAAAAAAAATGACAGGTCTGCCTGAAAATATCAGAGTTGAAAAATAGATCTATGAATGGATGAATAAGTGTGCAAAACTTATTTCAAAATGAGGGTCTACAGCTTGCTAGAGCATCCCAAAAGCTAAATATTTCCCCTTGACCATACCAAGGAAAGAGTAGGAATTTTTCATGTTTGTGTCTGCAAACTCTGATGGACACAGTAGAGGGCACCTTCTGCTTGTCATCCCACTTACGGTGATGAGGCTGAGCTGCACAGGTAGGAAAACCTGCCGGCCTCTCTTGGCAGACACAGCTAAAAAAGGTGAAGTATATCTGGATAACAGCGTGTGTAGTGGAAAATATTTTAAGGTGTTTTGTAGAACTTCTCACACAGGAGTGGTTTTAACAGAGGGGCAAGGACATGTAATAAGAAAACATCATTTTTGTTATACAGTTCCTACACCTCCTCGAAATCTGCATGTCAACCTGGTTCAAGAGGATCCCCCCAGTGTCAAGGTCACTTGGCAACGACCCCGAGAGACCTATGGCCCTCTGGAGAAATACAAGATCATCTGGGGCCCAAGAGGAGAGAGCTATGAAGAGAAGATCATGTCATCAGAGATTTACTCTTTCGTTACATACACACTGGGTTAGTTATGTTCTTTCAGACTTCTCGCATTCTGTCTCCTAGTTAAGCTTGTGGATTTTCATAATGTTACAGATTTTTTTCAACGTGACATTGATCTAACGAAATTATGTAATCGACTTTTTTTTTTTTCACAACAGAAGGAAGTTATAAAGTATTCTTGATGTAAGCATTTGCAGCAAGAATAGTGTAGCAGATCAGGTGTTTAAGGAAAACTGAAAACCGGTGTTCTTTACATGGAGAAAGGAGTTATGTTCTTGTGACTGATTTTTCATCACTGCCACCTCCACTTTCTCAGTCATTCACAAGTTTGTGGAGACAAAGAATTCATTGGCAAACTTTGTGATACAGATTAATCTCCAGTGTGTGTGTGTGTTTGAGGGAAAATGGAAAGAACACCTGTAAGCAATGGACTTGCTTTCTCGTTGTCTCTGATTATTGGTTTCATGTTAGCTGTGTGGGAACAGCATTTGCAGATGAATATGACCACTGTGTGGGTAGGGAGAAGGATTTATACACGCTGCATATGTCCTGTGCAGATCGAGGGACCACCTATGAATTCCGGGTGTCTGCCAGGAATGATGTGGACTATGGGGAGAGAGCGGTAGCCACCATAAAGACACCTGATGGAGGTATGTGACTCTTCATGTATGGGGAAGGGATGGAACAGAAGAGTGCTGTAAATGTATCCATGGAAATTTGAGTTGCTGTTTACAGTCTCCACAGGTAGATCACAGGCTCCACAGGCTGACCAGCCTTGGATATCCTGCACTGACTGGTGATAAGTGTTGAAAGAGGTTTTCTGTCATTTGTTACAGAGTGATCTAAATACCCTTAGCCTCGAAAAGTCACCTAACGATGTCAAGTCTTTTAACTTTCTCCATTCCTTTTAGTCACTGGAGCTTTAACACTTATGTTTTAAGTCTTTCATCATATAAACAGCAGCATCTTTTTTTTATTTTGAAAGTCTGCTGCTGTACTGTTAATGTAGAAGACTTCTGTTCAGATTTAGATCACAATGAAATGTAGGGAGAAGAGTCTGCATCTTTGAATTTTTTGTTGTTGTCAGAGTTCTTATTTACAGTATTTGTTGCACAGTTCTGGGAAATAGGAAGAGGAGCAGGTGGTATTTTCTGTTGTTAACATAATCCAATCATATTCTCCCAGCTGGTTAGCTGTAGCCTGTCAGCATCCAGGATCAGTTAATCTCCCCCCCCCCCCCCCTTACACACACACACACACACACTTACTCTCCTCCCAGAAGGTTGAGTATAGTGTGTATAGAATTTACCAGCGGGCAGCTTGATCCTAATGTTGTTCTTGTCCATTGTGTGCCAGCTCCCTCAGGTGCTCCACAGAACTTCACAGCCACTGGGCTGACGGAGACCAGTGTGCGGTTGACCTGGGACTTGCCAGCCCGTAAACTGCGCAACGGAGACATTGTCATGTACCAGATCACCTACCACAAACTGGCCGATGCCATCAATGAGGAGGATCTGAACATCACCGACACCTTTGTGGACATTGTGGGACTGGAGATGAACACCGATTACATCTTCAAGATCAAGGCTTACACAAGTCGCGGAGCTGGACCATGGAGTAATCGCCTCCACTTCCGGACATTTGGACGCAGTAAGTGGAAATGTTTGACATTGTTTTTGTAGGAAGAGTGTCATTACAGCTGGATTTCTTTGCTTGTTAGGCTTTTGTTACACTTAATGGATAATGACCAGTAGTTGTAAAAGCCTTTTTTATGTATTATTAATAATTGTGTGTGTGTAGGAGCGAGTGAATGACTTTTGATCTCAGCATTTGCCTTCCAGCTGGGGAGAAATATGTTCAACAAAAGCATGAAGAAGGTGGTGAAAATCGTCTGAACCATGATGTTTCTGTGCAGTGCCACCAGCCCCCAAGAACGTTCAGGTTCGCCGAACATCCCCCACCTCCATTGAGGTGTCATGGGATGAGCCCAACTTCCCTGTAGCTGGCTACAAGATCTTCTACAACATGTTCGCCACGCCTGTTATGTACGTCTGGCAGCAGATGGACATTGGCCCCTACACTGTTGCTGACATTGTTGACCTTGAACCCCACACAGTGTACGCTGTGCGTGTCCAGGCCAAGTCTGTGGATGGTCGTTATGGCAACCTGTCAGAAACGGTCACCACGGACATAACAGATCCTACTGGTAAGAGTTGGTTGGATCATCATTCCATGGAAACTGCTCTTCTCAATGTTAGAGTGTCCATTTGAGAAAGAAACTAACTGTAGGTATTTTCTTGCATGTGTGAAATGAATGTGGAATTTGATGGAGAAAGACAAGGCTGACAGTGCAGTGTAACCCCATGTCTATCTTCCGCATTTTTGTTACCTGAGTGATCATGATTTGGGATTGGAATGGACGACACCCACAGTATGAAATGTATGGAGACAGTAACCTTGTTTTCTTGAAAACATTTGTTCTGCTGTGTTACACACATGGTTAATGTTCTTCTGGCAGGATATGTTATTCATGTGTTCTTATGTCGTGCTTAACTTTTCCCTGTCGCTGCTTTTCCTTCTTAAAGCTTCAGATATTTGAAATGTCCGTTGATAGTAGAATTGTAAAAAAAGCACTGCCAACAGTTTGTAAATCATGCTTAGCTCAAATGTATTTTCAGTGCATATGCTTGCATTCATATCATACTGTCATTCTCTCCTTTCTGACTGGTTCACAATGTGTTACGTGATTTTTGTTGTGTCAGACCGAGACAATGTGGTGAGGAACTTCAGGGTGACGTCCCGTCTGACCAATCTTGTGCGTCTCTCCTGGTCCCCACCCAAGAAGCCTGGCGTCAATGTTTACCTGGTTTGTTGTCACCTTTTGCTTGCCCTTTGTGTAGTTCTCTTACGTGGATGTTCTCTGATTGTGATGCTGACATGGTCATCATGTGCACCTTGAAGTGGATGTGTGCAGTTTTCCTGATATCAGTAGTCATATACTTGATGATCCCAGTCGTTATACTTGATTGAAATATACAGTCTGAATGCACATTTCACTGTCCAAGAAAGTCTGAACAGGTCTCTGTCTTGCTGTTTTATAGGGTTAGCGTTTCTTTATTTTGTCAGCCCAGTTATCATACTTCATTTTTAGCATGAAGTTAGTATTTTATCATGTCTTGCATTTACCCGATAAAATCTTGTTCCTCACATTTCGCAGTGTAAAGCAGAAACTGTTTATTTTGTGCATTTTAAGGGTATAGTGGATGCTCAGACATGTGTTAAGTTTGGAATCAAATTATATTGATGTCATAACTTTATCACAATAATTCTTTCCTCGACATTGGAAATTTTTTTCTCTAACATTAAGTTTTGAATGGATATATCTTAAAATTGTATCTGAAGTTGGCTTTTGCACAGCATTACTATTTGCTTGTTTATGATACTGAAGTGTCAAGCCAAAAGTGTGGATTGTCTAACACGAATGTTACTTCTGTTTTTTTTTCATACAGCTGAAGTACAGTGGTGTGAAGACCTACAGGGAGAATGGTCAGACCAAGCAGGTAGTGCATGAAACAGAGGAGGTTCGAATCCCGGCCAGATGACCACCTGGACTGTCAAGAACTTGCAGCCCAAGATGAAGTTTGAGTTCAATATCAGCGTCTTCTTCAAGAACAGCGACACAGGCCCTGAAGTGCGAATCATCACCGAGACACTCATCAATGGTGAGTCAGTGGTTACTTTATTGAACTGATTGAACCTTGAATAGTTCATTTTATCACCTTTTCCTTCGTTCTTTGTTTTCCTCAGATGATTTAAAGAGTATAAAATTTTTGACTGACTCTTAAGATTGTTGGAAAATGGGTAAATCAAAGAACAGTCTTGGTTTTTGTTTCTTTGTACGACAGTTGTGATGTAGCGCTTTGGGTCGGCTGGGTTTTAAAATAATAAACAGAAAACATTGTTATCATTACCATGATTGCAGCTGCCTTGAGTTGGCACACTAATGCTCACTGCCCTGTGCATTTCTTCAATATGTCTCGCCATCTTTCATTGGCCCCCTGAAACCCAGTAGTTTCCACAGAGGCAAATACAAGACTTTTGTACTGTTGGTCTGTTATGGAGAGGCATGTTTCTGTTTATTCTATCTTGTCAAGTATCTATACAGAAAATGACAATGTGTACATGAAAAAGGCCTGTTAAGACCCACAAAATACAGGGTGTATTAACTGTGAAAAGTGGGTCTTTTTTACCGTACTCTGTGGGTCAGAAAAATTGATTTGACAGCTTATTTATCCATCAGGCACGTTACTCCTCATCCAGTTTGCATAAATCTGGGAAAGTAGTATTTAAAGAAACAATGAAATAAACAAACAAAAACAACAAAGTCATCTTTGGAGCTAGAGACTTCAGAGAGAGTTCAGGTCCACTTTTTTCTCAGGGAGATAACTCAGGGAGACAGTTTCATCTTGCCAACAGTGTGTCGGTCATTCTTGAGAATTGATAAAGGGTTAGATCATGTAAATCAGAAGCCCCTCTTTCTGTGCATCTGAGTCTTGGTGCTGCAGGGACAGAGCAGCAATCTGCTCCATCGTAGGAGCATCAGTAAGTGAGATCATCACAAAGGTGCGCTTCTAAACGTGGGCATTGTTCGACCTGCAGCTGAAATAGGATATGGCTGAGGAACATCCGCCAGTGTGGGAGAATTTTGACAAAGTCCTTGTGTAGCAGCATCTCGTTTTGAGTATCTCATTGACAGGCCTTTTCTTGGAGGGCAGCCTCTGTGTGCCAATCAGTGACGTTTGGGCACAGGGTGGCTGCCAAACTAGGACTTTTTCCAAACTAAAGCCTAGCAGGGTCTGGACAAGAAATCCACATGAAGAAGTACTGCATGGGAGGGAAAAAAAAACTATGGGAAGAGGTAGACCTGGACTTTATGGCTACTGCAACAGTCTTCAGGCTTACCCCTAACTGGCTCGGCCCCAGTTTTCCTAGGGGAGGGGTGGGAGAGTTGCATTAAGGGTTCTCTAGGCCTTAACCACTCATCTGGAGGCTGAGGAAGGAAGGAGTTCTAGATGATGATGGCAGAAGGGAAGAAAAAAGCCCTGTGTCATAGCGGGAGCTCTTCCTGCTGTCCACTGGATGTGGGGGTAGTGCTGCAGTGTTTTGTGTTTTTCTTGTTGGCCTCTGTCTCCCTGGCTCGTAAACTTCAAGCATGTTTTGTTTTGCAGGATAGGTAGATATAATCCATAAAATTTTCGTAAAATCATTGCCTGGACCCACAGCACTTTTTCCTCTAAAACTCATTCTTGCCTCACTTTACTATGCCCATTCAGTTATGTATAAAGACAGTTGCAATGGTACAAATATAGTAGGAGAACATTTAATTCTCAGATGCAATGGAGGAGTGAAAGAAAGAGCACTTAAGAAGGGTCTTTTTCAACCCATATTCAATGTTGAAGAAGGGACTGAGGGGAGATGCACACACCACATCAAGCCAAGGGACATAACTGAACTTTATTGCAAAGCCTGAAAGATAGCACTTTCACATGTTGTTATTTTTAATCTCTTCATGTTGTGAATTTTATTTTATATCAGCAGAAATTCGAGTGATTAGGTATTAAGACATATTTTGTTTGTCAAAATTACTGTTTTTAGGTTTAAGCACCAAATTGTTTTTATGTTGAGCATGTTCAATCCTTTTCCTCAAGCACGCAATTATACTGAATGTCCTGTCTCAGTGATCTATTTGATTACTGCTGGCATCATATTTGGTATGTCTGAAAAGAAAGAGACTCATAATTTTTAGAGGAACTTACACTCCGCACTCTTTTTAAGGTGCAGAAAAAAAAGATAACTAAAACGCACAGGAATAGGAATTAGTTCAGTCATTTTCAGCTTTATGTATATATGCAACAAGCTGTGATACTCACTTGTAACTACACACTATTTTGGTACAAACAGATGTCAGAGATCACAACAGCATTTTACATGGAACGAATCAAACAAGTGTACAAATTTTTTTTTTTTCTTTTTAAATGATAATTCACAGGGCACTTAGTTCTCTCTAATGCTATCATTATACCACACCAACTCCCATCCAATATCTTCCAGCTCTCCATCTCAGACCCTTCCCACCCTCTTCACATCCACGCTTCTCACCTTCACACCACTGGTCATGTTTTGGGAAACCCAGCACAGTCTTGCTATTTTTAGTAGCACCTTATAGCAGATGGAACATGGTCGGGTTTCATGGTAAAGTCCAATGAGGTGTACTGTTTTGAAAGTGTCACCACTGACCATGAACTTTCCATGACCTGATAATCAAGTATAGGATGCTGTGGTGGGAACACATTGCCATATGCTTGCCAGAGCCGTTTCATTTACACCATAAGGGTTTGAATGCTACAGTTGTCTGAATTAGCAACGCACCAGTATGTGAAAGCAGTGGATGGCACAAGTCAGCATTGGCATACAGCAGCATGCTGTGGGAAAAAGTTTACCAAGGTGCACTAGACAAACTTTTTTGCTGTCCCAACCTCTGCACCACCTCAGAGGCAGTGCACCCACGCTGCTCATTCCAACACCCCGTCCACAGCCACAGCCCGGTCGGCCCCGCCGCAGCCCCGGCACCGGCAACCCACAAGGAGCAGTCAATGTCAAGTCGTCAAGAGGCAACCCACTGGAGGAGACACTGCACTGCTGCCGAGTCACTTCGGTGGTGTTCAGTGGCGCCTGTTCTGATCTAACATACGCAGGACACCACCTACTAAGCCCCCTACTGACGACAATAATTGCTTAGTCGCGGAGCCGGCGTGAGTGAGCTCTCCCTCCGGAGGGCACCACCACGTCCGTCCAACGACAGCCCCCATGGACTCACCGATACCGGTGACCCCGATGGAACCAAACCAAGACCACAAACTTGGAGAGGACATCGAAATTGAGGTCACCATGAGAGCAGGGCATGAAGGGCCACAGAATTTGAGACATTTTTTTTTATGCTGATCGATGAGAATGAGGATGATTAAGATGATGCTACGGATTTCCATTTCGGTCTGAGACTACATGACAGAGCTGTACTCTACGCTTCCTTTCATATTATATCCCGGCGTCAACCAGGCCCGAGAGATACAGGCACCTGCAGTGTTGGACAGGAAATTTGAGCAACACTCTCAGAAACGCATCCATTAAGTGGATGAAACTCGACTGTGTGGTCCCAGTCTTCCCAACTGAGTCCGCAGCAAACTCAACTCTGGGTAGGAGCCGGTCGGGGCAGAAGAACCCACATGACTCTGATGGGATTCAAACCCACGACCTCCCAGCCGGGAGTCCGCGACGCTAACCAATTCGCCACAGCGGCTGGTGCACTAGACAAACTTAGATATTGTTAGGAAGAAACAAAGGAGAGAGAGTGAGAGAAAGAGAGAGTAATAAAAAAAAAATTTCTAAAACCCCTCAAGCAAGCAAACTTTTACCAAATTTTGTCTGGCGAGTCTGGATGAAATGTTTGTGTGTGGTGTGCTGCTGATGATTATGACTGATCATTATTGTCACTCATCTGCACAGTGAAGATTCTGCACGTCCATGTCATTATATCACATCCGAGTTGCTTACATCATTGTCAGCTTAAGTTGAATTGATTTCAGTTACAATTGTTGTCTACACTAATGTCTGTCATTGATTTGGGATGCTCAGTCAGCTACGATTGTGTTAAACGTGCTCTCACTATGTTGCTACTGTAGAGTTAACCATGAAGATAACCCTTCGCACCTGCTTCTTCACTTGAGGACACCACCATTTCTCTGGCATACTTTGCTTTTGCGGAGCTTTGTGAAAGTTGTCTATCTTTTCAAATTTAGATTTCTAATGGTTTCAGTTCTGAAGAAAGAGATGCTTTTGCAGCTTATTGTTTAGCAGCTTTGGCCTCCCGATTTTTCAGACATTCTGTTTGACCCCTTCATCTGCAGTCCTGAAATGACGGCCATGGCCTTGGCATTGTGATGAAACGGAGAGTGTGAGCATCATGAATTTCTCATCCTGTCTGACTCTGTTTCTGCTGTGAAGACCATTGCTGGCAGAAACCTGAGTTACTGGGGTTTTTTTCCCCATCATTCTGAAGTCTGATGGCTACAGCATTGTTCTTGCTTGGGTTCCTGGTTATGATGGCATTTTAGGCAATGAGTTTGCTTATCATCTGGCCAAGAATGCCATTGATCATGAATCATCGAGATCAGCTATCTGCTGTACAGATCTGCAACCCAGAGTTCATAGTGAGATCTTTCACAATTTTTCGTTGTGTTGGGATTTACATGATGTTTTAAGTAGTGCACAGCATATTCCATGCAGAATCCATCAAGACTTGGGCTGAGATATGTTCCTCCAGTTGTGATTTTTTAATTCGCAGAAAAGGTAAATAGTTTTTCATTTAATTCAAGATTTTTGGCAAGTGAATCCTTTTTTAAGCCACTTTTTTACGCGATGTATAACATGATTTTTTTTGTTTAAATGGGGATCAACCTGGACATGATAACAGTCCTGACATGCAATGATTTTGTGAGCTGTAAACAATATGAAACTGAAGCTGGTTGGTAGCTGTGTCATAAATCCAAATAATGTCCTTTTCATAAATAAGAACGTGAGAGAAAGGTCTTTTGAGAAAGGAGAACGGCAGTCAAAAAAATTTTTTTTCAGTATTCTTTTTTGTTTTTTTGCACAGAGACCTTTTGTTTTGTTTTTTAACAGAAAGAAAATCCTTACGCAGTCAGTATTCTTGCCCTTGTTTTGCAGCTGGCAAAGTTGAAATATCTTACGTTGTTCTGTAATATGTTTCAGCACCTCCATATGTCGCACCTCCGGTTGTGGACGCTATACAGGGTGGGAGTGTGGTGATTCAGCTGAAGAGAGCTTCAGAAAAGAACGGCCCCATCAGCCACTACCACATTGTGGTGGTGCCAGTGACGTCAGGGCACCCCCAACAAAATGCCTGCTGACTATACACTGGAGGAGGTGAGCAGCAGCAGCAACACAGCTGTTTGTTTACTGATTTGACACACGGCATGCCATCACTGACCAGAGATCAATGTCTAATTTGTTAGATGTGCAATTTGAAATGGATCCTTTTGTTTTGTTTCTCTGTCCATCATCAAGGAGTATACTACACAAATACACGTTTCTGGCCATCAGATAAACCTGCAGCTGCATTGTAATCCCTCTGCCAGTAGTTACAGTTTCCACCAGTAAGGGTGCAAGTTTAGTTTGTTGTAGTAGCAGAGATTTGATGAAGCAGATATTTGATGGACCAGTGGATTTTTTTTAAGTTGACAAGGAAAACAAATTATGTAGAGGTTTGGAGATCCATTTTTGCACTTCTTTTTTTTTTTTTTTTGTCATTTAGTGAATTGTGGAACATATCAATGATTTTGTGTTCAGCTGATCACGGATGCAGCGGCAGTGAATCAGCCGGCCTCAAAGCCCTACATCGCAGCCCGCTTCGAGGCCCATGCCCTCCCGCCTCAGTTCCATTTGGGCAACTCACAGGAATATGGGGCTTTCTCCAACCGTCCCTTGGACATGGACGACTCTTACTACGTCTTTCTCAGGGCCTACTCTGTAGATCCTGTGAGTGTTATTCGTCTGATGGTTTCCTTTTTATTGTTCAGTGCTCTGGAGTGCCATGGATATTGCGTTTTTGGGTGTGTTTTTTTAACTAATTTTTATCTATACTTTCTTCTAGAAAACATTGTCAGAACATAAAAAAAAGGATAGACTAACACTAAGAATAATATATGATCATTACATTTTTGCCATTGTTCCAAGGGGGGGGGGGGGGGGGGGGGGGGGGGGGTTATCATAAATAAGAACAGTGAATTGGACAGGCTCATTTTCAAAGTCAAGAAGTCAGCCATCTTATCTGTATGACAACTTGCTTCATTTGTCATTATGTCATGAGGCACATTTTTATTATTATGAACACTTATATTGCGCCTATCGTCGGCTAGAGACCAAGCTCTAAGGGCTTTACAATCCACACTCGTTTACACAAAGGGCTGCCTACCTGGGTAGTGCCGATTGAAGAGCTGCCAGCTGGCGCTTCATTCAGGCGTTTCCCGTGTCATCCAGTCAATATCGTTCAATATCTTCTTCATTCTTTCCATTTCTCACGCAGGGTGCATGCTATGTGTAATGTGTCATCCATATCAAGGGCCAAACTGGCCCTCTCTTCTGGAAAGTTGGTTATGGGATTTTACGTGTGTGCAAGTTGTTATGCATGTGTTCACACACGGTACCTCGATTTATAGTCTCATTCAAAGGACTCTATGGGAAATGGAGTCAGAACCAATGTTAACTCTGAGGGGAAAAAAACCCTGTACCGAAACGGCCCAGCGGAGATTTGAACCCACAACCACAGTCACCAAGATTGCAAGTCCGGCGCTCTACCACTGAGCTATTCCGGCCCCCCATTTTGTCCTACTATAAAACTTCAACAGGCTTGCACAAAATTACAAAAGTGTATGAAATGACAACAGTATGGTGTGAAGAGTTCTTGATAAAAGGGCGAGATCACGAAAAGCCCTTTTACTATCCTCCTACCAAATAATACTAGTGTTACTGTATACCAGTGCCCAAGAGAAATTAGTGCTTAGCTCTGACCATACAATACACTGCGCCACTGAAAAAAGATGTTCAATATTATGCAACTTTTGCAAGATTATTTAGGTTCTTATGTCAAAATGATATATGTAAATGTTACATTTTATCTTTTCAGAAAAATCATGTAATTGAAATCAGTGGCTGTGAGCAACAGGGTTTGTAAAAGGAAGAGGAGAGCATGTAGAAACATTATGCTTGTGTGGAGCGTGTAGGGTAGTTGAGGATTTTTTTTCTTCTTTTCCCCACCTTCCCTCCCTGGCTATGGGTCAAAGGCAGTCACTGAGCGATATCTAGTGGGAGCTTCTGCCCATGGCACAGTGGTAATCGATCATGGGTGGAAAAGCCTGCCTGTGGTAGGAAGAGGATTAATTTTCCCCATCCCCTTCACCAAAGTTCCATGGGAACCCTGCCTCAGCATAAGGCCATAGAGTCAAACTGTATTTAAATAGTTATACATGCATGGCTTTGACCATGTCTAGATCTTATCCTTGTCAGGAAATTGAATCTCATTTATTTTCTTTCAGCCAGTGACATTCATTTGTCTTAAGCATTTTGTGGAATATGTGTCTATGCTATGGGTTGAAAATTATGTAGCTTTTAGTTTGACAGATTAAGGGAAGAGGAGGAAATATCAAGGTGCAATATACATGTTTTAAATTCATCACTCTGATCAGAGATGTCAGGATTTTACTTTTTGTTGTGGCGTTGTTTTCAGAGACTTTACTTATCCAGCCGCTTCTCAGAGGAAATCAGACTTACTGATGTTAGCCCATATACGAAAAGGCCTGGCCCTAACACCCCATACCCATCACCCGCAAACCTACCAACCCCAATCCTTCAAGTGCCAGAAACCTGGATGACAAAGACATGCTACTGACCATCGTGGCCCCAACATGAGCGGAGCACTCCTGATCATCTGCATCTGTGCTGTCATCACCTACTGCATGATGCGGCGTAAAAACAAGTCCAAGAGTGTTATGATGGAGCCTGAATCCAAAGCTCTGATGGTCGATGTGCCGCCTTACCTTGTTGACCCGGTGGAGATGAGACGCCAACATTACCAGACTCCTGGTAAGTCTGAATCTATGGAAATCTTTTTTTTTTTTTAAACACAAAGATAGATTTAACTCCCCCCCCCCCCCCCCAAATTTTAAAACTTGGAATCAGTGGTGTAATCCATGGAATCCTTGTACAGCAGTCTCAGAATATAGATCACTCGCACTGATGTTCAAGCTAAACTGCAATGGAACAGTCACCACACAGACAGATATATTTCATGCTGTATTGATTTATATTAGTCAAACCAGTGTTGTGCTTTTAGGTGATTGCCATCATTTGAATAATGTTAATACTTGTACCAATGAATTTAAGGCTTCTCTGTAGGTTTTAGACTCTCTGGCACTTGCATGGTTTCTTATACATTGAAGACCAGGTCATACAAGAATGTATGGAACAAATGTTGGAAATGGGGTAATGTTGTTGAAAACATGATGTCTTCTATCTTTGACAACAGCAATGATCAGTCATCCGCCCATTCCCATTGAACGGCTTGGTGAGCACATAGAGATGCTGAAGGCGGCAGACAACCTCAAGTTCTCTCAGGAGTATGAGTCCATTGAACCTGGACAACAGTTCACTTGGGACAATTCCAACCTGGAGGTGAACAAGCCCAAGAACCGCTATGCCAATGTCATTGCCTATGACCACTCCCGTGTGATCTTGCAGCCCATAGATGGTGTGCCTGGCAGTGACTACATCAACTCCAACTACATGGACGGCTACCGCAAGCAGAATGCTTATATTGCTACTCAGGTAAAGTACCCTCTGGTGGAACCAACTGTAGGTAAAGATCTTGAATTTTGGTCACAAACCCCTTTCTGTATTAGAATAATTTGCTTGTTCTTACCATCTGGGAAAGACTGTTCAAGTACTATAAGACTCATCTTTGTTACAAAGCTGTGTATTGAATAGATTTTCATTACTGCTATTGAATATTTAACTTTTGTGGTTTCTTTTTAACTGAAAAACCGCTTTCATTGCAATGCAAGTGAATATATATCAATGCCTTTCTGTGTGTGTAAGACAGTGAAAGAAATCAGATGAGTTAAGAAAAGTTTCTGACCGGTGTATTTATTAAAGAATGTGATTGATGACAGGCAGATAATGGTGGTTTAGTTCAGCTGAAAGGCACTTTACCCATTCTGTAGGAACTGTGTAGGGATAGATGGGTACGTCCTATCCAACAAGGTGTTGTCCGAGTTTTAATGGAGATGGTGTACGGGTGATGTGCACAGGGTCCATTGCCAGAGACATTTGGAGACTTCTGGCGCATGGTGTGGGAGCAGCGCAGTGCCACTGTGGTGATGATGACCAAACTGGAGGAACGCTCACGGGTATGTCTGTTGGCAGTGAGGATGATGATCATCATCATCTTGGGTGCCATGACAGGCTTTCTGTGTTTTGTGATGTGTGCAAGTATGTTTCATTTTGCAAGGCAGGAAAAATTACCTAACTATGCTGCGTATACACTATAATGTTGCGGAAAAAATAACCTGTTCAGCAATCTGTTAAATACAGAACTACAGCATCCTCAGAAGTGCTTCAGACTTTTTCTTTTAGGCCATCGGCTCCTAAGTGTAATGAATTCTATGTGTATGCATGTTGAGAGAGAGAGAGGAAATACTGTCTACTGTTCGTGTGTGTGCGACATAGATTAGTCAGACTGAAGCAAGATGTGACTTCTTATGGAGTTGTTAGATGTACATATGGAATATGTTTATTTTGTCAGATCAAGTGTGACCAGTACTGGCCGTCACGGGGGGCAGAAACGTATGGGCTGATGCATGTGCAGCTGATGGATGTGACTGAACTGGCCACTTACACTATCCGCACATTCCATCTGTCCAGGGTTCGTATCCTCACTCCGCACCATCACAGCTTTGAGGTCATGTCAACAATGCTTGCTGGTGATTTCTAATGTTCCATTAAACCTGGCTTTGGAACTCCCCAAACCTGTGAACAATGAACAAACATGTAACCCAGTGACATACAAATCTAAAGAAGAAAATATGTTGAATGTATGTTTTGAATCCTCTCGACCATGGAGAAATATAAAAGAAAAGTACAATGTGTATATAGTGTACTGTTAGAAATGTATCGAAGTGAGTGTCCTTTAAGAAATGTATCAGAGTGTAACTAAAGAATGAATTGGTGCTATGCATGCGCAGCATATGCCAGAATCCATACAAACTGATACTGTAGTGGAAGGGTGGCCCTGTAGTTAAACTGCTTGTCAGGAAAACAAGAGATCCCTTGGTCTGAATAGGAATTCTCAGAGAGCAGATTTTTTCTGTCCCTCCAAATGTGGATAATTGCCGAGGATATGGGCACCATCAACTGAGATGTCATGATAGTCATTATATACCCAGGAACATTCTGTTCATTACTATACCAGGGGATGAAGGACATAGAATATGTCCATAGATATGAACAGTATGATCATGAATGTGTATAGCACAAGAGAATGGTGCTGAAAAGAGGCAGTCCAGTGGTCAGACAATGTCAGAGGTGTATGTAACCTTGGTTACAGTATGGCTGCCCAGAGAAGCGTGAAGTGCGACAGTATCAGTTCACTGCCTGGCCTGACCATGGGGTGCCTGACCACCCAACCCCTCTGCTCATGTTCATGCGTCGGGTCAAGGTCAACAACCCTCCAGACGCTGGCCCCATGATTGTCCACTGCAGGTGAGAAACTGGACAAAGAGGTGTGGATTTGGGTATGGGGAGAGGATCAAGGTATGTGTGCTTTCAGGTCCGTTGGGTGTAAAATTACCAGAGAATTTGACAGTGTCTTTAACCCTTTCAACCCTTCCGAGTTTACTGCCTTGGCATTCTGTCTTCAGGGCCAGTATGGGCTGATCTGCGTGAACAGAAGGAATATTTCACTTAAAATCTGGACAAATCAGAGGCAAACAGATTCACATGGCAATTAGCTGGCAATAGTGCAGCAGGATATTGCAATTCATGTACTGTGGTGTGCTTTCAGACTTTTGTTGCTTTGACAGACTCAAAACATTTTTTTTTCTTACATTTGAATAGACTAGGTACTTCATTTCAACTCAAATCTAATATCTAGAAAAAAAATTTCCGAAGATTTGAAAGTCTTGTCAGGCTTATAACAAAATTGATTCAAAAACAATATTATGCACCTTTGTGGTAACTTTGCTTTAGTTAGAGGCGGCAAATATTTGCCCACCTGTTTTCATTCATCTTTTGTGGAGGAAGCAAAAACTGACAACTTAGAATCAAGTATGGATGGTTTAACAAACTGTGAAACAGTATAACCATTGGTGTTTTAATGAACTTTTGTTGGAAAAGAAAATTACACAAATCTCTTCCCTTTCGACTTGTCCATTATTTGGGAAAAGTATTTGGGATAGAATGCGAAATAATGAAAATGGTCGGTTCGCCTTCATGAAATAATGATTATGTTGACAGCATAGACGAGGGCAAAACATAGGAATCAGAAGATGAAGTGGTGATTGTGATTAACATAGCATCAAACAACAATTTACAAATCTTAAATAAATGTTAGCGAACCGCCCAGAGAACGTGGACAAACGAGTCACAAGACGAAACACAACGCGTTTCGACCTCTTAGGTCTTCATCAGGTGAGACATTAACGAATAAAACAATGAAAATTCACTTAGCTTTGATCGCTTCAGATCACTTCGCAGGGTTCAGCGCAAGGAAGAAGGCGTTGAATGAGAACGAGGCTGTTGGAAGGGAAATAGTGAGCAAGTCAAAATCTTCATTACGACTTTGACTCGCTCACTATTTCCCTTCCAACAGCCTCGTTCTCATTCAACACCTTCTTCCTTGCGCTGAACCCTGCGAAGTGATCTGAAGCGATCAAAGCTAAGTGAATTTTCATTGTTTTATTCGTAAATGTCTCACCTGATGAAGACCTAAGAGGTCGAAACGCGTTGTGTTTCGTCTTGTGACTCGTTTGTCCACGTTCTCTGGGCGGTTCGCTAACATTTATTTAAGATTTGTTTAGATTTCCGCCTGCAGTCCTCTCGCTTTGCAACTAGAACAATTTACAGTTCAGTGTTGAACTCACTCACTCTTGTCTTACCAGTGCTGGAGTGGGCCGCACAGGAGCCTTCATCGTCATAGACGCCATGTTGGAACGTATCAAGCATGAGAAGACTGTGGACATCTATGGTCACGTGACCTGCCTGCGTGCCCAACGGAACTACATGGTGCAGACAGAGGACCAGTACATCTTCATCCACGATGCCCTGCTGGAGGCCGTGCAGTGCGGCAACACTGAGGTCCCTGCCCGCAACCTGGCCAACCACATCCAGAAACTGACCCAGCCGGAACCCGGAGACACTGTCACTGCCATGGAACTGGAGTTCAAGGTCAGTCTTCAACTGTGGGGTTGTTTCAGTAAATTGCTTACATGTTTGCATTAATTTTTGTTTTAATTGCACATACTATACCATGACTCATGAGTGCTAATAGTCAAAGGCAGTTGGCTACTCCTGTCCTGTTTTAGTAAAGAAAAAGCTGTGAGGCTTGCCATAAAAAGACACTGCTACTGCATGGTAAACTGTGGGCTGTTGTATGCACATATTAGTAAACTTCCTCTTTGTTTTGCAGTCTTTTGTGCTGCTCATGTGCCTTAACAGCTCATCTTTTTTCACTTGCCTTTGTTGCATATGCCTTGTTGGTTGGCTTGGGAGCGTCTGTAGCCACGGGGTAAGAGTACAATGTAAGCTTAGGCCTCAATTTGAAAAGTGATAGTTTTTCTTCTCCCACTAGCTCAGTCTTCTTCATCTTTGTCTCATGGAGTACCCATCACCCTTCTTCCCTCTCTGGAAGAAGAACTCACGGATGCTTAGATCCAGGAAAGGGGTGTCCAAATAGGGTCCCTGTTAGCAGTGGCCTGCAGACCAGCCTTTATAGCACATCGGTCACCTGGAGATGGAAGCAGTTTGTCTCACCCTCAGGAATTCTTCACCAGGATTTGAGGAAAGCATAGCCTCCTGAACACAAACACATGATGGTAGCCTGAAGGAAGGTGAGAGCAAGTGGTGGAGGTGTGGGAGGGAGGGGGCTCCGACCCCTTACCCTGTCAAGAAGAGTGTAGCTGCTCCTTTTGTGGTGCAGGGACCGTAGCATCTCCACAGCCAAGTACATCTCAGGGAAGCAGATCAACCAGGCAAACTCCCTCAACAGGTCTCACATGATTTTCCACACAGAGTGGACTTAACGGAGAGCAGTCCTGGCCCCAGTCTGGGACATATGAACCTCTGTGTGATGAGGTTCAGTCATTGTTTGTTTCAAAAGTTCCACACCTAACAGCATGGGCTGTGAATACCTTCTCAGTTCCATGGACTGTCTTCTGGTGTATGCTTTTACACTTCTCAGGATCATTGGAAAGATGTTGAAAAGTGAGAATCCCAGGCCATCCTCATGCTAGCTGCTCCTTGGAAAACAGCCTAGCCCCAGTTTCAGAACTCCTGTTCCTGCCACACACCCTCTGCTGACTCTGCAGTTCCATCACAGGGCCCTCCTTCAGCCAAGTTAGGTATCTTCCGTGCAAATCCAGCACTAGTCTTCCTTCATGATTGGCTTCTGTGTGTTAATTGTCAGCAATGAGAGGCTCTCCGGGCTGGCTGAACATGATCACTCAGGCACACCACTCCACTCATTGTGTCTACTTACCTCACTGGTGAAGGGGTGCACGCGGATGGCCAAGTGGGTCTTCACTGTCTGTCTGGCATTCAGCTAGCTAACTTGTTGCTTTTGTTCAATAACATTTGTCGTTTGGTTTTGTCGGTAAAGGTCCATCAGGCAGCAGTTTGCACTGCCTTTCGCTAAATAGCATGTCCATCCTTTTCTGATGATCCTCTCCTCAGGAGTATTATATTGTAAAAATTCAAAATAAGACCTGAAGCCTCCCCAATGGCCGTACATGTTGTCTTTCATATTCTTCTTCTGGCGGCTGTTTGTTAGGTTGCTTCGAAGGAAGTTTACTTAATACTAGCACACACATGCAACTGCCTGCAGTATATCAGATAGTTACTTCCACCTGTGTCTTTTCACGGCAGGTGACACAGCGTCATCTTTGTTCATACGGGGCAGGAATAGCTAATTGCCTTAAAGTATTAGCGCTTGCTAGCCACAGTATGTATGTTTATTAAACGTAATCTTCCGAGAAAAATTCCATTGAACATGACCATTTTCCAAAATAACACTCACACATACACACACACACACACACATACACTCGCACTCGAAATCAAATCAACAGTCAAAAAGCAAACAAATATGAAAGCCAGAAAGTGAGTGATGGCGTTTTGTGTTGCAGCGACTGGCCAATGTGAAAGCTAGTCCGAACCGCTTCATCAGTGCCAACTTGCCTGTCAACAAGTTCAAGAATCGTTTGGTGAACATCTTGCCCTGTAAGTAACCCTATGTTCCTGTGACCTGTATGGTGCATGGCATTTCTCCACAGTGTAACTACCTATACACAAGAATTTCATTTCCCATGAATGTGCATGACATAAATGAAAGCAGGGTCTGGGAACAGTTGCAATGTTATGATGTTAAAAAGAATCCATTCTATCACAGAAAAATTGTGAAGGTAACTATGGTAACTCATTTACATAGATGTTGACCGTAAAGATTTTCATTGATATATTATTAAAAGGCATACTTTTTGTGGATCTACTGTAATATCATTGAAAAGTGCATGCTGCATATTTTCTCTTGTCTTTCTTTTTTAAACAGTTTGGTTATTTTTCTGTTTTCAGACGAGTCAACACGGGTCTGTCTTCAGCCAATACGTGGTGTTGATGGTTCTGACTACATCAATGCCAGCTTCATTGATGTCAGTTTCCTCTGTAGTTTGTCTGCTTTGTGAGAGAGAGAAATAAGCAAATAATTATCTTGTGTGAGAGATGAACAAAGGAATTAACAGAGATGTGTGAGACAGAAGGTGTGGTTACTGTTAAGAGTATGGACCACATATCTATTATGCAGATGACCATTAGGTTAGATTAGGTAGGGTTTAATATTTACATGAATTTATTACAAATGCTTATTCTTAAGGGTCAAGCAAATATACAAGTATTCTACAAAGAATGTTAAAGTCTTCCTTTGTTTGATCGATAACTGTCTAAACAGAATATTCTTTATTGTAAGCATATCGTAATGCAGTTAGGCGCAAAAAAGATCAGTGTTAATTGTAAAAGTGGCTCAGATTCCATGTGGAAATGTGAAAATAACCAAATCATGTAAGGCACGAATGTAGCCATCATTTTACCATGGGAACATGAAAGTGCCCCAGATTGTATGTGAAAATTGTGAAGTGGTCAGGAGTCCATAAAGAGATTGTGGAAATGGCCTAGATTCCATGTAGAACTATAACAATGGCCTTAATTCCATGTAGAACTGTGACAATAGAACAGTGATAATGGTCTATATTCCTCATGAGAATAGTTACAGTGGCCAGTGCTGACCTAATGTAACTGGTGATTGCAGGGCTATCGCTACAAGAAGGCCTACGTGGCTACTCAGGGTCCCCTGGCTGAGACGACGGAGGACTTCTGGCGCATGCTGTGGGAGCACAATTCCACCATCATTGTCATGCTCACAAAGCTGCGTGAGATGGGCAGGGTGTGTATGATTTTCAGAATCTTAGGGAGTGTGTGTGTGTGTAGTCTGTGAGAGATCACATGCCCATTTACATGGACTAGCAGATTCATCAAAATAAATCTGTGTCAGAAAAAAAATGGTTGAAGCTACACATACCATCATGTGCTTGCACACACCAATCAGACTGGGATTGACTGCAAGGGTGTGATGGACATTGTCTGTGCACCCTCATTAAGATTTACGGAATATCATATTTTAATTAAACCCTAATAAAGTACACTTTGATATAGTTTACCAGAAAGAGGGTATTGGAAACTCACATTTCATAGGTGAGACCGAGTCGATGGGCAAATTAGAATGATATTTTTCTTCAGACCCAGACTGTTTGCCTTTCAGCGGTGTTACTTTACGCTGTACATGTGGGCCTTCCTCATTTTCTACCCGACACAGTCCCAGCATTGCAGGCCACAGGGAGCATTCAGTAGTGAGTCTTCAAGAGGCTACTCATGAGAGAAGATACTGCACAGCTGAATACCAGGTCGCTGAGGTGGCACTCAGGAAACTACTACCTACTAAACCCCATACTAGCGACAGTATATGCTAAATCACAGAACCAGAGTGAGAGGGAGTGCCCCTCTGGAGGATGCAACCCTGTCCGTGCAGCAACAGATCTTATAATTTTGTGATATGAATGACATTGATACGTTCTCTTTACGGCAGGGTAAATGGAGATGACCACCCGCAGGAGCAGGGCACTGGCCACACATTGATACGTTCTCTTTACGGCAGGGTAAATGGAGATGACCACCCGCAGGAGCAGGGCACTGGCACACACATTGGTACGTTCTCTTTACGGCAGGGTAAATGGAGATGACCACCCGCAGGAGCAGGGCACTGGCCACATGGATGTGGAGTGGAGACAGAAACTGTCATCAACGATAGGAGGACATGAAGAGCAACTGAAGACTGATAGGATGATTAATGAGGATGACACTACGGAGTTCCGTTCTGCTCTGGACATGCAGGCTGTAATGTATGCTTCCCAGGCTGTAATGTATGCTTCCCAGGCTGTAAGGTATACTTCCCTTTGTAATATAGCCTGGCCTCAGCCGTAGAGACAAGGATACCTGCAGTTTGTAGTCAGAAAATGAATCAACTTTCAAAAAATCCGTCTGTGAAATGGATGAACTGGACTGGGTAGTTCCAGCCGCCCATCTGATTCTGTAGCATATTCAGTTCAGTGTAGCAGGGGGAAAAATCGCACCGGTAATACCTGTGATGGAAATGAAAGCCTTGTTGAGCCTTGACCTGCCAACTTGCAGTGCTGGGCACGGCACCAGGGTGGCTGATGAATCCTATTTCTCCTGTTCGTTCTTTGAACATTCCACGATAAAATGTTTGGGCTCTGTGCCACATAAACCTGGACTGTTTGAAATAACACTGTCGTTTTCTCTTGCACTGTTGCAGGAAAAGTGCCACCACTACTGGCCCAGTGAAAGGTCAGCGCGGTACCAGTATTTTGTTGTGGACCCTATGACTGAATACAACATGCCGCAGTACATCCTCAGAGAGTTCAAGGTCACAGATGCCAGGGTAAGTGTCTTACTTGTCTAGGATCACATGCAGGTGTAGTGATTGCTTTACCATTATCCAGAAGTGTGTGTGTGTGTGTGAGAGTGTGTGTGCACCTGTTTTTGTTGAGTTATGGATCCCAATTTCTATTCAGAGGTCTCTACAGCCCTGAAAAGATCTTGTGTGGTCGCCTAGGCCATGATTAAACTGAAATGGAAATTAGAGAGTTCCATGACTGAAAATTTTGCATCAAGGAAAAGGGTCAGCAGTAAGTAATGAGCTTCAGTCCAATACTACAAACAGGTGAGAATTGAGGACACAGTGTAGCTTTCAGAGAACATTCCCTTTGCTGATAGAAGTTTCACTTACATTGTTTTAAGCTGGAAATGGTGGAAAGACGTTGTGACATGATTAACAAGTGACTACTGCAATTGTTTTCAGGATGGACAGTCGCGCACCATTCGTCAGTTCCAGTTCACCGATTGGCCGGAACAGGGAGTGCCCAAGTCTGGAGAAGGCTTCATCGACTTCATTGGCCAGGTGCACAAGACCAAGGAGCAGTTTGGACAGGAGGGACCAATCACAGTCCACTGCAGGTTTGAACAACTCCATTCATTTGAATGGTTCCTCAAAAGTTTATATCCGAGGCTGAGATTCTCTGCTCTGTCTCCTCCATCAATCCTCTGCTTCTCCATTGTTATGCATGGCTGCACACTTCAATATTTGAGGACAACTTTCCTACATTATTCATTGGTGGCCATCTTATACAGACTCAGTATGAGTTGTATTCCCTGCTTCAGGAAATTATGTGCTGATGATGTCTCCTTTGCTGTTACTCTCTTTATCTGCCTCTTCCTTTACTCCAGCCATTGTTTTCTTGTCTTTGGGCAAATTTAGCTTTCTTTGTTTCAGAAAGTGTTTACATTTCTATTTTCAATACAGGTTACAATATGCTAGATAGCTTGTAATTTGGCCATTGGGTGTTGAAACCACAACCATATTGGCCACTAGGGTCTTTATATGTTTTATGGTTGTCAGCTGTAGAGCCATCGTGTAATCAGTTGTATATATAAGGACCGATTTGCTAGGGGCCATTTTCACATTCGTAACAATATTTTAACACCATGTCCTGTAGCAACTGAAAGGCAAGATGTAGTATCAGATTTTGGAACCCAATCCAGCAAAAACATCACTTCCAGTTTGAATTAAAAGTTTTGATCACAGCATTATGTTGTCTGTAAGTTCTAATACTCCCCTAATGGACTTCTTTGGAACCGACCATGTCATGTGGAATAAAGAGGAATCATTCAAAACTGCTCTGCTTTGCATATGTTGAAATCATCATGACTGTTTCAGTGCTGGAGTTGGTCGCACAGGCGTGTTCATCACCTTGTCCATTGTGCTGGAGAGGATGCGTTATGAGGGAGTGGTCGACATGTTCCAGACGGTCAAAATGTTGCGGACACAACGTCCAGCCATGGTGCAGACAGAGGTGAGTTAAGTCATCAGTACACTTTGGGTAAGCATTCATGCACAAACTCTGACCAGTCTTGGACATACTTAACCCTCTGCCTACCGCATGACTTTGTGCTATATGACCCTGTGAATACCATGCCAAGAGAGGTAACTCTGCAACACATACACACTTGCCATAAAGAACCCTCAATAAAAAAAAGTTGTTTTTAACTTACCTATTCTATAAAAGTAATGAACAAAATTCAAGGACATCACTCCGTCCAAAACAGCCATTTTTTCCCATATATAGGGAACTGGTACATGAGGAAAAAACAAAAACGAACAGACTAACTCTACTTCAGTGTTCTCAGTGCTAAAACAATTTTCCCTAAATTCACTGTACCCATAGAATATCATGGATTAGGAGCACAGAGTGATTTTCCAAAGCACTGAAACCTTCAGGAACAAAATAAAGTCATTCTGTATGGTCTGCACACTTAAGAATCAACTTCTGTTGTGAAGGGAAAAAAAAAAACAAACTTCAACAATTTTGTTAAACTGAAGGCATCACATACAAGAAGATTTGTCTTCTAACTACTAAGGGGGAAAAAAAATAACAAGAACAGGTTACTGAATACTGGACTTGAAATTGTGATGGAATTCAGCAAAAATGTGCTTTTGCACAAGTGCACTGCGCAATCCCCCCCCCCCCCCCCCCCCCCCACACACACACACACTGTGGTGATGATGTACCTCTTGTCAGTCTCCTCTTTGCTTTTTGATAAACAGGCAGTTTTTATTTTAGGCCAGATTTTATGTTTATCCTTTTCTGCTTGCTTTTGTGCAGCAAATAAATTTGTTTCTCCCTAAAAGTCTGCCAAAATTCTGAAGAAATCAAAAGGCTAAAGGTGACGCTCCCACAGGCAAATCATGGGACACACCCACTGGTTGACCCGGTTTCCTGGCTATCAAAACAAGGGAAACTTTTGGGGGGCTTCACTTCTTGTAGCCAACCACTCTAGTCAACAATTAAAGAATCTCTAGCAAGTTTTGTTTTTCAAATTTTCTTATTTTGGGGGGCTGGGCCCAGCAGCTATGGGCTATTCGACGTCATTATTATCATCATCCGAATCATTATCGATTCGGGCCTCAAAATCAGTCACCAGTCGATCTTTATTTATAACTAGGTCAAGATTGACGTCTGAATCGTCTCGCTTCAAATCTTCAAGAGTGTAGCCCGCAATTATGCTCTCTTCAGCAATATCACTTCAGAAAATGAATTCTGCAAGTTGCATAATTACTTGATCCGCCATTTTCCCAGAAAATCTTAGCGAAAAAAAGCCGAACTTTGAAAATTCACAGCAGCAAAACTACTCCACCAAAACTCATGCAACAAAAAACAAAATGGCGTCCAGAAACTTCCGTACCGAAAGACTCTTCTGTCACGATTGCATCCTGGGATATGCAATAGTGAAAGCGAAAGTCATTGACCTAGTATTCAGTGGTCGATCCAGTATTCAGATAGAGGAAATCTCGCGGTCGATTTGCTAGGCATTGGGTTAATATTGGAATGCCTAAGGCAGGTGGGGGTTGACTGCTGTTATGATGGCATGGTAGGACTGCAATGGCTACCTGACTGCCAATGGCAGGCAGGCACTTTAAGTAGGGTACGTGTGAATGCTGTGACCTGCCTGCAGGACAAGGGTAGTATTTATCATTCATCAGTTGTGGCGAGAAAGAAGTTCAGCATAACTTTGCTAATACTGAATAATCAATGTGACAGCCTGCTCTGTGAAATTTACAGTTATTGCCGTTTGACCTGCAGGTGGTTTTGCACGAGTTCAGTAAAAACTTGCCACCTTGCAGGTCAGAAAAAAAAATTACTCTACCCTGGATAGCAGAGTGATTTGTGCTGCTACACTGTTTCTGATGCTGTCTGTTTTCAACATACTGTGGCGAAAAAGAGAATAATAAAAAGTATTGTCGTTTATTGTATTCCGTTTAATCCTTCTTGTACTCTGTTCCAATCTGCCCATCATTCTTCTTCTCTTCCACTCTGCCTATATTCCTCATCTGTCCCAGTCCATCTGTCCAGTACTTCAAGTCCATTCCAGTTTACCCTTCATATGCCCTCTGTTCCAGGCCATTTATGTACCTTTCTTTTCCAGTAAATGTATTCTCTGTTCCAGTCCATCCTTCACAAAACTTTTACTGTTCTGTTTCTCCATACATCCTTTACATTTTCCAATTCTGCCATTGTTACCAGCACGTTTGAAAATGACAGTTTTGTTGCCCAGACAAAGAGGTGATGCACAGAACTTTTCTCTTGTTTGTTGTGATCAAGATATCTTTTTTTGTTTCTTTTTCTTCCAGGACCAGTTCCAGTTCTGCTACCGCGCTGCGTTGGAATATCTGGGATCTTTTGACCACTATGCAAACTGACCCAACCACCTCCACAGTAAAAAAAAAAAAGGGCTGGGAGCACAGGGACAGCAGTGAGAGTGCAGACCAGTGTCGTCAGGACGACCACATGTCTGTTGTTGCTGATCTCAGCCCTGTCACCATGGACTACCTGGGGATTGGAGGCCAGTGCGGCGTGTCTTCATTGATCAACGCCTGCTCCTTCCTTGCGGAGCTTGGAGGCTGCGTAGGATGTTAAGTGTTTGCTGTCAGCAAATTCTGAGCGGAATTTGTACAGTGTGGTTACTGTATATAACTGTTGATGAAACTTCTTGCAGTCATGATGAACTTTTGCCATTTTATAACACGGACCTGCATTTTTTTTTTTTTTTTTTTTTTCCTGAAAGACTTCTGTTGAGAGGTCATGTGACAGGGACCACTACGGCTGCATCAGCTGTGGATGCTCCTGCAGTGAAATCGACCTGAAGTCTGGAACCTCAGTTTCTCACAGACCTTGCTGGCTGCAGAAGGAACCGCTGGACAGGACATGCTCTTCAGACACCTTAGTGTGAATTGGTTAAGAGGCCAGTGAAAAGACAGTTGGCCTGTATTGACCCTGCTGCCCTGCCCAGGCAGACTGACTGTGGAGAAGCATTATCACAGGCGGTGTTTGGATAGTAGTACACAGCGTGTGGCCACAATGCTCTTTGTGATCATCGCATGGTACTGGACTTGGGCTTAGGTCTTATTCAGGGCGATAGAGTTTGGAAACCAGCTTTCAGGTGAGCTGGAGTGTGGACAAGGGCAATAATTCAGAATGTTTTGGACATGGCGGACCGCAAAATGACATTCTGAGTGTGACAACATGTGGAGTGACTTCTGTACTTCTGTTGGAAGCAGAGCAGCGTGTGATGGAAAAGCTTGAGAGAAAGCTTGCAGAGGTAAAACAAGGTGGGCAGTGGATACTGTGAGACTGCAGTGATAAACAAGCTGGCAAGTGGATTAAAATAATGACAGGAGATGTTGAATGCTGATAGACTGCAGAGCTGTACAAGCTGGCAAGTGGTTTGAATAATTACAGGAGATGTTGAATGCTGTGAGACTGCAGTGCTAAACAAATTGGCAAGTGGAATGAATAATTACAGGAGATGCTGAATGTTATTAGACTGCAGTGCCAAAGAAGCTGGCAAGTTGATTGAATAACTGTGGGAGAGGCATACAGTCACAGGATGGACCTCTTGTTGAGAACTGGGGAATTTTAACCCTCTTGCTGATAGACTGGTTAAGCTCATGAACAGGTCTGAAGACAAGAATTCAAAAAGTACTAGTAGTTACTACAATTTGTGTTCTTTAGAAGTCTGTTGTGAAAGATATGATCCGCCGTGAGTTGTTGTTAGAAGGAGAAACTGAAAGCCGAAAGAGATGGTGGTTATGCTTGTGGTATTTTATTTCATGTTGAATATTATCTCAGTGGTGTAGTGTTTTGTGTCATTTAATCATAAGGTAAGAACTGTTGATGATTTGATAGTTTGCGTCCTAAGAATGTAAGATGTCAAATTCCATAAACAGCCAATAGCAATCTCTTGTACACAGACCTAACAAAATCAAAGGGGAAAATAGGTACTGTAGTCGTTTCATTTTGAAATTCGATTTAGAGATCATCCACCTGGTTTATTTCCCACCGATTTTATAATGATTTAAGAGTTGCAAACAAAGCTAGACAAGTTGGACATAATGACACATTTTCATTGTAGTGACACATTTTCATTTTGAGAATTGGTTCATGAAAAGTACGCAAGACATTGTATTGGTCGGTAAAATGGGACAGTTCATTACCTATTTGGATTGTGTTTCATTCTCTTGATCGTTTATCAAACTGTACAGCATTGTGCATGTTGTGGCATTCAGTCTTGTTTTTGAGTATTGTCTATAGCTTTTCTGTTCTTGCTATCATTTCGTGTTGAAAGTTTGACATGCTGAACTTCAAGTTTGGTTTATTGATATTGCTAATGATCTATTTATTTTTACCATTATGAATACTGGTGTATTAGTATAGGTATTGCGTGTTATGACTACAAGTTGTGTGTGAGTGGAGTGTGGGTTTGAGGCTGCATTGCGTTTCCATTGGTTGTGCTCTACACAATTCCTTGCCTTGCCCCAAGTTAACATTGGTCTACATCATTAACATCAGTACTGTCAACTGCCTTCTGCCAATCAATTTGCATATTTTCCCCCTACCTGCCCTCTAGTCATCTACCTTCCTACCAAACTAGAGGTATCGATGAATGTGTTTCTTGGAGACATCATAAAACAGTCATACCCTCTTGTAAGGATGCTTCACTTCATGGGTTTCTTGAAGACATCATACATGAAATCTCTGGCTAAAGGATTTGAGCTTCAGTCTCCATAATAATTATGACTTTTGTGATGGTAGTTTTCTTGCAGACATTCCTGGATTTAGTAAAGGGACACAAAACATTTAATATTGTTGACGTGATCATTTAACAGAAAAGGAAATAGTCTTAGGGAAGGAGAGAGGAGAACAGAGGTTCATGGCTTGGACAACCACCAAGCAAAAGGGAGTTACTACTGTTGCTGGTAGTGCTAAACATCAAGTATACCAACAAGAGGAATGGAAATGGGTCCATCAGCTTAATTTTTAGTTGTAAGCACAAGCATTTTCAAGTGATGCCTAAAACGTCCACTTTTCCTCCAGCTCGGCTCCACGGTAGTTTAGTTACCATAAAAATGCACACATTTTCTCATTTTTCATCTCCATCCATATTGGACAGTAGATGGTAGATCAGCAGAATGTGGCATGTAATCCAGAAATAGTTCAGTTAGAAAAGCATCTTGCCCACAACTACATCACCATCATTGTCATGTCATTTCTTGTCAATATATAAACATCATCCCACTTAATTTAACAATTAAATTGACCAAGGAATGATGATGCATCATACTGCAATATTTCACGATGTCTGTCAGTGTTGTATTTGTGGGAGTTTACTATTTTTCATATTGTCAGTACAAGGCTCAAGCCAGTAAGGAATTCGAGAGGCAGTTCGTGGGGATGACTAAAGTAGTTTTTTTTTTGTGAATGAAAATGTCAACACTCACAATAACTTGTACTTACGGGAGTTGCAATAAAGTGTGGTGAAAAGATCCCATGCCTGATGAAATGTTGCAGGTGAAACTCATTAAGCTTGAAGCAAACTGCATTACAATCCAGTGCTGGACTTTGGCATGGTCTGAAACTTGTGCTCTGCCCTGTACAAAGACCACTGAACCATGTATAAACTTCATGTTTTGCGTCTCCCGAAGTTTGTCCATCACCATCATTTAATGTACATACTATACTGTTCACATTCTTGTTTGGTTGCAGTTTCAGATGTTGACCATTTTGTTGACAAACAAATCCTAGCTTGAACATTAATGAAATGTACGTTGACATATTGTGGTTGTAGACTTGTGTGAATCTCTAACCTCATGATCGATTGTAGCATTTAGCAAGTCTTTTATAGAATACTATCACTGTTGAAAAAAGCATCTTGTCTGGAACATGAAGCGTGAGAGAGTGCATGGATCTTTTTTCCCCTCCCGTATTGAGGGTTGTTTGGATCTGAAAATGTCTTCTAAATGTAAAAGGCAAAACGAGACGTTCAAGAAGAGACACAAAGAAACATCTATAAAACTAGAAGAAAAATGTTGAATCATTCTGAAAAAAATTCTGATGAGGAACATGCATCTAAAAACTGGATTCCATGCATCAGCCCTGGATTCCAAGGTTCAACTCATCTGAATTTATGTAGTGGAAAGTCAGTTCTCAGTCTACTTCTGTATTTTGGATTTTGACATTGGTCATTTTGGGAACTTTGGATTCGGCAGTAGATTTGTGTGTAGTTTTTGGACACGAGAGCCTGTGATTGTGGTCTGCATGTTCATAATTAATTAATAATTCTCTTCACATTTCGCTGTGTCTTCATCGAGGATGGGCTTGTCTGACAAGACCTTGTATCTTTTTGTTTCAGAGGGATGTGTAATATCTTTTTTTTTCTTCAGTCACTGTAACAGCCTTTTTGTTTTCCTCCCAGGCTGCCAGTATCTGGTGTCGTCGCTCTGTGTGTGAGAGGAAGGAAGCATTTCAAGACAGATGCCCAATGGTGGTCCATGTGTGTATGTGTGTGTGTCCCCGTGTATGGTTCTGGAGACTGCATTTAATGAATCAGAAGATCCTGTGTCTTGACAGCAAAATGGTTCAAAAAGGATGAAAACAAAAGTGCCCTTTACCAGGCAGTTTCTGTCCAAAGACATGTAATTTTTATTATCCATCAAGATGACCACTGAGGTCACCCAGATCAAGATCATCACCAAGAGAGATGACTAAGTGCCAAGATCACCTGAATGAAGATGACAATTTAAAATCAAAATGCCAGAGGGAGGATTAGGGAGAGATTCCCAACAACTAAATGAAGAAATTTAAGTCTGTTTTACAAAACTATCATTTCATACCAATAGTAATGTTTCTAGTACTATAGTGAACATACAAGTCGATGTTTTCAACTTCGGCGTTCAAAGCTCTCCCTCATATTTGATGCAAGAGGTATCTTGAGAACAGAGAGTGTGTGAACGTGCAGTTTGAATGGAAGTTTCAGGTCATTTTTCTCTTGTGATGTAGTGGTTTGTCATTTAGCAATTTCTGTGTACATAACCTGACATAGACAGTTCGTGTCATTTTTATGGCTTTGTAAACCAAACTGCATCTGTCTGTACTTCTTGTGAAGCTTGAAAGACTCAGAGCAGATCTATAATACTGGCCCTCCCATTTGGTTGCATGTCATTAAGTGAAGTTTTGTAAATTTCTTTTTCTTATTTACAATTAAATATCACGTCAGCAATTAAAAGAATATGCCAAAAATTTGTCTTCTTTATGACGGTTTTGAATGGGGCCAAGAAAGGAAGAGAGCATGTACGAGGACAGATTGGAATATTTATTTTTGTTTTGTTCCAAACTTTGCTGTCAATGTTTGCTTTACAGACAAACAAGCACCTGCACACTTTTCTCACCGACCAGTTGAGCCACCCCAATTTCATTCAGCTTACGGAGGAAACTTGTTCCACAGTCAGTATGACTGGCTATGTCAAGTCTGTAGTCTCAGTTGCCATGTCAAATTCCATCGTCTTCTCCAGGTTGTGAATGCATACAGCTCTGTGCCCTCTGGCTAGGTCTGACGATGGAGAACTTTGTAGGTGGGACAGTCCTGAAGGATGTCTTCTGGGGTTGCGGATCCTGTGCTTAATGTGTGAATGGACATTTAGTGTGCGCAATCTTGAGTCGTTGAGATACTCGGTAGTCCTCAATGGCCAGTCCTCAATTGGAAAGGGATTGTATGCTCGTGTCTCTGGAGCTACTGGATTAACAACTTCCCTGCTCCCATCCCTCCTTTCCACTGGGACTGGGCGATGGAATAAACCTTTCTGTAGGTTACTGGGTAGCTGAACTGTTCCATTCTGCTTGGGAAGAGCATCATCCTTTTACTCCTTGTGGTCCCACAGGGGACTGTCTTGTACAAGGGAGTGCTTTCTTGATTTCCTGAGGATGCTGTTTGCTTCAGGTCTGCAGTCAATGAAGAAGATGGCGATCAAATGAAAAAGATTTTTAAAAAGATGAATCTTTATCTAGTAGCATAATGGTGACCTTCAAAGTCTGTCTTAAAGACAGAACCATTTGTATCACCTGTAGCACAGGAGGACCTTTATAGTCCACCTTGAACTGTTGTAAACAGAACCATTTGTGTCACCTGTAGAACAGGGGGACCGTTATAGTCCACCTAGAACTGTTGTAAACAGAACCATTTGTATCACCTGTAGCACAGGGGACCGTTGTAGTCCACCTTGAACTGTTGTAAACAGAACCATTTGTATCGCCTGTAGCACAGGGGGACCTTTATAGTTGTCCACCTTGAACTGTTGTAAACAGAACCATTTGCATCACCTGCAGCACATGGTGACCTTTATAGTCCACTTTGAACTGTTGCAAGCAGAACCAAAGCCCATTTTGAAGACAGAATCATTTGAATCACCTGTACCATGTAGGGACTGTCAAAGTTCCTCTTCAAAACCTAATCCGTTGGGAACCTGACCCGTTTGTCTTCTTTTGGCACTCAATTGAGATAAACTATATGTAATTCCATGATTATCTCATCACCAAGGTCTCACAAACAAAATCTGTTGATGCGCCAAAGCTGTCAGCAAAGGATTGAAAGGGAAAAAAAAAAGAAAAAGTTGTTTACCTGTGGAATGACAAGAATCACTTCAGTCATCTTGGATGTGAGGGGAGTGAGACGATTTGTGGGTATGCAAGTGGCTGATCAAGCTGATGCGTGCATGGAATGTGTGGTGACAGCTTGGACAGGAACTGTGATTGATGGTGAGGGCTTTCCTTGCCCGTCTCTTTTGTAGTGCTGCAGCTGTCACTTAGTTCTTCACATGAATTAGCGCCTTTGTGGATAGAGTAGCACCATCTAGCTCAATCTATATGAGTTTGTTCCCATGTGTCATGGTTGATGTTAAAGGCTCTCTTGGATGGTTTGAGAATGTCGCTGATGAATCCTTACCTCCATGGGAAGGCACTCCTTGTTGCAGCTCACTGTAGAAGAGTCTCTTGGGTAACCAGTGGTCTGGCATGCAAGCTTCATGACCTGCCCATCGAAGCTTGAGACAGCATCAGGATGGTGCGGATGCCAGGCAGGCCTGCTTGATCAAGCACCTCTGTGGGCACAGAAAAAAAGTATTGTTCAGAAAAATGCTGCATACAAAATAAAATCAATAAGTAAAGAATGATCAACAGGAATCTGAGAGTATGTCCTTGAAGATCTATTTAAAAGGTAAAAATAAAGTGCCAACAGTCAGGGTGGTTCACTCTACCGCCGAAGCATTTGTTGTCGGTCACATCAGTGCTGACAGTAGCTAAGAATCATGCAAAACAGCCTTTACTTGGATGATCTTGAGAGATGTCATCTCCCACTGATTGACCAAACAACCATATAGTGAACAAACAAGAAGTGGGGGGAAAACTATATTCTCTTTCATGTCCACATTGCATTTTTGCTTTCAAACCTTCACATCTATGTGCAGTCATCATCCCTGCCTTGTCATACGTTACAGTTTACTCCTGCAGTCACCAAGTGTGCTGGTCACAGGGGTGGCATTAAACAGGCCTCTAAGAGGCAGCGAACATCCAGAAATTTTGGAGCAGTATTCGTTAATGGCATCATTTTTTCCCTTCTTTTTTGTTGTTAAATATTTTCGTTTAAATTGAATTGCTTGATTTCAGGCTTCCACCTTACCACATGCATCCATGCCATGAACATTTGAAGTTGCAGCTCAATATTGCGGCAGTCCGTAGTCTTATCGCCCCTTTCCACCGACTTGTTGCCACCTGTTTCAGGTTGATCTAGTCCAGAGGCAGTGCCACCAATTCACAAGCAGGTGTTAACATTTGGTCTATGTAGTCCGAGGAGGTAATGTAAGGCAAGGTAATGTTGTTTATAGCCCAGCAGACCGCAAGGGGCCACATCAGGGCTTTAACCGCGTAGAAATCAACTCACAAGTCTTTTTTTTTTTTTTTTAAATCACACAACCCTTTAAAATACACCTAAAAAAAAAAAAAAAAAAAAAAAAAAACACCGGAAACTTCGCTAAATTCTTTTTTCCGTAAAATCTTAGATCAAATGAAAAAATGTAAATCTCTTTTCAGAAATTCAAAGGACTCATCAGGAGGGGCATATCTGAACAAGGTTTTCAAAAGATCTTGACGTGTGGTGATACTGGGTTATGTTCGTGGTGCCTGCTGGAATGAGGCGATTCGGCCTCGGCATGACACTGTCTACCAAATCAATAGTTGCTGGTCTACAACACCGTCCTTTATAGTGCCTACCCATTATTCCACATGATACGGTAATCTGTGCCCCCAAGGGGAAACTAGCAACAAGGCTCATAGCAACATGCAGCAACAAATGGGGGAAGAGAAATGGGTGGGGTGGGGGGGGGGGATGGTATTGGGTGATGTGTCTAGCAAATTCTGTTTGTAACTCGGACAACCGCAGGGGACCCCCAGCACCTTCTCTCCTGTATTACTTGATCACATGAGACGCTATAGCACGTTTTAAAAAAGAAAAAACAATATTTAAGTTCAAAAGTGTGAAGGCTTGGCATGCAGCAAGAGCGATTTACAGAAACATTGTGTTTCAGCTGTAGCTAATCAAAAGAGCGAGACTGAAACAAAATGACATTCTTCATATTACACTGTAAGATAAAAAAGCACATATTTTCCACTTCTCTGTAGCTTTCTGCCTACATCACTCAGATTTGTTAATGATATCATCAACAGCTTCGCAAAGAGAAGTGTGCTTACACTTAGACAACACAGATATTGTCAAGACAAGGATTTATTGTGCCCATTATTATCTTTCTGTAGTATAGTTTGGTAGTGGAACACACTTGGCAACATGTACATATCTGTAAACACACCTTTTGTAAGAGTTCTTGACTTTTTTTGTTTAATTTTTAGGTAACGCGTAAGTGTGCGTACATGAGCAAAAGCACATACACACAAGAATACTGCTTGTACAAAAGTTAATAATCAAACCTGCTCTTGAAGCTTAAAGTTTGATGTGTTCTCTTGTGCTTTATGCACACGTGTGCACACATAAACAGTGAACACATGTATTGCTGATGAAAGAGGGAGTGAGATTGAGATGAAAATGCATCTGCGCCAGTGAGTGGCGTTTTAATGCAAGCACACTTCACAGCATTGAAACTGCCGTGGTGCCGTCCGCTCACACAATATTCGTCATCACTCCTTGCTTCATGTTCACATGAACTACGGCCAACTTGGGCTGGTCTTTACCGATTCAAAATCCCATCTTTTCTAATTAACTGCGTGAATGTTTAAAACGCGATGCTCCTGTCTTCAGGGGGTCCGTTATCACCCATACGCGATCAGAGGTCAGTTAACATCCATATAGGATGAGAGTCAACTTTCTTCACAAATGTTCGGCGCTGGAGCTGAATACCACCAGTGCAAAGCTCCATTTCTCGCCAGAGGCTCATCAATGCTGACCGACTGCTCCAAGTTGAGTTCATACCAAGCGAGGTGCTAGAGTCTGGCTGTGCAATTTTCACTTGCACTGACATCACAGCATCTGTGATTGAGGTCTCCATCCTCTTCTTTCTTTCTTTTAGTGTCAACAATCATCATGATTATTCTGACACTATTGTTGTGTGTATGACCATTTTTATCCCGCCATTGAGGCAGCCATACTCCATCTTCGGGGAAGGTGCATGCTATGTGTAACGTGTCATCCATACCAACGGCCAAACTGGCCTTTTCTTCCGAAAGTTGGTGATGGGATTTTACGTGTGTGCAAGATGTGCGTGCGTTCACACACGGAACCTCGATTTATAGTCTCATTCGAAGGACTGTGTGGGGAATGGAGTCAGAACCAATGTTAACTCCTAGGAAAAAATCCCCCTGTACCGAAACGGCTCGGCGGAGATGCGAACCCGCAACCCCAAGATTACGAGTCCGATGCTCTACCAACTGAGCTGTTCCGGCCCCATCCTCGTGCACCGTTTACTCTCCTGCCTCCGGTACACCACAGCACAACACAGCAGTCTACAGGTTTGGGCTGATGCTTTAGGCTTGCAACTGTGTAAGGCTCCCATACCTCTCCAGGCTGGTCCTTTGATTTCTGCCGTCATCTCCACCACCACCGAAACCTTTGTCGAGTGATTTCATTAAAGCGTCACCTTCCTGCTCCATTAGCCTATCCCCCACCTCCCACTCCAGCCCCCTCACACCGCCTCCTCTGGCTAAAGGGTTACACCGGTGTCGGACCAATTCTACGCCAGTCCACCATGCCTGTTCACAGCAACGTCATCGTTGAACATCCACTCTTTGTGTATTAGGCTGAAAATGTATCGGTGTGCAAACTCAAATGTAAACGCAATCAGCATGAATGATACAAAACAGAAAAAGCTTCCAAGCGAACCTATCTGCAGCTAAGCGACCGTTGCAAATCCCGTTCTGTGTGACACAACGTGCTGTGATAATGACAGTCTCTGGCCGATAACGAGTTTCCTTCCGAGACAAAAACTGGCTTCGTGTTTGTCAAAACTGGGGGCACTGAATGTAGCCTAGAACTATTGTCCGTCCTGGTATTTAGATTTACGTCTAAAAAAATAGCCAGCCATCGGAGGTGAGCACGCAAGTGTGGACACAACTGTGACAAAAACAAAGGGTCGCAACATCATTTCGAAACACACACACACACACACACACACACACGAGGAACAGAGAGAAAAACGGGTTTCCGTTTCATTATAGCGCGGCCGACCACAAAGAACCATTCACTGCTGGAGAGAAGGAGAGGAGGGGAAGAGAGAACTAGTGAAATAACACAATTTTCCATTCAGTTCCGGATGTCGCATGGCAGAAGCGATGGTTGCCTGCACACGGAATGGGAGTCAGGCCTCTCTGCATTGTTCGGAACTTTAGCTGGACATAGAGACAAAGACTGTCTCACACTGATTCTGTGAGGTTGCCACTTTGTCCCAACAAAGCGTTGGATGAAAATGTCCTGTGGGTGATATTTGCCCGAAACTGCAAACCGTCAAGCCGGGACGGGCCCGTCAGTAAAGATCAGTATACGCTACAAGTCTGCTGCCCGCCGCTGTATGTGGGTTGTCCGTTTACGCTTCAGTGCGATCACACATTGACGTGTTCGCAAGCCCGATTTTTTTCTCCCGACTGCTTTTCTGTCCACACTGATGTTTTGGTGGCTTTACTCACCCAAATGAATGCCCTCGTTTGTGATTCGATGGCCACACTTCCTGATTTAGGCCTACCAAGTCTGCTGCTGTCTCAGGCTGACTATTCCTAACTCCCAGGAATGTTAAGATAGCGCGCGCGTACGCGCGCGCGTGTGTGTGTGTGTGTGTGTGTGTGTGTGTGTGTGTGGGTGCGCGCGCGTGTGTGTACGGGTGTGCGCGTGCATATGTGTGTGCGGGTGCGTGCGTGCGGGTGTTTGTCCCAAGAGTCACATTTAACCCCAGGCTTTCCTGAATGACCTTTCCAAGGACTCCATGGAGATTTAAGACAAGTTCTGTTCCAGATACCCAGTTTTGGCCGAACGCGACACAGTGAGGAGGTAAACTCACTCTGATGATACCGGTTACCTCCTTTTAGAAGCAGTTCTTGACTCTTAACCTCATCACCTATAGGAACCGGCATCCGAAGGTTCTGCACAAAGGTCTCCCATGCCCACAGGCACTGAACCTTGGCCATATACAACAGAACTGCTGCCTTGCCTAGAGATCCTGTCCTGCTATGAACAGGCAGCCACAACAACAGGAGAAAGAACTTCCATCTTCTTGTTCCTGCTGACAACTAAGCCATCGTCTCGTCGACATTGCAGCCTATTACTCTCTCCCACAGTTTGACTCCTTCCCTATGTTGCAGAGTCGTGTACGCACAGTTCTTGCTGTCGTTCATTTCCCCCTCTTGTCGCCTGATATGATTAATGCAGACAGGTAAACGTCGGGCCACTGAATGCACTTTGCTGGCCGAGAGGATTGCGAGTGTCTCCCATTGTGTGTGTCCGTGTGTGTGGCTGGTGGTATGGCGGCGGCGGCGGCGTGGCGGTAGTGGTGGTGGTGATGTGTGTGTGTGTGTGTGTGTGTGTGTTCAAGTAAACTGCTATCCTCTCCGACGGAGAGGATTCAACTGAGGACACGGTAGAAGAGCTTGCGCTGCTGCCTGAGACAGCCCACTAACACGGTGTCGCAGGCCCACGGTTGACTGAAGACTGAGGGTCCGGCTCTTATCGAGCGCTGACAAAGGCAAGACCAGGAGCATCTGGTTCATATCAGTGTCTTCCATCTCAGGCCTACACAATCCCACCTCCCTCCCCCCTCCCTCCATTCCCCTTGTTGGCAACACCATCCTCTTCACAAGGACAGAGGAAGAGAAGCTGTCAAGCAACTTCCGGAACCCTCTGTCACCATTTTCCCTTATATTTTGTTTTATTTATTTCGTTTATTTATTCATTCACTTATTTATTCATTCATTTCGAAGGTTAACAGTCTTGTGGTGGCTGGTGTCCTGTCCTGGATCTCTAGTATCTCTGTAACGTAGCAGATGAATATCCATTCCTAAATGAACAAAGCCTGTAGAGTCTCCATTCACTATTTCATGTACAGGAGGTGGTCCTGCAACCTCGGGCGACCTCACGACATTCCTGCAGAGATTCATTCTCTTAACGGCAGCCAGCCCGGCACTTTCCAGCCGCGAGTTCTGCCTGCTGCACTTTTTTCACTGGGTTCCTGCTTTCACACGGACACTGTCAGCCAGCCGGGCCTTAGAGACTCCAGTCCATTCGTTGACGCAGATTCGTAAAGTATCCGTTGGTCTTTTGGAAACATGGTGGGTGATGTAATACATCATACCCAACTGGAGCGCTGGTATTCGAGGCAGCATCTTGGTTATGCTTCTCAACTTGCATCGTCTAAATTTGAACCCGCGCGCGCGCGCGTGTGTGTGTGTGCGTGTGTGCGTGCGTGCGTGCGGGTGTGTGTGCGCGCGCGCGCGCGTGCGCGTGTGTGTGTGTGTGTGTGGCGCGTGCGTGTGTGTGCGTGCGGGTGCGCGCGTGTGTGTTTGTCCAAGAGTCACATTTAACCCCAGGCTTTCCTGAATGTCATCCTCGTCTCATCGTCTTTTTCAGTCTACAGGACCATCATCTCAGCTCCTTGACAACCAACCCTTTCCGGTGACTGAGTGCACGTGCACTTCTGTCAGTCGTCTCGCTGACTTGCCATGATGTTGCCGCCTGACTGGTCCCTAACCCATTTAGCCAAGCAAACAGTTTGTACCCATTTAGCTAAGCAAACAGTGTTTAGCGATTCCATTTAGCAAGCAAACAGTTTGGACCCATTTAGCCAAGCAAACAGTTTGGACCCATTTAGCCAAGCAAAACCCATTTAGATGGACCCATTTAGCCAAGCAAACAGTTTGGACCCATTTAGCCAAGCAAACAGTTTGGACCCATTTAGCTAAGCAAACAGTTTGGACCCATTTAGCCAAGCAAACAGTTTGGACCCATTTAGCTAAGCAAACAGTGATTTTTTGGACCCATTTAGCCAAGCAAACAGTTTGACCCATTTAGCTAAGCAAACAGTTTGGACCCATTTAGCCAAGCAAACAGTTTGGACCCATTTAGCAAGCAAACAGTTTGGACCCATTTAGCCAAGCAAACAGTTTGACCCATTTAGCTAAGCAAACAGTTTGGACCCATTTAGCAAGCAAACAGTTTGTACCCATTTAGCAAGCAAACAGTTTGGACCCATTTAGCCAAGCAAACAGTTTGGACCCATTTAGCCAAGCAAACAGTTTGGACCCATTTAGCTAAGCAAACAGTTTGGAATCACCACCATTTAGCCAAGCAAACAGTTTGGACCCATTTAGCTAAGCAAACAGTTTGGACCCATTTAGCCAAGCAAACAGTTTGGACCCATTTAGCCAAGCAAACAGTTTGGACCCATTTAGCTAAGCAAACAGTTTGGACGAATCGGGATGGCAAAATATACCCGAGGTATTCAAATGTTATTCGTCATGGGGAGAGGGCGTGTGTGGGTTAGGGAGAATGGGGAGGGCAGAGGATGTAGGCACAGACAGGCGGAGACAGTCACAGAGTGATCAAAGAAAGAATCAGGAGCAAAGGACGCAAAACAAAAAAGCAAAAGGTTGTGAAACAAAAAGCCTACAGGAGAGAGAGAGAGAGAGAGAGAGAGAGAGAGAGAGAGAGGAAGGGCTGACTGCAGAAAAGAAGCGTGGTGACCCTGGAGAAATGAATTAACAAACAAGGCGAGGGAGAGAACGGGGGCGGGCAGGGGGAGGAGGGGGGGGGGAGGGATACTTTAGGAGGTTATGGGACAGACACAAATGGGAAATGAATCAGCAGGCGAAGTGATGCTTCTCCCGCACTGGTCAGACTCGTCCACAAGAAACTCTTCCGAACATTAGAAACAGATAACTCATATGTTGCAGCAGCTTTTTTTCTTTTTTTTTTTTTTTTTAAAATCTTTTCCCTGACACTGACTGATTGATTTATATGTTCAACAATACAGAGGTTTACCAGTTAAAACATGCCAAGCAATGAACACATTGCCAGCTCCTCTGCCATCTCTCACGTCTCAAACTCTCATACTGACCAGCGCCCTTGTGGCACTGGCTCCCGAACTCCCACCCACATCTTACAGTCCTGCACCTCCTTTGAAGCGTTGAGACGCCAGACATGGCCCAGTCCGGTTGAGGTCCAGGAAAAGCTGTGGGGACTGGCGAGTTCGCTGCGGCAGACTGCTGACTATGCCTGGTTTGAGGATCTAGCATGGCCGGGAACTCGAAAGAAAGAAAAAAAGAAAGTGTAGTCCATTCAGAGTTGACTTTTCTGTGTCTAGAAATAAGGATCAAGACTGCTTTAAGAATTAAAGGGAGGGGGTTGGGCTCAAGCAATTAATTGCCTGGATCGCTGTCAAAACTAGTCAGAATCTCGGGTGACATTTATGAAAGAATCGTGTTGATACGATTGAGCGGAAGACTGGGGAAAATACAAGAAGGTTTTGTGGAGCGTGTACGTGTGTCACAGACAGGACAAGCGATAATTGTACATGTGTATCAGGACAAGTGATAACGGTACGCGTGTGTCATCAAGGTCGAACTCCAACGTTTCTGGGACAGGTATCTATATTTTTCTTTTTTCTTTTTTTTTTTTTTAACAGGTATCTATATCTGCACTAAAACATTTTGGTCACACAAAATATCGCTAAGTGCTACCAAAGGTTAATTCGATACAATTTTATAAACTCGCAAAGTGTAAAGAAGGGCCCGAGATCAAATGGTTAGAACACTTGCCTGCGAAGCTGACGGTTGTGGGTTCGACCCCACATGTGGGGTCGCACTTTGGGGGCTGAATTGCGCCCACCCAGCTATACATATGGTACTTTATTCAATTCAGGGAGAGGTAAAGGCGGCATACGGAAAGGAATGGGCTCGCCTTTCATAATGCCGTCCATAGACACGATGAACCTCCGACAGTTCCCTGCCCCTGATGCTGGGGTTGGGGGTGACGGGCGTGATGGGGCTAAGGGCACATACATGGTGCAGGAGAGAGAGAGAGAGAGAGAGAGAGAGAGAGAGAGAGAGAGAGAGAGAGAGAGAGAGAGAGAGAGAGAGAGAATGGGTAGGCAGAGATCCCTTTTCTTCTTCTCGCTTCACTCTGCAGTGAATCATTAGGGCACCACATTGAAGAACAGTTCATCAGGTTCCTCCAGCTCTGTCGGTTGTCTGCCAAGGTCTGGGTTTCTGCCAGTGTTTTCCTTGTCCTCTCTACAAAGTTGTTACTCCATCGTTTCATCTCCCTTCCCCTCCGCCACCCTCTTCAACAGTTCCCTGAGTGATTATTTCAGCAAGGCCACTGGATCTTGTGACATGGCAATATCAACGTGGTTTACCTTTTCCTGACTGAAGTCAGTAGGTTTTCGTGCGGTCTTATGTGCTGATCGGTGGTCTTACGCCCATGACCGGTGATTTGATCCGTGTGTTTGATGTTGGTTTGAATTCCCGTTCCTGGATCCTCTGTGATGGTCCATGTCTGACAGTAGTCCTTCGGATGAGACTATAAACCGAAGTTCCGTGTGTGAACGCATGCATAACATCTTGCACACAAGTAAAATCCTGTCACCAACTTTCGGAAAAGAAGGCCAGTTTGGTCGTTGGTATGGATGACACGTATACACATTGCAGGCACTGAAAGAATGAATGAAGGTAAGGTTAGGTAATGTTACTTATAGCCCAGCCGACCGCAAAGGGCCATATCAGGGCTGTCACCGCGTTGAAGTCAACTCACGAGTCATTCATTCACACATCTTCTAAAACCACGCCCGAAATTTTGTAGAATACTCATTGAGAAGCACCTTCAACACCAACGCGACTTGTTCCACAATCTTATTGACTTCAAAAAAGCGTTTGACAGGGTTTGGCATGAGGGACTATGGCATGTGGTGAGAGGATAAGGAATCGACGAAGGCATCGTGAGCGTGACAGAGGCCCTATACAAGAACTCCAACTGTGCAGTGCTCCTCAACAATCAACTAGGGGAGTTTTTCAGAACGACCGTCGGTGTCAGACAAGGCTGTATCCTCTCTCCTGTGTTGTTCAATTTATTCTTGGAAAGAATAATGCAGGAGGCACTGGAAAACCATGAGACTTCTATCTCCATTGGTGGCAGACGAATATGCAACCTCCAGTTTGCTGATGATATAGATCTGATGGGGGGAACGAACGAAGAACTACAGCAGGAACTTACCAACAGACGTGTTGATAGAGCGGGTGCTTACAGAATGGAGGTCAGCACAGAGAAATCCAAAACCATGGTAAACAGCGAGAACATGGACCATGCCACTATTTTCATGAACGGAGAACAACTGGAAGATGTCGGAAACTTCAAATATCTAGGAGCAACCCTGACTAAGGATGGAAGCTGTAAAGCAGACATAAGAATTCGTATTGGCACAGCCACCGCAGCCATGACCGAACTGGAAAGGTAGCATCCGATTCTCCACAAAATTCAAACTCTGCAAAGCCCTGGTGGTCTCCATTGTATTGTAGGGTTGCGAGGCATGGACACTGACGGCTGAAACTGAAAGGAAGATCCAGGCTTTAGAGAGCAAATGCCTGAGGAATCGCCTTCAAATCTCCTGGATTGAGCACAGGACCAATAAATATGTACGGAGAAGAATTGAGAACCTTGCTGGACCTCAGGAATCTCTCCTTTCAACTGTGAGAGACGCAAGCTGATATGGTTTGGGCACAACACTCGACACACCAGGCTGTCCAAAACAATCATGCAAGGCACCATCGAGGGCGGAAGAAGAAGAGGAAGACAGCGGAAGAACTGGCATGAGAACATCAAAGAATGGACCGGACTCCATACACGTGAGCTGCTGCCAGCGGCTGCTGACAGAGACAGATGGAGAGGGGAGGTTGTGTCTGCGGTCCTCAGGTTTCCCCAACGACTACTTCTGTAGTTATGGGCCTGAGTGAGGTGAGGTGAAATTTTGTTAAAAAAAATACGTTTCCACTGTAAAATCTCAGATAAGATGAAAAATGTCAATCTCTTTCAGAAATTCAAAGATCACCTCAGGTGGAACATCTCTGAACAAGGTTTTCATGGAGTCTGCAGTAAAATGTTTATGTCTCACGTCACGCAAGTCCCAACACTTTAAAAGAATATGTTTAATTATAAATGGTACATGACATGGAATGCACCATGGAGCTTCTCCACTCTTTGAAAGTTACGAATGAATTAAAAACGAATGACCAGTGTGCAGCCGGCATAAAACCGTTTCTTCTTTGCGACCACCAGAGGTAGATGAGAGGAACTCTTCTTGGACGGATCATAAAAGCCTGAACGAAAAATCGAGTGACTTGATATTTGACTGAATGACACGGGAAACGACAGAATGTTGCGTCTAGCAGGCAGCTCTTCAGTCAGCTCTACCCAGACAACCCGTTGTGTAAACGAGAGCGTGTGTTGTAAAGCGCTTAGGGCTTGGTCTCTAACAGAGAATAGGCGCTATACAAGTAGCCTATTCTTAATGATAACATGCATACATGGAGATGGAATGTACCAGTGCGTACAGTTTTAAACTTCCACTAGTACACAAAATCAGCCTTCATTTGTTTCAGTTAGGAAAAAAAAAGAAAAATTCTTTGGACAAAACGGCGGACACTGAGTCAATGTGTTGGACCAAGCAAACTGTCACTGTACGTGTTTCCGTCAGAGCCAGGTTAAGATTGTCGTACGTGTGGAGTCAGTCGGGGTGACGGACGTGATGTGATGTGAACAACTAGTACAGTTATAGCCCAAAGTTTACCATGACTTTCACACTGATGTTGTGTGTGTGCGTGTGTGTGTGTGTGTGTGTGTGTGTGTGTGTGTGTGTGTGTGTGTGTGAGAGAGAGAGAGAGAGAGAGAGAGAGTGTGTGTGTGTGTGGTATGTGGTAAAGTGCAGCTGTGACTTTGGCTTACCATGAGACCGCATACACCACTATAGCCAATATACTGATAGCGTTTGCGGCCAATGATCTCTTGGTGATAGTAAGTGCTTACTTATACGTGCTAGTTCTTATCGCCTTAGAGGCTACTATGCTCCTGTACACGTTCTCATGACCTCTTGCCAGTGTCTTTCGTTCTTGCCACCCCGGCCCATCCTTCCTCCGCACTACCCTCCCCTCTCACTCTCCTCCACCCCCACCCCACCCCAACGCTCTACCCCTTCATCCCCCAACACGCAATGGCGCGGTAACATGGTATCTCAGAGCCGGCTTCAAAATGTGTTAACTACTATTTTTATGTGAAAATGTAGACGAAGGGCCAGCAAAACGATAACTATGATATTAAAAAGTGTTTACATGAAAACAGTACAATTACACGTGAAAGAAAGCTATTTGTTACATAATAAAACATCGAATAGGGAGTCAAACGAAGGAAATGAAATCACCGTAATGACCCTAAAATGTGAACAATGAAAATTAATAATCATGGCAGGCCATTATGCTTTTTGGCAGTTGGCGCCTCTCCTCCACAAGATCAAGCCTTACAGTGAGCATGTACGTTTCACAGTCTACCCCCCCCCCCCCTCCTTTTTGTTCCCACACAGTTTCAATCACAATACCCGTTTTCATTTAGATGATTTTAGACAGGAATATGACGCATGACAGCAAAAAATCTATTGAATTATGGTTTGCAAACTACTAAGCTCCCTTACACAGATCCTTATCTGTTCATAACTTCTCCATCACTAAAAATATCACCATCTCTCTCTTTCCACCATATGCGTGCGCCTGTATATATGTATGTATGCATCCACACACACACACACACACACACACCGCGCGCGCGTGCACACACACACACACACACACACACACCACACACACAAAAATTTACACACAAGCACCTGAACACGCACACCGCATTCACTGGCACATACACATGGACCCGTGCACACACACACACACACACACACGCGCGCGCGCGCGCGCGTGTACACACACAACACAACATAGCCTACAATGGTAATAATGGCACAGCCAATTTAGGTAGGCTACCCAAGGTCTGACCAGTGCGTTGGGCTAATGCGTAGGTCAGACATCTGCTAAGTCGTAGTCATGAGGCCCTCTTCTTACATTCTCTCAACTTAGTTTTTTTTTAATCGTTCACCCATCAGCTTTCAATGTGGTCTCAAACTGAGCGCTTATGGACGCAGCGACATGTCCTGGAAGAAAATGAAATTGGAACTATGTTGACGTTCTTGCTAACATAAGTTTCTCGTTATTAGGACTATAGACCTACTTTACGCAAGCGCGCGTCGGTCGGTTGAGGAGAAGAAGATGGCTGAGGGCGGTAGGCTAGGGGGGCGAAAGGCCCTTCAAAGAAAAGACTGGGCGAGGGGGTCCGGTGGTGGTGGTGGGAGGGGGGGGGGGGGAGAGGGGGGTTAATGGAAATGGCATGGCCTGAAGGGCCGTCAAAGCAGAGTGTTAATGGAACTGACTGAAATCGCCACTTCCCAAGCTTGTTGAAGTTTTAGCAGATTTTAGCGTTCTGATTGATGACTCGAAGCAGTCAACACTGACAGTGTCCATGCAAACTGACTGCGTTATTCGCTACCCTATGAGCACACTTCAGCAATGTGCAGCAGACTGACCCGAAGCAAGTGTAACGAAAGGCCGTATCAGTTCACTGAACTTGTTTGCATTTTGTTTCGTTTTGCCGTGTTCCGCCCGATGCTCGTTGGACCGTACTTTGACCATACATTGTGTTCCATATCAAGGAAGTGCTAAGCTTTCCTCAGTCATGAGAAGGGTCGACGGAGACAAAATTTTCCGCTACCTCACGCTTGTTTACGTTTTCGCAAGAATGCAACACGAGGCCAGGCCCTGTTTCTTTTGACCCCCCCCCCCCCCCCCCCTCCACCCCCGTCCCTTCTTTACTTTGCACCGACCATGAACCACTAGATTATCACGGCTCTTCACGGATTGCCTGGTGTCATCATGTTATGAGAGCACTTACGATGAGAACAGGGGTCGCGCGGACGGGACTGGCCTAGGCATATTCGAGCCCCGTGAGGTAACGATCAAAGGGAGATAAGGTCAAGGAGAAGTAATCGACAGTCGCAGTTGCGTGCCTTCGCTGCGCGGAGCAAAGGTGAGGGAAGAGCGACTACATCCACCGGCTCTGTTGCCTTGTGTGCATGGTAACTTGATGACTTAGTTTATTAACTTTCGATGTTCACACATCTCCGAAAAAGCTTGTTTACCTGAGGTCATCTTCAGATTCAGAGCACTGTGTTGCTGCGGTGTAGCTGATGTGGTAGCCGGCCGGAGTTTAGGCGTGGAATGTGATGAGTGATGATCGTAGTCTGATCAATGCGAAGTGAAGCATTGAGGCTGACCGCAGGATCTGTCGACGAAGTGTTGTTCGACAGCGTTTTGTGCTTTCCCTCTCTCTCTGTCGGTTAAACAGTCACTGTTAAAGACATGTGAATGCAGTACCACTAATCAGCATGATTATCAGATGTAGTACTTAACAACATCAAAACCTTCGGATTTTTGCAAATTACAAATAATGTAAAAAGTAGAGATGAAGGCTAAGTCCTAGTTTAGAGTCGCCCCATTGTGTCAAATTTTTTTTATAAGCACTCTCAGAGAAAGAAAAGAAGACTCAAAGAGACGGACACAAAGGGGGAGGGTGGTGGTGCAGGGTTGCTTGTGTCTGTACACTGTACAGACACTGATATCACACAATTACTAATGACTAGATATTGTTAGCAACCTGTGATGCCATCATGACTGTGAACAACATTCAGTGGCTTTGGTCTGATCATTAATTATATATATTATTTGTATGACATTGTGTAGACGGACAGCAAATTTGCAAGCTAATTTTAATGCAAAGTAATATAGTTTCAAAGTGAGGCGATGGCAAGCAAAAACTGAAACAAACTTAAAAGAAAAATTACAATCCTGCCAAGCAAAAGCTACAAACAAATGACAAAACATGTGTTTCGACCTCTTTGGTCTTCTGATTCCACATCAATTTTGCGCCTAACTTGAAGAGATAAGTGATTGTTCGTTCTTCATTTGAATTATCTTGAATGTTGTGGGTCTTGTAATTTGTTTGTCACTTTTGTTTGTCATATAGTAATTTTTCTTTGAAATTCTTTTCAAAGTGATACATTAGAAAAAAAAAAAATCCCCCCCCCCTCCCCGCTCCAAGTTAACTCATCAGTTGGTTAATGCAAGACCTCACACTCTGTACTTTCAGTTTCCATTTTATTCTTTCAGGTACTTTGCAGAGAGTGATTGGCTGGAAAAATGAAAATGGGCATTAATCATGGACATGGAATACGAGTGAATTAAAAACAATTTAAATTTTTGAATATGTCCTTTTTGTTAATTTAAAAAAATCCTCAGAACCAACACTGTGCTTGACAGTGACACACCTTCGTGAGTAATTCCAGAAATAACAAAAGAAAAAAACAAAGCACCTCTTCCTCAAGCCAGTTTTAATTTATGCTTGACAGTGACTCCTGTTTTTGAATCATTCCAGAGATGTTAACAACAACAAAAAAAGCTGCTCTCCAGTTATTAGGTTTTGTTATTTGTTTTCAGTTGCTGTTGGCTGATATTAGTTAAGATTTCATTTTTCTTAAAATCCCGCTATACATTCACATTGCTAGTGTGATGGGGGGAAACAAACAAGCGAAAGCCTGTTGCTACCTCTGCCAAGAAAAGGTAAATGGTTAATATTTCTTTTGACATGCAAGCTGGCATCACATTCACACTTTTGAGTGTGACAGGGGAAGAGAGCAACTTAAAGCCCATTGCAGCCTCTGTCAAGCGGAGGTTATGTGTACTGGTCAACATTTCTTCTGACTTCATAACTGCACCATATTCATGTTGTGAGTATGACTGGAGAAGAAAACAAGTGAAAGACTAATGCTGTCTCTGCCTTGGCGTCACATTCACATTATGACCATGATGGGGAAAGAAAACAAATGAAGGACCAGTGCTACCTTTGTGAAGGAATGACTATGTTTTCAGCTGCATCTGATGGTTTGCTGGCTTATCTATGTGTCTGCAAGACCACACAGAATGACTGATTTCATTTTGCTGAGACTTGTTGGGAAGGCTGAGTGTGGTTCAAGGTCAAACTTTTTTTTGTGCAGATCAGGGGTCAAAACATGAATACAGAATCTGTTGGTGAAGATTAAAACACAAAAATTACAAAACAAATTTTAAGGAGGCCTGGGGCAAGATTGAATTAGTTCAAGGATGATGCCATCACATTTTTGTTTGGATCCGAACTGGATAAAATGGCTGATCCAGGATCTATTCAATCTCAGCAGAAGTCCATGATCTCCAGTGCCCTTTACCACGAACGTACCTTGAGATGCAAAGAAGAAGAAACTCATCATTAATCATGAACACACCGTCTAACAAAGAAACTGAACGAGTTCATTGTGTAACATGAATACACTTAAGAATGTGTTAAATAAGCCTTTATGGCTTGACTTCAATGGCAAAATCAAAGAAAGTCTTCTTCATCACAGATCAAATTTGTTGCATCTTAGCTTTCACTTCCAGCCTGCTGTGTTTTACTCACTGGATAGTACAGCTCAGGTCTATTTAGCAACTGCCATTGAACAGAACATACTTGATTTGTAATTCTGTCAAACAGTCCTGTCTTTCCTCCAACACCCACGATAGTAGTATATGTTGAGACTACGGCTTGGTTGAGTATAAACATGTAATTCTGTTTAGAACCTCATGTTGTAATATTGGTTCACAAACTGTTGTGGGTGTGATTTGTTTAAAGTTCTTTCCAACCAAGTTCTGGCCCCCCCTATCTTTCCTTGTATTCCCTCCCTGCCCCCTCACACACATTCACAAAAAATGCATGCAGCTTGCATGCACGTGTGCGCAAGCACACACACACATTCTCTCTCTCTCTCTCTTCTCTTCTCTTCTCTTCTCTGTCTCATCCAGCCTTCACATTTTTTTTCTTTCATTCACAAATCATCTACCATTCAAGGCTAACTAGTCTTGTCATCAAGTTGAAAGTTAAGATGCCCAAGTAAAAGAAAATTGCTTTTAGACTGCTTGCATAACATTGATGTACATCTTTCTTTAATTGAAATTATCTTAAATATCAATATGCAGAAGTTTTAGATTCAAGTGGCTCAACTTTGAAATATTAACAACTAAGCCATGGTTCTGATTCCAATTATATTCCTTCTTTCCCAGTCAAAAGGAAAGTTTCAGTCATCCCTCCCTTCCAACTATGATTTACAATTACCAGCAGGTCATGAGAAAATTTTAATGGAAAGATGCAGCAGTATAGCACTCTACCTCTTCCCTTCTCATATTGTTATACACATTTCAAAGTACTGTTTAAAGAGAGAGAGAGAACCCTGACTTCTTATATATAAATACACACTTCAAAGCACCATGAAAAAATGAGAATCCTGATTCTGGTTATACACGCTCTCTTACATATATATCTATATCAATATTGGTATCTGTATCTATCTATATATCCGCGAGTCTGGTTATGCACGCTCTCTTACATTTATCTATATCAATATTGGTATCTGTATCTATATCTGTATCTATCTATCCCCAAGTCTGGTTATACACACTCTCTTACATTTATCTATATCTATCTGTCTGTTAACCTATCAATGCATGTATCTTTCTATAGCATCTATCTATAGATGTGAATGGTTCTGTCTTCAAGATGGGTTACAATGGTCCCCATAAGCTGCTATGAAGGGTTTTATATTGAAAACATATTTCCCTGATCTTTTTTAAAATTCATATTTTCTTCCCCGTTCTCTCCCCCCTCCCACCCCCCCCCCCACCCCATTTTTTGGTTTTTGTTTTTGATCTTTGCCAAGTCCTTAATGTACTGACAGACGAATTGTTAGCCTGCACTTGTTTTCTCCCCAACTAAATTGTTCAACATACTTATCTATATACATGTGTGTACGTATGTGTGTGTGTGTGTGTGTGTGTGCGCGCGCACGCATGTGTATGTGTGTTAAGGGGAAAAAAAAAACAAGAAAAAAAAGTAAAGGAGTAAATGTGCTACCTATTGACCTTATCAACATTTTGAAGGGGACAAGACACAAACAGTGAAAGAGGAAAAGTCCTGCTTAGTGACCCAAACCTCTATAGAGCTTTTTTCTCTCTCTATATATTTTGTAATCTTTGACACTGAACTTTGCAGGTAACTGGAACAGCTGATAAAAAGACTGATAATTACAAGATAAACACGGCAGGTGAAGTCAGTTTGATAATTACAAGATAACACCACAGGTGAAGTCAGTTTTAGCACAGTGTATTGTTTGTAGCTGTCGTGTACATACAAAATGGACTAGTTAACCTACTGCCAAATTGTAGCTTAGCATTGCAGGATGTGGACAAGGAGTTGTGAGTTGAGGGTCTATTCAGAGGCAGAATATTATATGATTGTAAGATTTTTTTTGGTCCCTGGGCAGCTCCTCACCAGACTCAAGTTGTGCAATATGTTGTGAAATCTAATGAGAAGATTGGAACCTCACTCTTACAGTCACTTTTTTTGTCCAGTTAATATGCTGTTTGGTACAAAATGCCCCCATCCCCTTCCCCTCCAACATCCAAACTCCCCCAGTAGAAAATGTTTCTATACTGAGGTGACATTTTGTAGGGGCAAGTAAAACATTTAAGACCACTGTGGAACAAATTGTTGCCAGATGTGAATCAGCTTCTTTGTGTGGCTGTTTCAGTTTAGACTTGGGAGTAGACTCAAGAACATGCCTGTGCTTTTTTCCAAACAAAGAGGTGCGTGATGACAGCTCTCCACATGGACTTCATGAAACCAGGACCTTTGATTTCTGGAAATCTCAACATCGCTTTGTAATCTAGACTTTATAAGGACTATGTGACCACCAACACCATCATTCTCCAGAATCTGATCTCAAGGATTAGGTTTTATTAGATCTGGAGTGTGACATACATTTTTGTTTAATGATCATGCACAATCAGAACCAGTTTGAGAAACCAGGAGGTAATTGCCAACTTTTCCCCACCTTTTCCAATAGCTGTTTTGTTTCATTAGCAGACTTTTTCCCCCTCCAGATTTTGATCCTGCCCATATAGGGATCAGCATCTCCAGTTGATTTTTTTTCAACAGTCAGCCTCCAATTATTGATTTTTCTACTATCAGTTCAGCCACTACCCTCACCCCCTGTCTATTTCCCTCCGCCAACTCCCCCCCCCCCCCCCCCCTATCATCTTATCTACCTTTGCATTCCCCCTAAAGAATAATGCGGACTTGCCAACCAAACTGCAAACATTTTCTTTCTCAGAGTCCCATCTTCCTTTCCTTGTGGAGGGGGACCCCCGTAGGGGGGAAGAAGGAGGGGGAGGAGAAAGAAAAAAGAAAATTGTGAACGACACTTTCAGAATTGAAAAGAAACAGATAAGAAAAAAAAACAAGATCAAGTCTTCAGCAAGTTGCACAGATGCTCTCCACCAGTCTGACCTGGAGCTGTGTGATTGGTTGCAGGGCGTGGATCACCTGGACACTGACCATGGCAGCTCTCTTCACCAACTTCACGGCCATCTACAGACAGCAGCTGGCCAGAGGAGGTAGGAATGGCCAGCACTGCTCATGATGGGTTTTCGTTGTCGTTGTTGTAGTTGCCTCGCCCTGCTTGTGCCTCTTGCTGGGCATGCGAGGGGTTCTGTCAGTTAATATTGTACCCCTGCCGTCTGTGGACATTTCTTCCTTTCACTCAGTTACTTTGACTTTGCCATTATCATCTTGCTTCACTGTCATCTAGCCTACAGTTTTTCTTCCACAGTGCTTCATTCATCTGTCTTGGTTCTGCAAGGTCTCTCCCTTAGCTGCTAACCCTCCCTTTTCTTTTCTTTTTTTTTTCAGGAATTGCCCTGTTTTGAAAATCTTTCCCCAAATTCTAAATTTGTTGATTTTTTTTTTTAATAATGAAATGCTTGGGTTCATTTTTGGAAATGGATGACAACTATTGCAGGAGAACACCGAAACAATGTTCTGTGAGTGTCAATAGGCCAAAATGATGTTTTATGAGTCCACGATCTAAAATGTCAAGTGAGTGTCAGTAAGCGAAAATGTTCCATAAGTGTCTATAGCAACTTCAGTTCATGTAGTGGAGAAAATACATGCTATTTGTAAGCTGTTCATTCATCAGCAGAAGCCACTGAGAGTTACACATGCAATCAGTGGAAAACAGGGTCACTTTCTTCCTCCACTGGCTCCTTATGTCCGACTACTGGAACTGGACAGCTGTCCTTTACACCCCCCCCCCCCCCCCCCCCATTTACAATTTATAACAATTTCACATTGCCACGTTTTACTTTCAATAGGTATCACTTTTTGACAGGAAGGGTGACATGTGATTTTGCAGCAAAGTTGATATGGAACAAATTTCATGCAAGCGAGTGACATTCTCACAATAACAAGTATGATACATGGCTCCTTGTTTACATTTCACGTGACATTTTGTTGTACACCCAGATTTCACCTAAAATATGGATGCAACAGCCATGTTTCATGGTGTCAGTATTTCTTACAACATGGGCGGTGAAAATGGCAATTTCTGTGCAATTCACCAATGCTGCAGTAGGATTCAAATTCTCATCTGACTGTGAACATGCCGATTTTAAATGCAGCCTTCCCACGGAACAGATCTAAATGATTTTTGAGAGTAGATAGATATCATATAATATATATATAATTTATGAAATATAAAAAGTTCTTTAAAATCTGAAGGTGCTCACGCCTCACACACAGGTTGAAACAAGTCCGCACGCATAAAAATCGTGGCGTGCCCCAAAAGCATCTGAAGTAGCAACGCTAGAACAGCTTGTAGATTTTACCATTCATTTTAAATATTTTTAACATTAATATATATTATATATATATATATTATATTATATAAAAGAATGAATTACCTAGGGCAAAGAATAGTTCTGGCCATTTGAAGGGGGTGTACTATGCGGGTGGCCGTTTTGAGAAAACTGCTTGTAAATTTTTTCCAGTCCTGTCTTGCACATTTTCTTCAGCCTATTATAAATCAGTTTTTATTCATGTACTGAATTTTTTTTTTAAAGCAACTGCCATACAAACATTTTTAGGGAAAGCATTTTTGTTAGGAAAAAAAAAAAGAATTAAAATGCTCCAGATTGACCCCTGCTGCTAATTTCATCATCTGATATCAAAATGGCCTGTGGAGTTAAGATTGGTTTGATGCCGGGCAGCAACAAACATTTGCTTTATGTGTCATTCTGGGTTTTTTTTAAAAACTCTTAAGATTTATTCATTTATTTATTTTTAATAATCTATTACTATATATGTAACTAGTTTGAAATGTATGAGTGTTTCAAAAATGATTTGTCACAAAAAAAATGTTCATTTAAAAAAAAAAAAAGGGTAAAGCCACCATTCCACAAATGACAGACCATAAGGCATGTTTCCTGCAGATCCCAGAGTGGAGAACTGGCTGCTGATGAAGACTCCAGTGCCCAGCCTCCTCATCTGCATCCTCTACCTGGTTGCTGTGGCAGCAGGCCCCAAGGTCATGAGCAGTGTCCGTCCAATGAAACTGAAGTGGATTCTCATCCCCTACAACTTTGCTCTCGTCGGCCTTTCAGGATACATGTTCTATGAGGTAAGATGACTGGTACTGGTGAAACAACGATTTACAGCCTCTTCTCACTATCAGTATTTGAGCATACCAGACAGTTTCTGATTGATCGTCGGACTGATTTCTTCATCCGTTTAGTCGAGTTCTGTTTTGTTTTATTTTTTTTCATTGTTTTTGTTGTTTATTGTTGGTCATTTCATTGAATGATGGATTTTCTTTTCTTGTTCATTTGGGTATGAAAACTTTTTTTTTTCCCTTAAGAAAAGTTTACTTTTTGTTATCAAAGATCCAAACTACAACTTCCCGGCAAAATGCACAACATACTCTGGATTTGAAACTTCTCCTCCTTTGTAGTCCTTTGTTTGGTGCATTTCTTGAACTGCAGAATGGCGCATCAAAGAATGGTCTAGTTTTTGAGTAAATGATCAAAACAGGAAGAAACATTTTTGTCAAAGTGGCCAATTTTCAAAGAGAACACTGTAAGTGTGTGCAGATGTGGGGTATCTAGTCATACAAACCTTTGTCTTTAGGATTCGATCCAGAAATCCAAGATGGACAAGTATTTTCTACCTTCAAAGCTGGTGTTTTAAGAGGATGTAGAAGAAAGTAACTAGCCATACTTACTTTTGTTTTCTCCTAGGAGTAGATCAAGATCTAGTGGTCCTACAATATTCCGTGTAAAACTAGAATCATACTCTGTGTCTGCCCTACTGAGCCACGGTTAGTTTATAACGTCTGGCATTTTTTAAGGGAAAGAGAGTGTGAAATCCAGGAAAAGAATTCCTGTTAGAGCAGAAACACCGAGCGTTAGACAGGCCAGGCTTGTTGTGTGAATTAAGATGCAAGGATGGGTGGCATGGTGGACTTGTGCCTGCCTAGGGAATGTCAAGCCTGTGATAAAAGTCCGAGATGCCATATTTCTTCTACTCTCACCAACCTTCCCCTTTCTGCAGAAGGTATATTAAGTGGTGCCGAGCTGGTATGAAATCTGTTGTAATTTCTTTTATTTCTACCGCAGAATTAGCATGAAATCTGTTATGAAATTTGCTGTATACTTTCTTTTATCTGTACTGCAGAATTAGCATGAAACATGTAATTTCTTTATTTCTACTGCAGAAATAGCATGTAACTTGCAGTTGTTTCTTTTGTTTCAGAAAGAGATAATTGATGAATAGGTGACACTATTCTGACGAACCAGTTCATCATAATATGAGCGCCTGTTAATTTATCATCAATTGCAGCAAGCATTTAAACCTCGCCACCTTTTTCACTCATGAAATAACTGTTTTCTTTGTGCTTTGTTTCAGTTTCTGGTGACGTCCATCCTGTCCAACTACAGCTACTTGTGTCAGCCAGTTGACTATTCCACCTCCCCGCTTGCCTTGAGGGTAAGAGTTCATGCCTCCTTCGAACTGTCCGCTTATGTAACACCGATTCTGATGTTTGGGAAGGTGGCTAAATGGTGTGAGGAGTTGAAGGTATGGTCTTGTAGGTGGGACCTGGAGGAGTTTCCATTTGTACGTTGCAGAGCAAGTTATGACTTAATGCCCACTTCCACCATCTCTCATGTTAGTGGTGGGAGGAGCAACTTTCCTGTACTAGTACATCAAAAGAAGTGTTAAGTTTTCTCAGGACTGTCAGAGCGACTTGAGTGTGGCTCAAGTTTAGGTTTCCATAAGCTTATGCTCCGAAGAGTGCAAGTGCTCCAGATGACAGAATTCTCAATAGGGACAGGCATGAAATCATTCACACACAAAACTTACCGTAGATATACGAAAACAGAAATAAATCGAAAGGAAAGAAACACTATGGAAGTAATGTTAAGGAATATCTGTCTCTCTCCAACTGGTACTAACACAATGTTGCTCATCGTCAACACTGGGCATCATGTCCATTGGGGTTCAGGCGCAGTGCCATGTAGGACCGGGCTTATCTATTGTTAATGTTGCCCTGGTGGAGAGGCAGCGAGGCCTCTCTGCTGCTGGATGACACTATCAATGGTTGACCTGATGGTGTAGCTGGCTGTCCATCTGGACTTGTATTCGCTCGGATTCACGGTCACGTGACCAGTATCTTATGGACAGAGTCGCACGGTGGTGGAGTTACAGAACCGGAATACCACTAAGAACATCCCGAACTCTGGCTGGAAGTGTCTTCATACTCGTCCTCTGAACTTTCAGGAAAATGTGAGGTATCTGCTGGTATTATGAGACTTGACATAATGGCAGGAAATTCCAGTTTATTGTCTCCATTTTGATTAGCACAAAGATGTGGAACAGCTGAGGTAGATGATATGAAATGAAGCTAATCAGTAGAAGGGAAGTAATTCTTCAACTTAGGTAATGGAGTGGTTCAGTTCACCTCTTAAGTACAATTTAAAACAAGCACAGGAATTAATAAGAGCTTATTACTTGAATGCAGGTACACAAGCAAAGGTATGTATTAGAATAACCCACAACAACTGACCAAGCAAATGTAACTGTTCTTACAGATGTAACCAACCATTGGTAAAAATCATCAGAAGCATGCAAATGAATAATTACAAGGCGAAGCATTGTAACAAGACTTAGAAACCAGATACCACTTACTTTACTTCTGAGTAAAGTCAGTGAAGATCAGACAGGATCTCAGATGTTGGAAGATTAGCATTTCCCAGTCTTGAAAACGTCTCTTTCTCTCACAAGGTTGTGGATTGTTACCAGTCTGACAACCTATTGGCGAGTGGTCTGATTTCCGTGTTTTTTTCATTTATTAGTAGCTGATAAATTCACCTAGCTGGTGGCCGAGAGACTGACTGGGTGTCAAGAGACAAGGACAGTCCAATCAGATCATGTCTGAGTGAAAAGAGCTTAAGGAGTTTGCTTGATGGCGCTGTCTTTTGCCTGTGGGCTCTGCACTCATAAGATATGACCTGACATACCCATGGGGGCACTTCCATGGAGACTCTGGTGTGTCATATCCAGTGAATAATGGCATCTTTCAGGGAGCAGTTATACCCCTTGATATCTTGATGGAATTTCCTGTGCATACATGCATCCTGTGTCAACACAACGCCAGCTTCCAAGAGTGGTGCAGGATTTCTCTGGGCCGGTTGGTTCACAGTGGCGGACAGTACTTCTCAGGGTCCCACTGGCAGCTTTGGATGTATCATCTTCTTATCTCAAATTGATTATCGCCTCCAACATGGTTATGTTTTCACCTGCATCCCTTGGTTGGTTAGTTTGTCAACAAGGTTCTGCAAAAACCGTGGTGGATGTCTGCGCTCTCCCAAGTCCCTTTCTAGTGTCTGACTGCTCCCTGCCTCTGACGAAACAGCTCACTTCATTCTGTCTTTGTTGTTCTGTCTGCAGATGGCCAGTGTCTGCTGGTGGTTCTTCTTCTCCAAAGTCATTGAGCTGATGGACACGGTAAGTTAAACCTACAGCAACATTACTACTATTGACACATTTGCGGAAAATTTGTATGTTATGGCCGGTACCATATTTCACTGTAACTTCACACAAAAATTTGTAATCAACTACTTTTGATGCTGTGGCATCTGTAATTCAACTGATTTCTTTGCTGTCAGTAATGGTCTTAGCTTCTACTTTTCTTTCTCACATTTCAATTTTATTATTCGTTTATTCCCCAAGAACACAAACTTTCAATTATGACCTTTGGAAACATTCAGGCAATGACACTCATCTGCCAAAACTGTTGACATCATGTCGTGATGTATATTTACACTGATGCTGACAGCACCCACATAGAAGACGAACCAGCTGCCATGATACAGCAGTGAGTATTTAACTGGTGGGCTGGGTGGTCGTGGGTTTAAAGCCCCATCACAGACCTTTTTTTGTATGGGATTTTCTGCCCTAATGGACTCCTACCGTGAGTTCATGTGCTTTGGGTCGAAAGCGAAAAACTGGAACATACATCATAAGTGACATGTCTTGATGCTCATCTACATTAATGTTGACAACAGTCGTATATTGAATGAAGTCAACAGGTGTAACCTTCTGAAAGAAAAGTACTTGGGAGGGAAATAAAGATGGAGGACTTTACTTTTTCCTCACTATGATGTTTGAGCAACTGATACTTTCTGTTCCCCCCCCCCCCCCCCCCCCTCCCAGTTTAGTGATATTATTATTATATTCTTGGTCACATAATCAGATGCTCTTTTACCACTGACCTTTCAAAACACACAACTTGAAGCTCTGACCGAAATGACAGCACAAAAGACAGCCAGTTGGGGACTACTTAACAATGAGTTTCACTTACCACCACCCTGGATATGAGGGGGCTCTTCTGTACAAATTGTGTGACTGCTTTCTGGAAATTCTGTGCTTGTTCCTAACTTTTCTATTTCATTTCCTTCGACTGCCTTGTTTTAAATTGCTGTCTTCTGTTACCATCATCTACTGTTTGCTCTGCCCTTGTGGCCTAGTAGCCAGTCTGTTGTAGAAAGACTTTACATGTTAATGTCTTATTACAGTTCGCTGCATGCCAGTGTTTTTGTTGTTATCTGGCAACAATGTAGCGAGACTATGCTCTCTGTGTCAGGAACTGATGCTTGCTGCCTGTTCTGCTCCGTCTGCTTACACATTGAGCATGTTTATGAATTGTTTTACGTTACCTTTTCTAAACTCATTTTCTATGATCTGACAGCGGTAACTGTGAAGGGACGCCAGGCATCCTCTGCGTGGCCAAAGTTTTTGTTTATCGTGTCTCACCTTCTCAAGCTTCTTCAGAAGCCTGACTCCTACACCGCTCATTACAGCTTTCCATTCACCTCCCCTTGGACCATCCTGTCACAGCCCCAACATTGGTAATCCACAAGGATCAGTCGGTATCAAACCACCCAAGGGCTACCCACCTGAGGAGACACTGCGCAGCACCCAGGTTACTTCAGCGGTGCCTGTTCTGGTCCGACATGCACTGGACACCATCTGTTAACCTCTTCCATGCGTGCCCCGTGTCTGTTACGGGGTTGTTTTCATGATCTTGTACACCCATAACCGTCTATTACGGGGTACTTATTACAAAAACATTTGATTATATTTCATACTAATGACAGCAAAATCAAATTATTGTGATACCACATCATAGCACTGGGTATAAGAAAAAAAAACATTCAAAAAATCTAAGAGAGATCTCAATAAATGAATGAGTAGTGAACACATGAGTGAACCTACTGCAATTTGGCCCCGGCACTCAGCAATACAGAAAAGCTCTTATACTGTGGCAGGGAATGGGTTAAGTCCTTTGTAAATGACAGTGATTGCCTGGTAGCGGAGCTAGTGTGACTGAACATCTTCCTGTGGAGGGCACCACCATGTCCATCCAACAACAGTCCCCATGGACTTGCCGATATAGATTACCTCAACATACACTCGCCAAAAGCATAATCATAGAGAAGAAACTGAAACCTAGGTCACCAAGAGACCAGGACATGATGAGCAGTATGGCCAGGGTTTATCTACTTTTATAGAGCTGAGCTAGCATGCTATGTATTGTTTGAATCATATACATGGTTGTCTTCCCTATCCATTTCTTTTCAGGAGAGCACTTTTGTCTCACTTTATGGAGACAATGTGTGGTGTCTTGGGCTTTTATAACGCTAACACTGAAACACACTTAGGGAAGCCAACACAAAATATGCGATTTTTAACAATTAACCAACATTTGCTCTGTATATGGTTAAACACAAAAACACATAACACTGAAATGGAATATTGCTGCAATGTAGTTAGCACCTATGAAAATTGTTCATAGTGTTTTCATTCATGTACATTTTGAATGTCAACGTAACGAAACTGAGAAACTTCTGTCAGTGACTGTTCTACTCTCTCTTTCTGGTTATTTTTTTCCTTCCATCATTTTCTCTCTCTCTCTCTCTCTCTTCACACCCCCCCCCCCCTTGCTCTCTCCCTGTCTCTATCTTTTTCATAATATTCTGATGCTGAACTCACAGTGCTTTATAGTTTTATCCACAGTAATCACATAGAACGTGATGATGAGTAAACAGATTACACTGTTTATTAAACACAGAGCTGTGGTCTCACACCCACCTCCCACCCAAACAGCCTCTTTGCCCATTCCCTTACCACCCCTTCTTGTTTCCTACTTTGCAACTTTCCCCTCCTCCCATAGATAACCTTCCGAGTTCCGTGTACATACTTCATTTACACCACCACAACATACACTGGATTAAACATATATGCATGCACATCCGTCACACCCAGTCACACCCGTGCATGCATGCATGCTTTATAAGTATTCAGAGCATAGATGCAAGGTAGTTTTTGAAACAGTAGGTATAAAAGAAGAGTTGTGCTCTGACCAAGTAAACAGGCATCCAGAGAAGTTTTCACAGAGCGAGGTGGAAATTAAGTATATGATGGTGAATGAAAGTATGCTTTGGAACTGTGCGCTTGGAAAGATTGTGAAACTTTGGTATCATAAGCAAGCAAGGCCTATGTGTGCAGAATTTGTCTTTGAATTGTGGGAACACAGTTTCAGCAGTTACTGAGTAGTAGCCACACATCTTTTCTCTGCCAGGATCCCTATTATCCAGTGTGTAAATGTTTGTGCAGGTCTTCTTCATCTGTCGGAAAAAGTTTGAACAAGTGACATTTCTCCATGTCTACCACCACTGCTCCATGATTGTCAACTGGTGGCTGGGGGTCAAGTACATCGCTGGGGGGCAGTGTGAGTGTCCGCTCTGCTGTAGAGGAGGGGGGGGGGGGGGGGGGGGAGGAAGGGAGACAAGTAAGATTGGGGGTTGAGGAGAATCTGAAGGGAACATTTTAGAATGCTGGAATCTGTGACTGAAGAAAAGGCGTTGCTTTCCAAAACTGTCATGTGCAGGTTTGTTACATATTTGGTTTGTGTGTCTGGGTAAAATATGAAAGTATAGGACAAAGAGAAAGAGAGAGAGAGAAAAACTCTGTGTATGTGTGTTTGTTTACTGCTAATACACATTAAATGTCTGCTGCCTCCAACTGCCCATCATAATTCAATCCCTTGGTTTCCAAAAGCCATTAAAAGTTGTCAGCACTTGCCAAATGAACTGAGATGAAACAAAGAGAAAGACACTGTTACTCTTTGATCTGAGCTTTGGCACGTTGAAACACTTCCGCCGCAAGAGCAAGGTTACTGTAATTTCAGAATACAGGCCAAATTTACCTCGACTTTAGTGTCTGCCTTACTCATCAAAATGGTCCCTAAGATGGCATTTGGCTATTTCAATGAAGAATTTCAAACAAACAAACAAACGGAAGAAAGAAAGAAGAAAGTCACTCGCACACAAGTCACCAGTTGTGAACCTTAAAGCCATAACTTAGGTACAAAGAAGAGGAAGAGGGGGTAAAAGTAGTGACAGACCTCAGGAAGGGTGGGTTCAAAGTGTATGTTATACCATGACATGTCTGTTTACCTCTAATAACAACACCACATTTGCTCAGAAACTGGAGTCTCTCCTGTGTGACGCTAGTGAATTTAAGATCAGCTGACCTGAGATCACAGGTCTCAAGCGGGAATAAATGTTGCAGTGCTCTATATTTTGCTGCCTTGTCTTTTCCAGCGTTCTTCCCGGGCATGTTGAATTCCTTTGTACATGTCGTAATGTACACATACTATGCACTGGCTGCTATAGGACCTCATCTACAACCTTACCTATGGTGGAAACGCTACCTCACCCGACTACAACTGGTAAGTATTGTTTTCGTCTGATTTGTATATTTGTTTGTGTCTGTGCATGCATACATGCGTTTGTGTGTGTGTATGTGTGTGTGTGTGTGTGTGTGCACGCTTGCACGCATGGTGTGTGTGTGTGTGTGCGTGTGTGTGAGATGGTCCCAGGTTTGTTTTTAGTTGAAAAGCTTAGAATTCCATCATCATATGCATTTCTGCTTGGGCTGAAGTTGTGAAAAACACACATCAAAATGTAAAAAAGACGTATAACCTTGCAACACTTCAATTAACAGTTACCTCTGAACAGTTGCTTACATTTGGGGATTTTATTCACAGCTTTTTAAATGCCCCCTCCCATTACCCTCCTCCCTGCCCCTTTTCCACCCCTGTTCTTTTTCTTTTTACACTTCAGTAGTAGTAGAAAGAAACTCGTGGAGAGTGTGGCAGCAGAGTCCTCAGAAGAGAAGCCCCCTTCAAGCAAGTGTTTCGGCCCTTATCTCCTGACACTCTAGGGGGGGTTGGGCCACACCCGGTTCATGACTCTGGATGTCCCTCTGCTGCCCCTTTTTTTTCCATCTTAGGACGAGTCATGGCTGGGATTCGAACCCATGACCCTCTGGACATGCTTATTTTAGGGATTGTCCACTTAATGTCTCGCAGTAAGCATGATGGATGGCCTGAGAAAACGTATCTCCCAAACAACAGATGAACTGAAAGATTCAAAACTTCCACACCACACCGAGCTCCAGGTTATGGAACTAACGAGAGCAGACTGTCTCTCAGAGAGTGATTTACAGCATTTAAAATTGTGAATGTTGTGTTAAAAAGAAATTATTGAAAAGAAAATGAAATAAATAAATTCAAATCAATAAATGTTACTCTTTTATGTGTGCAGTTTTATTCTGTCCTCCTTAAATTCATGTGTACAGATATCAACATACAGGAAGCAGGTAAATAAAGAGAAGCAGGTCTTTACTTGTGTTGGTGGACATGAAGGCAGCAGTGGGGAAAGGTCGATGGGGAGGGCTTGTCGAAAAGATGTGAAGGGAGGTTATTACGGAATGCAGTTGGAATGTTACATTGGCTATCTTGTGTTGATAACCTCCCTTCCACCATAGTTTGATTGTTCAGATTCCACACGCACATGCATGCACAGTGGTGTGTAGAGGGAGAAGAACAGTAAAAGCAAGAATGAAGGGAAGGACCATTGCACATTGTTACTGAATGTTCATTTTATTTCAGATCAGAGTTAAATGTGATTGTTAATTTGTTCTATAACTTGTACTTTGTCTTTTCTTGCTGGTGACCATTGATGAACTATTTAAGGATTTAGAACACAGGATGGCCATGAGAAGTACATTTGGAAGTCTGTGTCTCAAGTGAATTTGATCTAACTGTATTTGTGTGGCAAATCGTATGAATGTGCATGCACAAGTGTTTCTCAGTGGGTAATCTGTGACCGAACAAAATTTGTACTTCGGGGACACGCACACATATAACATTGTTCTAAATGTATGACTGAACTGACCTTGTCCGTATTGAGCAGCAGCCTTGTTACTGATGTTGCAGTTACAATTTGTGGCCTTCTTAGTGCACAGTGGTTACAATCTGAGTATTGACTGCAACTACCCCAGAGGCTACACCATCGCCGTCGTCGTCTACGCCATCTCTCTCATCATCCTCTTTGGCAACTTCTACTACCAGACCTACACTCTCAAGAAACGAGAGAAGAAGATGAAGGAGGTTTAGGTAAAACAACAGCAACAACAACAACAAAATAAAACCATCCATCAAAAGCAGTGGAAAGAAAATGTGAAAAATTGTGAAAACTTTTTTTCAGGTTATTTTTGAAATGAATGGAGGAAAACTACAGCACAAAACTTCTGGAACTGGAAAGATTTGTGGTGTTTTTTCCATTTTAGTTTATATATGAATTTTGTGTTTGGACGTGACTGTTGTTTGCGAAATGAGTGACACGTCTTATGCTTTGAAGTGTTTCGCATAAATGCATGCAAAATGTGCTGAATTTTTTTTTCAATACTTGTAGCACAGGAAGTATTACTGCCTGTTTGTCTTTTTTGTTTAACAGATCAAATTCTAAATAGGGGAACAAAGCAATAACTACAAAATAATACGCAGCAGATCTGTCATCATTATCTTTTACGACAGTTCTGTTATTTTGTTTTATGTGTGCATGTGCGCGATGCAGAAACACCAGACATGGATATATTTCACAAAGGGGGTGGATGAGGTGTGGGAGGATGGGGAGGAAGTTTTTACACTGTATGGAGATACGTGAAGGAGAAAGAGACAGCTGCAGAAGCTTCCAAAGACCTGTAGTTTGATGGGCTGTCAGGAACTAACGTTTGCTGCCTTAAGCTGCAGGTGAGCCACCAGACTTTAATTCAGACAAATACAGATGGAGTTGAGTACACTATATGAAAACAAACTTCCCTAAAGAAGATGGCCACAAAGTACTGCCTTATCTATACTGAGCAAAACAACATCATACGTCGGATCTCTAGCAGAAATTACATCAGCTCAAAATTGAACACAGGACTCGATATAAATCTGCATTAGATTGTTATTGCACATGGCACACTCGTCTATCTCTCCGGTCTCTTTGAAATGTGCGTTCATGGCCATTCCCTCCATACTTCTCCTGGAGACTGAATATTTTGAATTCCCTCCTATAACTGAAAGCAGCACGGTTCCAGGTTATTCTCATATTATGCATCGAAAACTGTGGAATTCACTACCTTTCCAGCCATATCATGCCCCATCCCTCATGACCTTCAAGTCGGCACTTGAATGTTATTTGCTTAAATGCCAGATGTAGAATACCACCTTAAATATTGCTAAACTGCCACCTGTCACTTGCACGCATACCTTCTTCTACAAATGAGCTGTTCATCAGTTTCACTTGCAGTGTGTATGTTTGTTGTGTGACACTCTGTGTGTGTGTGTGTGTGTGTGTATGTGTGTGTGCACATGCATAAGTGCATGTGTGTTTGTATTTTACATATTAATTTGTTGAAAATTTTAAAGCCCCCAGCAGCCGTCATTGTTAGGCTGGGCACTATAGAAATTGTCCTCATATTATAATCATTATTATCACACATGACAACATCTTTATCCAAGCCCCCTCAACCCCCTTTATCCAATTTAACCCCCCTGCTTCCTCCATTTCCATATTCTATCCCTTTCCCAATCCCCCCGCCCCCCACACCTCCCCTGTTCCCATTCCCTTTTCACTCAGAAATGCACACACACACACACCTAGAAACGCTATAAGAACAAAGCTATAGTTCCAAATGTGGATAGTATCTTGTCATTTTATTTTGTTGGTGGTCCCCAAGAGCTTTTTTTTCAAAAAGAAAATTGTTTTCTTCACATATCCTTTGTTTCCATTCACTAATCGAAAGAGGGATTTTTTTTTTTTTAAATGTGTATGTGTGTGTTTGTTTTTCTACCTGGCATACAGGAAAAACGACATTCCAGATTACTGTAGTGACAGCAGGGTGTAAATATCCAACACAGCTATGAAACATGACCATCATGATATTTGGAGAGGCAAATTATACTGCCAGTTTCAATACCCCTGTCATGTCAATAACGCACAAAGATGACAAACACTGTGTAAATAAAGTATGGTATGGTGCATACATTCTGTGGCTATAACCAAATTCAACATAGAGGAAACATTTTTGCTGTAGGTTTTATGAATTAATTCTACAGTGACAGATGAAATACTGACCTACTCAAACTGTCAAATCGAACATACCTGTTTTTGTTGTGTTGTCAAGCCAAATAAGATGATTTCCACATTGAAGGACAGTCTTGACTTTGTGGACACTAAATTTTGAAACATGTTGAAGTTCTTCCCAAAGAGTACGGGTAAACTCGTGTCCCACCAGGAGTGAGTGATTGTGTCTTTCTCTGTGTTACAGTAATTCACTTGTTGCAATCAGTTGCATGCTTTCTTTTTGAAACACTGTTTGTTACAGTAATTAAATTACACAGTTTTCGCTGGACCCATTTCAGTTTTATTTCCTTAATTTTCTCAATCGTTTTCAGGACCTCTATCAAATCCATAGGTCTGTAAAGAGATATAAGGTGTATTAATAAGTTCTTCCTATTTAAGAAAAGCACTAGTATTAAAGATTTCCGTCTTCCATCATCGTCAATAAGTGTTTCATTAGTTATGCTATACAGTTACAGCCTGATTTTTTTTTTTTGCTTTGTTTTCGCATATTCCTTTACAAACTGCATATAACTGACGAAACTAAGGAAATTAATTTCAAAGTTCAGCTTCCCTGGCTGTATATGGAGGCTAACTGCCACTGTTGTCAAGAAAATATTAAAAAATACATCAACCCCAAACATCTAATGTTTGTTGCAATGGTTGTTTGTTTATTTGTTATTCTGTTGTTGTTTCTCTTTTTTTTTAAATGGCTGGAACGTTTATAGATGTAGACTACTCTCTGACAATCCACTGGCAATATTCGCCATAAGTGCTTTTTTTTTTTCTTTCATTACTTTCAGTATGTTTTTTTGCAATGAAAACTGAAACATGTTTTCTCAGTGTACTTTTTCCCAAAACATTTCCAGTGAAAGTGCAGATCAACTGCACTGTATGCTGCCTGCATGTATTTTCAATATATATATGACAGTTTAATGGGAACCGCTTGTGTTGTCATAAACTGTAAACAAACAATTGTTCAGGTACTGGAGTGTGACAGACAGTTTACATGTGCAGAAAACATACAGTTTCATTGTATTGCTGAACGTGTACTTAACTTGTTATGATAACCCTTAAGAGAAAGAAAATGTCAGTTTTCTACCCTGTCGTTATGTTTGTTGCTTTGAGGCTTCAGTGTTCTTATTCCTCAAGGTTCTGGAATGTGTGAATGGGAAGATACAAATTTCAAAATATAAGTCCAGTAAAGTTTGAAAACAAAGAGAAAATTCAGTGGCAATTCTTTAGTATCCCTTGGTCTTACTTTACTCTCCAGTTTATACTCTGACATACAATTCATTGGCATGCCCCCACTCTTGCGTCTTCAGTATTGATTTGTTTTAACTGAAGGTTTGAAGAAGTGTCACTTATCAGCTTTGCTTGCACACGTGTGAGGATGGCCCATGTGTGTGTGTGCATACATGCTTTCTGTGTGCGTGTGTGTGTGTGTGTGTGTGTGTGTGTGTGTGTGTGCGTGTATGTGTGTGTGTGTATGTGTGTGTGCGTGTTCATTCGACTGCCCGAGATGGAGTAAAGTAAAACCTGTGTGGAGCTGACAATATTTGTTACTCCCAAACCCTGTCTCCGCTCCCTCCCGACTTTTTCCCACTTCTCTCTGTGATATTCATTTGCTGTTGACTTCCTTCATCTCTCTGTCCCCTCTATGTGTGTTGGAGAGCGTGTCATAAACTGTTGTATATTATTTAAGTTCAGGCATGTGCTTTGAATGGCTTGTCATCAACAAGAAGAGAGCTAAAGCACGTAATTTCAAAAGCTGTTGGTTTTCTTTTACTTGTTTCTTTTGTTGTTTGCCTGATGTGAGTCATTGTTGTTGTAGAGATGCTATTTGAATAATTCCTGAGATACATGTTTTGTTCTCTAAAGAAAACCACTATTTTGTGTAGAATCAATATTGCTGGTTCTATTCTATTCTGAAGCATGTGACAGCAAATTGACTCGGGCTTAAATCTGTTCGTTTTTCTGTCTTCAGTAGTTGTAAATGAATATAGTCGGTCTTGTCTGTATCTTATGCCTATTTTCACAGTAGCATTTAAAAATGGCACGTTATTGTGTGCTGTAGTCCTTGTTTTGTTGTTGCTAATCTCTTGCTGCAGGTACTGCTGTTGCTTTCACCGTCCTTATTGTACAAAATGTTCAGCATTTATCCAAGAAGCGTCAATTGATTTGGAAAATGTGGATCAGTTCCAGTCAGTTTGATGGCAGGTTCTACTGCTGTGTTGTGCATGCTTTACACAAGACCCTAGGAGATGGAGGTGGGAAGGTATAAGGAACCCCACCCCACAAGCCATTGGCTTGAATATGTCTGCTGGTTATATAACACCCCCTTTCCCTACCACCCCCTTTCCCTACCACCTCTCCCTAGCCACCCCCACCCTCATCCCCAAATGACATTCCCCTCCCTGTTTCAAAAGAGGGGGAAGAGACGGAAGAAAAGTGGAATGAGAGCGAGACCCACATCAGTATAGATTTAACATCACACATTCATGTGAAACACAAGTGTGTGTGTGTGTGTGTGTGTGTCCACAGTAAATTGAAACATCCTCATTTTCTCTGCAAGTACAAGCATCAGTATAATCAAACTTGGTGGAATGAAAAACCTTGTTAAAACCTTTCTAAACATTCTCTGCTTGAAGATGTCACCGAATCATAATAGCCATGAATGCATGACTTACATTTTGATTGATGTGTTCAATATGACATTTTCTGAAAATGTTTTGATCACTTATGATTATTGCTTTACGTACTCATCAAATGCATTTTCTGAGAACTTTTTATGTTCGATTACATATAATTATTGCTTTATATAATGATAACACACATATTTTCAAATACTGAAACAAATCTGAAGTTACGTTTTGCCATTATCAGATCATTCAGCACCATTTCTATTGAGCAAAAGTAGAGATATTTAGAAATATATTACAAAATATAGATCTAAGATAGACTACATACAGATATATTTTGCCTAATGTAGCTGAGTAAGACTTTATGAGTTTATCATTATAGAGAATCAAGCAAGTGAAGCCGCATTAAAACTGCAAGGGAAACAGTGTTTCTTACTAAAACGATAACAAGATCTTCATAAAAAACTAGAGGAACACATTGATAATTTCGCATTCTTGTCAAAATAATAAAAAGTAAATGCTTTACTTTGGAAAACTCAAAATTGACGCGGCAGAACATGATAAAACATTGTGCATGTTGCGCCAAAATATGGCATCAAATGCATCGGTTTGCTGAACACATTGGTAATCTGTCCAGTTAAAAACAAAACAAAACAAGGCAAACTGAGACCAAAGTATGGAAACAGAAATAGGTCTCTGGACTGAAATTTTCATATAGAGAAGGATACAGGTAGTCGCTGCATATATGCAGAGAGAACAGCTTTAATTAAGGTCGGAATGCTTTACTCTGATGCTGTTGATTGCAAACACAAGAGCAAAAAAAAAGGAAGAGGAGAGTCGGTGGGAATGGGATCGGCTAGTGGGAAAGTGGAGAGAGAGAAAAGAGTGGAGGAGGTGGTGGAGGGAGAGGGGAAGGAAGGCAAAGGTGTAGTGGTGCCCGCCCAATGGCACAGCAGAAAGAAGTGGTCATTAACATATTCTCAGTCTTACCCTTCGGTGCATTATCTGGAGCTTGGTCTGTGTGGAGCTGTGAACGTGGCCAGTTGCTTTCTTGTTACTTTTGGTAACCACTCATTCATTTCTTCTTTTGGGAGCGTTCCTAAATGTGACATGTTTCATCTACAGCTTAGTTTTATCGTCCCACAGAATTTCCTGATGCAGTTGGAATTGTATCTAGATGGCGCCCCCCCCCTCCCCCCCTCCCCCTCTTTTTCTTCCCGACTCCTTCACCCTTCATCCCACTGTTGCATGTATTCATCATATATGAGTGAAGTAGGCAAAATGCCTCTCTTGCTATTTGTAATTAGGAAGATTAGTTGAGAAACATAAAGAAAATTAGTAGAAGCGAGTGCCAGAGAGAGAGAGAGGGAGAGAGAGAGCACTTACCTTGTGGCATTGCAGACTTTTGTCAACTTGATTGGTTCTTATATGGTTCCAGTTGTCCCCTCCAATACAACTTGGACACGGCATGCATACTGTCAATGTCTTTTGGATACCACGAAACTCACTCCCATTTTGGGGTACCTGTGTTGTCAAGAGATAGAGGAAGCAGACAAAATGTATCCCAAAACGAGTAATAATGGCTAATTCAGTTATCTCAACAATAGCTTATGGATTGATTTTGAAATAAGCAGTGTTACCTGAGCAATAATGTTCCTTTAAACAGTTTGTCATCACATGCCGAGTTGATGAGTTTATTTCACTATAAGCAATAATGTCCCTTGAGCAATAATGTTCTTTGAAGCAGTATGTCAACAAATACAGTGCTACATAATTGATTTTTGGAATATGCCATAATGTTCCTATATCAACCAGGGTTTTTTTTTTTGTTTTTTTTTTTTTCAAAAAGTAACTTGTTTGTTGATTTGGGAGGCGAAGAAACAGACATGTCAGTTGCCACAATGACTGTTTTTGAGCAGTATGTTAACAAATACAAATCAAATCAGTTCATTTTAAAAGAAGGCATAATGATACTTAAGCTGTAACAGTTTTTAGGCAGTATGTCAACAAACACATATCTAATGAATTAATTTTAGAATAAGCCCATAATATTATGTAAGCAGTAATGGTTTTTAAACAGTTTGTTGATATATACAGAGTTAATGAACTACCTTTAAAATAAACCAAAACTGTAACTTGTGCAATAATGATTTTTTTTTTTCAGCAGTATATCAAGAAGTACATAACTAATGAATTTAATATAATCCATAAAACTACCTGTGCAATAATGATGTTTTAAGCAGTATGTCAACAAATACAAAGTAAGCATGAATTCCAAAATTAGTGTCAGTATCCTGTAAAGCAGCATGTCAACATAATTTACAAATTAATTCCCAGATTAGCAAAAACTTTTATTTTTAGCTTTTTGTAACCGCATGTATGAATGGCTATGTGTGTGTGTGTGTGTGTGTGTGTGTGTGTGTGTGAGAGAGAGAGAGAGAGAGAGAGAGAGAGAGAGTGGGGTTAGAGAGACTGAGTTTGGGTGTCAAAATGAATTATGTTACTGTGTTATGTTTAGAGTGTTTGCATGCATGCACACATTGACATATATATGGATGCAGGTTTGCATTCTCTGAATCAAGATTGTACTTCTTTACGGGTTGTTTCATTTATTTCTACTAAAAAAAAATCAAATCAAAACCATCAAGATAGAATATGAAAAATATTTACAAATCAGGGTCTAAAAGATATTTAACAATATATACGCAAAAATACTCAAAAGGAATTTTGGTGAAAATGTGTGTTTTATGTATTAAAGCTATGATTTGTCAAATCTGGCCCTTAGGTACTGCCTTATCATTGTGTTCAGCATTGTTAATAGTTGGAACATTTTTTTTTTCAAGCAAGACTCCAAAGCATATTTCCCCATTATGTCATGCATGCTAGTTGGATTTATGTGATGATAGTAAAGATGCAATTGTCATCTCGTTTATTGCTTATAAAGTTTGCAGTGTTTGTATGTTCTTGTTAGCAGTAGAGGGTAACCATTTTCTCCAAGAAGCCCTACTCTTTTTAAGACGCAAATTTTGACGGGGGAGAGGGTGTGTGTGTGTGTGTGCTAAGATTTTAATGCATATTGTAGAGAATTTTGTCACTGTAAAAAAATTGTGTGCGTTTTGCATAGAAAACAAAATCTAATACTCTGGCTTCTCAAACCCATTTTAGTCACAAGGTATTTTGATTGACATGCAAGCCACTCATCATATATGTGGCATAGACTTCAGTGTACTGAATTTCAACCAATCAAAGCACTTTTTATGTGGAAGGGTAACATTTTTCATGTGATGTACTTTGTGGCTAGAAAGGCGTCTAATTCAAGGACAGTTTTACTGTCTTGAAATTGCTGTAAATGGTACCAAAACAATTTCTGCATGATAGTAAGCGCAGGAAACTGACTGAGGTTGTTGAAAACAAAATCTGGTGCAGTTGTATCGAAATTCTTCATCTGTTTCAAGTTGTGATTTCAACATCAGCAAAAGAAAAAAAAACTGTAATAAAACATAAATAAATAGATTAAAAAAAAACCCTTTTTCATGACATGATACTAACAAAAGAAAACTGATTCAAGTCATGAACAATGAAGACATTAAAGATCACCTTTGAGTATGATATATGATTTATATAAAAAAAAAAAAAAAATGAGACAACAATCAGTTGAAGAAAAGTCAGAGCTGTTTTGAAATCTCATGTCTGTTACAAGATTTGATTTTAATGATAAAGATATTAAGTAAATAAACCACTTTAGATTATTAAAACCACACGACATCAACCACCAAAAAAATAACTGATTCAAGTTGTGAATAAAACATATAAAAGCATTAACAAAACTGGTTATGGCACTACTGAAATGATGTATTTGTTCCAAGTCAGTTTTCATGTGGAAGAAATCACTGACTAACACCAGAAAGAAAGTATACCTCCACACGAGTCACAGAATTCTGAATGATATTTAACTTAGATTTTATTACAGGCTTGTGAAGTATAATATGTAAAGAGATTGTTAAACTGATCCTGTGCTGATGATTAATACGGTGAACTCTTGTCACACGGTCTTCTTGTACATGTCATGCATAAAGAGGAATGTGAGGATTTGACAGGAAATGTGGTTCAAAAGTTAAAAGGCGAGAAGGGCAAAAAATTCCAAATATATGTTTTATATATCTCTCTCACTCTCTTTCCTCTCTCTCTCTCTCTCTCTCGCTCTCTCTCTCTCTTGCTAACTTCCATCTTTCTCATATTGCTCAGCATTTTAGATGTGTTAAAGTGATGACATAGTTCACAAGACTTCATAAATAAATCACTGGTTGTGAATTTGCCCGTTTGTTAACATGCTCACAGCGTTTGTTGTCAGCACAAAGGGTATGTAGACCTCTGCTGGTTATTAGAACCAAAGTGTGTATGGTCGTGTAGCTAGTGTTTACATGTCAGTTTATTTATTTTGTACTGTGTGACTTGTGAGTTGTGAATTCATTTTGTATTTAGGTGTTAGTTTATTTTATTATTGTACTGTGTGACTTGTACAAAATGTCAGTGAGACTCAGGCTCATGCTCATACATGCCAGATGAAAATTCCAGCAAACTTTCCTCTCTCTGTATCTTAGTCTATCCCTCTACACTCTCTCTCTCTCTCTCTCCTGGCCCCCACTTCCACTCTAGGCTTTCTGTATAACACACAAGTACAAGACTTTGACAAAACATACTGCATTTGCATGTATATCATCTCTCTCTCTCACACACACCCACACACACACACACCCACACACACACACACACACACACACACATGCATGCATGCATGTGAGCGTGCTTGAGCTCACTCATTTTTCAATTCTGCATGGCGCACTGTTACAAATTCATGAGAAATGCATGTAAGCATTGTTGCTGTGCATGTACACACATCTTTTTTTTTTTTAAGCAATCAAGGAAGCCACTAGATGCATGAGGTGCTGTTGTTTTTAATGTTGTTTTCTTTTTAGTTGCATTAACTATGTTTATTAAACAAGAATGAACACACCAGATTGATGATGCTAGATGTGGATTTCATGTATGTAGACCTTGATTGCTTGGATCATTTTAGAGTTATTTTTGTATTGTTCCTTTTATTATGATTTTTGAATGTATTGAGTATACGTTTTGCAATGCACTGGTGTTTCGACGTTCTGAGTGGCTTATGTGTGCGAGTGTGTGTGTGTGTGTGTGTGTGTGTGTGTATGTGCATGTGTGTGTGTGTGTACATGTGTGTGTATGTGTATGTGTGTGTGTGTGTATGTGTGTGTGCACACATGCGTGTGTTCATTTATTTTATGTTTTATGACAAGCACACACATATACACATGCATGCATGCACAGATGCATGCACACATGCACTCACGCATGCATACACACATGCACACACACTACTGATAGAGGAAAAGATTGTGTGCAGTTGATTTCAGTTTCAGTTAAATTCTCATTGTATCGCCCATTCAAAGGATTTTTATTGCTTAGAAAATAGACTTGCACTAACACACAGACAAGTCTCTGTAGCAAGAATATGAAACCAGATATTTAACTCACTTATCATCATAATCGCCATCAACATCTGCACTATCTCTATCCACTGAGTGTCGAGTAGCAGTGCCAAGAGTGATGGGGGCAAAGATGTTAAACCTGCATTGGCCCTTCACACTAAGATTACATTTAGGAGTAAATCCGACGTACAGGTAATCAAGCATCCCATGAGAATGGGGCAATGCGCCTAATCCTAATCGAACAGTAACATCAAACTGATACAGCCAGAACAAAGACAGTTTTAAGATGCGCGTGATGATGTAAATTTTATGTTTAGCACCAGTGGGGTTTGAACTCGGAACCTCTGACTGTAAACTGTGTACTCTACCACTGAGCCGGCCAGGCATTCTTGTTGGTGCTGTGGCAGACCATGGTAAAGATGTAAAGTGCAGACCCTGGGTGTCAAGACAGACCAAGCTGAAGATGTAAAACCCAGTGCGTTGTGATGTCATGGCAGATCCCCGAAAAGACGTAAAACCCAGTGCGTTGTGATGTCATGTCAGATCTCTGGAAAGATGTGAAACCCAGTGCGTAGTGATGTCACGACAGATCTCTGTAAAGATGTGAAACCCAGTGCGTTGTGATGTCATGACAGATCTCTGTAAAGATGTGAAACCCAGTGCGTTGTGATGTCATGTCAGATCCCCGTAAAGATGTGAAACCCAGTGCGTTGTGATGTCATGTCAGATCTCTGTAAAGATGTGAAACCCAGTGCGCTGTGATGTCATGTCAGATCTCTGTAAAGATGTGAAACCCAGTTTGTTGTGATGTCATGGCAGATCCCCGTAAAGATGTAAAACCCAGTGCGTTGTGATGTCATGACAGATCTCTGTAAAGATGTGAAACCCAGTGCGTAGTGATGTCATGTCAGATCTCTGTAAAGATGTGAAACCCAGTGTGTAGTGATGTCATGACAAATCCCCGTAAAGATGTGAAACCCAGAATAGTGATGTCATGACAGATCTCTGTAAAGATGTTAAGCTTAGTGCACACTGATGTTATGACGGACCCCCAGTGCTCGGGAAAGTTGTTAAACTCAGTCCATAAAGGTGCCACAACAGGCTAGTACCAGGGTAAAGATGTTTAACCCAATTCATAGAAGTGCCACCGCAGACTAGGGTGAAAATGGTTAACTCGGTCTGTAGAAGTGCCACAAGAGACCAGGGTGAAGACGTTAAATCAGTCGATAGAAGTGTCGCCATAAATCCGTTTAAGATGCAAAACCAACACCACAGAAGTGCTACAGCAGACCAGGGTAAAGATGTTAAACTCTGTCCACAGAAGTACCACAAAGACCTGAATAAAGATGTTACACCAACTCAACCGAAGGGCCACAACGAACCAGAATAAAGATGTTACACCAACTCAACCGAAGGGCCACAATGAACCAGAATAAAGATGTTACACCAACTCAACCGAAGGGCCACAATGAACCAGAATAAAGATGTTACACCAACTCAACCGAAGGGCCACAATGAACCAGAATAAAGATGTTACACCAACTCAACCGAAGGGCCACAATGAACCAGAATAAAGATGTTAGACCAGCTCCATAGATGTGCCACTACAGACTAAGGTTAAGATGTTCAACTCGGTCCATAGAAGAGCCATAACAGACCAAGGTAAAAATGTTAAACTCGCTCCTTAGAAGTGCCACAAGAGACCAGGGCAAAGAAGTAAAGCCCAGTCCAGTTGCACGCAGTCTTCCTTTTTTCAGCTTTGGGATGCCCGTTTCCAACTCGGAATAAGCCAGATCCGCACAATGTCACAAACTGTGTAATACCTCAAGGGCCACCTTGCATTATGGCCGAACTTCTGTCACCATGAGGTGAGTCATTACAATGTCCAGTCTCAACTGTACCCTCAAGGAAATGGTCTTGAAAGGTAACCATTACAGGATGAATGTCTGTACCAGGCGAGTTAATGGAGTCTAACTGCAGCAGATACTTGGCTGCAAGCGTCAGACCGGCTCTCTACCACAGTTGTTCACGTTTCTTGCTTGGATTCTCTAGAAGCTTTCATCTGTGAATGTTTGATCTTTGTCTAGCTGTCCAGTAACTGAATAATGGATGACACGGGTAAACTGTGGAGTTTCATCTTCACTGGAAAATTGACGTATCTGATGTCGGCGAGCTTTATCCTGGTAGACACAGACAGGGTGAGCCACGTTACATGGGACACGGACATCTGAAATGGTCCACTTCTCATTTGGCATACGTTGTGTGCTCACCGTTGAATTTTGTAAACCAGTTTTCTGTCAAGATTCAGGGCTCTCTCAGTGGATCATTGTGGCTATCACGCCAACAACAGCGCTTGTTCAAGGACCCAAGTGTAGCATTGGTAGATATTCTCTGTGTATTCATAGTTATACCACAAAACTTTAGACGCAAAAAAAAGTGTCTTTCGTTGGTTTCAAAGTGAGGTGTCTTTTGCTGGTTCGCTGATTTCAACGATACGTCAATTCTATGCAAATGTGTGATTAAAAAAAAAGAGAGAAAAGCCGTGCAGTGTACGTGTGATTATGCCCCGCTTATATACATTATGTGAGCAAAACGCATTGTTATTCTCTTTCCATCTCTTGCGTATATTATGAGTAAAAATTTCATCAGTTACTCTGTCTGTCTGTCTGCCTCTCTCTCTTTCTCTCTCCCTCTCTCTCTGTATGTCTATGTCTGTCTCTCTGTCTCTCTCCGCGTTATGTTGCAACAACAACTATCACTATCACCACCATCGCCACCATTACTTCTTTTACTACTACTAGTAGTACTGCTGCTGCTGCTGCGACCACTGCAACTACTACCACCCAATGTAATTTGTCTAGCTCACTTTCAGTGGTAAACTAGCCTACTCACTGCGTTTTCATACACCATTCACTATTTCATTCACTCCCAAATAACAGCTAACTTACTGTGCAGCAAGAATTCATATGCCTATAACATAGGTAGGAAACAGTGCCGTTTTAAATGCTTAACTGGTTGAAAATACAGCTTCTTAGTTGTGCTTTGAAAGCAAACATAGAAGACAGATCTCGTAAACTGGGAGGCAATGTATTCTGAAAGCATCATGACATTTGATGTCATCACAAATCCTGGCCTCTTTTAGTTCGCACGTATTTATGACCTACTTGAATTTAAAAAATGTATGAATGATTGAAAAGAATTAATAAAAACTGATGTCAGTGGTCTGACTCTCATGGAAGCTTTACTGCAGCAGTCTTTCAACACTACTCCCTTCGAGGCTGATACACTGCATGCAAATTCAGATTGCAACTATAGTGTTGTGACATCAAAAATCTGAATTCATCATACCCGTCCATCAGATTGACACGTTTTGCCGTAAAAGATTCGAATTCACTCCCGGCTTCCACCACCTACCAATGGCTGGACCGCCACGACTGATACCCCTTGTTATCTCTCTGAACGGTTCCATCCTTCCTGTTCTCTCAAGTCTTTCCGCTGTGTCCCTGGGCATGGGTGGTGGCGGGGGAAGTGACGCAGGTAGGCAGCCATCACCTACGTCCTGTCCTCTGAATGCACTGTCCCGCTGCAGGGCACGGGGCACGGGCGGCGTTCTAGCTGGATGCAGAGGCAGGATGGACGCTTGCTTTTTTACTTTCCCACTTGTTTTACTTTTGGTTTAGTGGTGAGCGGAAGTTCGGCAGTTTTGCCTTCGGGAGGTTTTGAGAGAGAGAGACAGACAGACAGAGACACAAACAGACAGAGACAGAGAGAAAGAGAGCGAGAGAGACACAGAGACAGAGAGAGAGGTGGGGTAGGGGTGAAAGGGGTAGGTCAAGGGAAGCGTGCGAGTAGGAAGGTGAGTGTGACGTGAGTGGGTGAGCTCAGTGTGTGGAAAGAGGAGTGGGAGAAGGGGGGGGGGGGGGGGAGGGGGGGGGGGAGGAGGTCGATAGGCTGGGTTGGTAACGCAGGAGATGGAGGGATATGTGCATTCATTCGTGCATATGTGTGTGTGTGTGTGCGCGCGCGCGCGCGCGCGTCTTCTTCCACGCCGGCAGGGTAGACCTACTTCCTAGTCTTGTTCAGACTTCTATCTTGTTTCTGCTCCCAGGATCGCCAGGGGATGTGAAACTTCCCACGACTCTCACGACTGACTTGCAGGTTTTCAGCTAATTCTGTCACTGCCTGCTCCCACTCCACGCCCAGAACGTCAAATAGGAGTGAATGGAGGAAGCCAGGCTGCGGGGAGATCGATGATTATTCCACACAGTATTGAACACAGAAACAGATTAATTTCGATTCCCGAGGAGAGGAGAGTTTTCTCCTCTCTCTGCCTGGTTCCGATCTTTGGTATCGCTAGACACCACCCCCCCCCCCTTTCCCCCCAACTGCCTCCCACCCCTCCTCCTCACCCTCAACCCCATCTCTCTTTCAAATGTAGTGTTGAACATAACCGACACTTTCACCCCCTTCAGATTCCTCTATTAAATTTTGTGCAAATCACGTCAGTGTCATTTAAAATGGGAATAAGACGTAAATGCTTTGACTATAATATGATTTCAAAGAGGAGGGAGAGAGAGAGAGAGAGAGAGAGAGAGAGAGAGAGAGAGAGGAGGAAGAAGGAAAGGGTGTATTACTCGGATGAGTGTGACTTAGCTCAAAGCCACTTTATATTTTGTTCTGAAGTGTCGCTTCCTGTTTTGTATGAAGCAGACTGTGTGGCGTGGTGTGATACAACCACCACACTTCTTGTGATAAAGTGTCGCTTCCTGTATGTCATGAAGCAGACTGTCACGTGGTGTGGTACAATCACCACACTTCTTGTGATAAAGTGTCGCTTCCTGTATTTCATGAAGCAGACTGTCACGTGGTGTGGTACAACCACCACACTTCTTGTGATAAAGTGTCGCTTCCTGTATTTCATGAAGCAGACTGTCACGTGGTGTGATACAACCACCACACTTCTTGTGATAAAGTGTCGCTTCCTGTATTTCATGAAGCAGACTGTCACGTGGTGTGGTACAACCACCACACTTCTTGTGATAAAGTGTCGCTTCCTGTATTTCATGAAGCAGACTGTCACGTGGTGTGATACAACCACCACACTTCTTGTGATAAAGTGTCGCTTCCTGTATTTCATGAAGCAGACTGTCACGTGGTGTGGTACAACCACCACACTTCTTGTGATGAAGTGTCGCTTCCTGTATTTCATGAAGCAGACTGTCACGTGGTGTGATACAACCACCACACTTCTTGTGATGAAGTGTCGCTTCCTGTATTTCACGAAGCAGACTGTGTGACATGAATGTGATGCAGCCTACAACCACCGAACTTCTTGTGATAAAGTGTCGATTCCCGCGTCTTGTGACCCAGACTCTGTCATCTGCCTTTGAGGAATCTGTGATGTGATGACTCTCCCAACCCCGAACCTTTCCGGCCCATCCTTATTCCGTTCATACCCCCCTCCCCCACTCCACCCCCCTCCTCTCTCTGTCTGTCTGTCTGTCTGTCTGTCTCTGTCTCTGTCTCTCTCTGTCTCTCTTCTCTGTCTCTCTCTCTCTCTCTCTCTCTCTCTCTCTCTCTCTCCCCTTGAAGGGGTGGGAGTCTTTTAGTTTGTTTCTCCGGCCAGCCAGTGTGTGTACCTCAGCGCTTCAAGGTTTCCCTGCGAGACTCGCTTTGCTACAGCAGAATGTTAAGAGTGGGTGGGGTCTTCATGATGCCACCACCACTGCTAATATCATGGCACCACGGTACAGGCATTTAGTACTGACTGAAGGGAATGCTGCGCGAGACCTTTGGACAAACATAAAACAATCTACAAAATGGCAGCGTTGCTGCTCTCTTCACGTACACCACCTGGAACAAGACAGCGAGGCTACGGAATCACATGGCTGCACATCACAGTCCATGGTGCAGACACCCGGTTGGAGTTATTGCTCTGTTTTGGTCTACTGCTTCAACCCAAATACAGATATATTTACATAATATATCAGACACTGACGTACAATTGTCCACTATGATCTCAGAAGAATCTACTCTTTACAGAATCCAAAAGGGAAAGCGACAGAGTACGCCAATCCGAAAAATCCGAAAAATCGTGAGAGAAATTAACACAGTCATCCCCACACTGGCTTTGTTGTTGTTGTTGTTGTTGTTGTTTTAATATATTCTTATGTGGCTAATGTCAATTTTTCGCAGATTAAGGACAACCTGTACCCGTGCCGATTCAACAACGCCTTCGACTTACGTTTAAGCACACTCCATGTGACTTCATTCAGGTTTTCAAATTTCGTTAACGAGTGAAAAAGTGATTGATAAATAAATAGATAAAAAAATAAGTTAAAAAATAATGATGATAATAATAATAATAAGCCTAATAATGATAATAATAATAAGAGGCCTAATAATAATAAAAATGGTGATGATGATGATGATGATGATGACAACTGTCGATACCATCACCATAATGAAAATCAAAGGTAAGGATTTCTAGTCTAGGACAACAAAAGCAACTGTAAGCTAGGCATATGGAATTTTCGTGTGCTAATATATGAAATGGCGACTTCTGGAGGGGAAAACCCTTCAGTGTCTAAATCGGAAGATCACTGAATGACGCTAGCTGTGTCAGGAACAGACAGATACCGCAGACGTTTAAGATGGAATGTCAAACTAGCCCCCGTGGCGCAGTGGTCAGCGTCGAGGATTCCCGGCTGGGAGGTCGTAGGTTCGATTCCCATCAGAGCCGTCTATACTTGAAAATTTTCTCGACCCATAACGGTCTCAAACCCAGGATCCACACAGTCGAGTTCCATCCCATTTATGGATGAGTCTCGTGTTGCTCACATTGCCTGAGCGACACTGCGGGTGTCTGAATCTCTCGGACCTGGTTGACACATGGATACGGTACGGAAGTAAGCTTAAGGTACAGCCCAGCCACGAGACTCAGACTAGAATGGACCTCCATAGCATCATCTTCATCATCCTCATTGATTAACATTCAAAGAAAGTCGCAAACTCTTGCGTCACTTTATGCCCTAGTCTCATGTGACATCAGACTCGATCTTCTCTCCTCGGTGAGTTCGTTGTCGAGGTCGTCGGTATCGGCGAATTAACGGGGACTGTCGTCTGACAGACGTGGTGGCGCCTTCCGGATGAGGACGCTCACTCACGCTGGCTCCGCGGCTTGGCAGTTATTGTCGTCAGTATCGGACTTGGTGGGCGGTGTCCTGCTCGTGTTGGATCAAAACAGACACCACTGAACATCATGGAACGGACTCGGCAGCAGCGCAGTGTCTCTCCTTGTGGGTTGCCTCATGTCGACTTGACACTGATTCTTCCTGTGGATTGCCAGTGCCGTATCTGCCAGGGGTCAAGCCAGGTGTGAATGTGGATGGGGAATTGGAATGAGCGGCGTTGAGATAATGCCACTGGGGTGGCACAGAAGAAGAGAAGAAAAAAAAAAGATTAAAGGGGGAAAAAGAAAAAAAGGAAAAAATATTGTCCAGCCAAAGTGCTTTTAAAAATTCCTTCTTCAAAGCCTTTAAGCATACAAGAGAGAGAGAGAGAGAGAGAGAGAGAGAGAGAGAGAGAGAGAGAGAGAGAGAGAGAGAGAGAGAGAGAGAGAGAGAGATTAGCAAGACGTTGGAAACTGCTTCTTTACTGAATCTCCACTCTCTTCATCAAAACGATTGTTCATATTAGAGTGTGTTTACACTTCCCCAGCATTATTTTACCTTCGCTTGCTTCTGATCAAACTGTACTGAAATTCTCTCAATCTCTGCATAAGTGAATCTTTTAATTGTCTCTGTTTATATCTGCCTTGTCTATCTGTTTATCTGTCTGTCTGTCTGTCTCTGTTTCTGTCTGTCTGTCTCTGTCTCTCTCTTGCTCCCACCCCCATCTTCCCCACATGAAACGAATTATTCATGCAAAACATAAAGTAGAAGACGGTCTTTAAGAGAGGAAAAAGGCCAAGCCTGAGAGAGGACGGGAAAACTGGCGCCCCCGAAGCCCTGTGAAATGCAGACAACGAGACCAAGAAAGACAACGACAATATCCAAAAAAAGATCTCAGGCTTGCAGGAAATACGCAGGCGACCCCCCACAACAGATCACTGCTGTCGGCAACAGGATTGACAGTCCCTCCTCCTCATTGATCCTGCCTTGATTGCGCCATCACCCGGCACGCCGGCGCTCTGATGAAGGCGAAATTCATTTGCTGCCAAACAAGGGCCCTCCGCTCATGCCATTAGCATACAAGCCGCGCGCTCCCAGGGGAGAGACGCAAGCCAGGGAGGTTCCCAGTAAACGAGCGTCGTATCTGTCAGGCCATCCAGGGACGCGGCATTAACAGGGATTTGCCGCCATCTTACTTCCAGGCCCGCTGCCCGTTCCTGTCACGGTATGACGTGTCAGGGACAGAAAATAACTCCCCAGTAAAAAGCAGAAGTGATGGTAGGATAATGCAGGGTATATAGTTTGTCCTCTGTCACTCTGTACTTTAGATTCTTCTGTCTGTCTGTCTGTCTGTCTGTCTGTCTGTCTGTCTGTCTGTCTCTCTCTCTCTCTCTCTCTCTCTCTCTCTCTCTCTGTGTGTGTGTGTGTGTGTGTGTGTGTGTGTGTGTGTGTGTGTGTGTGTGTAAGAGAAAGAGTATGAGAGAGACAGAGAGACAGAGAGAGAGAGAGAGAGAGAGAGAGAGGGAGACAGAGAGAGAGAAAGGTGTTTTATTCATTTATTCACTCACATAATTATTTTACGACGGTACATGCCCAGTAACCTTCCATCGTTGTCTACAAACTGAACGTATGGCAAAAGAAAATAACCGAATCAGCTGTTGTTGGCTTTGCCTATTTTAGTCATATCTTTGTGTTAGCCAATAATAATTTGGTGTTAACAAACATGAACAGCGAGTTAAGGAATTAGCATACAGACAGCAATAAGCAATCAACCTGTCAATTCCTTTTGTATGACTGAGGGGGGGGGGGGTTACATGGGCCATCCCACTAAAAACAACTACTTACATGAGCTGTAGATGTCTTTCATGTTAAGAACACTTTAAACTCGAATTTTCAGTTAGTAACAAGTGCAATCAAATACTGACTTCTTTATGAGTTTGAATATCAATTCACCCACTTATAGTTTACTATACATACATATGTACGACGTGCAGTGTCATTCTAACAGAGTATTTTGAAATCCTAATGGACCAAACCGTTTCAAAAAACTATATCAAAGAAAGCAAATACCAACAAGAACACCGAATATAAAGTTCAAACTATACAGTCCTAATAGACTAAACCGTTTCAAAAACTATATCAAAGAAAGCAAATACCAACACGAACACCGAATATAAAGTTCAAACTATAGAGTATAGAAAGGAAATCTTAAATGAGGCAGCACCAGTAAATGAATAATGAACAAGTAGGGTAACTCTTGCTCCTATGATGAAATAATTGCACGTCCATAACTCCAAACAGATGCTGCTAGCGACACCAAATCGCTCGATATTGTGTCGCAAACAGCTTTTGTTTGGAGTTATGAGCGTTTGATTTTTCGATCTGGTGTCGTTAGCAGTATTCGTTCGAAGTTGTGGGTGTGTAATTATTTGGTCATGGGAGTAAGACGATTTGGTGTCATATGTAGCATTCACTTGGAGTTACGCACATGTCATTATTTCAAACTGGGACAAAAGTTACCCTGCTTGTTCGTTATTTATAGAATACAGAGAGTACAGCTGGTGTTTTGCATGCAAGGGGAATTTGAAACTTACTTTGACTTGACTTAGTCCTCTGAATTCCCTGGGGAACATAGGGCCGCAACCACACTCTTCCAGCGGACACGGTTTTGGGAGATCTTCAGCTCGGCCCACGTCATTCCGGCGGCCTTCACTTCCGCGTCGGTACTCCTTCGCCATGTCTGTCTTGGTCTTCCCACTTTTCTTTTGCTCTGAGGGTTCCATTCAAGGGCTTGTCTTGTGATGTTGGATGGAGACTTTCTGAGGGTGTGGCCAATCCATCCCCACTTCCGTTTTCTGATTTCTAATTCTATTGGAACTTGCTTGGTCTTGTTCCACAGTTCTGTGTTGGCAATAACATCTGGCCATCTGATGTTCACAATGTTTCGCAGACATCTGTTGATAAATGTTTGGAGTTTGTGGGTGTTTGTCTTTGTTGTTCGCAACGTTTCAGAACCATACAGAAGGACAGATTTCACATTTGAGTTGAAGATTCTGATCTTGTTGTGGAGTGAGAGTGCAGAGGAATTCCAGATAGGTCGTAGCGTAGTAAAGGTGTGCCTGGCTTTATTGATGCGGCTCTTGATATCCTCATCTGTACCTCCATCTTTGCTGACCACACTGCCGAGGTAGACAAACTTCTCAACTTCAATGATGTCTTCCTGTTGTAGTCGTAGTGGGTCTCGTTGTTGGTTGACTCTCATGGCTTCTGTTTTCTTTGTGTTGATTTGGAGGCCTGTCTTTCCTGCTTCTTCTGCTACCCGGCACAGCTTCTCTTGTGCGTCTTGCTGTTTGTGGGAGAGAAGGCTGATGTCATCGGCGAAGTCCAGGTCTTCCAGTTGCTTGGTGAAAGTCCACTGGATTCCTGTCCTCTTGCCATCTGTAGACTGCCGCATTATCCAGTCAACGACCATCAGGAAAATTGTTGGCGATAGTAGACACCCCTGACGGACGCCGGATTGTACAGTGAAGGGCTTCGTTAGCTTCCCGTCGTGGACGACCTGGCATGTGGCATCCTCGTAGAACTGCTGGATGATGGCAACAAACTTGGGTGGGAAGCCATAGTGGTGCATGAGTTTCCAGATAGTATCTCTGTCGATGCTGTCAAACGCCTTCTGGAAATCCACAAATACTGCGTACAAGGGAGTCTGCCACTCCAGAGACTGCTCGATGATAATTCTCATGGTGGCAATTTGGTCCGTGCATGATCTGTCTTGGCGAAATCCAGCTTGTTCTTGGCGGAGGGTCTTGTCTAGGGCGGTCTTTAGTCTCTCTAGCATGATTTTGGCCAGCACCTTCCCCGGGATGGACAGCAGCATAATCCCTCTCCAGTTTTTACAGGATGACAAGTCCCCTTTCTTTGGCAGCTTCACCAGGTGGCCTCTTTTCCAGTCTTCTGGCACTCGTTCCTGCTCCCAGATCTTGCTTAGGAGTGGATGCAGCATCTCTGTTGACGTCTGGATGTCTGCTTTCAGTGCTTCAGGTGGAATTCCGTCTGGACCCGCTGCTTTACCTGACTTCAGTGACTTGATGGCTTTGGTAATTTCCGTCTTGCTTGGTGGGCCTGTGTTGATGTCCAGAAGCTGGGTTGGTGGTGGAATGTCTGGGGGGACAGGTGGTGCAGGTCTATTCGGTGTCTCTTTAAAGTGCTCTGCCCACCTTGCTCTCTGCTCAGCTTCTCCTGCGATGGTGTTTCCCTCCTTGTCTTTGACCGGGCGACTGGGGTTGCTGGTCTTTCCAGAAAGAGTTCGGGTAATCTCATACAGTCTTTTCATGTTTCTCTGTCCTGCCGCTGTTTCTGCCTCTTCTGTGGGCTCATGGATGAATTGTTTCTTGTCTTGTCTAGCACTTTTCTTAACTTGGCGGTTGACGTCCCAGTAGTGTGCCTGTAACTCTTGCTTGTGGTCTTGGTCTTGGGTCTGGTTGATCTGGTCTTTTAGGTGCTTCCGCTCTGTGATGAGGGTCCATGTTCCAGCTGTCAGCCATTCTTTGTGTTTTGTTTGCTTCTTTCCAAGCACTTGTTTACATGTCGTCTGCCAGACCTCCCTCAGGCCACACCAGTGGTCTTCGATTGTTTCTTCAGCAAGTTGGTCAAGTATGCTGAATCTGTTTCTCAGTTCCAGTTTGAACTCCTCTGTTGTTGCTCTCTCCTTCAGACTGTGTACATTGTACTTATGTGATAGTCGGCCTGCTTGGTCTTTGTAGGCTTTCAATTTGGTCTTTAGCACAGCTACCACAAGGTTGTGGTCTGATGCTGCGTCTGCTCCTCGTTTCACTCTCACGTCATGTAAACTTCTGCGCCATTTTCTGCCGATGGTAATGTGGTCGATTTGGTTCTGGGTCTTCCCATCAGGTGAATTCCATGTCATCTTGTGAATGTTCTTGTGTGGGAAAACAGTGCCTCCGATGACCATGTCGCTGAAAGCACAGAATTTCACAAACAGTTCTCCATCATTTTGTATTCCTGTTCCGTGTATGCCCATAATCTGCTCTCTGCCCTTGTTGTCCGTTCCCACTTTGGCATTGAGATCTCCCATGAGGATCTTAAGGTCTCTCTTTGGCACTCTATCCATGACTGTTTGGAGTTGATTGTAGAACTCCTCCTTTTCCTCTGGGTCTGCTACGTTTGTGGGGGCGTAGCACTGTAAGATGGTGGTTTTCCTGCCCTTTGAATTGAATCTTGCAGTGAGGATCCTTGGTGACACTGGTTCCCAGGACAGCAGTGCTCGCGTCGCCTTGGGTGTCATCAGCAGCGCTACTCCGTGCATGTGTGGCTGGTCTTCTTCTCGTCCGGAGTAGATGATGGTGTCTCCACTTGTCGGCCTTGTTCTTCCTGTTCCTGTCCTTCTGGTCCCGCACAGGCCAAGGATCTTTAGGTTGTACCTGTGCATCTCACTACTCACTTGTGCTGTTTTTCCAGTCTCGCACAGGCCAAGGATCTGTAGGTTGTACCTGTGCATCTCACTACTCACTTGTGCTGTTTTTCCAGTCTCGCACAGGCCAAGGATCTGTAGGTTGTACCTGTGCATCTCACTACTCACTTGTGCTGTTTTTCCAGTCTCGTGTAGGGTTCTGATGTTCCAGGTCCCTATCCTGGTCTTGGCTTTGGTCGTCAGAAGAGTTGTCGGCGCACTGGCTTCCTGAAGGCTTTCACCAGCTCGCGTCGTGGGCTCTGCTAGAGAGAACTCTTCCCCAACCATGCTATTCTCAGAAAATGTCATTGCGGTTTCTGTAACAAAGTTTGTTTTCTAGGACCGGGTTGTTAGTCCAATTCAAACCCCCCAACCTGGAGGGCCAGTTGAGTGCTCTTTGTCTGGTCTCTACCCTTTGACCTGTCTGGCTTGGGTGGCCCTACCAGGAGACGAATCTCCCGCCAGCATAGCTCTCAGGGTCATAGAGACACGCAAGCTCCCCAACCAACGGCAAGGTTGCACTCACTGGGGAGGGAATTTGAAAAGAACAGTGAAAACAAGAAAACGTCCAAGTTTAACCCAATAAATATGTGAACTTCCACTGCATAACTCTCCTCTTCCATGACCTTAACGGTACACAACTCTCCTTTCGCGGCACCCTCCACCTCCAACCACAACCCAGACTCGGTTATTCGCTCTACCATCCGCCACCCCACATCAGGAAACTTCATTGTTTTTGTTTTTTAAAATAAAACTGCAATGGGGAGACAGCGCCTTGAGGCAAAGGTATGAACATGAAACCTCGAGAATCTAGAGAAAACTCAAGTGAATAGATAAACCAGCTTATTTGGTGGCTGACAGAAGTTACAAAAGAGTGACAGTCGCCCAGGTTAGTGAGCCAATCAGCAAAAGTAGTCTTGCCAGACCTCACTTTCCCACTCTTCACGACGGCAGATGGCCACAGTCCTCTATGCAAGACGAAGAATCATGGCAGGAGGGAAGAACAGTCTTCAAGCGAGACATTCTGAGAGGAAAGGGAAGCAACTGAGTATGTCTCTCCTTTGCTAACTGGAGCACACACATCCCTTCCACCCTCCAGGCTAGCAGACGAAGACAGACGATTCGTTGAGGCGGAATATGTCAGCTTGTTTCTTCTAATCCGAATTCCTCTCAATAAAAGAACCATTTCCGCCCACCTGTGACAAGAAAGGGGAAGTGTATGGCGCTGCAAGTTATCCTCGCCTGATGAATTTCTCACTTCTCTAAAAGGCATCAGATGCTTACGATTTGACAGCCCACACAGATTCAAAAGGACAAACCGATCAAAAGAAGTAAAGCAAAAAACAACAGAGAGAGAGAGAGAGAGAGAGAGAGAGAGAGAGAGAGAGAGAGAGAGAGAGAGAGAGAGAGGGGGGGGGAATCAAGAAAATCGACTCGGAATTCATGCCTTGTAATCTCCCCTCTGTGTTTCTGAACTTGTATTTTACCCATTATCTCGTTCCTTCTCTCTTTTGTTCTTATTAAGCAAACCAGTCTTGCTACTGACCAAGACACGAAGAGTTATTTGAAATGGACATGGCAGCGGTGCATTAACTTGACTAGCAGTGGGGGAAAGATGGAAAAGGCAGAGCTAGAGAAAGAGGTGGGCTGGGGAAAGAAGCAATTTTTTAGGTCTACGGTGGCCAACAAAAAAAAAAAAAAAAAAAAAAAAAAGGAAAGGAAGAGGCAGAGAGATGGCGGTGAGGGTGGGAGATACAAAAGGTAACAAAGTGCCTTATTCGTGAACGTGTCTATGTTGGTAAGGGTGGGAGATACAAAAGGTAACAAAGTGCCTTATTCGTGAACGTGTCTATGTTGGTAAGGGTGGGAGATACAAAAGGTAACAAAGTGCCTTATTCGTGAACGTGTCTATGTTGGTGAGGGTGGGAGATACAAAAGTAACAAAGTGCCTTATTCGTGAACGTGTCTATGTTGGTGAGGGTGGGAGATACAAAAGGTAACAAAGTGCCTTATTCGTGAATTGTCTATGGTCATGTCTGATGATATCTTACAATCACTTTTTTTTTTTTGCCACTCCTTTTTCTGGAATGCATCCTTCAAGGGTTTTAATTCTGATGTATTTTCAGACACTGGGCTGGTGGAAGGTAGGGATGATTCCCGACCAGTGGAATGGGGATTGTGCTTTGACAAGTATCAGAGTTCTGGGTCTCTGGCGACCCTTGTCCACTCTCCTTCACCACCTCCGTTGACCACCCCTTCCTCAGACCGCACCCCTCATGCCCATCTACCAGGTCTAAGCCATTTCAAGTCATGTCCCTGATGATCCAGCTGACCACTGAGATGTCATCAGGGTGTGCTCAGGTCTGCGGTGTGTTTGACATGCACCGACAGAACATGATGGCAGGTGTCTGTGCTTCCATGTCTAAGCAGATCTGAGATTCACATTTCTTAATCATTTTAAAAGAAGTAAATACCAGAAAACAAATACTGGGAGATGAGTGAGGAAGACAAGAGGCATAACTATTCAGCCCTGCTACGTTGTGAATTCTCAGGCACGCCACTCATTGGAATTCTAGTGATGTGTATAGCATGGCCCTAGGCCATGCCCCAACCAGTGGTTGTTTTGCAGTTTATTTAATTAGCTGACCATCTGTCCACAATGCAGTTCATTAAAGGGGTTGTATCATAAAGAGAAAGACATTTTCTCTGACAACAGGGAAACAAACTGCAAACAGTTTTGTTTGTTTCTTTCTTAATCCATCTGTACATAAACTCCAACAAGAAGTTATTTTGGAATCAACAATAGCTGACTTTAACATACCAGACACAGATATGAGGCAGCATGCAAAAACGGCAATGACTGACTGAACAAACACAGATGCCATTCGGAATGCTGAGTGATAATGAATAAACTAAGTACATTATCAGTTTTCTCTTTCAAAATGTTCTAATTAGACGCTTATTTTCAGAATGAGAACTAGACTCCAAGTGGATACTATAATGTCATCAATTAAAAGACAAGTGTGATGATAATCACCATACTTTCTTTACTATCATTGAGCATTCCAGATGGAACATATACAAACTTTTAGTGTTTATCGATATTGACTTGAACGAAGTGGATTTTCTAGTGTTTGTGTACTTGTTTGATGTTTGGGTACTGTTTTTTTAGAGTTTATAATTCTAAGATTTAGCACAAATGCGCACACACATAGGCGCGCGTGCATGCGCATACATGCAAACACACACACACACACACACACACACACACACACACACACACACACACACAACACACACACACACACACACACACACACACACACACACACACACACACACACATTGTGCGCTTGAAGACACACTTTCTGTTTCTTCACCAGACCTATCTCCTCCCTCCACCCTTCCCCTTCCCTAAAGAAGAGGTGATTCACGTCAAACTGAAAGAACAGGAATGCTAAGGGTGCAGAAAGGCCAAGCCTGAGAGAGGACGGGAAAATTGGTGTCGCCAAAAACCTGCACTGCTGAAAATGACTAAGAAAGATGACGATGAAAACACATGGGCGACCCCCACAACAGATCACTGCTGTCGGCAACAGGATTGACAGTCCCTCCTCTTCATCGATCCTGCCTTGATTGCGCCATCACCCGGCACGCCGGCGATCTGATGAAGACGAAAATCATTTGCTGCCAAACAAGGGCCCTCCGCTCATGCCATTAGCATACAAGCCGCGCGCTCCCAGGGGAGAGACGCAAGCCAGGGAGGTTCCCAGTAAACGAGCGTCGTATCTGTCAGGCCATCCAGGGACGCGGCATTAACAGGGATTTGCCGCCATCTTACTTCCAGGCCCGCTGCCCGTTCCTGTCACGGTATGACGTGTCAGGGAGACAAGCTACGTCCATGGTGAAAAGAGGAAGTGATGGCAGGATCAAGGGTATCTTTCGTTTTCTGTCACTGTATACTTTAAGTCAGTTAATCCTTTTCTCCCACTCTCTCCTTCCGACCCCCCCCCCCCCCGTCTCTCTCTCTCTCTCTCTCTCTCTCTCTCTCTCTCTCTCTCTCTCTCTCTCTCTTTCTGTCTCTCTGTGCGTGCGTGTGCGCACACGCATATGTGTACATGACCGAGTGAACTTGTTTGCTTCAAAACAAAGCTTCGGCAAAAACAAATAAAAAACGTTATTACTCGTTAGTTATTCGTCATTACCAAAAATGATTTGCAGTCAACAAACACGGAATCTGCATTATAGGACGAGGTATACACATGGAAAAAAAACACTTATTCAACCAAACTGTTTCACGTGAATAAAATGATGACAGGGACATTTCAATTAAAGAGATTGCTTATATATACAGTATGACAGTGTACACATGCCTTTAAGAATTCTATCCAAGTTATCTGATGAAGAGTACGCAACAAAAGAGAAGTTCTCATTGTAACGAAAGCAATGAAACATCCAGCGTGTCTGCTTTCTTTCAATCAATTCAAAGTCTCCCGTCTGTCCCAATTGCACTCGTCTCACAGATACAGCCTTAAATCTCATTTTATACGTTCAGAATCCACAATTACGTGTTCCCGAGTCCTACTGTTTGTATGTGAGGTACTTGGCGGGAGATTTTTTCGTGTTCTCATTCTCGCAGACCAGGCAGTCTTACCCCTAACATGCATACTGAGACCCAGCACAGAGTTTTAAATCCTGAATTCAACGCTTTTCAACAGTTACGTAAAACAAACAAAACAAAACGAACAAACACAAGGACACCTACTTATCAAATTCAAAATATTGAATACAGAGTGACATAGTCAACCTGTGTTTGCCTGAAACTGAGATTTGAAAAAGTTGCAACAAAACGCCTTTCCAAGTAAATACCAGAAGCTATGACAAGGTTTAGGGGATAACTGTCCTCCGTCTTTACTGTTACAGTATGTATAACCCTATTTTCGTTACATTTCTCCAAGACTCATCCCCAGCTGCCCCTCTCACCATCCTATTCTCTCCCCTACGTCCCTCGCCCCCTCCAGCCAAAGAGGAAACAAAAACCTTCGAAAGAAAAAAGAAAACAAAAGCTGCAACAGAGATATTAATGCGAGGAAAAGGCAAGAACATGAAACCTGAACATTTTTAAAGCTCCTCTCAGTAAATGAATAATCAGCTTATTTTTTGGCCGACAGAAACTAAAGTGAAGTAAAAGTAAATGGGTGAAAGCAGACCTGCTAGACCGTGCCTAGCCACACTCCAGCACCGCTAATGATCACAATCCTCTCTGTAATGTGAGGAAGCTTGGCAAGAGGAGAGAGGGGGGTCTGGCAGCACAACATCTTAAAGAACACTGAAGCGGTGGGGCATGCGTCTTCTTTGTTAACTGGACCCCATGCTAGCAGACTCGATTCAATAATGAGGGAATATGTCAATTTGTTATTTCTTTGTTATTTCTAGACCCTATCCTTCCTTGTAAAAATGCACATCACTGTCCACCTAGGAATAGGAGGGCGATGGGAGGAGGGAAGTGAAGAGAGAGTGAAGTACAAGACGCAGACTCCCCCCTCTTTCTCTCCCCTCCCCCGCCTTCCCCCCACCTCTCCCCTTTCTCCTATTTTTCCTTTACTCCCGTGTGTGAAGAACAGGTATACTCATGATAAACTGAAAACAGGAGAGGAATGCTAAGCCTCCGGTATCCGTCTTTTCATTAAATCTATCGTAGAGGGGGAATACACTTTAGCAATCGAGTCCAACTGTTTGTTTTATAACAAGATCAACACTTTAGCGTTGACGGCTTTGTCGCCGTTTCTGAATAACACTATTTTCCAGGCATGTGACTACCTGATCACCAACTTGTTCCATTGACTTTCTAGACTATCATGGCTATCATTCTTTCTTTTCTCTCAGGACTGTTGCAACCTTCATGTTCTCTGATCTTCGATTTTTGTAAATACAATGGTTTATCCTGTGCTAAAGCAGCTGCATAGTCCTTTGAAGGCTTTATCTTTTTTTCGTGGAGAGAGAGAGAGAGAGAGAGAGAGAGAGAGAGAGAGAGAGAGAGAGAGAGAGAGAGAGAGAGACACACACACACACACACACACACACACACACACACACACACACACACACACACAGAGATAGTTTGGGTAAGAATAAAATTGCTTTTGATGGTCTGGCAAGACGAGTTTGTATCTGTGTGGCGGTTGGAAGAGGGAAGCAGGGGAGAGAT
>CM065719.1:19682885-19715385 GCA_033310375.1 Conus canariensis | reverse complement strand
CCTCAAACAACTGTTAGAAAGACTTCAACGAATTTAGAATAACACTGCAAGACTCACCTGCAAAGCTGGTAAACCAGATCACGTTTCTCCTCTTCTTCACTCTCTCTCCAGTTGCCAGTGACCAGTTTCTGACTGAACAGATTGCAAGCTGTCTACTCTAGCTTTTCCTGCTTCAATGGCACCGGACCAGAGTGTATTTTTGATCTCCAAGTCTATACTCCGTCCGACCAGAGTGTATTTTTGATCTCCAAGTCTATACTCCGTCCGACCAGAGTGTATTTTTGATCTCTAAGTCTATACTCCGTCCGACCAGAATGTATTTTTGATCTCCAAGTCTATACTCCGTCCGACCAGAGTGTATTTTTGATCTCCAAGTCTATACTCCGTCCGACCAGAGTGTATTTTTGATCTCCAAGTCTATACTCCGTCCGACCAGAGTGTATTTTTGATCTCCAAGTCTATACTCCGTCCGACCAGAGTGTATTTTTGATCTCCAAGTCTATACTCCGTCCGACCAGAGTGTATTTTTGATCTCCAAGTCTATACTCCGTCCGACCAGAGTGTATTTTTGATCTCCAAGTCTATACTCCGTCCGACCAGAGTGTATTTTTGATCTCCAAGTCTATACTCCGTCCGACCAGAGTGTATTTTTGATCTCCAAGTCTATACTCCGTCCCGCTAGCTCCGTCCTTGTCGACTCCTGAAGTGCCCCACACAAGAACTAAGACTTACGACGAAAGTGCCCCACACAAGAACTAAGACTTACGACGAAAGTGCCCCACACAAGAACTAAGACTTACGACGAAAGTGCCCCACACAAGAACTAAGACTTACGACGAAAGTGCCCCACACAAGAACTAAGACTTACGACGAAAGTGCCCCACACAAGAACTAAGACTTACGACGAAAGTGCCCCACACAAGAACTAAGACTTACGACGAATATGACTTTCTTTTCAAGTCCCAATGACATGGAAAAGACTCCTTGACAACCTCTGGCACTTTAATTACCGTGGCTCTTTTATGTCTGGTTTTAAAACTCGTCTCTTCTTTCAGCAATAGGTCTGATTGTGGTATATCCATTCTGACAGTATTTTCCTTCTGCACATGCAAGATGAATTTGATTTGTGTGCATACATGCGTTATCGTAGAAAAAAAAAATACATGGGTGTGCCTCTTTATTTGATATTATATGCAAAGTTTGTTGACTGCCTTTTTGTATGGTTATGTGTATCAACGATACGAAATAAGCAGAACTGTGTGTGTATTGCATACGTGAATTATTGTTATTATTATTATCATTATTATCATTATCATTACTATTATCATCTTTATTATTATCATCGTGGTGGTGGTGGTGGTGGTGGTTGGACAGGACTTAGAGCAGTTTTCTGGACAGATAGCTAACTAACCATTGTCATCACCATCACCACCACCACCATCATCATCATCACGTTGCTTTATCTTAAGCAAAGGAAATAGAGAACTGGTTCAGATATGATGAGAGCACAAGTACTCATCGAGAATGACTGTGAAATCAATAGGTACTGGAAAACACACGGATTCCAAAACGGCTAGCGTTGAACGTGTCAAGCAGGCCGCAGTCAGATCACTACTATAAAGGTCCTCTCACCTGACTCATTGTGCTCTGGGTTGCTTGACGTCGGTTGGATTCATAAAAACTACCTGCGTGCAGCTTTACATAAGTCTTGCTATGGTTTTCATGCAGACTGAGCATACAGAGTGATTGTTAACTCATATTTTGTCTGCAGGGAAGAAATGAACACGGTACTGTTTAGCCGTATTCGGGAGAACGCAGATATCTGCCAAAGTTGAACGAAGCCTGGATTCTTCCTTTGCTTTGGATCCAGACAAATATGTATTGGGTTCGTTCTTGGGTCGCAATCCCTCTGACTATCAGGTTTCATGGAAATAGATTTAGTTCTTTTTTGTTTTGTTTTTGTTTGGTTTGGTTTTATTTGTTTTGTTTTGCAAAGTCATGCTGAAGAATCATGATCGGCGACATGATTCAGTTCTGCACAACGGATCCAAATAATAATTCTGAGTTTCTCCTCAGCTCATATTCAAACTTTCAAGGTTTCTTAAAATCAGTCCAGAAAACAGACAGACAAACAAACAAACAAAAACCACTTTTCTTTGTGGAAACAGATTTAATATACTCGTTTTTTTTTGTTTGTTTTCTTTTTTGGCAAAGTCTTGCTGACGGATGACGATCTGCCATTTGATGCAGGTCTGCTGTCGGATCCAAACCAAACTTGTATGGGTTTTTCCTTGGTCCTTAGTCCACATTCCAGCTTTTAAGCCTTCCTAAAATCAGCCCAGAAAACAGATAAACAAACAAGGCAACAGACCTTGGTAAACCCATAACCTGTTTTGTGAAGGCAATAACATGAAGTTTATCATGTCGCGCAAAATCTTTCACAGCAAAAAAACAAAACCAAAAACAAAAACATTTGAAGTGTCCTTCCATCTCCCTTACTTCAGTGCTACACGATCCTCCCTCCATTGCAGCCATTCCTGTCCCCCACCACCTTCTACAAACAATCTTTTTTTTTAAAGCAGCAATAGAGACATCAAATCGAGGCAAAAGCAGGAACATAAACCTCGGTATTCTCGGGGAAAAAACCTTGAGGAGATGTATAACCGGCTTAGTCTTGTGGCCGAGAGAAGCCGCCGAAAAGGGCGACCGTCGCCCAAGGAAATAAGCTAATGGGCGAAAGTAGACTTGCTAGACGCACCTTCTCGCTCTCCAACACGGCTAATGGCTACGATCCTCCCTCAGGGAGGTAGAACAGGAGGAGAGATAGAAAGAGGGTGGAACTGGTGGTGAGTGTGTCGGGAGGGGGGGGGGGGGGCGGGAGGGGGGAGATTTCTCAGCACGACATCTCCAAGAAAAGTGAAGTGGCAGGGTATGTGTCTATCTTGCTAACTGGGCCCCCCTTAGGCTAGCAGACGAAAAGACTCGATTCCGTAAATCGGAGTATGTCAACTTGTGGCGTCAGGATTCAATTCTGCCCTCTGAAAATGTCCATGTCTGTCTACCCGAGAAAAGGAAAGAGAACAGTACAAGTCGCTGCAATGTCTCTTTGGCTGAGCGGTTCGTTTCTCCTAAGATACTAGATTAATAAAATAAATTATTGATGTCTCAAGCAAAATCACAAGTGATGACACAAGCAAAACAAAAAGTTATCAAGAAAGCCAAGTAGAGGAAACAGAAACAAACATGAAAAGAGAGTATGACGGAACCAGTATTCCTATACCATATGATCTCTTTTGACTGTCTGCCTGCCTGTTTTGTGACCTTACGATTCTGCTCTTCATCTCATCCTTTCTTGTATTCATTTCACCTCGTGAATCTTATTCCCTGCATATCTTTCATGGCTGATTTAACTTATAATGTCAATGGGATGTTAAATTCGAATGAATTAATGACCATTTTAACAACAATTCAAGTACGTTCTACATCTACCAGTAAACTAAAATCTGGCAGAAATTTAATTTTCTTGTGCTATTGGCCTGTTTGCCGTTTCACCTTCCATGTCCAGTCAAAGGCAGTACTCCCATTCTGTTCATTATAGCTCCTCCTCACCCCACCCTACCTCAATCTACCAAGCCTGACAAAGTCTCTCCCAAATGACCAAACTCAGATTCGTTCAATCGCGTTTGTAGAGGCAGTTTCCAACGGAACGAAATGTTCATATTTCTCAGTCACCTTCTGCATCTCCTCATTCTCCGTGGACCTTTCCTTCCAAGAGACACATTGATGGATGGCAGCGCAGCTCAGCATAGAAATGATGAGAACTGTTTTGCTTCACCAATGGATGGGTGGATTGACGGGTCGATTATCTATCAACCATACATGCATGCGTGCGCGCACACACACACACACACACACACACACACACACACACACACACACACACACACAAACAGACAGAGAGAGAAAGGGAGAGAGAAAGAGAGAGAGGTTAAAACATGATCTTACTCATATCGGTCTATCCATCTGTGTACGTATGTATGTAATACAATTCCAGGAGGGAGCTTGGACTGCTGAACGGCTGAAAATGCACTAGTTGGCTTCGCACAGGCAACACTTCTAGACTCTGCTGACTACAGAAACGAGTAATTTTCTTCCCACAGTCATGGAAGTCTGACCGCACGATACCTGGAATAGTTTAAACCAAGACAGCCATTTACAACAACATCAATAAGCAAAAAGAAATTAATTTCCTGCCTGAGACCGAGAAAGACTGACCAGCTTTCGTTTGGAATAATTTGGAACACCCAACTGCGTTTAAATCGACAATCAAACATAATAAACCATAGTGAATGGAGTTTGATTAAATGAATAGAGTTTTCAGCAAAAATCACCTTATCAACATTATCAGCATAAGAAAACTATAGAATTCATGTGTAGACGTAAAAGCAATGGCATGACATAAACCGAGACGAGAACGAAATGAACTGAAAAAGCAATAAGGAGAGCGCAGGTCTCCAACAAAATCGAACGAATCCGGAATCTGCTCTTTGAGTTGGTTCCTGAGTGGTACTGGAATCATTTTGCCATCAGTGGAAATGCACACAAAAAAATTTCACCCTTCATATCATCAGAAAGTTTTAATATTCCCTGAAAACTTTTTTTTTTTTTTTTTAAAGATAATCATCTATTTGAGACAGAAACAGTATTTCTATACAGTGGTAAAAGTTGCAATAATCTAATCAATGATGTGAACAGGTCTTGGACTCTCCACTTGATCTGGATCAGCAGTATGAAACTACACCAACGGTAAATTGCTTTGTATGGGAGTGACACTCCGTCTCTTCACAAGTTTCATTAAGCCTGGCTAAGCAGTTTTCCTGCGTGATAGAATTTGTAATGATCATGATGAAGAACCCAGGATCCGCTGGTGGATCAGATCGGCACCAACATTTAATCTGTTTGTCTTCTGTCCAGATTTCTTTTCTTCTTTTTTTTTGTTTTTTTGTTCAACGAAATTTAAGGGAAACGTATTCCGTGGATCGTTGGATCATTTTTGCCCCATAACGCATTAAAAGCGCATTAATATATCCTCAATAACATCCGGACTACATTTCTGCTGGTCTCGTTTTCCACGGTCTTCTAGCACAACAAACTGACCATCTGCTAAGAATTCAAAACAACGCTACAAGACATGTATTAACAAAAAAAAAAAGAAAAAAGATAATACTGTTGTTAAAGGAACTCCTCTGCCGCCCTATGAAAAGTAGGTGGCAATACAGGATCGCAATTCTCGCTTTCCGCCTTTTTGATAGATCACTCTCGCCATATTTTCTGCCTCGCTCTGTGCGTACTATTCTTCCCGCACACTTCGTTCTTCCTTCTGAGATGTCCAAGACGCAAAACAAAGAAAGTGGAGGGGGGGGGGGGGGGGGGGGGGGGTGAGGGGAGCAGTTTCTGTTTGTAACCATGTGTCTGGAACTTGCTGCCATCTAGCCTGTGCTGCATCTCTTCTCTGCCCAAAGTTGAAAATAGTCTGAAGACATATTGATTTCGACTTGCATTCCCCTGATATATATCGCAAGCCTTGTGCATTGTTGTGTGGTTTACTGTGGGCAGTGGTGAATGGGCAGCGCATCGACTTGCTTATGCAAGATACTGTGCTCTATGAATAACATTTATTCATTCATTTATTCATTCAATTATTATTTTCTTCTTCGTCTTCATCATCCTCATCCTATGATGATGATAATGATGATTAGCATTATTATTTTTCTTTATTATTATTTCATTTGCGTAATCCATCCAAACCTGAACGTTTTTACAGTGTGCCACCGGTGGCCGTGAAGAAGGAACAGTCATATGCTGTTTGCACAGGCCACTCCTTTTACATCCGCTTTATCTTTTAAAAGGTGAATACACTCTGTGATGCATTCCATGTGCTATACCACTCAGTGTAAAACATAATTAATACAGAGTGTAGGAACTTGCATGATGTCAGGTATAGACACTTAACAGCAGACTCCATGAAAATCTTGTTCAGAATTGTTCACCTGATGCAGTTTTTGATATTCTGAAAGAGAGAAACATTTTTCATCTAAGATTTTTATATTTTGAAATCCAAGAGTGTTTATAGAAAACCTGCTTTAATGAGATGTGGAATAATTTTTGTTAAATAATCTATTTTGAGAGTTGACTTCAACGGGGTTACAGCCCTGATCGTGAAGCAAAAAGCATAGTCCCGCCAACTGACTCAACATCCAACCCACACACTGACACGGTGAAAGCATGACCTCCTTGGCGGATGCAGCTGTGAGAAAATTTACAGGACGGAACAGAGGAATTTCTGAACTATGCTTGCACCTTGAAGAGACGCCCTGAAACTATATGGAGTTCAGCTACGCATTATTTCATGTGCTGTGCTGTGCAGCTGTAGTCATTTGTCTATTTTTCACACTCGCACGCGCGCGCGCGCGCACACACACACACACACACACACACACACACACTCCTTTCAAGTTTAACACTTCCTGTCAATACACATGATATGATGCTGCAGTTTAGAAACCCACTTTTCCACTCTGACCTAACTATACGCAAATACCCCTGAAACTAGAGAGCGTCAATTTTGAACACCACCAGACTGTGACGTGTGGCAATCTGCAACTTGTCAACTGACAAGCGGATTTGAAAGGGCGGGGGGAAAAACACACTTTGTGTAACTTTTCTTGTTTGCTAAGCAAAACCCGTGTGGGAAGAAGAGGGAGGAGGGGATGGAGCGTGAAGAAGGAGGGGGGGGGGGGGAGGAGGCAAGAGGTAGTAAATAACATAATGCACTGCATGCAGGCACCTGTCTCTTCACTGTAATTATCACCACAAGGAAGATATGTATTTACCCACCCCATAAGTTAGTTGGTTTTGTTCTACAGCTAGACTACACAAAAAGTACTGAACTGATTTCACTACAATTTGGTGAAAACAAGGATGCAGACGTGTGTACTCTAAAATTACTGTTAGTGTGCTTTTCAACAAAAAACGAGCGTATTTTCCACAAAGAGTGTGCACAGCATTTCAAATTTTTGTAAAAGCAGGAGAAGTGTGTGTGTGGTGTGTGTGTGTGGGGGGGGGGGGGGGGGGGATGCATTCGTTTTGTTTCCACCTGCCATCACACAGCGTTGGTTTATTCTCCTGTGTGGTAACCATTGACCTTTGTTTTTTCTAACACAAATTACAGCAAAACCTGATGTATTAGTTTATTCTGGAACAAATTAATGCTCTCTCATCGGTTGTTTTTTTTTCGTTTTTCGTTTTTTTTTGTTTTTTTTTTGTACCGATGTTTCAGGGCACGTTCTCCAAGAAGCTCACACATTCTGACGCGAGTTCGTTCAAGCAGTCAGCAAGAGTTGTCGCCCTTTGGTTAAAGCCCTAGCCATGATTCTATTCCACAAGTGGAATTACTGCTGAAGAACTTCGTTCCTGGAATTCTTTTCTCGACCTTTCTTTTTTAGTTCGTTGTATTTATTGCATGTTCATCTAACATGTCTGCAAAATACAGCCAAATCGTACGGGTAAACAGGTCTAAGGAAGGAATTCGACCCAACAATAACCCATTAAATTTTGATGCGGATCAGGATTAAAAAAAATCCATTTTGGATCTCGGATCCGTCCAGCAAGATTATTACCAATTCTCCATTGACCATGAACACTGTGAAGTTACGGTTCATACACCGATAACTATTAATTCTATGACGTAATACATTTTTGTGGAATATTCATACATTCTGGAGATTTAAACGTGGACATTTTGTATCTCCCATATCCTATTAATTAAAACCACAACCACACACACACACACACACATGCAGCATGCACCATCACACACACACACACACACACACACACACACACACACACACACACACCTGTAGCAATGGTGCTAATTTATCAGCTATTTCATTTCCATAGATACCACAATGGGATGGGATCCAGCAAAACTCTACAAAAGTTCCTTTCGCCATAACGGAATGTATCATAGATTTTATATCAAAAATTAAGTCTTTCCTTACATTTGCGTCCCAACTTCGTAAGCTACAAAGAACAGATTTAGAGTCAACACAGATTAGAATGCTGTAAATTGCCACATTAAGATCAGATATCCAAGATAAGGCCATAAGGATTGCATATAGTTCAGCGGTGAAAACTGAAAAGTTCTTTCCTAAACAAAATGATTTCTTTACTTTTAAATCGGGGATTACAAATCCAGCTCCTGTATAAGATTCTAAAACCGAACCATCCGTGTAGATTTTAAGATGATGTGGATATGTGTTTTCAAGATGTTCTTTTGCTTCTACTGATATGAAATTAATATTGTCTTCTTTTTTTAGAGTAGTGTAATCTATATCAAAATTTGGAGAAAAATTAGCAAAAGAGGGTGCTCTTAGAAAAAATCCAGATAGTAGATTAAAATTGGATAAACATGAAATCAGTTCTCTATTAGAAAATTGTATGAACAATGAAAAACTTCCTGCAAAAACGAAAATGTTATTATGTCAAAGATCATTGTCCAGTATAATTTATAAAATGCGTTTAAACTCGTGGAAAACCAAATTTTCTAAGGATGTAGATTGCGCTTGTGGTCTCCCATTATCTATTCAACATATTCTTTTTGAATGTCCAGTTCTAACATCTTTATATAATATTCTAAAGATAGACATTGATTCCTTAGGGGCTTTACATGAAATACTTTACAGCCCCAAAATGATTGATATAGCAAAGGCTATATCAAGTTCTGTTATTATTCATTTGTTGTAATTGATTTTTCAGTTTGTAATTATTGTTATAGTCGTTAATAGGCAAACTTTCATGTATTTGTGTCCGCGCGCGCGCGCGCGCGCGCGCGCGCACACACACACACACACACACACACACACATACACACACACACTTCACTCTCTCTCTCTCTCTCTCTCTCTCTCTCACACACACACACACACACAAACACACGGGCGTGCGCACGCTGGCATGCACGCACGCACACGCACACGTACACACGCACTCACACACACACACACACACACACACTCATATAATGCACTTACATACATACACATTTATTTATATATATATATATATATATATATATATATATATTTTAATAGTCTAATATCACCATCGTTGTGAACAGACTCTAAATTAAATCAATCAAATCAAATCAAGGCAATGGTGCAGATCAGTATCAGATGCGATTAGCAATTACTACAGTCAAAATATAAATGTATTTTTTGTTTGTGGCAAAACAGCCACATGTATTTATCATGACTGGTGATAATCTAATCAGAGATTTTCACACAATTTTTTACAATCTTTCCGAGGAAAATAATCTCACAGATGAACAAGGGAACGTAAAGATACAGCTTTAAACCAGAGTGGAAATGTACAGTGTTAAAAATACGATAAGCAAGATATGTGACAAAACGTTTCACATTCACAAACTTTGGTCTTGAAAGTTTGTTGAAGTTCTACTCCATAACTTTACCTCTCTAATGTAACCTTCTTCCCCCCCCCTCCCCCTCTCGCCTCCCTCCCCCCCTTTTTTAAGCTGTACTGGAGACATCAGCCTAAGGCAAAAGCAAGAACATAAAACATCGTGAGTGAGGAGGAAACTCCGCAGGGTGGATCAATACCTACGCATTTTTGTGGCTGACTGAAGCCGCCGAAAAGGGTGACAGTCGCCCAGGGCAGTAAGCTAATGGGCGAAAGTAGACGTGGCAGACCGCACCTTCCCACTCTCCAACACGGCTAATGGCCACGGTCCTCTCCGAAAGATGAAGCAGGGGGAGTAGGTGGGGAGAACGAACGCAGCACAACCACTCAGGGACAGAGTGAAGTGGCGGAGATGTGGCTCTCCCTTGCTAATTGGACCCACAGGCTAGCAGACGAGAGTCTGGAATCGTTAAGGCGGAATATGTCAACTTGTTGCTTCTGGATACAAATACCTCCCAGTCGCACCCTTCCCTTCCACTTGAAAAAAAAAAAATCTAAACCTTCTCTCCGCCTGAGCAATCTCACTTCTCCACGAGGTCCTTCGATTTTGTGTGTCCGGATGCCTGAATGACACGCCGTTTGGTTGTGGCCAGTTGCTGCTCGTGGATCCCATCACACTCCGTGTCCCTCATCACCCTTCTTCGTCCCTTTAAAAAAATCGAAAAGAGGACCGTTTGGATGCTTTTGCCTCCTCCTAGAAGTGTTTCAGTTTACGACAGTTTCAGTTGTTGTGGGCCTTCTCCCGTAAAAACGCAAGCCTTTACTGAGGAGCAAGGCAAGAAAACACCTCTCTCTCTTTTTCTGCATAACTGGCGACGTGACAGTCATACGCATTTTACACGAGGCACGTGAAACACGCCGGATTATGGCAGCATTTTGCACACAACAAAAATTGTCTACCATAATAAAGGGCAAGTTACAGAGGCACAGTAAAACAAAATACTGGAATTACGATTTCTAATGCTGCTGATCATGATGATAATCACTGACGAGAATGGTCATCATCACCGTCTACATGGTTTCCGAGTAAATGATATGCTACAACAAGATTATCACATTCTTAGAGAAGTACAGAAACACACTTTGCTGCAAAAACAGAAAAAGGTTCACAAAGATTACAGAGGAAGTTCCAATCATTATTAAATGTGTCGTGTTTACAAGCACAAAACTGACACAAAATCCTGGCAGTCTTACCTTGGTTTTGTGACCTATTATCTGTTGAAAGATAAAAAAAAATGTCTCTTTTCGTAAAATTGCAATATCAAAATATTCTGGGTCCATTGGCCTAATAATTCTTGTACGCTTACACCATACAAATATACACACTTCAGAAGCGCGCGCGCGCACACACACCTGCAAACATTGAGCACACACACGCACACATACATGCTCTTGCAAACATGAAGCGTGTGCAAGCGCGAGCGAGCGTGCGCGCGCGCGCGCGCGCGCGCGCGCACACACACACACACACACACACGCACACACACTGGATGGGCAATCTAACTAGAGTCGCCAAAAGATTACCTTCGCAGACGACTTACTAGGGGAGATGCTCACTTTTGCGGTAAAGATCTCCCACTAACGAGGTCTCCAGCCGATCATGTCCAGCCGCGGACGAGACCCATTTGTGTAGCGGAAGGTTGTCTTTATCATCCAGGCGTAATCAAGTGTCGCCACGTGGTCGTTGTGCCCGTAACCTGATTGGACGGCGAGGTGAAAGAAGCGCAAATTGCGTTTCGCTGCCGCCGAGACTTTTCATTCCCCATAACCATCCCATAATACCCTGCCAAGATTTAATTGGTGGTCACGTGATTGCTCCGAGACGGTCTCAAGATGGAGGACGGTCGCTGATGAAGATTGTAGGTGGGCTTTGTAATTGGCAGAGAGATGGAGGTGCTTTTCTTTCTACGGACTCAGCATTCTTCAATGTCAGTCTTCGGTCTACGCGCTGAATATTATTCAGTGTCAGTTTTCGTTCGATGGACTGAACAATATTCAGTGTCAGTTTTCGTTGAAAGGACTGAGCAATATTCAGTGTCAGTTTTCGTTCAAAGGACTGAGCAACATTCAGTGTCAGTTTTCGTTCGATGGACTGAACAATGTTCAATGTCAATTTTCGTTCGATGGACTAAACAATATTCAATGTCAGTTTTCGTTCGATGGACTGAGCAACATTCAGTGTCAGTTTTCGTTCGAATATTCAATGTCAATTTTCGTTCGATGGACTAAACAATGTTCAATGTCAATTTTCGTTCAATGGACTAAACAATGTTCAATGTCAATTTTCGTTCAATGGACTAAACAATGTTCAATGTCAATTTTCGTTCGATGGACTAAACAATGTTCAATGTCAATTTTCGTTCAATGGACTAAACAATGTTCAATGTCAATTTTCGTTCAATGGACTAAACAATGTTCAATGTCAAGTTCCGTTCAATGAACTAAACAATGTTCGATGTCAAGTTCCGTTCGATGGACTAAACAATATTCAGTGTAAGTTTTCGTTCAAAGGACTGAACAATATTCAATGTCACTTTTTGTTCTTCGATCTGGACAATAATTACCTGCAGTTTTCATTCTTTGATCCGAACATCATGAATGTCCCGGCGCATAGCATAGTAAGTAATAAAACGTAAAAATCCGTGAAGTGGCTGTCAGACCGCAGACAGGAAATTGGGGCCATAAAAGGTAAGTCTCTGATCGAGAGAAAATGGTCGTGTGTTATTTCTCAATGTTCACAAGACTTTACATCGAAGGTTTCATGTTTTGCATACATTTTTTTTAACTGTTTTAATTTCAAATGAAAACAACTGGTATGTAAATACGCAAGTTCATTCAGTTAACAAGTCGTTCTCTTCTTTTTGTCATATAGTCATCCGGGCGTCTTGTTATTCTACATTATTCTACATAACTTACATTACCTAAGTTACCTGTGCACAAGGATATTGAACAGTTCACATGCGATAAGGCGATGATGACTACTTAGATAATTAATGCACAGAGTCATATGTATGGTCTGAGATTTTAAACACATCAGCGTTTGTTCCATTCTATAATGTAATGTGGTGGTAAAAAGCCAGAGCTGAAAACATCGAAGTCTGGCTTGTTAAAGACTGGTTGCTGTTGGCGTCCTTTTTCAGGAACAAACCCTTGATGAAAATCTTCCCTTCATCCAATGAGGTTTCTCCGATGTCCAGCTCTGGATGCGCTCGTTCCAGGTGATAATGTCCTAATTGATCACGTGACCCCCCCCCCCCCCCCCCCCCCCCCCCCAGCAAAAGTCCCTTCTCCCCGCCATCCTGCAACCCTCCCATCCTCTGTCTGTCTGTCTGTCTCTGTCTGTCTGTCTGTCTGTCTGTCTCTCTCTCTCTCTCACACACACACACACACACACACACACACACACACACACACACACACACACACACGCACACACACATATAGCCCCCCACCACCCCAAATCTAATTGCTCCTACCCATTATCTTATAATCTGCTAACAGCAGAGAATCCCAAATTCAATCACAGACGTGTTGTTACAGCCCAGCCGACTACAGAAACCGTCTCAAAGCTGACTGACCCGGAACTGACCTCACAGTGGATGATGGCGATCGTGTTGTGTTTTCACTTTGCTGCGAGACACGACGGAGCAGTTCATGTACTGGTTAACAAACCCACCCAACTCAAATCAAGACATAAGACAAAGCAAGACAAATTTAGATCTAGCTGCAAAATGAGGCGACTGCATGCGGAAATCTAAACACATTTTAAAAACGTATTTATTAGGCTCTGCCGAAAAAGGTAGACAAGCGAATCGCAAGACAAAACACGACGTGTTTTGCCATCTTGCGCTGAATTGGATGAAGATAAGTGATCGCTCGTTTATTTTCGTTGTCCTGAGTGTTGTGTATCTTGCCTGAAGAAGATCTAAGAGGTCGAAACGCGTCGTGTTTTGTCTTGTGATTCGTTTGTCTACGTTTTTCGGCGGAGCCTTATAAATAATTTTAAAGATTTGTTCAGACAAGTTTAGTTTTCTGATACGTGTCTAGTCCTGTAACTGCCTCCGTGGGCGGTTGGATGATAAACAGGATGACTTGATCCGAGCGCGAGTGGAACTACAAGACTTTTTGTTTGTTTGTTAGTGTTTCTCGGGGAAGCCATCTGATGTAAAGCCAGCCACGGAGACTGGAAACGCGTCAAAGTGAGGACTGTATCCAAACTACACTCGCCGGTGTAACGCCATTGCTCTCAGTCCTGACTAACTGTAGTATTAGTAGAGGAATTCACAAGACTGTTGCATAGGCTTTGAAGAAACATCTGTCAATAAAAATTGCCAGCACAGTGACCAATATTTCACATACATTTCGCAAACCAATCGCCATGCTGCTCCCCCACACCATCCTCAGTACCCATATTCATACAGAGAGAGAGAGAGAGAGAGAGAGAGAGAGAGAGAGAGAGAGAGAGAGAGAGAGAGAGAGAGAGAGAGAGAGAGGAATTTATTCAGTATTAGACCTGACCTCTTATGAAAGAGGGAGACTGAATATAGACAAAGACTATAATTATACAATAAACATATTGAAATTAAGAAAATTGCAAGTAAACAAGAGTGATTCACGTCCTGAATTTGAAGGCTTTTGTAGGTACACGGCAAAGTTGTTAACATCATACTCTTAAGTAAAAGATAAAGATGAAATAAATGCAGTCGCAGACTGTCCTCTGTTGTACCTAGGAGGCGTAAAGTCATTTCTAAGAGTACACAAATCATAGCACTGAAATTCAAAATGCATTTTACCTTCAAATGCGTTTGCATATTGCGGACAAGTAAGATCATACTTCCGATGTACCCAATGAAAAAAAATAAAGGACAGAAACAAATCATACTTCAATTTTAATTCCTGTTTCTTTTCATATGAACGTTTGTCCATTTTCTCTGAAATGTAAGTCAAGGGAAGAATAACAGGAGAGAGAGAGAGAGAGAGAGAGAGAGAGAGAGAGAGAGAGAGAGAGAGAGAGAGAGAAAAGTTATTTTACAGAGTTTAGTCAACATACAGTAAAAAAAAAAATAAATCACCGCTGTATGATCGACTTCCTGAATGCTTGGTTGGTCCCTTGATTACCTCTCCCACCCCCTCCCCCACTCACTATCCCACCCGACCCAATCCTTCCTTTCTTCAAAACGCGAACAAGAAACCGGGCCGACGATCAAGGCTGGCGTGGTGCCAGAACTTAAATCATACTACACGGTCAGGGCGTTCGACCCAGAGAGGAAAGGGAAAGCTACCGAGAGTCAGACGAGGGGAGGATTTCCATTACACACATGGTTTATGCCCTTCCTTTCTCCACTCTGCCACAAGTTGCGAGATCAGGCCCAGACACCTTCCGCTATGAATGATGGTCATCGGGGGCGAACGTGTTAAGGGTGAGCAAGTACTCAGAGCACGACGTCTGGTGTTGTTCGACACTTCACGTCGGTGTTCCAGCTTGTCGCTTCGTGACCTTGGTTTCTGGATGACACCTGTTCAGAAGCCGTGTCGCCTGTCACGTATCTCTCCCCACCTTTAACACGGGGCAGACTGCAAACCCAAGTTCACCATATCGACTGGAGGTTTTGTTTAAAGACTTGTCATATTCAAGGTCTGGCTCACACAGTACGATCGATACACAGTCTGAAGAGGACAGAAAAATTGGGAGCTGGGGATAAACGATCTGAATCTGTAGGGAGCAAATGAGGGTTTGTAAAGCTTAAGAAGACGAAAAGGTAGAACGAACGAACGAACGAACGAACGAATTTTATTTTAAGAGGGTAATGGACTAAGCATGAATGCTTTTTCACATCCAGCCCTCTGGGCAAGAAAAAAAAATCGATATATAGTAAAAAGCAAATCAAACACACATGAAAAAAAAATGCAACAATTGCTTGCATGAGAAACTTTGACAAAAAGAAGAAGAAAAAGAAACCAATAAACACCACCACCACCACTACCAACAACAACAACAAGAAAACAAAATGATCAGGGCAAGAGTGGGTGGGGTGAATAGAGAGAGAGAGAGAGAGAGAGAGAGAGAGAGAGAGGAGAGAGAGGAGAGAGAGAGACCAAAGGACCGACCGACCGACTGGCGATAGATAGTCAGAGATAAAGGAAGAGAAGGACAATGAAGCAGACATGGAGAAACACCCGCCAAAAGCTTTGAAAAAAAAAAAACACACACAAAAAACCACACACACACATTAATGGCATAGGATGATCAGTGCAATTTGCGTAGAATTGAGTCAACTTCGAACATCGCATGTTTGTTAAATTAAATCTGAATTGAGAATTTTTAATACATTTTAGGGTATAGTGCAGTCAAATCTGAGACATTCATAAGATATTTTTGAAAATAAGACGAATTTTTTTAAGTTTGATTGATTTTTTAGTTCTTGAGGAATATGGTTCCATAGCCAACCTCCGGAATACGCCAAACTAGACTTGTATAGATTAATCATTGCAAACGGGAGGTTTATTTTATGTAAATGTCGATAGTCGTTAAAAGTGAACATATTTGTTAGAGAAAGTGGAGCATTTCCATGGAGTATCTTATGCATAAAGAGTCCTTTATTGTATAGAAGTTTGGTTTTAAATGGGAGAATGCCTGAGAGAGAGAGAGAGAGAGAGAGAGAGAGAGAGAGAGAGAGAGAGAGAGAGAGAGAGAACGGCAGAAGCCATCATTGAAAAAAAAAGTATTGACGCAATCGTGCAATATTTCTCTCTCTCTCTGTGTGTGTGTGTGTGTGTGTGTGTGTGTGTGTGTGTGTGTGTGTGGAGAAGAGAGAGAAGAGAGAGAGAGAGAGAGAGAGATGTAGGCCGAAACATCCCCCCGCCAACTCCCCCCCCCCCCCCCCAAAAAAAAAAAAAAAAAAAAAAAAAAGAACTGACGCAATCGGTCAACCTCTTTACTACCGAGCATGCGGCTAAAAATTTTAATCAAGCTATACAAAAGAAAATCGCTCAGAACATAGAAAGGGAAAAAATATAATTAATAACCTGGAAATGAAAAAAAAAATCACTTAAAAACCATCTTGCACAAAAACACGTTCAAAAACCTCATTTTCCTCCCGCAGCAAATATACTTGAAGTTTGGTTGGCTGTATGGTTTGTTGATAAGGAGCTTGTCAATCTCTCTAAAGATTGTTTTTCTTAATGTTATTCCTTTCATTTGATCATTCATCCATCGTACTGTCAGTTTTTTTACTTTCTGCAGGCGGCTGCAAAACAGTACACATGTACACTAACGTCAACACACACGCACACGCGTGCATGCATGCACGCATGCACGCACGCGTACGTTAATCGAGTAACGCTTCAAGCTATATTCATGGTTTTTGTACTTCCAGTTCTTATAGAACAGGGAGTACTTTAGGATGGGAACGAAGAAATGCTGGCTGTCTGTGTGTGTGTGTGTTTGTCTGTCCATGGTCAAAATGTGTTCCACTCGCTCCAGACAAAACGTCTGGGCCGATCTTTCTGAAAATTTGTAGGCATGTTCATTATGGGTCATGGATGATGCCCGATGTTTTATTTTACCAGAATAGCCGTTACTGACTGCTATAACGGCCCAATAAAAAAAAAAATCAAGTCTGATAAGGGGAATAACCATCGCACTGTCGAGGTTTTTTTTTCCTCCACTAACTGGAAATTGTCTCCCCTCTTTGTCGCTGTACACGCGTATTCAACGTAAACTGGGAGTACGTTTATATGCTTTGCATCTTGTTTTTTTTTTGGTGTTTTTGTTTTTGTTTTGTTTTTCGTGGGAACAGTAAAGAGAAAAAAGAAAAAATACGAAAATTCGAGCTTTTTCTACATGTTTTCATTCTCTCTCTCTCTCTCTCTCTCTCTCTCTGTCTGCCTGTCTCACTTACAAACATGCACTTACGCACGCACGCACGCACGCACACGCACGCACGCACGCACGCACGCACGCACGCACGCACGCACACACACACACACACACACACACACACACACACACCGTAAGAACTTCACTTTCAACAATCGTATCCTCTTGGGTCATATACTTACAAACATGCACTCACGCACGCATGCACGCACGCTCGCACGCACGCACGCACGCACGCACGCACGCATGCACACAACACACACACACACACACACACACACACACACACACACACACACACACACACACCGTAAGAACTTCACTTTCAAAACGTATTCTCTTGGGTCATATAAGATGTAGACAGAAACCGAAATCTGAAACTTTTGTTCCACTAATAATTCAATTTTACACAGAATAACAAACTAATAGCCCACTTTTTTAATTCCCCAGATGTGTGTTGTTGATAAGAGGATAAATCGAAGGTCCTGGCACAACGTTCATTTTGTGCACGTAAAAGATCTCATGGCAAACAATGGAGCTGATCCGGGTTAACAATCTGTCGGGAAATCGATTCTGATCTGTCTACAAAACATGCGCACTAACGTAGACACAGAAATATGGGCGATGCTGCACTGTATGGTGACAAGTTTCCCCGGGATCGCAGCGTGAATTTCACACCGAGTGGACTGTTGTGATGATGTAGCTGGGCAACGCAATAAAAGTTTCAGCTTTCTACCATCATAGCCAAGCTGACCTGACACAGCCTTTTCAGAGTTGTCGAACTCACAAAAGAAAAAAAAAAAAAGGTCACACCCTGAGCAGGTCATATCATTAAAAAAAAAAAAAAAAAAAATCATATCTTGAAAATTAGACACACAAGAATGACGTGGTAGTTAAACTACTCATTTTTTGGCTGATAAAAGTAGGCTATGCTGAGAGCTCCTGACCTTTCCCTTAACTCATCTCTCCAAATTAAAAACATCGTAAACATTATCGAAAAAAAACCCCATTCAAATGTGACAAAACATGCATAAAAAGTCACAGTGCGCAGATAGACACCGCAAAATGGACAGCTTGTATCCATTCTGGACAGTGCATACCATTGTCACTTCTTAGTCGCCAACTGACAACGCAATAGCTGGCACGTCATAAATTGCGATAAGAAACAAAAGGTAAAAGTTTCCAGACCGTACGACAGAAAAAACAGAACACGACAGGAAAGAAAGACAAAAAAGCAGCGTCAAACAGAGCGACAAAAAAAAAGAAAAAAAAAAAGAGGAAACTACTACCACAGAATGTCAAAAAAGCAGGGGAGCTATATATACTTTAAATATCCCCGGCATCCCCATGGGGGCATGCAATACAACAGAACACAATGCAATACAAGACAACATAATACATCACGATACAGACAGTACAATACAAAGGAATTAAATACAACACACACTATAATACATCACAAAAGTGACAGTGTGATACTTTCAGTCAAACCCTTCCTTTACCTACCCTTTGTTAAACGCACTGTTTCTATCTTCCCACCAGTCTTAAAACGCACATGGACACACTGTTGTACATTCTAACACCATCATCATCACCATCAGTCCCTTAACTCTCGGGTCGTTGGGGCACCACCTAAACTTACAACCTTCACCCAACCTCGTCTGTCCTCTGCCGCTCTCTGGGAATCTCCAGAAGTCAAACCTGTCCATTCCTGGGTGTTGTCCTCCCACCTCCATCTCCATCTGTCCTTCGTGTCTCCTGGCACAGTGCCCTGAAAGATGGTTTTTGCAAGGCCGAGCGATCGAGACATATAATCAAACTATTTCAATTGTCTTTTCTCGGCTTTCGTCAGAGAGTCTTCAAAGGCCCTCGTGGCTGCCTCGATCCGACCACGGGCAATTCCCTTCAACACCACCATCACGTAATCTTACGCCCCACCATCAGATCACGACGACAGATAAGTTGAGAACATTTACAACCAGCCACCACAGAACATTCTTGACCGAAAACCACAGAAAGACACTCCGATAATGATGAAAGACTATAATGCCAAAGGTGGACAGGATGCAACAACTGGTCAGGCACCTGTGGACAATTCTGCAATACCGAGGCGGAGGACAGGAGACTCGCACTCCTGGAATTTACCAACTACAACAACGTCCTGGCATCAAACACGTATGGACCCACAAAGCATCCAGAAGATGAACATGGCAGGGCCGAAACGGAGAACATCGCATCCAAATTGACGATAACTCGGCAAAAAGAACGTTTCCGTTCCAGTGTAAACAACTCTATCACCAGAAGCTTTCCAAGAACATACACTGAAAGCGATGACAACTTAGTAATGGTGAACTCCCATCTAAGCCGAAAAAATCAACCAGGGGAAAGACCAGAAGACTTGAGTTTGATTTTGTTTCACTGAAGGATCCAGCGGTGGCCGAATCATTTAAGCAATAGAATGGGAAAGATTCGCATCGCCGACTGTCCTTGGTGAGACGATGATGCAAATGTAGAAAGATCAACAGAAACATTCAACCCAGCCCTGATGGGAACTGCAAATGGGGGTTTTGGCAGATGTTGTTGAATAAAGAAGCCCTGAGCCCTGAGTCACTGTAGAAATCTTTGACTTATGTAAAAAAAAAAAAAGATAAGGAGAGAGCTGAAGCGCAAAAAGTCTTCGGCAAAAAGGCACTGAGAAGCAGAGTGCAACCAGCAAGGAAAGGCAACTCCAGCAAAGTGATACCGAAGATTCCAATCGACAGACTGAAACCATAACAGCAAAAGATTTCTGTTAATGAATAAGGATGTTCCCGAGATGGAAAAAGCACCAACGAGCGAATCTTTCACCTCCGAATTCTTTGTGAGAAACACCTACAACACCAGCAAGATCTATATAATGTTTTCATCGACTTTAAGAAAGCATTTGATAAGGTTTGGCATGCAGTCTTATGGGCAAGCGTGAGTAAGCACAACATCGGTAGGAACCTTACCACTATCACAGAACAACTCTACGAAAGAGCTGTCAGTGCCGCCTTCTACATTGGCAGCTTGGGCGAATGGTTCTGCTGAACTGGTGGTGTCAGACAGGGTTGTCTACTCCCATCCAATCTGTTTAACGACGACGACAACAACAACAGCAACAACAACAACAACACTACCACCACCACCACCACCACCACCACCACCAACAGCAACCACCACCATAACGGTTTCACACAAATGTATAATAAACATGCAGGCAAACAGACACTGCAGAAAGGATAGCGTTCACACGGGAAGTGTTTCAGTCTCACAACCTATTTACCAAAATACATCAGGAACGCTGGCATGCTATAATCTGTGAAAAGACTGGGAAACGTGTTACGACATATTAGAATAAAGACAGATTACTGACTCGACATTTTGAATAAAGACAGATTCTGACTCGACATTTTAGAATAAAGACAGATTTTTGATTCGACATTTTAGAATAAAGACAGATCTCTGACTAAGGCAGAAAAAAAAAAACGATAGACAGCAGTAATGGGAAAACAGAAGTCAAAGAGACCAATGAAAAACGACAGTTACAGTTTCATCAAGGTGTCTCTGCGTGCAGACTAGTCCACATACGCTATACCACATCCATTTCAAAACCACACTGCGCATGATTTAAAGCTGATGGATAAATGAATTAATGACTAAGATGAGTTTATCAGAAGAGGGTGTCGTGGCTACGACTAAGCAGATGTCTGACCTGCACATTAGCCGAACGCGCTGGTCAGATCTTGGGAAAATGATAATTCACCTAAACAGAACGTCTAGGAGATGGGGATATAAATTCATATAGGAAGACACCCCCATCCATCATACACTCACACAATTTTTTCCCTCCTCTGCCATCCCAATGCCTTTGCTCTCTCTCTCTCTCTCTCTCTCTCTCTCTCTCTCTCTCTCTCTCTCACACACACACACACACACACACACACACACACACACACACACACACACACACACGATGAGGTGATGTGTGTAGGGAACTCAATACTTCTCGCTTCATTAGGCAATATGCACAGCCTCCGTACTGAGAGCGAAATGAAAAATCCGGGCAGGACGTCGGGTAGAGAGAGAGAGAGAGAGAGAGAGAGAGAGAGAGAGAGAGAGAGAGAGAGAGAGAGAGAGAGAGAGAGAGAGAGAGAGAGATTCAAAAGTTGTATCCAGATAAAAGGTCTAAGCTTCTTGATGAAGAGAAAGGTACACATGGTTAAACAAAACAAAAGAATCAAGTGACAAACACAAACAAAACTCAATCTACCAAACAACATTCTACTGTTAACTGCCTGGAAAATCAATATAGCTAACCTCTTTATGCAGCCTCATGTCTTGTCGACAAGAGTAAATCTAACCTGAAATTGTACAGAATCTTGCATTATTTCAGCTGAATTATTTTAACCATTAGAACATTCAAGACAGGGTAGCAAAGCGAAAAATATAATTCATCATTTTCAGTCATATTACAGTGACGGCAGTTAAGTGTATCTCCATTTCTGATATTATATCTGAATCAATGACAAGCAATACTAGACAAACCGAATCGAAACTTTGTCAACCCACTTATTATTATGTCTATGCATTTTTATTGTACTCCCAGTTCTTATAGAACAGGGAGTACTTTAGAATGGGAACGAAGAAATGCTCTGTGTGTGTTTGTGTGAGTGTGTGTGTGTGTGTGTGTGTGTGTGTGTGTGTGTGTGTGTGTGTGTGTGTGTGTCCGTCCGTCCGTGGTCAAAATGTGTTCCACTCGCTCCAGACAAAACTACCGGGCCGATCTTTCTGAAAATTTGTAGGTATGTTCATTATGGGCCAAAGATGATGCCCGATGTGTTATTTTACCGTTATAGCCGTTACTAACGGCTGTAACGGCTTTTCTTCTTTATGGAATATCTCAGAAAGTACTTGGCCGATCTTTGTGAAAATTGGCAGGTATGTTCATTATGGGTCACGGATGATGCCCGATGTTTAGTTTACCGTTATAGCCGTTACTAACGGCTGTAACGGCCTGTAACAGTTTTTCTTCTTTATGGAATATCTCAGAAAGTACTTGGTCGATCTTTCTGAAAATCTGTAGTTATGTTCATTATGGGTCATAAATAATGCCTGATGTTTTAGTTAACCGTTATAGCCGTTACTAACGGCTGTAACGGTTTTTCTTCTTCATGGAATATCTCAGAAAGTACTTGGCCGATCTTTGTGAAAATTAGCAGGTATGTTCATTATGGGTCATGGATGATGCCCGCTGTTTTAGTTTACCGTTATAGCTGTTACTAACGGCTGTAACAGCCTGTAACGGTTTTTCTTCTGTATGGAATATCTTAGAAAGTACTTGGCCGATCTTTTTGAAAATTAGCAGGTATGTTTGCTATGGGTTACAGATGATGCGCGATGTTTCAGTTTACCGTTATAGCCGTTACTAACGGCTATAACGGCTCATAACGGTTTTTCTTCTTTATGGAATATCTCAGAAAGCACTTTGTCGATCTTTGTGAAAATTAGCAGGTATGTTCATTATGGGTCATGGATGATACCTGATGTTTTAGTTTACCGTTATAGCCGTTACTAATGGCTATAACTGCCCATAACAGTTTTTGTCCTTTATGGAATATCTCATAAAGTAACTGGCCGATCTTTCTGAAAATTTGTAGGTATGTTCATTATGGGCGACGGATGATGTCCGACGTTTCAGTTTACTGTTATAGCCGTTACTAACGGCTATAATGGGCCATAACGGTTTTTCTTTTTTATGGATTGTCTCAGAAAGTACTTGGCTGAACTTTCTGAAAATTTGTAGGTATGTTCATTATGGGTCACGGATGATGCCGAACGTTTTAGGTTTCCGTTATAGCCGTTACTAACGGCTATAACGACCCATAACGGTTTTTCTTCTTCATGGAATATCTCAGAAAGTACGTGGCCGATCTTTCTGAAAATTTGTAAGTATGTTCATTATGGGTCACGCATGATGCCCGATGTTTTAGTTTACCGTTATAGCCGTCACTAACGGCCCATAATGGTTTTCTTCTTTATGGAAAATCTCAGAAAGTACTTGGCCGATCTTTCTGAAAATTTGTAAGTATGTTCATTGTAGGTCACAGATGATGGCCGATGTTGACCAGAATAGCCATTACTAACGGTTACACCAGCCCAAGACGTTTTTTCCTCTTTATGGAATATCTCACGCGTATTCAGGATAAACTGGGAGTACGTTTATATGCTTTGCATCTTGTTTCAATATACGGTTCCATCAAATGAGTGGTTTTAAAGAGTCTTCACCGAGAAAATAGTGTATATGTGATCATGCCGGTCCTGTCATCTACAATCGGCGAGCCTGGTTTAAAATACCTTATATATTTTGAATACTCTGGTTACCCAGACAAACGGAAAAATCCGCATGAATTTCAGTAGTGACGAAAATTTGTAACCCATGTCTTCTTACCATTAAAATCCAACTTAAATAGCATCTTGTTTGCATAACAGGCAGCCTGTCTTCATTTATTCTCGTCAGTATCACTCGATGTCTAATACATTTCATGTTCACCTTTAAGTAAACTGTATATCAGCCTAGCTCACCATAAACAAGATTGTTTGGCCTTCAACTGTCAACATTGAGAAGAAGTGTTAATGCGAACGAAAGCATATTTTCCACTCCTGTGGTATTCTAAAAAGCCCTTTGAGTCAAACAGTTCACCAAAGGTATTAAAATCATGACCATATGATTTATAGCAAACATGAAGAATCAGACCATCTGACTTTTCTATTTTTGACATGAAAAACCGGAACTGGGTCTTCTTGAGAAGCAGATTCCAAAATATCTGTACACATTTACTGGAATGACACTCATGGGCTAAGTCCATTTCTCATCTGCTGAAAAATACCTATCCGCACGAAATATAGTATTACTTTTCTGCGTGTTTACTTTTGATCGTAATCCATTTGCAGCTTAATGTAAGTTACTAGTCTTTATGAACCAACTGCTGTTATAGACAACAGAATGACATCATCGGCAGAGAGGATTAACTGTTATACGAGATCAAACGTAACTCCGTGAAGACCACTCTCGATTTATTCCGAAGCCAGTTCATTGGTAAATGGTGAAAACAGAACTACAGGACAGTAGCATTCCCTTGCTTACCCTCACGTCTTCGTTTCAGCGCGCCAGGCAGTTTCGCCTCGGACCTCCCTCTTGCTGACACTTCGTCGTAATACTTTTCACACGGCAAAACTTTCATGCCGTTCATAGCCCAGCTGTCCACAATAGCGCATGTCAAAGGGCAACAAAAGTCTTTTTGGTCAAGGCAAATCATTTTTGGAAAGGCGCAAGATTATGGTCGATCGTCAAGTGTCCCTTCTTGAATAAGACCTGAAAAGTACCTGAAAATAATTATCGCTGACCCATCCTAGTAATCTATTATTGATGATTAATCTGCATAATTTGCTACTAATGTCATATAAAGAGGCACTCTGAAAACTGTCATCACAAGCAACCTTACCGTACGAAACAGAGAGCGACAGAGAGAGAGAGAGAGAGAGAGAGAGAGAGAGAGAGAGAGAGAGAGAGAGAGAGAGAGAGAGAGAGAGAGACGGAGACAGAGACAGAGACACAGAGAGAGTGGGGTGGAGAGAGAGAGAGAGACAGAGAGAGAGAGAGAGAGAGACGGAGACAGAGACAGAGACATAGAGAGAGGGGGGTGGAGAGAGAGAGAGAGAGAGAGCGAGAGAGAGAGAGAGAGAGTAAGATAAGATAATGTTGCTTATAGCCCAGCCGACCGCAAGGGGCCACATCAGGGCTGTCACCACGTTAAAATCAACTCACAAGTCATTAAAAAAAAACAAAAAAAAAAACCTTTCACACATCTCTTTAAATGACATCTTCTAGAAACGCACCAGAAACTTCGTTAAAAATCTTTCTTCCGTAAAATCTTAAATCAGATGAAAAATGTTAATCTCTCTCAAAAACTCAAGGATCACGTCAGGCGGGACATCCCTGAACAGGATCTTCATGGACTCCGCTGTAAAATGTTTGTGTCTCACATCGTGCAAGTCCCAACACTGAGAGAGAGAGTGCATGTGTTTTCACTTATGTTGATATGACTTATAACTGCTGTTGTGATCAGTTTTATATTGTGAAATAGCGCTCGTGTAGTATTTGCCTTGTCTCGGAGGGACGATAGCCAGACGGAAAAAAGCACCTTCTTGCTTGTCTGTTACTGTTGGGAATAAAGACTCTCTCTCTCTCTCTCTCTCTCTCTCTCTCTCTCTCTCTCTCTCTCTCTCTCTCTCTCTCTCTCTCTCTCTTTCCCCTCCCCCGTCCCCCGGAACATGCATACACAGATGTAATCATACTTAGCTAGGTACCTCCCCCCCCCTCCCGCACACACTCATACACACACATTCACATGCACGCTCGAATTTTTACTCGCACATATCTTTGTATGTATGTATGTTTCAGTATGTCGTAATTACAATCCCACATCATGAAATTTGACAGTCGATGCATCAATCACATAGCTGATCTGTTATAGAGGCTCTAAAAAAATTCTTGTTATTCGGTCACATCACTTCCTACGCATGTCAGTTTAGTTTGGTTTCTCTTTGTCTCTGACTCTCTCTTCAATGACCTAACACCTACTTATTGGTTACATACGCCTTCCACCCTGCACTAAAGAAACTCCAGAACTGACTGATCAAAACTTGCATACCAATGCGACCTGACTCTTTTCTTTCAGAGCGAACTCAAACACCGATGACCTTTGCGCAAGGAATAGACATTTTAAAACTGATGAAGTGCAACGCTGCATTCTTTTATGAAGTGCCGTGTTTATGGTCAAGAAAAGAAAGAAAGAAAGAAAAAAAATGAGAGAAGTCCATTTTCAAAACACGGATCGTGTTACGGCCGTCCGCTGAAGCAGACGTGCTTGTTAGGGAAGAAAGACAAAAAAATCATCACTGAGGTAACACTGCCGGCAGCCCGTACGTTCTTTCTGTTGCCCCCCCTTTCCCCAGCACTTCAAAACATTCTTCTCGTTTTACAAGGCAATCGGCGAATATCTATTTGAGTTAATTTTCACAATTATCATCTGGATACACGGGAGGGCGAAACAGACGGCAGGGACATTCGGTCTCGCTGTAAACTACATCATTACGCGTTCGCAGCGAGTCCGAGTCTCCGGAGCCATGTTTTTTTTTTTTTTTTTTTTTTTCTTTTCTTTTCTTTAAATCAAGAATGTAAGCGTGTGTCGGCAATGCGAGAGTTGGGAAGAAGAGGACAGAGAAGTGACAGGAGAGAGAGAGAGAGAGAGAGAGAGAGAGAGAGAGAGGAGAGAGAGAGAGAGAGAGAGGAGAGATGGGGGGGGGGAAGGAGGGACCATATGGGAGGCAGGAAGAGAGGTCGAAATCACGGGAGCAATGAGGAAAATGGAGAAGGGGAGGGGGGGGGGAGAAAGGAGGATGGGGGAAGGGTAAAAGTTCGAGGAAGACTCGGAGCATAGTCTCGCAGATCCTCGTATTTCTGCTCACCCGTGGAATAATACAAGCATAACAAGAGAAAACAAATGCAGAAGAGGATAATCATGTGGAAGGAATACAAGATTAAGAATAAGAGGAGGAAGATGGAAAGGAGAAATCTTGGAATAACATGGTAGTGATGAATTGGAGGAGGAGTACAGGAAACAAGAACGTAGCAGTAAGAAGAAGGAGAAGAAGAGGAGGGACAGGATAAGTGGAAACTGTACAGAAGAACAAGAAGCAGAGAAGGACAGAGAGGAGGGTTACAGGATTTAGACGGAGGAGACAGGGACAAAGAGAATGAGGATTAGCAGGAATACAAGAATAAGAGGAGGAAAGAGAACATAAGGGGGAGAAGGAGGACGTTGCATAAATACGGGAATAAACTAGGAAGAGAAGGCAGAAGAGGACTAGTACAAGGAGGAGGAATACAGAAGTAATAGGATAATCATGAAGAGGAAATTGGAGGAGGAGGAATACAGAAGTAATAGGATAATCATGAAGAGGAAATTGGAGGAGGAGGAATACAGAAGTAATAGGATAATCATGAAGAGGAAACTGGAGGAGGAATACAGAAGTAATAGCATAGTAATGAAGAGGAAATTGGATGAGGAGGAATACAGACGTAACAGGATAATCATGAAGAGGAAATTGGAGGAGGAATACAGAAGTAATAGCATAATAATGAAAAGGAAATTGGAGGAGAAGGAATACAGAAGTAATAGGATAATAACGAAGAGGAAATTGGAGGAGGAGAAGTACAGAAATAATAGGCCAATAACGAAGAGGAAATTGGAGAAGGAATACAGAAGTAAAGGGATAATAACGAAGAGGAAATTGGAGGAGGAGGAATGCAGGAGTTAGAAGAAGATAAGGAAGTGGAAACTGACAAGGAGGGAGACTCCAGGAGGAGGATGAAGATAAGGAAGAGGAAACTGACAAAGAGGAATACGGGAGGAAGGTTAAGATAAGGCAATGGAGAAGGAAGAGCAGAAATACAGGGGTAAGAGGAAGATCAGGAAGACCAGGAAGACAAGAGGAATACAGGAGTAACAGGAAGAGGAGGAGGCAGAGAGCAGAGAGGAGAAATACAGGAGTAAGACGGAGAGAAAGTTAAAAAAAAAAAAAATGCAGCGAGGGAGAGGAGAATCAAGGAGTAAGAGGACTGTAAAAACGGAGGCAGAGATACAGAAGGAAGGGGGAGGTGAGGATGGGGAGACTGACTATAAGGAGGAGAAATAAAAGAGCAAGGGGACTACTGGGAGGAGGAGGTGGAGTTTTGTGTGTGTGTGTGTGTGTGTGTGTGTGTGTGTGTGTGTGTGTGTGTGTGTGTGTGTGTGTGTGTTTGTTTGCGTGTGTGTGTGTGTGTGTGTGTGTGTGTGTGTGTGTGTGTGTGTGTGTGTGTGTGTGTGTGTATGCACGTGTGTGTGCGTGTGTATTTGTCCGTGTGTGCGTGTGCGCCCGCGCATAAAAGTTTTGGAAGATATAGAAGTGCGTGTTATGTGTAATTAAAAAAAAAAAAGCGATTAGCAGCATTCTCAATATCCCATGGCAGGGATGCAAATTTATAGAGTTTCAAATATAATTTACATTATGCTGGGAATTCATTTACTTGTTCTCTTAATTAATTCCCCACCACACTATCAGAACAAAAGTAAGCCACGTGTTGTGATGACCATACACAGTCTCACTGTAATATATAGACAAGTGTAACTCACCATCTTGTGTGCTGATTAACGAACATGATGAAACAAAAATGGCTAAGAACGAGGAAGATGATGAGGAACAGCTGGAAGATAACATGCAGGAGGAGGATGACGATGAAAGATGATGATATGGCTGATGATGACTATGAAAAGATGACAGAGGATGGATGATGATATGGCTGATGATGACTATGAAAAGATGACAGAGGATGAGAAGGAATACGACGCAAATGTAAAGACGATGACAAAAAAAAAAAAAAAAAAAAAGAGGAGGAAAACGAAGAGGAGAAGGAAGAAGATGAGAAAGAGAAAGACGATGACGACGGTGACGAGGAAGACGACCACAGACAGTTTGATGATAATGATTCATCAAAAGGAATAGAAAGCTGCCAAGGAGGCAGAACATGGAAAGGAGGAGGAAAAATGACCACGAGGAGGACAAAGATAATGAAGAGAAAGAACACGGCGCCGCGCGAAGAAAACAGTTGACGAAGATGAGGAAAAACAGCGAAGAGAGGGTGATGACAAAGAGAAGAAACAGGGAGGAGAGGGAGAAGCAGGAGGAGGAGGAAGACGATCAAGAGAAGAAACGGGAAGAAAAGCAGGAGGATGATAAGGAAGATCGCAATGAGGAGAAAGAGGAGGAGGAGGAGGAGGAAGAAAATGACATGGGGGAGAGCGGAAGGAGGAGAAGGAGGACGGATGAAGAGGTGAAATGGGATGAGGATGAGAAGACGACAAGGAGAAAGAGGAGGAAAACGATCATGAAGAATGAAATGATGACGAGGTGAAGAAAGATAACGAGGAGGAGAAGGAGGAGGACGACGACGAGGGCGAGGAGAGCGAGTAGATTCCTAAGGACCTTGGAGATCCCGGCCGCTGAGTGAAACCCTTGTGATGGAAGATCATCAACACGCCTTGTTGCACACACCTCGCGCTACGTCAACCCCCCAACCGCACACACACCCATCCACCACACCCTCCCACCCTCTCTCTCTCTCTCTCTCTCTCCCCCCCCCCCCCCCTCTTCAGCTTGTGACGGACAGCGAGAAGGATTGGGAGTGAATGAGGAGAAGGAAGTACAGGGAGGGTGGTGGTGGTGGTGGTGGTGGTGGTGAGAGAAGTGCATTGAATGCGCTTGATGATCTGTCCACGACCCGCCAAGACCTTATCAAAACCATCGATCGCATCGCAGTCGAACATGCTTCCGCTAAAAAAAAAAAAATGAAAGAAAGAAAATGGCGATATGGAAAGAATGGTGGGAAGGGTGGGTGAAGATGGAAAACAAGAAGGAAAGGAGGAAAGAAAGAGGAAAAAAAAACAAAACAGAAAGAAACAGGGAATCTCTCTCTCTCTCTCTCTCTCACACACACACACACACACACACACACGCACGCACGCACGCACGCACGCACGCACGCACGCACGCACGCACACACACACACACACACACACACACACACACATCCAGCCACAATCAGCCCTGTCTGTCTCATCCCCACACAGTCAGTGAGAAGCAGCTGTTTTAGAAGAACTACAGTTGTTTCGACTGCTATGTATTTTTTTCATTTAAGATGAAAAGCTTCCACAGCCCAGCCTCAGGGCTTTTTTTCAGCTGTCACAGTTAAGCGAAAACAAAAAATGTCTTCCTGCCAACAAAACGCGATAAACAATATACATTATGTGCATGACACACTAACTAATCTACTACATGGTACCTTTATCGCTGGACATCTGGGGTGTGCTCAAAACGTCAGGCATTCCCCTTGAGTTACCGCCCCACATTATAGAAAATTAGTCAAAACTTAAATGAATAAATGATAAACATCTTGCACACACGTCAAATCCCATCACCAACTATCGGAAGAGAAGGCCAAACTGTTGGTATGGATGGCACGTTACACATAACATTCACCCTGCGTGAGAAGTGGAAAGAATGAAGGAAGTAAGGAAACTGAGTGAACGATATTGAACGATATTGACTGGATGACACGGGAAACGACTGAATGAAGCGCCAGCTGGCAGCTCTTCAGTCGGCACTACCCAGGTAGGAAGTCCCTTGTGTAAACGCATGTGGATTGTAAAGCGCTTAGAGCTTGGTCTCTAGCTGAGGATAGGCGCTATATAAGTATTCATACTACTACTACTACTACTACTACTACTACTACTACTACTAATAATACTAAACACAAAAGTGCTACACAGCAGATGAAAAGGTCATCTGGGTAAACACACACCGCAAGGTCGACCGGTAGAGCCCACTCTGGACAGTATGAACAGTGTCACTACCTTGTTCATAGACTACTACAAAGGTCTCACGTGCTATGACTTCTACTCTTGAAAATGAGTAAAAACATTTGTAGACTAGGTGAATGGACCACAAAGTCAGAATCACAGTGGACGACATAGGAATATAAAGAGTTTATTAACAGAAAGGAAAGAAGTTGTTAGCACGCAATGTCCAGGCGACTGGGATACAGTTTTCATCAAAGAATCCCCAGCATCCCATTGTCGACGGTTTTGTTTTTCTTTCTTACAGGTGTGGAGATGACGTGATTCTGTGTAATCACCCTGTTTCGGTGTGTGTGTGTGTGTGTGTGTGTGTGTGTGTGTGTGTGTGTGTGTGTGCGCGCGCGTGTGCGTGCGTGCGAGTGTGTATGTGTGCGTGCGTGTGTGTACGTGTGTGCGTGCGTGCGTGTGTGTGTATTAGTGTGTGCGTGCGTGCGCGAACGCGCGCGCGCGCGCGCGCGCGCGCGCGCGCGCGTGTGTGTGTGTGTGTGTGTGTGTGTGTGTGTGTGCGTGCGTGCGTGTGTACGTGCGTGCGTGCGTGCGTGAGAGCAGAAGAGGAAGCCAGCTGTTATGAGGAGGGAGGGGAGGGCATGGTATTACCGAGTATAGACTGGGGACCGGGTCGTCATTGCACACCCACGTGGCTCAAGTTTAAATCCGTATCACTTTGAGATCAGTGTACGTCATTCACGTGCATCACAGTGCTGTAAGAGAGGGACTGACGATAACAGACTGACCTGAGAACACAGGAAACTGGTCCGATGTGGCCAAGATGGCTAGATTTCGATGACGCAAGTACGGTCTGCACACACACATCATTGACACAAGCTACGCGAATTTTGTCGATATTGTTTTACATGCAGCTGATCTCTCAATACCAAGGTGCAATTCTGATGCATCAAACAAATATGCAGGGAATGTATGGTGGAATGCTACTTGTGAAGAAGCAAGAGAAAAAAAGATGCAGGCCTATAAAATATATCTAAAAGATAAGAAAGATCCAGACAAAATTGCTGAAAAGAACAGAGCAAAAAATCATAGTAACAGAGTAATTGAAAAAGTCAAGGAGCAATATTGGTCAAATTTCTGTGAAAATGAAATACATGACCACAAAGATCTTCAGAAAACATGGAAAAAATTAAAAGACATGAAAAATGGAATCAGTCTTCCTGAATATCCCATAACATTAGAAAATAATGAGTTTCCTTCCAAATTTGAAAAGGCTGAAGCATTTGCAAATATGTTTGCAAAAAATAGCAATAGGGAGGGCCTGACAGAAAAGCAAAAGATATACAGAGAGAAAATGGAGGATAAGGAAACGCATGGAAAAAGTCCCAATAATAGTCACTATACAAACGCTCCCCTTACATTTCAAGAAGTAAAGGATGCAGTTTTCTCTATTGGTTCGAAAAGAAAATCAGTGGGACCAGATGCGATTTCCAATGAAATGATAAAGCATTTGCCAGTTAATTTCACAATGTTTCTGAACTTATTTTTTCAGAAATGTTGGTCTGAAGGGCTTCAACCATCTTTGTGGAAAAAATCAATT
>CM065719.1:19672885-19677885 GCA_033310375.1 Conus canariensis | reverse complement strand
TTATGCAGCCCTTCTACCATAACGACCCTTAGCCCCTCCGATCTCTCCTTCCTCAACGAGCCCTCCCTCCCCTTTCAACCTCCACACCCTGTGGTCCCTGTGGTCGTTCCGGTGGGTCTCAGAGTGCGTGTTTCTTCATCTATCATCTATTCCCCTCTGCTTTCTACAGCATCCTGACAGACGGGGCCGTCGATACTACAGTTTGGGTGCGGCGGCTGCAAAATTTCAGCCAAACTGTTCAACGATGACGCAGACCGATGAAAGGTGGATGGACGACGCGGAGAAGCCTCACTGTCCAGGTCTCTGGCCCTTCTTCGGTCCACGAAGTCCACAAGTCCGAATCCTGACAGCATTCACTGGGTAAAAAAACTGAGATTTGTCGGATCCACAATGTTCAATTTCCTAGGATTGAAACTGCATGCAAAGGAGATCTGCTACCACCTTAAACAGCGTTTATTTGTGTAAATATTGCACACAGAAGAGGTAAGGATCTCTGTGATCGATGACTCGATTTCGGCGTTCGTCAACATAGCCTCATTCTAAAACATATCCTCATTCTGACTATGTTCGACGTTTAAAGGTACACGTGACCTACAACTTACGTTATCCCACGGACGATGGAAAGAAGAAATTTTTTTTTAAATCAATTATTCCGGCAGACAAAATGGACAAACAAGTTACAAGGGAAAACACGACGCGTTTCGACCTATGTGGTCTTCTTCAGGCAAGATACACAACATTCAGGAAATCAAAATGGAGCAGTTACCTATCTTCTCAAATCGGGCGCAAAATGAACGTTGAATGAAAACCAGGCTGCTGGGAAGGAGACCATGCGAGTTAAAATATTAATGATGATAACACTACTACTACTACTACTACTACTACTACTACTACTACTGCTGCTGCTGCTGCTGCTGCTACTACTAATGATGATAATGATGATGATGATGATAAGAAATATCAAGAAATAATAAAGAAGATTACTACCAGTTTTGGAAATAATATGAGGACAGTAGTTATAGTGGCTATACAGACAGAAGAGGGAGAAAGGAGAAGGGTTAGAGGACTGTCGAAAAGCATGGTTGTAGTGACAACAGTGTTAGTGGCGAAGATTATGGTGATGATAATGGTAATGATGATCATGATGATGTTGGTGATAATAATAATGATAACAATACCAATGATAATGATAATGGTAATAGTAATAATAAATGTAATGGTAATGAAATAATATCAATAATAGTAATGATAATAATAATGAGGGAAGGGAAGAAGAGGAAGAAGGAGGAGGGGAGGGGGAGGACAGGAAGAACAAAGAGGAGAAGGAGGAGGATACAGATTATGGGAAACACAGAATCTAATAAGTGTATTGATAGTTATAATAATAGTCAGGATTGAAACCATGAAAAATGACAGCAATGAACGAACGAACGAACGACACCTCTTTTGTGAAGGCTAATTAGTGGTTTGAGTAAATTATTGCTCGCCGAGCCCCAAAGCGTTGAGGCATAGTCAATAAGAGGCTGAATATAAGAGTGAAAAAGAAAAGAAAAAGAAACACCCGAAGGTGCTGGGGAGGACCCAGAGAAGTACTGTCTTCACCCGCCTTTAGAGCAGTCCTGTACCACCCTTGGAGGCCTGCGCTGTGTTGACGATGGGTACAGGCACGCGCAGGACACTCCATTAAGATATCAAGGGACATAACTGCTCCTGAACAGAGGTCAATCAGACTACAGGATGCGACTCATAACAGCCTTAAAGTAGCATTCCCATGGGTGTACCAGCCCTTATTTCATGACTGCAGAGCCCACCGGCAAAAAAACACCACCCTCCAGCTGTCGAGCACACCCCACAGACCCAACCACCCCTGCCCACGGACAGATGAAGACAGTGCCACTCCAGACACAGCCAAGCTTTCGCCATACGGTCTTATGTGCCCTCAAGAGAGAATCCACAGTTGTAGTCTTTCCCACTGTCAACAGGACTTTCCCTGTGGTCAGTGGGTCTTTCCTCACCGTCACTGGACCTTTCTCCAGGGTCAGCCTAGTTAAGGCAAAGAAGAAAAAGAAACACCCGAAGGTGCTGGGGAGGACCCAGAGAAGTACTGTCTTCACCTGCCTTTAGAGCAGTCCTGTACCACCCTTGGAGGCCTGTGCTGTGTTGACGATGGGTACAGGCACGCGCAGGACACTCCATTAAGATATCAAGGGACATAACTGCTCCTGAACAGAGGTCAATCAGACTACAGGATGCGACTCATAACAGCCTTAAAGTAGCATCCCCATGGGTGTACCAACCCGTATTTCATGACTGCAGTTATGAGATAGTTATAATAATAGTCAGGATTGAAACCATGAAAAATGACAGCAATGAACGAACGAACGAACACACCTCTTTTGTGAAGGCTAATTAGTGGTTTGAGTAAATTATTGCTCGCCGAGCCCCAAAGCGTTGAGGCATAGTCAATAAGAGGCTGAATATAAGAGTGAAAAAGTGTTTTCTTGCATGCAAATTTAAGAAGTTCTTAATCTTTTTTTAGAAGATGTAGTTTTTTTACAACATTTCTAGATAAAAGCGCTAAGTGTTTTGACCAAGTTAGATTACTATCTATTGTTATTCCTAAGACTTTGTGACTGGATACTTCTTCGATTTTTTCATTACAAATGCAAAGTATTGGTAGATTTTGGCTTAGATTTTGACGTTTCTATCTTGTAGTTATCATCATGAATTTAGTTTTTTGAGGATGGAGAGCCATGTGATTAAACTGTGTCCATCTAACCAAAGGATTGATGTTTTCTTGGATGTCATTGCAAACCTGTTGGGCGTCAGAATTACTTGTGTCTAAAGTTGTATCATCAGCGTACATCTCGCTGTTTATTTTCAAGTACAATGGCAGATCATTGATGTAAAATGAAAATAATAGAGGACCTAATACTGACCCTTGTGGAACTCCAAATTTGTTGGGAAGAAAAGTAGATTTGTGTGTGTTTATGGACACAATTTGTTGTCTGTTGGAGAGAAAAGATGAAATCAGTTTCAGTGTTTTGAAAGACAGCTTATAAAAAGTTAGTTTTCTGAGTAAAAGTTCATAATTTATAACGTCGAAAGCTTCTGCGAAATCTACAAAAAAGAATTCCTGAAAATTGCTTGTAGTTCATGTTTAAGAGCCACCTATCTATTAGTTTAGTTAGCACTGCGTGGCACGAATGGTTTTCTCTGAACACTGATTGATTTGGATGGGTTTAAATCATATTTTACTGAATGGGAATGGAGACACTTATTAATGTGGAGTTCTAATGGCTTAAAAAGAACAGATAAAATCGAAATAGGTCTATAATTTGATGGATCAGTAGAGTTTCCTGATTTGTATATTGGTATAAGTTTTGCTTTTTTTTTAAAGGTATCTGGAAAGCATTGTTTATCTGTACAGAGGTTGTAAATATAAGTTAACGTTTCTGCGATAACGGGTGCAGAGAGCTTTAGAATTTTACCGTCTATACCGTCAATTCCACGAGTGGCTGTCTGTTTCAATCGCCCAAACGACACGAAAACAGAATGAACATCTAGAAGGCTGATATAGTAATGATGTAGGAGGTTGGAAAAATGGTAGGTTGGAGTGCAAGAAATACAGTAATCCACAATGATAATATTAACAATGCAAGTAAATATAACAGTTGTAACAATTACGAAGTTGTAACAACAGTTATAATGATGACAATAGTAAAACAAAAGATTAGATTTAGTAATGATAATAATTGTAATCATAACTGTGATAATAATATTCATGGGAATTCTAATACTAATCGAAGTAGTAAGAATAATAAAGAATTTGTTTTGTTTTGTTTTCTTGATGATGATGGTGATGATGATGATAGTACTGATAGTGATGGTATGATGACAATAATAATGATAGTAATAATCATAAACGTAATGTTAGTAATAATAACAGTTGGTGGAAAGGAATAGAGGTGGTCAATAGAAAAACCTAACAGTACTATTGGAGCAGGGAGAGGGTGGTGATGATAGTGATGACAATAATAATGATAGTAATATTGATAAACATAGTAATGTTACTAGCAGTATAAGCGGGTGAAAAGGAATAGGAATTATCAATGAGTGAAAAACTAACAGCATAATTGGAGCAGGGAAGAAGGGGAGGTGTAATTCTTTTTCAGAAAAAATGAAAGAAAAAAAGACAGGGGAAACACACACACACACACACACACACACACACACACACACACACACACACACACACACCCGCGCGCGCGCACATACACATACACACATGCACACGCACACACAAGCACACATTTACATACACGTATTGTTCTCTCTCTTTTTTTTCTCTGTTTTTTTTTTCTCTCTGTCTATAAATCTACATATTTCAATAAACATTAATGCAGGCTCAGAGTGAGATGGACGTTGAGTCAGAGGCAGAGGGAGGGAGAGAGAGAGGGGAGGTTGGGGCGAGACAGAAAGAGAGAGAGAGAGAGAGAGAGAGAGAGAAGAGAGAGAGAGAAGAGAAAGAGAGAGAGAGAGAGAGAGAGAGAGAGAGAGAGAGAGAGTGATGATGATGATGAAAAGAACAGAACATCTGACGGACGAAACAAAAGGCAAAGGGGAGCAGCGGAGATGGAGGGGGTAATAAAGTATATATAAAAAAGCATGAAAGAGTTTTTAAAAGAACGGAACAAAAGGCAGAAGAGTTTCTTAGATAACTTTAAATGGCTCATGCAATCCCCTTGTCATATAAAAAGGCTTGATTGGTTGACTGTTTCGTACAATATGTGGTATCCCTATTTCTTTTCTTATCTTTCCTGTTAACAGAAGATTATTACGGATAATACAAAGATGTGACTGTCATAGGCAAAGGCGACCAGCAACAATCCAGTTATTTTCATTGGCTGCGAAAGTCGAGTTTGTAGATCACGACAGAATGTTACTGAGCGTATCCAGGAAAAAATATATGAATGAATAAACAAATGAAACATCTGTCT
>CM065719.1:19662885-19667885 GCA_033310375.1 Conus canariensis | reverse complement strand
AAACCAATTTTGAATTTTAAACTCATCAAGGGAACAGAAGACAAACACGGTTCATCCGTAGAAGTCTTTTAATATTGCACTGAATATGACATATGAAATGTGACGTGCTAAATTTAATGTGTCCTGGATGCGTGTGTGTGTGTGTGTGTGTGTGTGTGTGTGTGTGTGTGTGTGTGTGTGTGTGTGTGTGTGTGTGTGTGTGTGTGTGTGCGTGAGTGCTCCCCTGTGTGTGTGGATATGAATGCAAGTGCGTGAGCTTATTTTGTGTGTGTGTGTGTGTGTGTGTGTGTGTGTGTGTGTGTGTGTGTGTGTGTGTGTTTCTGTGTGTGTGTGTGTGTGTGTGTGTGTGTGTGTGTGTGTGTGTGTGTGTGTGTGTGTGTGTGTGTGTGTGCATGACTGCGTTGATGTAAGTAACGAGCGAGTGGATCGATGTCTCTCTTTCGGTCGAGTCGATGATTTCACCCTCTGCTTTGAAAATTTCCAGACAAGCATGAAGTATGGATTTTCTGAAAAGAAGTCAGGAAAAACTGCAAATGTAAAACCATAACCCAAAGGCTAATTTCAATACCATTTTCTCCTCACATTAATCCTGCTCTTTCCTCATAGTTACCGATGAGGTCTTTCGTTTTCTTTTTGAAAGACTTCTATGTATATAAAAAAAAGGGAAGAATCTATAAACAATTTGTTCATGATCCTCGAATCGTAACACCCCTCCCCCACCCACCCCTCTCCTCTCCCCGTCCCGCGAAAAGAAAAAGGATTGCAAGGATGAATCATGCTCTTGCGTCATACTAGTAATGATGTCTTTTTCGCATTGATATTGTTAGGAAAATGCGGACTCGGTAACCCCTCCATTTCCGAGTCTCCATTGGTTTCTGGTCCCGCTCACAAAGAAACTAATCCCAAAGAACACCAGGTCCTTAACAACTGCATGGGAATGTGCTCACCATTATTCAGGCTGTTTCGGAGTCATTTCTCTGCCTCCCATTTCACCAGAGAATGTTTGTCAAAACTGATTTTTTTTCTTTAATGGGACCTCACCGGCTCCAAGTATCCATAATTCCAACATGCTTCGTGATTATGCGTTTTTAGCCTGGCGTGCTGGTCAAACGTGATCACCATGAACACAGGAAGCATGACGCATGCAAAGGTAATGATATGACTCATGTAAAGGGTATGACGGTTCATCAAACAAGCCCAGGTAACAATGACTCCTGTGCTTGCGTGCCAGTATCGTTCCTCAGGCTGCTGCAGGCCTTCAAAAGACCGCTCCGGAGACGCCCAGAGCGCCGGAAGCCGGACGTTACGTCACGATCAACCGTGTTCATCGGTCACGGCTTATTTGGGTTCCGCAGTGACTTTCTTTCTGTGGACCCAGTACCTGGCGTGTCAACAGTGCCATCGTTTCCTTTCTGTCGACTCATCATCTGATGTAGCAACAGCGGGGAAAACCAGTCACAACAATCCTTTCCATGTGAAAAGCACTTTAACGATTTTTTTTCTTACAGCGATAATCACCATTTCCTCGACTACAGTTACTGTTGCAACGATGACAAAACACAGTAATTGTGGTTTTTGGAGCTAGTTCGTTGCCAATAATCCTTTCCATGTGAAAAGCACTAAAACGATTTTTGTTCTTACAGCGATAATCACCATTTCCTCGACTACAGTTACTGTTTCAACGATGACAAAACACAATAATTGTGGTTTTTTGAAGCTAGTTCGGTGCCATACATTCTCATCTGCTGTTTGCAGTCAATACTTGCGTCACCAAGTTAACAAACTCTGCTGATGCAAGTTAATGATCGGAAAGCGCCGTCCTCTTCTGCAACTTCTACAGCAACACTCAAGTACTTTCAAATGTTTTCAGCCTGAAAATAAAATCAGGTTCGTAAAATCAAATCGTTTATGTACTCTTGTGATAGGAGATGCGATGTTGACAGTGACTGGAAATACGACACTTTTTTTCTGTTCATTGTCCGAGTCGCACGATTGTGTTCATGTAATAGTTTGGTTGTGTACAAGCGTGCGCTCATTTCTAGGATTTTATGATTACAGTGACATTTTGTAAAATTATATCGTCATTTGGTTGAGAGAGAGAGAGAGAGAGACAGAGACAGAGAGAGAGAGAGAGAGAGAGAGAGAGAGAGCAGATAAACACACAGACACACGGACACACATACAGAGAGAGAGAGAGAGAGAGAGAGAGAGAGAGAGAGACAGACAGACAGACAGACAGACAGACAGACAGACACACAGACACACAGAGACACACAGAGAAGCAACGAACAATATCAGGCTGGACTGCCAGGATGTCGTCCCTTCAACACCCCTCCACATCTGTCCACCCACCCTCCTCATCTTCCCTACCCCGCTGCCTCATCCCTCATTGCCCCCCCCTCCCCTCTCTGTCTCTATCTGTCTGTCTGTCTGTCTGTCTGTCTGTCTCTCTCTCTCTCTCTCTCTCTCTCTCTCTCTCTCTCTCTCTCCTCTCTCGACTTCCGCAGAAAAAAATCTGGCACTAGACCGCAGAAGCGAACGCCCGTGTGTCTAACAGTTCATTCAGACAGGACCTGGCGCAATCCACAGCGTGCAGAGAAAGTGCCGCAGAAGCTGGTGTTCGTTTTCTTCCTCACCTGCAGACTGACGGTGCGACTCGAGCTGTATTGACCACGTCCTTTCACAGGGCCAAGGACACACGCACTGGCAAGCTCACGCATGCGCGTACCCATACACACACTCACGCTCGCGCCCACTACACGTGCATGCTCTCGTATGTACCGAAGCGATCACCACCACCACACCACCCCTTACCCTCCCCACACCCGCCCGCACTCCTTCATCCGACCTTTGCCCTCCCCTCACGCACGATGAAAAAGAAGGAAAAAAAAGTCAACAGCGCGTTGTTTCGTGGCAAGGATTGTGGGAGAAATTAATGCCGCTGCTGCTTATTTCTTGTGACCGCAGCTGCAGCTGATGACTGACCATGATGAGACACAAACGCTTCATAATCAGCGTGGCCAAGGCGGATGACGTTCCACCGGGGGGCAAAAACAAACCAACAACAACAATGGAAAGCCACGAACGAAAGCCACAGAAACTCAGAATTCCTCCGAGACGTGCTGCCGGGGCACACGCAGAACACTTCACAACACGATCGTCACGTTAATGCTCACGTACACCTTGAAACACCTCTGGGTTTTTTGTTTGTTTGTTGTTTGTTTGTTTTTTTTTGGGGGGAGGGGGGGGGGTTGGACAAAGGGTGGTGTGTGGCGACAGCAGAGAGCAAAGTGTTCAACTTGGGCTCCCAGTTTGCATCTCTCTCTGTCTGTTTGTCTGTCTGTCTGTCTGTCCGTCTCTCTCTCTCTCTCTCTCTCCTCTCTCTCCTCTCTCTCTCTCTCTCTCTCTCTCTCTCTTCATCTTAGCCGCCCCCTCTCTTTTGACTGCTACAGCTCACAACAATGAATCACTTCAAATCAAATCTCTCTGGGACAGCGAATCAGTGAAGCCCAGCGTGTGTATTTGAGTGTACCTGCCTACCTTTGACGTGAACCTACTCTCAGACCATGTTCAGTCAGGTAAGGTAACTAATTCTGTTTGGCGTCCGCACCGTCCACCTTGATAGCCATGCCAAGAGCCCCCCCCCCCCTCCCCCCCTCTCCCCCCCCCGCGGGGGCCACGTACTTCTTGCAACGGGACAGTCCAAGAGGGTACCGGGGACGGCCGCTACGCATAGATCTCCTAGCCATCTGACCACGGGACCAATCTGAAAATGATCTGCGATCAATGGATCAATCGCTGTTTGATGGAAACGAATCGGTCACCGATGCTATTTGCGTAATGAATCTGTCACCGCTTAGAGGAAAAGGCATTTGTCCTTATCTGGGGTATAATGAATCCGTCATTATTGGGCAGGGGCTTGGGGGGGGGGGGGGGGGTGATGAGCGGGGGTGGGGAGGGGGGGGGGGCAGGGCGTTATTGACGAGGAATGTCAGTATTTGGAGATAAAGGATGCGTGACTATTTCGGAAGAGGGGATCTGCAGCTATTCTGGCCGAGGGAGCTGTCACTATCTGGAGTTGATCTGTCGTTATTCCAGGGTAAGGGATCTGTAACTGTTTGGAGATAATGGATCTGTCTCTGTCCGGGAAAAAATGATCCGTAACTATTTCAGGGTAACGGATCTGTCACTATTTGGAGTTAAAGGATCTGTATTTATTCAGGGTGACGGATCTGTAGCTGTTTGGAGATCATGGATCTGCCTGGGAGTAAATGATCTGTAACTATTTAAAGGAACTGTCATTTTCTTCAGGATAACGGAACGGATCTGTCACTATTGACATTAAAGGATCTGTCACTATTTGGGGATAAGGTAAGGTAAGGTAATGTCGCTTATAGCCCAGCCGACCACAATAGGCCATAACAGGACTGTCACCGCGCTGAAGTCAACTCACAAGTCATTAGGAAAAAATCATTCACACAACCCTTTAAAATACACGTTCTAAAAACACATCGGAAACTTCGCTAAAAATCTTTCATCCGTAAAATCTTAGATGAAATGAAAAATGTCAATCTCTTTCAGAAACTCAAAGATCACATCAGGTGGGACATCTCTGAACAAGGTTTTCATCGAGTCTGCTGTAAAGCGTTTATGTCTCACATCACGCAAGTCCCAACACTCTAAAAGAGTATGTCTGACTGTGAGTGGTATGCAACATGGAATGCACCACGAAGCTTTACAGTTTAAAAGATGAGAATGGGTGTAAAAGCAGCGACCCGTATGCAAACGATACAAGACGTGTTTCTTGTTTACGGCCGCCTCGGGAGCATGGTAAAAACTCTTTCAGGTTTGGACGGATTTCAAACAGTTTGTCTTCCATCTGCGAGTTCCATTCCTCGTGTCACAGGTCTTTGACATCAGCCTGAGCTATGGGTTTCAGAGCAGTGTGAGGGACACACAGTCTGCTCAACTCTTTCTTTGTGGCACTGTTGTCAAGTTGA
>CM065719.1:19652885-19657885 GCA_033310375.1 Conus canariensis | reverse complement strand
GCGAAGAGATGAAAACAAAAGGAAAAAAAAAGAGGAGGAAGGAGTACAAAGAAGGAAAAGAAGGAGGATTAAGGGAAAAAGGAAGGCAGAGGCGAAAGGGAAGGCTGAGGAGATGAGAAGACAGGGTGCTGAGAAGAAAAAAAACAAAAACGGTTACATAAAAGAGTAGGGGTGGAAGAAGCAGTCGCAGTAGAAAATATCAGTTAGCTGAAAAGAAGGAAGAAGAAGAAGAAGAGAGGAAAACGAGATAACGAATAAAGAAAAGAACGAAGAGGAGGAGCAGGACGTCGAAAATAATGATCATGTTGACGATGGAAATGAAGAAGAGCAGAACGAGAATAGAGAATAAAGAAAAGAAAATCGGAGGAGGCAAATGAAAGAAAAAGGAGAAAGGAAGGAAGGAAGAAAGGAAGGAAGGATGAGCACGGGGGAGAGTGAACAACAAAACCTCGAAAAAAACAGGAGAAGGCGTCAGTGAAGAAGAAGAAGAAGAAGAAGAAGAGGCAGTTGAGAAGAAGAAGAAGAAGAAGAAGAAGAAGAAACAAAAACAGAAACAGAAGAAAGAAGAGGAAGAAAAAGCAGTAGAAGAAAATAGAAGTAGGAAGAGGGAGAGAAAGAAGAAGAAGAAAAAGCGATGAAAAGGAGGGAGCAGGGGGAAGAGGTACAAGAGCAAAGAGGGCCATTTAATCAGGGATAAACCCAAACCACAACGTGCCAAACGGGCAGCTTCTCTTGTGTAGCTGGCGGCCACAGGGAGGGAGAGCCTCGGTGTCGGAACGTGATCCTACCCACCGGCCCCTCTCTTGGCCGCGCGCGCTCTTTAGTGCCGGAGTCAAACAAACCCAATCATACACGATAGCGGGCGGCTTCGATTCTTCATCGGCTCCCCCTACTCTATGTCTCTCCCCCCCCCTCCCCGCTCCTCTTCTCCTCCTCCTTCCTAGACCCCTCTCTTCCCATCCTCATCAACTCACTCGCTCCCACTTCTCTCGCCACCCCCTACCCACCCCTCCCCTCCTGGCTGTCTATGTCTGTCCGCAAGTCTCTCTCTCTCTCTCTCTCTCTCTCTCTCTCTCCCCCTCCCCCCCCCCTTCTCTCTCCTGTCTGTCTGTTTGTCTGTCTGCCTGCCTGCCTGTCTGTCTGTCTGTGTGTTGTCTCTTTCTCTCTCTCCACTTTCTCCTGTCTGTCTGTCTATCTGTCTCTGTCTCTGTCTGTCTCTGTCTCTCTCTGTCTGTCTGCGTTTCTCTCTCTCTCTCTCTCTCTCTCTCTCTCTCTCTCTCTCTCTCTCCTCTCTCTGTCTCTCTCTGTCTCTCTCTCTCTCTCTCTCTCTCTCTCTCTCTCTCTCTCTCCTTCCTGTCTGCCTGCCTATCTGTCTGTCTGTCTCTTTCTCTCTCCACTTTCTCCTGTCTGTCTCTCTGTCTCTGTCTGTCTCTGTCCCTCTCTGTCTCTGTCTGTCTGTCTGCGTCTCTCTCTGTCTCTCTCTCCACTCTCTCTCTTTTCTTTCCCTCTCTCTCTCTCTCTCTCTCTCTCTCTCTCTCTCTCTCTCTCTCTCTCTCTCTCCCCCCCCCCCCCCTTTCTCTTTCTCTCCTGTAATTCGTGTATCGTGTATGGCCGAAGTCAATCTGCCGGTCCTTTGCAATCAGCTAATGTCACGATGATGGATGGTCTGTCACAGTGGGCAGAGATTAGAGGACTTGAAAAGACTCTTTTCAACTGAAGCTACCCCCCTTTTTTATAGGAACCCCACAGTTACCGACTGACCTCTTGAAGTAAAGCTGAACATCACAGAAAAACCCCTTATTGTTCAGGATTGTAGTTCTGCTCACATCTCTCCCCCTCCACCCCCACCCCCAACCCCATACTCTCTCTCCATTCCCACATCCACTGTCTGTCTGTTTTAACGGGTTTATTTTCGACGTACTCTCAGAGACGGGCACGGCCTCATTCTCGTCGTTGCTTTCGGAAACAAATGAACGACGATGAGTACGATGGCGATGACAACGACAACGATAAGAAAGGAGAGCAACAAGGACGTCAATACGCGTTTCTGTCGGGAGCATGTCATCAATCAATTGAGAGGGTCAGGTGCAGGGGTAGCCAAACAAAAAGAACTGTTGACGAACACGAAACATCCAGATACGCTACAAAACAGATGATGAGAGGCAGGCACGCAAGACAACAATAATCATCATCATCATCATCTTCCTGACTGTCAGCGTTATCATCATCCACAGCAGCATCGCTACGGCCATCGCCGCAACGCTTCCAACGTCCGCAATAAAAACGATCTAAAAGATCAGAGAGCGGTGGACAAGAAAGTCACGAGCAACTGAAAAATCCAGACGAACGCATTAAACGGCGCTGCAAATATTCCGCACACACATTCACACGTGGAAAACACACACGCGCGCGCGCGCGCGTGCACGCACGCACGCACACATGCACGCACGCACGAACACACGCATGCACGCACACACACACACACACACACTGAGAGAGACAGAGAGAGAGAGAGAGAGAGAGAGAGAGAGAGAGAGAGATGGAGACATTAGGAGAAAAGGACCAAAAATACGAAAAGAGACACTTCATACACAAAAGAAATACCACAGTTTCCTCCAGAGATGAAACAACAATGCACAGAACGAGCAAAACTGACAGACCATAATGTGAAATCACCTTCCCTGCTACAGACCCATTCAAATGGGCACATCCAACACAACAGTACCAACCGTCAATTAAGACAAAAAAAGGCACAATACAAATAATCACACAAAACAAGACACAAAATAACGCCTATCTAACACACAGCACAAAACAGACATGTGGATTTTCGACCAACATGTCTTCTTGATCACACGTGAGGCTACACACACCACACACATTAAAACCCAGAACAACACTCCCCGGAGTTTTGTGTTTACTGGAGTTACGCCCTCTTTGCTGCAATCTGTTTCATCCTTCTTCCAACAATTGGTTAACACAAGGATATAGCAAGCATCAACAGCAGACTGAAAGAGGAAGGAAGTTAACTCTCAACAGTTTTTGAGATTTTTGCGTTTTGCATGAATTTTTCGTAATTTTTCGTAACATTCTGCGCATTATTTCTAATATAATAATATATTTTGTGATGAATGTGTCTATTTCGTTTTTTTTTGGTTGATACATTGCTTCAGATAACAAAAATGTTGTTTTTAAATACAATAATTCCGGGAAGAAAATCGTCGATCACCGTTGATCGAAATTCAAGGGAAAGAACTGAAGAGTTAATCATCACGAAACACGCGGAACACTGCATCGTCACCACAAAGCATATTTCGAGAGTTTCAGGCTAAAACAAGAGTAAGAAAAAAAAAAAACACAAAAAAAACCGCAGTGACAAGGCCACAGGGCTGAATACAGGGATGACGCTGGTGTCGACATCCATTACCACCTTGTTGCAGCAGTCGTTCTGCTTTGTATCGAGACTGTGTCTCCACACGCTATCAGGACCGACAAATCGCGATGGTCAACTTCATCGTCGTCAGAATTAGCGTCCCTTTGTGGGGAACAGAAAGCAAGGCTGTCGTGACAGATGGCTGTACAGACACAGATCTCCACAGCATTTTGTATTGTATTGTATTATATTGTATTGTAATGTACTGTATTGTATTGTAGTGTAATTTAGTGTACTGTAGTGTGGTGTAGTGTAGAGTAGTGTGGTGTAGTATAGTGTGGTCTGGTGTAGTGTAGTGTAGTGTAGTGTAGTGTAGTGTAGTGTAGTGTAGTGTAGAGTAGTGTAGTGTAGTGCAGTGCAGTGTAGTGTAGTGCAGTGTGGTGTAGTGTAATGTGGTGTAGTATAGTGTGGTCTGGTCTAGTGTAGTGTAGTGTGGTCTGGTCTAGTGTAGTGTAGTGTGGTCTGGTGTAGTGTAGTGTGACATAGTGTAATGTGGTGTAGTATAGTGCGGTCTGGTGTCGTGTCGTGTCGTGTCGTGTCGTGCAGTGCAGTGCAGTGCAGTGCAGTGCAGTGCAGTGTAGTGCAGTGCAGTGCAGTGTAGTCTGGTGTAGTGTAGTGTAGTGTGGTGTAGTGTAATGTAGTGTAGCGTAGTGTAGTGTAGTATAGTGCGGTGTAGTGTAGTGCAGTGTAGTGTAGTGTGTAGTACAGTGTAATGTAGTGTAGTGCAGTGTGGTGTAGTGTAATGTGGTGTAGTATAGTGTGGTCTGGTGTGGTGTAGTGTACTGTAGTGTAGTGTACTGTCGTGTAGTGTAATGTGATGTAGTATAGTGTGGTCTGGTGTAGTGTAGTGTCGTGTCGTGCCGTGTCGTGTCGTGTAGTGTAGTGCAGTGTGTTGTAGTGTAGTATAGTGTAGTCTGGTGTAGTATAGTCTGGTGTAGTGTAGTGTAGTGTAGTGTGATGTAGTGTGGTGTGGTACAGTGTAATGCGGTGTATTATAGTGTGGTCTGGTGTAGTGTAGTGTAGCGTAGTTCTGTGTCGTGCTGATCGGCACTGTAATGTACCGTCCTGTCCAGTACAATAATGTACGACACTGCACCACACTATCCTGTGTGATGTATTGTGCCTACTGCACCTAATCGTGTCGTACTTTTGCAACATACTGCGTTGTACTGTACTGTGTTGTACTGTACTGTCTACTGTATTGTACGGTCTTGAAATGTAGCATAATGTATTCTACTGTATAGTTTTGTATGATATTACTTCATCGAAGCAGCTTTGTGTGGAATCGGTTCTCTTCTCTTCTCTCTCTCTCTAATTCTCTCCCTCCCTCCCTCTCGCCCCCCCCCTCTCGCCCCCCCCCCCCCCAACCCTTCCGGAAGGAGAGCGTGTTACCTCCACTAAGCGTCACCAATGTTTTATTGTTGTTTATGTATGGAAGCAGAGATAAGACTTTAGCTATGGACAATACTTTGTGGCCGAAATTTTCGTAACTGTATGCTGCACTCGGGACTTCAGTTTATCGTCTCAATCGTAAGACTAGCTCTCAGACCGTCACGCAAGGTCTGGC
>CM065719.1:19645385-19647885 GCA_033310375.1 Conus canariensis | reverse complement strand
GATATACATAAATTGAAGATGTAGGTCAGTGTATCAGAAATAATTGGAGCTGCAAGTTTTAGGATGTTGCCATCAATACCGTCTAAGCCACGAGCACATGTTTCTTTTAGACGGATCAGGGCATTATATACATCATGGACTGACATTAAGGGGATGTCTAAGTCTGAGGATATGGCTTTTGAATCACAGAAATCGTTTAATAATGTAAGAGTGTTTTGGACAGATCTGTCTAATTTTATTGTTGTCTTAGCAATATTACAAAAATGGTCATTAAGTTTCTCGGGACACAGGTCTTCATGAGATGTATTTTTACTGATGTTTTTGTTCGTCAGCTGATTGATAGCATTCCAAATTGCTCTGCTATTGGTATTAGAAGAAACAAGTTCTTGAAAGTACTTTTTCTTAGCTGCTCGTTTTACATAATTAACATGATTTCTTTGATTTACAAATTCTTTCTTCGCTCCCGTAGACAAAAGGTGATCTCTTTGGTTCATAGCGTCCTGTACATCTTTTGATAGCCATGGTAACAGAGGGCTGCTTCTAACACGCTTGGTTTTGAAAGGTGCATGTTTATCATAAATATTTAAAAAATTGTGGTACCAAACTTCCCAGGCTTCATCAGGATTTGTAAATTGGTAGACTAGGAAAAGATGTGAATTGCTCAAATCAAACAAAAATTTATTTTTATCAAAATTCCGTAAGCACCTGTATCTTATAAACGTGTGACCATTCTTCGGAATTTTAACTCCTTTTTTCGACCAAGTGAAGCATACTGGGAAATGATCACTACAACCATACAGCGAAAAAAAAGAGAGAGAGTGAGAGAGAGAGAGAGAGAGAGAGAGAGAGAGAGAGAGAGAGAGAGAGAGACAGAGACAGAGACAGAGACAGAGAGAGACGCGTGTAAGACAAACCACAATAACGAACAAGAAGAAAAACCTTCCCATTTTTTTTTTTATTACACACACACGTATCTCATCCTCCATAACTCTCCCTCCTTCCCCCCCCCCCCTCCCCTCCCGACACTTCCCTTCCAAAAAAGATAACCAGCGATAACAAGGATGCCGCAGATGACAACAAAGTAGCAAAAAAAAAAAAAAAAAAATCTCCCATCCCACCCATTCCCCCTCCCCAGTCTGTCTCGCCCCCCCCCCCTACCCCCCGCCCACCACCCTTCCCCTCGCCCACCACCCTTCCCCTCGCCCCCATTTCCCTCACTAAAGGCAGCAAAGCAGCATCAGAGTTCATTTCACAGACAGCGCGGAGTGTGGCAGTAATGACAATACCATTACAGACAGCTCCCTAATGATGTGGGTAGATCCTGTCCTTACCCATTGTACACCGTAATTCACTTCATTTTCCTTTCACGCCCTTTGCAATAAGCCTGTCTCGCGTCGCCACCATTAGCGCTACAGAAAAAAAAAGAAAGAAAGAAAGATAGAAAGGAAGAAAGACAGAAAGAAAGAAAGAAAGGGAGAAAGAAAGTAAGAAAGAAAAAGGAAAGAAAAAAAGAAAGACAGAAAGGAAGGCAGGAAGAAAAAAAAAAGAAAGAAAGAAAGAAAAGAAGAAAAACGATGGAAAGAAGAAAACGGGGGGGGGGGGGGGGGGGGGGGGGGGAGGGGGGGGGGGGGGAGAAAGTGGAGAGGAAGAAGAGAAGATGCCGATCACACGTATACACACCTACCTCTACTGTGTTTCCCCCTCTCCTACATCTCTCGTCACCTCCCTCCCTCTTTTTCTCTCTCTCTCCCTCTCTCTCTCCCTCCCTCTCCAATCCCTCTCACTTTCCTCCCTCTATCTCCCCCCCCCCTTGCTCCCCCCCCCCCCCCCCCCCCGCGCGCTCTTTCTGTCCCTTTCATACACGGCCACATACATAACATATCAACGCAATTAAAAGCCTCTTGTACTCTCCTTCCCCATTCCCACACGCATGGGCTAACACTTGTTCTCTTTCTCTCTCTCTACACGCACGCACGCACGCACGCACGCACGACACACACACACACACACACACACACACACACACACACACACACACACACACACACACACACCACACGCACGCACACACACACAGACATTCTACCACCACCACCACCGCCGCCATCACCACCACCATACCACCACATCCACACCAACACCACCAACACCACAACACACCATACCACCACACAAGCGGGACATAATGCTTAAATGGACCAATGGGGGAGGGAGGGAGGGAGGCAGGGAGGGAATGAAGAAGGATCATGAGACACAGAGGGCATAATGGCAAATACCTCAATCTTAGGGAAGGAAGCAGAAGAGGGTGAGTGTGTGTGTGTGTGTGTGTGTGTGTGTGTGTGTGTGTGTGTGTGTGTGTGTGTGTGTGTGTGTGTGTGTGTGAGTGTGTGTGCGTGTGTGTACGTGGAGAAGAGGGGAAGGAGGAACACCAAGGGTGGTGGATAATCACAGACGGTATATGAAAGATCAGTCACCCCCTTCTCCCCACCTTCATCCCCTC
>CM065719.1:19637885-19640385 GCA_033310375.1 Conus canariensis | reverse complement strand
TCCTGTCGTTGATTTGGCAGGAAGGCCGCAGGCCGACTGATTGGACTGTCCAGTTGTTCCAAGTGGCGGATTGCAAGCGGGTGCTGACGGCTGCCTGTCCACAATGAAACCAGAAGAAAGTTGCCCACCTCAGTATGCACTCCCTCTCTTTAAACGGTGTCCTGTGCATCCACACTGGATGTTAGGTGATGCCTGTTGACGACCACTGAACGGCCAGCTCAACACATGATCCAATGATCCAGTATCATCGACTGCTCCCTGTGGACTGTCGGAGTTAAGGCTGCGACAGAACGCGTCTGGATGTAGCTCTGAACGTGGACGCCACTATGAACAGCGTAGGAATGACGTCACTGAGAGGGCGCAGAATGAGCAGGTCGACTCTCGGAAGATGAAACAATTCCAGCACCGTCGGGATTTCGGTCATGGCCGCGTGACTCACTCTACCTCTGGGATAGGGCCTTGATAGTGATTCCGTACTCATCGATCAACCGAGTCCAGGGCTGGATGAAACAACAGTTTCCTTCAGTATGCCGACCGACAAAGCATCTTCGAGTGCGCTCGCTCTCTCTAGGTCCGCTCCACAAAATTCAAACACGCATCGGGCTGTAAAAAAAAAAAAAGAAAAAAAAAAATCTGAGCGTCTTTTTTTATAACCTCATTTCCTTACCTCTTCTAATCTTACGAGAGAAAAGAGTTGATTCCATACACTGGATGATTTCCTCTGCTGCTCAGTTCTAAAGTTTGGTTCTTAAATGCAGAGAGGAGGCGCGAAGAAAAGGGCAACCCATTCCAATGTGTTCATGTTCTGGCTGCACACACAACTCCTTGACGCCACAGACGTGACGGAAAAGTCCATTTCTCATGCCCCCATCTGCCTCGCCAAGCGGCATTGTGTTACGGGAGTAACAAGCACCCTGCACAGCTTTCAGCTCGACAGAGGGAAATGTAAAAATACGTGAAGCGGCAGGTTTTGTTTAATGGGAAAACTTTGCAAAGCCGTTTACACGAGATCCCATCTTCAGAATAAAAGATCCCCAGTTGCAGATATCACGACTGACCCTAAAGAAACACCTACACGCAGATGCGCGCAAGCACGCACACACAGACACACACACACACACACACACACACACACACACACACACACACACACACATACTCACAGAGAGAGAGAGAGAGGAGAGAGAGAGAGAGAGAGAGAGAGAGAGAGAGCAGAGAGACAGAGAGACAGAGACAGAGACAGAGAAATACGAATACGGATACGAAGACGAAGAACAATAATTTATTCATATCAAAGGCCCATACAGAAAGAGTGACATCCACAGTACACAGATTAAGGAGGATTCTCACTAAAGGAAACGATAAGAAAAAACAGTTACACGTACATACACTATGCGCTATTACGAAAATACTGTTCGTAGTCGCTTTTGTGATTCATATAATATGTATATAGCAAAATCGAAGAGGACAATTTCATTTCTTTTTGCTAACAGTGAGTTGACTCTAAATCTACAAGGATCAAAATAATGCTCTGACTTAATAAATCTGAATCTAAGGTCACTGACAGCAGGACAGCAAAATAAAAAAATGCATTTTCATCTTCCTTAGCCGGATTACATAATCAATATATCAGCTCATCTTTATTTAAAGCTGTGTATCTAAACCGATTGCAAGCTATGTTAGACACACTATTTTAAAAATTACTCAATGCATTCTCAATATACCTATTCATATGCATTTTGATATATGGTTCAATCGTATATGTTGTTTTAAACATTCTGCGTTGTGCAAATCGGTCACTTCTGTAGATATGATTATGCCAGTCTTGCCATATGCAGTCAATCATTTTTCTGTTTCAAACATTTAAGAAATCCTGATACACTTTCCACGCCCTGTTTGTCCCAAACATGAGCCAAACCATATTACGTTGTTAAACTGACGAACATTGGAAGCCCATGTCTTCTTACCATTACAATTCAGATTTCGCAACGTCTTATAAGCTTTACATGGTACCTTGGTTTCCGCCACTCTGGTTATTTTCAGTCAATAATTAAAACATTTAAAAAATGAAGCACTATAAATCGGATACCTTCCTACCTTCACCATAATTAAATCATATGGTGTCCGATTGTCTACATTCAAAAATCTTTACATAGCATGCAAATGAACATTCTCTATTACAACACCTCGAAAGCCCAAATTTCATCTTCATACTGTAAGACTGGTTGCACCTGAGAGTAAAAAAATCTTCGAGAAAAAAAAATCCACAGAAAATGTGCTACAATTCAATATATACAAAATATGAAGTATAATTGTGACTGTTCTCTTTGCTCTATTTGCTCAATCTTGACATCTAGAAGTGAAACTTAATCAAACAGTGAAATGAAATGCAAGATACTTGCAACGATGCATTCACCCCGTAGATCCATCTCTCATTAAGTGCCAAATATCCACCTTTACAAAACGCAATGATATTGGTCTTATTCACACTGACTTTTCA
>CM065719.1:19622885-19632885 GCA_033310375.1 Conus canariensis | reverse complement strand
GGAAAAAGGTGCAACCACAATAGCTGAGGTGCTTCAGACGGCAGAGACTTACCGGGAAGCGAGGCGTGATTTGCCTGAACAAGAGGAAAGCCCGGAAGCATATTCAGAGGATAGCAGGCTAGCACATGACTCACACGATGAGTCAGTATTGCACGCCCGTAGGCCCACGGCGTCACGTGAGCAAACAAGGGTGAAGGCCCACGTGGATAAGGCCGTAGATAGACGTACCTGCTTCTTGTGCGATAAGACAGGACACTTGGCTAGAGATTGCCGATTTAGACCTCAGAAAGCTGCAGCAATGAGGGTCAGGCCAAGCGAAAGGCAGGCAGCAAAAGATGAAAAAGATGACAGTGTTATTTTGTCTGGACTGTGCTGTGTGTTCACAGATGCAGGCGATAACATGGATGTGCACAAAGGCAGAGTAGGGGACAATGAGGTTAATGTCATTAGAGACTCTGGGTGCACTGGCGTAATGGTGAAGGAATCCCTGGTTGAGAAGGGACAATTCACAGGTAAAACACAGAGGTGTAGACAAATAGATGGAACAGTAGCAGAATTCAAAACGGCCCTGGTGTTCATTGATACACCATTCTATAGTGGAGTCGTACAGGCTTTGGCTGTCCCAAAGCCGCCGTATGATCTGGTAATTGGAAACATTCCAGGAGCACGTGGTTACGGAAATCCAAACCCTGATTTCTGTGTTGAATCAGACGTGACAAGTCACGTGATGGAAAGCCCCTGGGCAGACAAACCGTTCCAAAAGCATTGGAGCGTGTCAAGTGAGACCAACCCCACTCGCTTACGGGCAGAACAAAAGGGCGATTACTCGCTCAGAAAACTGGTTGGTTTTGCTCACAGAGGGCAGAAGAAAAATGTTAAAGAGGGTACAATCGGGTTCGAGTTAGAGAACGGCATATTGTACCGAACTTTTACTCATTCGCGTTCGGGAAAAACGAAGAAGCAGGTTGTCGTTCCTAGGCAGCGCAGAAAGGCGGTGATGTCCGAAAATCATGTGACGTCAGCCTCGGGCCATCTCGGTAAGAAGGCCACACAAAAGATTGTGACGCGTGAGTACTACTGGCCCGGAATCCTAGGTGATGTAAGGCGTTTCTGTGCACATTGCAACATATGCCACGGGGTACGGCAAGGTGTGTGTACAGAAAGGGGGATCGGACGGGTCTCACCAAAAGGGGACGGTAGGCCAAATTAAAATGGTCATACGATTTTTGCGAGCGTGTGCGTGCGTCTCGTGCAGCGTCGTGTATGCGTGACGTGGCTGGTTGCGGGCCACGTGTATGAAGAGAAAGGGAGAGAATTTCCGTAGAAACATAATGTTTATCTATATATGGCCGCACTACTTAGAGCTGGTAGAGATTTCAGATTGTGTTGATATTTGCCTGGTTAGTGCGTATGGTATTGATTTTTCTCTAATTTTGTTGCAAGGTAAATCTTGTGTGCGTTCTCTGGTGTAAGTAGGCTTATTAGAGGCCTAGATTAAAGTTGGTTTAAATGAGAGAAGTGTGAGAGTTTCAGCTCCTTGAATGTGTTTTAGCCAATGCAGGGCATTGTCTTGAAGTGGGGGGAATTTGTCAAGTGCGTGAAACCTCCCACAAAAGGCATTAAACGCTTAGAGGCAAAAGGGACGTTGTACGTAGTATACAAATAGGTAATAGAACCATTAACAAGTGTGCCTTACCCATCGCACACGGTCGAACCGTGTCGAGGAGGACGAAGCGGTCAGGTGACAGATGGCACCTAAGGTAGTAAGGAGTTCGGACCTGCCCGACAGCAAAAGGGGGGAGGGACGTAACCACTAGGACCTCGGTGCACCAAGTGAGCGCTAAATACTCAGTCAGCTGAGGTTCTTTTGTAAACAGTCAGTGAAGAGCAGGAGTCTTCGACTCGTTCGGATGGTATTGCCGTGGGTCACTGGGTTGGTTCTATTGTCAGGCTGGTTGAACGCGCGTGGATGTTGTTAGCGTAGCCCTCTTTAAGATAATTACTGTGTTAAAGTGGCCTCCGAAGTCGGCAGGAATTTTCGATGTCCATCTGGTGCCAAGTGTTTGTTTGCTAATCAATTAGGTAGGGATGTGTGTAAATGCAGATGTGTGGAGAATGTAGCGAATGGAGAATTCACAGCACTTGTGAACTAGGGGTTTGAGAAGCAGCATGGACAAAGGCATGGCCCGAAGGGGAATCCTTTGTTTCCATTCCTATATAAAGTGAGGGAGAACAACGAGAAAGAAGAACACCAGGAGAGAGAGAGAGAGAGAAGACAGAGGAGAGAGAGAGAGAGAGAGAAGAGAGAAGGGTGGGCAGGACAGAGAACGGGTCGAGAGAAACGTGGTCTGGGAGATAGAAGAGACAGCAAAGTCTTAGGGAAAGACAAGCTGGAAGAGAAGAAAACTAAGTTTGAAGCCCAGAGGTGGGTGAAGACAGACAAACTGAATTTGAACCCAGAGGTGGGTGAAGGAGACGAAGAAGAAGAGTTCTACGTCGAGATCCCAGAGACGACCACGAAGACCCAGTCCTGAAACCTGGAGCCAGTCAACCAAGGGCCTCACCATCAAGCAGTGCTGAAGAAGACGTGAAGAGACTTTTCAAGAACTGTGGTGTGGTGTGAAAGCGTGGTTGTGTGTGTGAAAACCTGGCCAGGTAAGAAGTCATTTTTATTATAACCCGGGATTAGGATGTATTGATCTTTTATGTGTTGATTTGTTCATTTTGTGTAATTGGATTTTTCATGTTTGATTATAGTAGCATAGAAATTGGATTTCTTGTGCTCAGTCGTGTTAGGAGAGAAACGAATGCGTGACATCCCATTCCCAGAGAGAGGTGAATGTTTGGTGGGCGCATGAGTGTGCATATGCGTGTATGAGTGCAAAGGTAACCTTGGTGTGTTAAGCCTGACCAATAATACATCAACTTAGTGCACTTAAGCAATACCATCACGATTTCCCCCGTCCTGGACACACGAGCACACACACACAGGCACGCACGCACGCACGCACACACACACACACGCACACACCATGTTCCTCTAGAGTAACCTTTTGCCTCCTTGCTGAAAATGCGTCAGCATATTGAACGTTCTTATTCTGTCACACGCGGAAGACAACCTCCTCGAAAGGATGTTATGGTGAACTTGACAAGACTGCGGTAATCCGGATCATCGAATGGGTGCTGCTGAAATTCATTTCTGGCAGACTTTCTGTCAAATGGTGCCAGATATCTTTGAAACGAGGTACTGTACAGAACGATCGGCTGGAACGACTCTATGCTGGCCCCCACAATAGGCACAGGGAAGGCAATGGGTTTGAAACAGTCAGTGCTACGCCATGCTTCTGTGTTCTTCTTCTCAAGGCTGCAAGGACGTGATCTGAGGTCTTCTGAACGTGTGTGAATCAGGCTGTATCATTAGATGGTGTAAAAATACTAAAGAAAACGATAGATGTCTATATGTACTCTTCTATGCAGCCGCCCCTTCCCCCCACCCCCAAAAGAAAAGCAAAAACAAACAACCCACCATTGAAGCTCAAAGCTTTGCTCTGGACATCAAAGTACAAAGACACTTTTAAAGTCTATTTTGAAGTTGCGGCAGCGGAAGGGGAAAAAACGAGAAAAGGGAAGATGAAAAAAAAACAAAAACGAAAGAAGCAGTAAAAAGAAAAAAGACATCAGAAGCGAGTAAATGAAAGAGGAAGGTAATAGGACAGTAAAACAATATAAAAGAACACAAATGGACATCTCCGAGTCGCAAAGCTAAGAAATGTGCAAAATGAACGGGTACACCTGTGCACCATTTCCGGAGCCATTTATTATTTTTCACTCTCTCTCTCTCTCTCTCTCTCTCTCCTCTCTCCTCTCTCTCTCTCTCTCTCTCTTGCTTCAGCGTAGGATTGATATTTTCTACATAGGCTTTCTTTTATGACCTTTAAACCTATCTCAGTTTTCCAGATCCCCCCCCCCCTCTCTCTCTCTCTCTCTCTCTCTCTCTCTCTCTCTCTCCTCCATTCTCTTCAGTGTAACAGAAAATACAAGATGCAACATAAATTCTTCAATCTTTTTCAATCTTTTTCTGTCTATTTTTATATTCTCTCCTTTCATCCACCCTTCCTTAATTTTATTTTCCACCGTTCTTTCTGCCTTCCTGTGTATCAAACCCACGTTTCCTTTCTTCTCCCCTTCCAGCCACGCTATTCTGATATGTTTGTCATACAAAGAAGCACCGAGTGTATTCTAGCGTTACAAGACGTAAAAAGACATGTCCTACTCTGCCCCTCCTCACTTTCTCACCATTTCATTCTATGCGTCGTCACAATATTTTGTTCCCAGGGTGCTGCCCCATTTTTCTTTATCCCCCCCCCCCCCCCCCCCCCCCCCATCATCTTCTGCCCCAGCGCACTGCCGAAATTAGAGACATAGAATTGCAACACCACGCGGCTGATTAAACGGCCCTACCGCCTGTATGCCACTTACTCGCTCATCATGTGTTGAAGAGTGGGGATGGGGGGTGGGGGGGGGGGGAGGGAAAGCGTGGGGCGGAAGCGTGGTGATGGTGGCTGGGGAGCGGGTGGGGCGGGGAGGGGGGGGGGGGGCTGGGGACGACAGGGAGAAAGGAGGAAGGGTCCTCAGCCGAGTCCTTCCTGCCAAACACACCGAGGATCGAAGGCTGACACGAAATGCCACTGATCATGATGGAAGAAGAAAAAAAAATCGGAGAGAGGGGGAGAGTAAGTGAAAGGAGATGTGAGAAAGAGGAGCCAGCGGATGAAGAAGACAGCAACGGAAAAGAGTAAAAAAAAAAAGGTATTTAAAAATATACAAGAAAATGAAAATGAAAAATGGAAGTGGGATGGTGGAGGAGCGGAAGGAATATGAAGAGCACAGAGGGGGAAAGAAAGAAGAACAAAGAGTCGGGATCCAAAACACAAATAATTAAAGAGGTTGATCGGGATAAGAGAAACAGACATGGCAAGGTGGAAGAAGGAACAGAGGAGGAAGGGGGAGGGGGCGCGTGCTGGATAAGGTGAGAAAGGCAATGGAGTCATGTTGGAAGATCTAAAGGGATGGAATAGGGGTGGGTGTTATCAAGATAAGGGAAGGAAGAGGATCTTGAGAGAGGATAAGAGGCGAAAAATGAAAGAAGGCGAACAGAACACACACACACACACACACACCACACACACACACACACACACACACACACACACAGAGAAAGAGAGAGAGAGGATGGGGGAGAAAGGGAAGTGGCAGAGGCAACTTGACAAAGAAAGAAAGAGAGAGGGAGGGGATGGGGGAGGAAGGGAAGAAGGGAGAAAGAAAGAAGGAAAGAGAGAGAGAGAGAGAGAGAGAGAGAGAAGAGAGAGAGAGAGAGAGAGAGAGAGAGTTGGGAGGAAGTGGTGAGTGGAGGTGGAGCGGGGTGGCAGGGACTCTAAAGAGAGGGAAGGAGGGGAGGAATCGTTTCTTCTGAGAAAAGTATTCTGGAGTTTCGGCCATGATCAAGTACAGGAGATTCCACTTCACCAGCGTCTAATCCCCTCTTTACATCCACCTTATTGTTCACATCCACTCCATCCTTCACATCTACTCCCTCCTTTACATCTACTCCATTCTTCACATCCACTCCATCCTTCACATCTACTCCCTCCTTTACATCTACTCCATTCTTCACATCCACTCCATCCTTCACATCTACTCCCTCCTTTACATCTATTCCATTCTTCACATCCACTCCATCCTTCACATCTACTCCCTCCTTTACATCTATTCCATTCTTCACATCCACTCCATCCTTCACATCTACTCCCTCCTTTACATCCACTCCATTCTCCACATCCACTCCATCCTTCACGTCTGCTCCTTTCCTTTACATCCACTCCATTCTCCACATCCACTCCATCCTTCACATCTACTCCCTCCTTTACATCCACTCCATTCTTTACATCCACTCCATCCTTCACATATACTCTCTCCTTTACATCCATTCCATTCTTCACATCCATTCCATCCTTCACATACTTTACATCCACTCCATCCTTCACATGCGTTCCATCCTTTACATCCATTCCATTCCTCACATCTACTCCGTCCATCACATCCACTCCATCCTTCACATCCACTCCATCCTTCAAATCCGTTCCATCCTTTACGTCCAGTCCGTCCTTCGTATCCTTTACACTCTTCCAATCCACTCCACCCTTAATATCCACTCTGTCCTTCACATCCATTCCTGCTCAAATCCTCCTTTCTCATCCACTGCATCATCAACTCAGAGCTGTACATCAGTCCGTCCTTCACACCAACTGCTCCTTTCCCTTTATTTTACCTTCCTCTCCCACCAGCGAGCTGTCTTTTGACTCCCAATTCTTACAAAAAGGCGAAAAAATATTTGAGAAAAAGGAGGAAACAACTCACTTCCTACCCCCCCCCCTTCCCCCACCTAGTACCTCTTCCCTTCCTCCTTCTCCCTCCTCCCCCTTGCCCCCCACTTCCCTAAGAAAAAAAAACCCCAACTAACTGCAACAAAATCGTAGTCCACTATGATGGAAATTAGCTCAATCTTGTCTCGGTATCAAACACAAAGAACTCGTATCGAGGAGACACGCACTTGCAAGCATGCAAGCTCACTTAACTCGTTCACTTATCTGCTTGCTGACTGTTCCTCTATCTGTGCATGTGTCTGTCTGCGTGTTTGTCGTACAACTCTGAGGTGACCTCCACAGTCGGCTAGACCACAAACATTATCTCTCTCTCTCTCTCTCTCTCTCTCCTCTCTCTCTCTCCTCTCTCTTTCTCAGAAAACGATCGATCAAGTACACATGTGGTTAGCATCGTGCACTACGGAGTCGTTAGTTCAAGTTCAACCATGGCCATTTCTTGGAGGATATTTTGCCCGAGCCAGCCCCTTCTGAGAGACGAGAGTGCTTTGGTGGCAAAGGGGACTGGAACCACGTGGCTGTGTTAAAATCACCGTATGGATACGTCCTTCAACGTGCTGCTCAAGTTTCCAGACCAGCACTTAAAGTATCTGTGTCTCACCAGCCACCTTGATGACAGAATATTATAGGAATGGAAGCACAAAGCACATACCTGTTATGTGTGTCAACGAAAATACAGTACACCATCCTCATGCGTTACTATGATAATACAAATTTATATTCTGTGCCCACTTATGTCCTCTTCTTAACTCAGTTTTCATTTTCTCTCCACATCCGATTGCGATTTTAGTCCACAAATCTCCACTTTCGGAAAGGTCGCGGAGCGTTTTGTTGGATGGACGTGGTGGAGCTCTCCGGAGGGGTACCTGTCTCATGTTGGCATCCACAAATAAGCATTCTGTCATCAGTGGAACGGCTTAGCAAATGGAGTCCAAACATAAGCTGGAACAGCTAGGCACCACTAAAAAACGCCAAATCATTGTGAAGCGGCATGGGCTCGTTTTAGTGGGATGCATTAAAATAAAAAAGGATTAGGCATCGACTGCCCTGTGTGGACTGTCAGTCCCTGTGGCTGTGTGGACTGTCAGTGGTGTGGCTGTGTGGCCCTGTGTGGACTGTCAGTGCTGTGGCTGTGTGGCCCTGTGTGGACTGTCAGTGCTGTGGCTGTGTGGCCCTGTGTGGACTGTCAGTGCTGTGGCTGTATGGCCCTGTGTGGACTGTCAGTGCTGTGGCTGTGTGGCCCTGTGTGGACTGTCAGTGCTGTGGCTGTGTGGCCCTGTGTGACTGTCAGTGCTGTGGCTGTGTGGACTGTCAGTGCTGTGGCTGTATGGCCCTGTATGGACTGTCAGTGCTGTGGCTGTGTGGCCCTGTGTGGACTGTCAGTGCTGTGGCTGTGTGGACTGTCAGTGCGTGCTGTGTGACCTGTGTGGACTGTCAATGCTGTGGCTGTGTGGTCCTGTGTGGACTGTCAGTACTGTGGCTGTGTGGCCCTGTGTAGACTGTCAGTGCTGTGTGGCCCTGTGTGGACTGTCAGTGCTGTGGCTGTATGGCCCTGTATGGACTGTCAGTGCTGTGGCTGTGTGGCCCTGTGTGGACTGTCAGTGCTGTGGCTGTGTGGACTGTCAGTGCTGTGGCTGTGTGACCCTATGTGGACTGTCAGTGCTGTGGCTGTGTGGCCCTGTGTGGACTGTCAGTGCTGAGGCTGTGTGGTCCTGTGGGGGCTGTCAGTGCTGTGGCTGTGTGGCCCTGTGTGGACTGTCAGTGCTGAGGCTGTGTGGTCCTGTGGGGACTGTCAGTGCTGAGGCTGTGTGGCCCTGTGTGGACTGTCAATGCTGTGGCTGTGTGGCCCTGTGTGGAATGTCAGTGCTGTGGCTGTGTGGCCCTGTGTAGACTGTCAGTGCTGTGTGGCCCTGTGTGGACTGTCAGTGCTGTGGCTGTGTGACCCTGTGTGGACTGTCAGTGCTGTGGCTGTGTGGCCCTGTGTGGACTGTCAGTGCTGAGGCTGTGTGGTCCTGTGGGTACTGTCAGTGCTGTGGCTGTGTGGCCCTGTGTGGACTGTCAGTGCTGAGGCTGTGTGGTCCTGTGGGGACTGTCAGTGCTGAGGCTGTGTGGCCCTGTGTGGACTGTCAGTGCTGTGGCTGTGTGGACTGTCAGTGCTGTGGCTGTGTGGCCCTGTGTGGGCTGTCAGTGCTGTGTGGCCCTGTGTGGACTGTCAGTGGTGTGGCTGTGTGGCCCTGTGTGGACTGTCAGTGCTGTGGCTGTGTGGCCCTGTGTGGACTGTCAGTGCTGTGGCTGTGTGACCCTGTGTGGACTGTCAGTGCTGTGGCTGTGTGGACTGTCAGTGCTGTGGCTGTGTGACCCTATGTGGACTGTCAGTGCTGTGGCTGTGTGGCCCTGTGTGGACTGTCAGTGCTGAGGCTGTGTGGCCCTGTGTGGACTGTCAGTGCTGAGGCTGTGTGGCCCTGTGTGGACTGTCAGTGCTGAGGCTGTGTGACCCTGTGTGGACTGTCAGTGCTGTGGCTGTGTGGACTGTCAGTGCTGTGGATGTGTGGCCCTGTGTGGACTGTCAGTGCTGTGGCTGTGTGGACTGTCAGTGCTGTGGCTGTGTGGACTGTCAGTGGTGTGGCTGTGTGGCCCTGTGTGGACTGTCAGTGCTGTGGCTGTGTGGTTGTTAAGCCACGAAGCAGAATGAGCAAAGTTGAAATGACTGCAATGAGAGGGCATGGTAAAAGAGACAGTACAACAAAACAGCTAACTTTGTTTCACATCTGCATATTATTTTCTTCTTTACTGCTACCAAGCACATATTAGCCAAATAATTCTCCCCTTGGAAATCTCACTGAATTAAGAGTTTCAGTAATCCATTATTCTACATATTTCCTCTTTTTGCTCTATACCTCGTCAGTGGCATTACCCCCACACCACTCATTCCGGGTCCCCATCCACAGCCACATCATGGCTTGCCTATCGCATGCCCAGCACAGGCAATCAATGGGGAGCACTTAATGAAAAGTCATCCGTTGCATATGATTCACTTTGGCAGTGTTCAGAGGTGCCTCCTCTGATCCAGCATACGCAGTAAACCACCTACTAAGCCCCCCCCCCCCCCCCCCCGACAATCATGATTAACTGCCCTGTGGCAGAGTCAGCCTGAGTGAGCGCGGCCCAACAACAGTTCCCATGAACCTGCCGATTCCGGCGACTTCAGCACAAGCCTTCCGAGGGCATAGACGTGGATTTGAAATCAAAACTGAGGTCAACATGATAGCACAGCATGAAGGGCCACAGAACTGAGACTTTTTTTTAATGCTGGATGAGGATGGAGATGGTGATGCTATGGATGTCATTCCCAGCTAAGACTGCATGACAGGGCTACGCTTTCTTTCACAGTATATCCCAGAGTCGACCAGGCCCTGGAAATAACGACACTTGCAGTGTTGGTCAGGATATTTCATGAAATTCACAGTTGTAGCAAGTTTTGGAACGTGCTGGGTTGAGACACCCAGTTTCATGCACTGGTCGTGTTAGTCCACAGGCTTGAAAGTGACAAGTTGGCTGAT
>CM065719.1:19606961-19609461 GCA_033310375.1 Conus canariensis | reverse complement strand
ATATATATTATATATATATATAAAACTACAATACTGTCCAGACAACAACACGAACAGAATTAAGAAAAATAGGAAAAGAAAGATCATATGGTACAACCCACCATACGATGGACAAGTAAAAACAAATGTAGGAAAAGAATTCTTTAAAATCTTGGCAACATCATTCCCAAAAGAACACAAACTGTCCAAAATATTCAACAAAAACACCATTAAACTGTCATACTCATGTATGCCCAACCTCAAAAACATGATTGATTCATCTAACAAAATGAAAAGCAACATAAAAGAGAAGGGTGCCGAAAGGACATCTTGCAACTGCACTAAAAAAGAACAGTGCCCCCTGAGCAATAAATGTCTTCACAGCAACATTGTATACCAAGCTACGGTAACATCAGAAAATGAAGAAGAAACATATGTAGGGATTACTGAAAACACTTTCAAAACCAGATACGCAAACCACAAACAGTCATTCAAAAATGAAAAATACAAAAATCAAACAGAGCTGAGCAAATACATCTGGAGACTCAAAGATAAAAAATAGACTACAACATATCATGGAAAATCATAAAAAGAGCAACACCATACAACAATATTTCAAAAAGATGCAATCTATGCTCCACAGAAAAATGGTTAATATTATGCAAACCACACTTAGCAACTCTGAACACAAAAGTAGAAATTGTAAACAATTGCAGGCACAAGTGGAAATCTTTGCTAGCACATTCCACCTGAACAGGCCCCAATAAGAACCACAGGCCGCACGTGCAGCAAATGAGATCCGCCTGCACACACAGAGTTGAAATCAAGTCCCGCACGCCATAAAAGATCGTTGGCGTGCCCCAAAAGACATCCTGAAGATAGCAACGCTAGAAACAAGCTTGTAGATTTTACCACTTCATTTTAAAAATATTTTTTAACAGATGTTGCTCCCCAAGGGGTTGAGCACCTTCAGAATTTTTAAGGACTTTTTTTATATTGTTCATAATATATATATATATATATATAATATATATATATATATATATATATCTGTCTCTCTGTCTTTCTCAATTATTGATCTTTCATTTTGATGTATCAATCTCTATTTTTTGTGAACAATTTCTACCACTGACTAATTCTCTATCTCCCCACTCCCTCCCCCCCTCTCTCTCTCTCTCTCTCTCTCTGTGACTGTCTGTCTCTGTCTCTCTCTCTCTATTTTTTTTTAAACAGTAAACAAGTTGGGTATTTTTTGCTCCCATAAGAAAACCTAACACAGAGTAACTTTTATTCAAGACTGGCACAGCCTTTTAAACTTGAATAAAGTCAGACAAATACATAGACGAACAATCTAATAGTGGGGGGAAAAAAACAAGCGCAGGCCAACAACTGAACTATCTTCATAGTAATGACTTGGCAAAGATTTGGACTTAAGGAGGAGGGGGGGGGGGGGGGGGGGGGATTTGAAGATGGAGAAACTGGGAACATGAAATTAAGAAAATATGTTACAGATATGAAAACTCTTCACTAGCTGCATAAGGGAACCATTGCAATCCCTCTTGAAGACAGATATATTTGTATTGCCTGCTCCGAGGCCTTTCGTCCGCTGGGTCGGACTCATCAGGGAGACACGGCTAGTTGTGTCTGCGCTCCTGGCGTCAAATAGAGACACACCACAGTCCATAATACTGTGGTGTTCTCACCACCAAGGGTGCAAAAAAGAATTCAATAGCACCCCCAAAGCAGCCAGCGAAGAGTAGTAAATGAAACCGAACGAAAGTGTGGGGAGGAAAAAAGTTGCTGAAAAACTAAAGACATTATGCAAATAGTATAAAATGTAGGGGACAATCTTTGAGCCTACGCTTGAGGATCCACCCAAAGATGCAAGGGAGATCAAAAGACAAACACACAGAAGGACAGAAACAAATACAAATAACCTCAATGTAATCAAAACAAAATCGGAAATGAAATGAGGCAGGGAACAGTAAATGATAAACAGTAAACAAGTTGGGTATTTTTTGCTCCCATAAGAAAACCTAACACAGAGTAACTTTTATTCAAGACTGGCACAGCCTTTTAAACTTGAATAAAGTCAGACAAATACATAGACGAACAATCTAATAGTGGGGGGAAAAAAACAAGCGCAGGCCAACAACTGAACTGTCTTCATAGTAATGACTTGGCAAAGATTTGGACTTAAGGAGGAGGGGGGGGGGGATTTGAAGATGGAGAAACTGGGAACATGAAATTAAGAAAATATGTTACAGATATGAAAACTCTTCACTAGCTGCATAAGGGAACCATTGCAATCCCTCTTGAAGGCAGATATATTTGTATTGCCTGCTCCGAGGCCTTTCGTCCGCTGGGTCGGACTCATCAGGGAGACACGGCTAGTTGTGTCTGCGCTCCTGGCGTCAAATAGAGACACAAATAGAGACAAATCCCCCCCCCCCCCTCCTCCTCAAGTCCAAATCTTTGCCAAGTCATTACTATGAAGATAGTTCAGTTGTTGGCCTGCGCT
>CM065719.1:19579461-19581961 GCA_033310375.1 Conus canariensis | reverse complement strand
ACACACGAACATACCAGCCACCGAACAAACCATCTGCGTACTGGTATCGTCTTTAGACACCATTCCCCGAACACGGAATATGGTTTTCCTTAATAGTGGTGGGATTAAAAACGGTCCCATAAGACAAAATTTCACCGAAGATGAACCTCAAAGGCAGGTGGGATGAAAAACGGTCCCATAAGACAAAATTGCACCAAAGATGAACCTCAAAGGCAGGTGGGATGAGAAACGGTCACATGAGAAAATATTTCACCAAAGATGAACCTCAAAGGCTAGTGAGATTGAAAACGGTCCCTTAACACAAAATTGACCAAAGATGAACCTCAAAGGCAGGTGGGATGAAAAACGATCCCATAAGACAACATTTCACCAAAGATGAACCTCAAAGGCAGGTGGGACGAGAAACGGTCACATGCGAAAAAATTTCACCAAAGATGAACCTCAAAGGCTAGTGGGATTAAAAACGGTCCCTTAACACAAAATTGACCAAAGATGAACCTCAAAGGCAGGTGGGATAAAAAACGGTCACATGAGACAAAATTCCACCAAAGATGAACCTCAAAGGCTAGTGGGATGAAAAACGATCCCATAGGACAAAATTTCACCAAAGATGAACCTGAACCTCAAAGGCTAGTGGGATTAAAAACAGTCCCATAAGACAAAATTTCACCAAAGATGAACCTGAAAGGACAAGACACGAAAGGATGAAGAATGAGGAGGTTATGAAGCCTGTGTGTTCTCTCCCTTTCTCTGACGAGATATACAGACAAATTCATGATTTCAGACCTGTCGCCATGGCGAAGTAGTTATTGTCGCCAACTCCTGGCTGGTAGCTCGAGGGTTCGATTCCCATCAGAGTCATTCCCATCAGAGTCATTCCCATCAGAGTCATTCCTATCAGAGTCATTCCCATCACAGTCATTCCCATCAGAGTCATTCCCATCAGAGTCATTCCTATCAGAGTCATTCCCATCAGAGTCATTCCTATCAGAGTCATTCCCATCACAGTCATTCCCATCACAGTCATTCCTGTCAGAGTCATTCCTATCAGAGTCATTCCTATCAGAACCAGAGCCCAGTGTGCAGTATGGCTCAGAGCTATGGTGTTTCAGTTGGAAAATAAACACGCAACTGAGTTGTAATTCATGGTATATTATCATTTGGAAGAACGTGCTAAACAGTTGTGCTCACTGACAGTTTATGGTTATTGCCCTCTGTTTTTTTAGGACTCTGGCATGGAAGGAATAAACCAGCCGTTAGATTGATACACTCATCTCTGTCTGTCCGTCTGTCTGTCTGTCTGTCTGTCTGTCTGTCTGTCTGTCTGTCTCTCTCTCTCTCTCTCTCTCTCTCAATGAATAAATATATACATGAATAAGCAAACAAACAAACAGAATTCTTAAAAGCAATAAAACAAAAAAAAAAAGCAAGACAATAAGGCCATCAAACAGCAAGACGCATAACAAAACATAGCAATTGAAACAATCAATCAGCCTCAAACTAACACACACACACACACACACACACACACACACACACACACACACACACACACACACACACGCATACACGCACATTCACGCACGCACGATGCACGCACGCACGCACGCACGCACGAACTCACGCACGCATGCACGCACGAACTCATGTACGCATGCACGCATTCACACACACACACACACACACACACACACACACACACACACACACACACAACACACATACACACACACACACACACACACACACACACACACACACACACACAACACACACACAGCTCCATCATCATCATCTCTCAGACAGGTCGATTCCACCCCGACAATGCCCAAAGCTCAATGCACCGAAATCTTCACATCCCTCTCCTGCTCAACCGTCCATATGGCAGAGAGGCTCATGACAACCCCCCCCCCCCCCTTCCCAGCCATTCCCCCTCCTGCTTCACCCACCTTCCCCAGTCCCCTCCCATGCGCCCCCTTCCCCTCACAAATTCTACCCACCAAATCCCCGTTCGATAAGTTTCACGTCCCGCGCCACCATCTGGGCCAACCCGATCCTACCACTTTGGTGTGGAAGGGTCAAAAAGTATAGGAGATTGTTAGTGTCAGATATGAAATAAAGATGTAGTTATGGTAGCTCTTCACGAAAGTAGAAAATCATGTTTCCTCTCTGTCTGTCTGTCTGTCTGTCTGTCTGTCTGTCTGTCTGTCTGTCTGTCTCTCTCTCTCTCTCTCTCTCTCTCTCTCTCTCTCTCTGGCTGTAAGCCTATAAGCAACATCTCTCTCTCTCTCTCTCTCTCTCTCTCTCTCTCTCTCTCTCTCTCTCTGTGTGTGTGTGTGTGTGTGTGTGTGTGTGTCTCTGTCTCTGTCTCTCTCTCTGTCTCTCTCTCTCTCTCTCTCTCTCTCTCTCTCTCTCTCTCTCTCTGGGCTACAAGCCTATAAGCAACATCTCTCTCTCTCTCTCTCTCTCTCTCCTCTCTCTCTCTCTCTCTCTCTCTCCC
>CM065719.1:19564461-19569461 GCA_033310375.1 Conus canariensis | reverse complement strand
AATCCACGCACCACACCATCCCCCAATCCATACATTCACACCACCTCCCAATCCATCGCATTCACACCATCCCCAATACATGCATTCCACACCATCCCAATCACCATTCAGCATCACCACCCCCAATCAGCATTCCACACCACCCCAATACATGCATTCACACATCCCAATCCACCATTCCAACCAGCCATACACACACCATCCCCAATACATGCATTCCACCACCCATCCCCAATACCACCATTCACACATCCCCAATCCACGCATTCCACACCACCCCAATTACCATCAATCTTCCACACCACCCCAATACATGCATTCCACCACCCATATGCATCCCCACCATCATGCATTCCACACCATCCCCAATACAGCATTCCCACACCCCATCCCCATCATCACGCATTCCACACCACCCCAATACATGCATTCCACACCATCCCCAATACATGCATTCCACACCACCCCAATCATGCATTCCGCACCACCCCAATACAGCATTCCACACCACCCCCAATACATGCATTACCGCACCATCCCCAATCATGCATTCCACACCACCCCAATACATGCATTCCGCACCACCCCCAATCATGCATTCCAACACATCCCACCCCCAATACATGCATTCACTCCACCCCCAATACATGCATCCACACCACCCCAATACATGCATTCCACACCACCCCAATCATGCATTCCACACCACCCCAATACAGCATTCCACACCATCCCCAATACATGTAGATCCGAGACCACCAGAATCCAGAGAAACCCCCTTCAAGCAGTTTCGGCCCACCCACATACATCATTACCACCTCTGTGCCCCATACATTGCATTTCACAAGCATCCCAATCCGTCATTTTCATTCCCCATTCCACATCCCAATCAGAGCATTCAACTACGCATCCATGCATTACACCATCCCAATATGTCATTCCAAACATCTCCAAGTGCATTCCCACACCCATCATGCTCCACATTCCCGCTGCTCGCTACTCCTATACATATTATTCCCCATCTTCATTCCACCCCATCCCAATCATCGCATTCCACATATCCATTCCCGCTTCACACCATCCATGCATGCATTCCACCCATCCCCATCATGATTCACCACATTCCCCAAATCCATGCATTCCACACCATCCCCAATACATGCATTCCACACCATCCCCAATACACGCATTCCACACCATCCCCAATACATGCATTCCACACCATCCCCAATCCTGCATTCCACACCATCCCCAATCCATGCATTCCACACCATCCCCAATACACGCATTCCACACCATCCCCAATACATGCATTACACACCATCCCCAATCCACGCATTCCACACCATCCCCAATACATGCATTCCACACCATCCCCAATCCATGCATTCCACACCATCCCCAATACATGCATTGAACTCCATCCCCAATACATGCACTCCACACCATCTCCAATACATGCATTCCACACCATCCCCAATCCATGCATTCCACACCATCCCCAATACACGCATTCCACACCATCCGCAATACATGTAGAAAGAAACTCGTTGAGAGCGTGGCAGCAGAGAATCCTCAGAAGAGAAGCCCCCTTCAAGCAAGTGTTTCGGCCCTTATCTCCTGACACTCTAGGGAGTTGGGCCACACCCGGTTCATGACTCCGGATGTCCCTCTGCTGCCCCTTTTTTTTTTCTTTCCACTGTTTGTTTTTCATGGCAGAGGGGCATGCAGAATCGTCTGTTTTTCCCCACTTCACCAGGTTTGCATTTGAGGGCAGAAGGTCATATGCAGATCTGAGAATGAAGCTGATCCTGAGAGGGGCCATGTGCCAAATGTCATTCCAAGTGAGACTTCTTTGAAGTGCATTCTCCCACATTGTCCATTGCCCTTGCTGGCTCTGCTGGACTGCTTTTTGGAGTCTTTTTTGGTCTTCTTCTTTTCTCATCTCCTGAATCATCATGTCTCTTTTGACTTTTCCTTTGGCCTTTGACCACCATTCAGTTTTGGTCACCCCCAGTCCTTGTCTGTTGGTCTGTGTGTGTCCTGTTATTTCTCTGATCTTGAGACTTTCTTTTGCAGAATCCATCGCCTCTTGAACTTTCCATTTTCTGCCTGTCTTCAGCTGGGGCTTGATTGCTTCTACCACCTTGTCTCCTGAGTCCTCCAGTATGCTTTGAAGTCTGATCTTCCCTGCTTTGTATTCCTCCAGGATGGATTTCAGTGGTAGTTTCAGCTTTGCTTGGCGACAGTACAGCGCTATGTCAGTCAGACAGGGTGGGACACCAAGCCATTTCCTTGTGAACTTGTTGATTTTGGCTTCCATTGCCTCCACTATGCTGGTGCAGATGTCGTATATCATCAGAGGCCATAGGAGCTTTGGTATCAGCATGAACTGCAGACACCAGACCTTGTATTTGCCAGGGAGCCCACACTGGTCAATGGTCTCCAAGCCTTCTTCCAACATCTGCTTGGTTTCTTTGCTCTTTGTGTGTCTTTCAGCATATCATCATACCATCTTCCAAGGCTCTTGACTGGTTCTTCTGTGACTGTTGGAATGGCCTGGTTGGCAACACTGAAGACCACAGATTCGGCCACTTTTCCTGTCCTCAGTGAGAGACTCCGTGATTTCTTTGGCTTGAACTTCATTCTGGATGAGGCAACTATGTCGTCCAGCCTCTCCAGCACATGACGTGTCTCGTCTTCTCTGGATGAAATCACTGTAGTGTCTTCCATGAAGGCCTTGAGAGGAGGTATCTTGTATCCATCGCCAAGGTCTGTTTGTCTTGCGTTGCTTGTTGCTGCTTTCAAGATTACTTCCATTGCCAACACGAACAGTATTGGGGAAATTGCACAGCCCATTGCAATGCCCACTTCCAAGTTGATCCAATCTGTTGTGTACTCCTTGGTAGAGAACCGCATTGAGAAGCCATTGAAGTACTTCCTGAGCATGTCGCGGATGTTCTTTGGCACATGGTACATCTCAAGAGCCAACTGTATCATCTCATGGGTGCAGATCCATATGCGTTTGCCAGATCAAGCCACACTACGTCCAGGTCTCTCTTTTCTGTTTTTGCTTTCTGGATTGCGTCCCAGATCATTGTGGCATGTTCTACACAGCCAGCCACGCCTGGGATGCCACTTTTCTGGACTGACACATCCAAGTACTTGTTTTCCATCAGGTACTTGGTCAGCCTTGCTGCCATGACAGAGAAGAAGATTTTCCCTTCGACGTTCAGTAGTGATATTGGCCTGAACTGGCTGATCCCCAATACATGCATTCTACACCATCCCCAATACATGCATTCCACACCATCCCCAATACATGCATTGAACTCCATCCCCAATACATGCATTCCACACCATCCCCAATACATGCATTCCACACCATCCCCAATACATGCATTCCACACCATCCCCAATACATGCATTCCACAACCATCCCCAATACATGCATTCCACACCATCCCCAATACATGCATTCCGCACCATCCCCAATACATGTATTGAACTCATCCCCAATACATGCATTCCACACCATCCCCAATACATGCATTCCGCACCATCCCCAATACATGTATTCCACTCCATCCCCAATACATGTATTGAACCTCCATCCCCAATACATGCATTCCGCACCATCCCCAATACATGTATTGAACTCCATCCCGAATACATGCATTCCACACCATCCCCAATACATGTATTGAACTCCATCCCGAATACATGCATTCCACACCATCCCCAATACATGCATTCTACACCATCCGTAATACATGCATTCCACACCATCCCCAATACATGTATTGAACTCCATCCCCAATACATGCATTCCACACCATCCCCAATACATGTATTGAACTCCATCCCCAATACATGCATTCCACACCATCCCCAGTACATGCATTCTACACCATCCGTAATACATGCATTCCACACCATCCCCAATACATGCATTCCACACCATCCCCAATACATGCATTCCACACCATCCCCAATACATGCATTCCACACCATCCCCAATACATGCATTCCACACCATCCCCAATACATGCATTCCACACCATCCCCAATACATGCATTGAACTCCATTCCACCCATCTTCTCCACTCTACAACATATACCCAAATACACGCTAGCTCCCGCCGACCTTTTGTGCTGGTTTGAACAGCAAACCACCAAAACCATTGGGAAGCCTTCGCTGCTTTCCCTGCCTCGAAACACTCTCCTTCCGTTGACCGATGATGTCAGCCAACACATCCAGGAGATCTCCCCGGTACGTGCATTAAAAGCTGTGTACCATGAACATCAGTGAAAGGAAGCGTGAATGGTGACCGAGCTGGGAAGGGGGGGGGGGGGGGGAGTCGGGAGATTGAAGACGCAGAGGAAAGGGGTGTGGGTGGGGGCAGGGAACAGTGGTCATATATGCACACTGAAAAGATGTGCACAGTTAATAGCGGATTGAAATGGGCTAAAATGGACTTCGTCCTGATGGAAGTGGAGGGGAGGGGAGAAGGGGTGGATGTGGGGCAAGACGCTGGAGTTGGGGGGGGGGGGGGGCGGGAGGTAATTCAGTTGTGTACACTGAAAAGCTTGTACACCGAACATCTACACGAAAGGAGCTTAAATGAACTTTGTCCAGGTTTGAGGGTCGATGAAGAGGGGAGGGGTATCTAGATGGAGGATGAAGTGGGGGCGAAGTGATGTGGTGTTTGGTGGTGGTGGTGCGGTTGATGCTATTGCTCAGATGAATTTAGTGATGGGTTATTGGTGGTTAGCACAGTAAGACTAAAGTCTTAACACACAAGTATTTGCGCATGCATCTGCCCTTCAAGCCGAATCTCCACACATTGAACTTTCTCTGGACAAGGTTGTCTCGTTCTTGCTTCTCTCTCGAATGACTCAGAACGTAGGAAGCCACCCCCTTCCTGTCCAACTTACCCCTCCTTTTCCTGCATTTCAGCTCCAAGAAAAGTACATGATGATAATGGCTGTACACGAAA
>CM065719.1:19551961-19554461 GCA_033310375.1 Conus canariensis | reverse complement strand
TTTACTTGTCTGTGAGTGTGTGTGTGTGTGTGTGTGTGTGTGTGTGTGTGTGTGTGTGTGTGTGTGTGTGTGTGTTAAAGATTTGATTATTCAGACTTGGTACTTGCAACAAGTACCGATAAAGAGAGAGAGAGAAACTGATACGATTCCAAGCTTGTAAGTGGATTTTTTTTTTAAATTTCTTATGCCACCAACACGTTTCATTCATTCAATGATAATAGACGTGCATAAATGAAAAGAAACTTTCTGTTGATGACTTTTTAAAAAGTTTTTAAGAGTGTGGTTTAGGATGGCGTGGGTTGCTTCTATTTCAGAAAAGTCGTACAAGGCTGTGACATCTTTTTTTAGTCCACACCTGCATAGTTTAACGTGCGAGTGTTTGCGTGGGTGGTCGGTCTATACATGTCTGCTGCCTCCCCTCTCCTCCTCCCTCGCTAACACTTGACTCCCCTTGCCCCACGAATCGACTTTGACACATTTCTGATCCAGCGTGGTCGCCAAGGTACTGCAGTGTAGGTGGATTAGCAGAACTCCACCCTGTTATATCAGCATGATGCTTCTGATGAGAAATGTGCACTGGCACCCAATACAGGTCAATACTAGGAAAACCACTACCTTGTAATCATCTACGTCGAGTCTAAACCATCTGCACCTTGGTGCAACCAATAATGAATCGGCTTCATCGATCAAGGTGAACCTGAGTGGGCGTTGAATCGTTGATTTTATATGTATATATAACATTATACATATATATAGTAAACTAATAATATTCCAAGGATAAGTAACTGAGCACCATTCCAGCAACTTACAGAACAACTTGGTGTTGCAGTGACTGCAAGAAATATTCAATTATAAACAAAGCTTGCTCTTATGTCTTAGATTGAAGAAATAGGGGGAGATAAGCATTCATATCTGCAGTGGTAGCTAATTCTGCCTAACTAACAGTATGTGCTTAAGTGGGTGAATGGAGAATAATAAATGCTTCTCAAAATGAACCTTCAGCAAACTTATAGTCTTCAACGGGGAGACAATCTCCAAAGGGGAGAAAACTCACTAACATATCGTAACTCCTGGTCAGATACCGGTATTTCGAAATCTGATTGTTCTCCTCAGTGACCTCGGAAAGTGGTAACTTGACTCATCTGCCTTTCAGGTTTTAAGCAGGATGCTATCCCAGAAAACGGCTGGTGTGCAATACCATAGTATGATTGTTGAATTTTCAAAAAACCAACCAAAGGTGCCACCTAAGAAGCAAAAGAAAATCATAAAACAGCAAAATAAGCTACATTTTCTTGTGAAAAGTATATATGTATATATAAGCAAAGTGATGTTCAGGCTCAGTATGATCTTCTCTATGCTGTCTGGCACTGGAGGCGATGGCTAAGGGATGTCCACCTGCCTCTATCTGCTGCTGTTCTGGGGGCCGTCTCAAGTCACCCCTTTGCCTTTTCTCTGTCGGGACTGTTTAGCTCCAGATTTCTTTGGGACGTCCTGGGTTTCTTCCTGGGGTGTCGTGCGTAGAGCTGTTCTGGCTGGTGGGTTGGGGGGTATGGGACAAATGTGTCCCAACCATCTCCACCGGCGCACCAAAATGGGCCTTGATGTGTTCAACTGGAACCAAACACTACCAGAGCCTTTGTGTAAGGTGGATCAATGCATGGCTGCATATCAACCATTTTCCAAAGTATGCCCAATAGCTCAGATTTCAACAGATAGTTTCTCAAGCTGACGGTAAAACTCTAAGCCAACCCCGAAAAGTTATCCTTTACTACCCCTCTGTCGTGAAAATGCTTCTTTCAAACGTGAAGGGAAAGAATGGGGAAAGATCCCCTTCGTAACCCCTTCGTGTAAAAGAGCTCCTTTCTGTCAAAATACTAAACTGACATATTGACTTTGAATGGTTTTCCATGTTCTCTTGTCAATATTTTCTGTGACCAAAAAGTCCTTGATATCGATTTGATTAAAAAACATAATGAAGCAATCCTACAGGAGGGAGGGAGAGGGGAAGGAAAGATCATCTTTCCCAGTTTTGTCACAGAAATATGGAGAGGGACATGACCAGGTAACACACACCGTCGTTAAATTTCAGTAAGTCAGCTCCAACATTTTGACCAAACAAAACTTTTCATGGAAGGGGTATGAAAGGAAATCTTTCCCCACTCTTTCCTCGTCTGATACAGAAGGGAACACAATGGACTGACGACATTGATTCCGCTTCCTGCTCGAAGATACGGATTTGAAACTTGACTGAATTTACCCGTTTGCTGGTGAATTCCCTATTTCAGTGCTCTAAATTTCGTGATCGATTTGAATGATAACTTGGAGTATTAGCCTAAACAATGGGAAATCAATGACATCAGTGAATGACTTCTTTCTGTCAAATATCAAAGTGGATTAATTCAGCTGATGGTCATTGCTGATATCGAGTGGAGACAGAGTATATTTCCAGAATTTCACGATGAGGCAAGCCTCTGATACAGATGTTCAGCTATATACGCTG
>CM065719.1:19529461-19541961 GCA_033310375.1 Conus canariensis | reverse complement strand
TCACACACTGCGTGTGCACACACTCCCGCTCGCACATGCTCTCGAGAGACATGGATCCAATTTTCAAAAGGCAAGGAATTTATGGTTCAGTTGATTGATCAGTGAACCACAGTACTGAACTATCGGCAGTGGTGAGTTGACAGTTTAGAAGTGTGTCTGCCTCGCTAGCCTGTACCTAAATAGCTTTCAGGTCTTGTCTTGTCCGTCTCTTTTTCTTCCTACCTTTTCAAATACTGGCTGGCTGGATGACCTGTTAGTCGGTCAGGCATTCAGTCTGTCCCTGCTTGTCTGTCTGCCTGTCTGCCTGTCTGTCTGTCTGTCTGTCTGTCTGTCTCTCCTCTCTCTCTCTCTCTCTCTCTCTCATTCTGTGTGTGTGTGTGTGTGTGTGTGTGTGTGTGTGTGTGTGTGTGGGTGTGTGTGGGTGTGGGTGTGCACATCTAGGTGTGTATTTCTGTGCCCCCCCCCCCCTCTCTCTCTCTTCTCCTTCGTGCAGTATGTGATAGAGACAGATAGATGGAGAGGAGAAGGGTGGGGAGAGAAAGAAATAGACAGAAGGACAGAAACAAATGGAGAAACATGCAGACAAAATCAAATCACTAAAACAAAGAAAAGGAGAGAGAATACACTTAGGCTCATGCACAATACATTTGATGCATTAGGTACGTGCGTGCCCAGGTGCATGCACACACATTTGTGTGTGAGTGTGTGTGTGTGTGTGTGTGTGTGTGTGTGTGGTGTGTGTGTGTGTGTGTGTGTTGTGTGTGTGCGCGCGCAGTCGCGCGCACGCGTGTCGGTGCAGATGCACATGTAATTCCAAGGCTGCTCTTGAAAACTCTCAAACCTCTATTTCCTCTGTTCCAATTGATTGGTCTGAGCTGTTCTGAAATGGCAAAACTTCAGAGTGAAATACAAGTTCAATTGTGCTGGTGTAAGAGCAGATCTTGGAAAGTCTGAGGTTGGTGGAGATTTAGCGATGGAGGGGAGTAGGGGGAATGGTAGGGGAACAGTAGAGGGGGAAGGTGTTCTTAGGTGGTTTGAGTGTGGACGAATAAACTGAGCGTGTGCTTCAGTAGGTGCGCGCACACACACGGACACACACATGCACGCACACGCCACATACACACACACACACACACACACACACTCACACACACACACACACACACACACACACACACAAACACACACGTGCACAAATCCAACCTGGCACACACGCACGCAACACACAACACACACACGCGCGTGTGCGCGCGCGCGTGCGCGCGCGCACACACACGCACACACGCTACACACGCAACACTCAGCCAAAAGATATTCCTTCACGCATTGCCCACTTTAAAAGAGGAAAAGAGACGCCGACTGGATGCCTTGGGACAGAGGCCGATCGTTGCTTGGCAACGACAGTTGTGAAGATGAAGTTTAGCCAGAAACTCATTGAAAAAATTTCTCAGGGTTGAAGAGACCCCGAGGGATAGGAGGTCTAATCTTAAAATTTACTGAGGTGTAGAAAGGGGTGGTGAATAGGGGGAGGGCAGAGTGAAAACATCCTCTGGTGTACACACACACACACACACACACATGCATGCATGCACACATGCATGTACGCGTATGCATGCACATGCACGAAAGCGTGTGAAGTCTAATCTCTGAAGCAATAATCTACCTCATTCACACGCGTGACGTAGCTTGGTCGTTTTGGACCAAAAATGAAATATCCACAAATAAAAATGCAAGCAAGTTGACACCCTCTCTCTCTCTCTCTCTCTCTCAGCCAAGCGGAAATGGTGACATCATGTTAACACCCCTCTCCCCATCACCACTCTGCTCTCCTCCCTGATCCTTATCAAGCCTTTCACGGGGGAAGGAGGAGTGTACGGATAAGGGCGGGGAAGGAAAGAAAAGCCATAAAGAAGAAAAAGGAGAAAACAAAGGTTGCAGGGAAGTGGGGGGGGGGGGGGGGGGGGGGGGACTGTGTCAAGAGAATAGCAGGAACTTTAAGAGCGAAAGGAGTGGTGGTGGGGCGGGGGGAGGGGGAAGTTGAGATGGGTTTCAGAACAACCATAGGCTTTGTTGGTTCACTTCACACACACACACACACACACACACACACACACACCACACACACTCACACACACACACATACACACACACATACACACACTCACACAAACGCGTGCTCGCGCACGCACACAGACTCACATGCGCACACACACACACACACACAACACACACACACACGCACACATACACACACACACACACATACACACATGCACACACACACACACATACACACACACTCACGCATGCACACACACACACACTCATGCATGACACACACACACACACACACTCATGCATGCACACACACACACACGTACATGCACACACACACACACACACACACACACACACACACACACACAAACACACACATGCAAGCACGCACACAGACACACAGACACACACACACACACACACGCGCGCGCGCGCGCGCGAGCGCGCATACACACTGCGTGTGCACGCACTCCCACTCGCACATGTTCTTGAGAGACATGGATCCAGTTTTCAAAAGGCAAGGAATTTATGGTTCACAGTATTGATCAGTGAACCACAGTACTGAACTATCGGCAGTGGCGAGTTGACAGTCTAGAAGTGTGTCTGCCTCGCTAGTTTGCACCTAAACGCCTTTCAGGTCTTGTCTTGTCCGTCTCCTTTTCTTCCTACCTTTTCAAATACTGGTTGGCTGGATGACCTGTTAGTCGGTCAGGCAGTCAGTCTGTCCCTGCTTGTCTGTCTGTCTGTCTGTCTGTCTGTCTGTCCGTCTCTCTCTCTCTCTCTCTCTCTCTCTCTCTCTCTCTCTCTCTCTCTCTCTCTCGTCTGTCTCTGTTTGTTTGTGTGTAACGGGGAGGAAAAAGGGAAAAGGCGGGGAAGAAGGATTTTGATTAAAAAACAAACAAACAAATTGGAAATGGATGCCTATCTAAATACAAACTCCCACTCGATTCATACTCTCAAATAAACAAAATTCCAATGAACAGTCACATACTAATTTATTCATTCATCCAGCAACAGTTTCATTTTTATAAAAACGACGCATCAAATATTCTGTCTCACCCTACTGTACTACACTCAGTCGCACCGTACATTCATACAACGTTATTCTGATGGTCAGTACTCGGACTCCGGAACAAAGTCAGAATCACCAGTCTCTTCGGAACTTTAAATCGTTTTTTTCTTCTTTTCCTTGTATTCAGGTCCTCATCCTAGATTTGTTGCTTCAGGAACTCCCCACAGTCCCATTCTTGTCCCTTCAACGTAGCATCCCGTGAAAAGAATACCCCCCCCCCCCCCCCCCCCCCCCCCCCCCCCCCCAAAAAAAAAATCGATCCAACCTCTATACGACGCGTCCAGACACAGTGGGCTGGGCAGATCCGACTCCGCTCTCCGGCCCTCAAATCCGGTCAGCAGCACCTCGATAGATCCAGCCAATGCACAGCCCCAAGGATATAGCTGACTGTCTCAGACGAACTATTTACAGGTTACAGACGTGGGAAGCAAACCGGACGAACACTCCACTAGAATAACCACTTCTTCAGGCCGTTGTAAAGATCCACAGGAACGAGGAGACACAGAACACCGTCCCTCAGACGAACAATTTACAGGTTACAAGAGCCTCACGGTCACGTCAGCCATTTCTCCAAACGGCTCCACAGACGTGGGAGGCAAACCGGACGAACACTCCACTAGGATCACCACCTCTTCAGGCAGCTGTAGAGATCCACAGGAACACGGATACACATAACACCGTCCCTCAGATACCTAATATCTAGAATTTAGGGACCCCAGCTCAGAGAGCCAGCTCATAGAAACAGCAGATCAACAAGCCTAGCTTGTAACCCTCGCCATACCGCGGTTACTATCCTCGTAGTTAAGTGACGTGTTATCTTAATAATTACGTCGCTACCAAGATGCGTAATTCTAGTACTACACTCAACATACCAAGAGATAATCTTGAACACCAGGCAACCACAAAATAAACATGGGACAAATATTTAGACAATCAGCTCTATACCTTTGGGTTACCAATAGTTAATAACCACATTTATTTTGCCGTGACACACACACATTCTCTCTCTCTCTCTCTCTCTTTCAAATTTAGCTTGAAGTTCACAAACGTGCCAAGGACAGGCTACACCTTGCAACAAAACGTGCACTGTCCCAGACATGGTCACTGATGGTCAACAAATGATATCACTGAAAGCTGGCTGACTATCAGGTCTCATACTTCCACAGGGCACTAATTAAAGCATTAATTAACAAAAACATCGAATTTCCAACAAATCCAAACGAAAAAAACTTGCTTGATGTCGCACCAAAGAGACCATTACACCACATTTTTGGTGTGCGTGCGTGTGTGTGTGTGTGTGTGTGTGTGTGTGTGTGTGTGTGTGTGTGTGTGTGTCTTTCTCTCTCTCTCTCTCTCTCTCTCCCCTCTCTCTCTCTCTCTCTCGTGTGTGTGTGTGTGTGTGTGTGTGTGTGTGTGTGTGTGTGTGTGTGTGTGTGTGTGTGTGTGATACATTGCTGAATAGCGATAATTTAAAAGTACCTACATTGTATCGACATTTGTATTGATCAAACGTTTCGCTACGTGTGTGTGTGTGTGTGTTGTGTGTGTGTGTGTGTTGTGTGTGTGTGTGTGTGTGTGTGTGTGTGTGTTTCATCACAGACGACCCTCTCTCCACCTGGTATCGCACAATTCTTCGCCCACATTTAGGAGATGGTGTGGTGCGACAAAGATACGCCTACCAAGACAGGCTGGCACAGCGGGAGCTGGCACAGGTGGCACAGGTGCGTGGTTTCATTGTCGTAAACTTCACACATCTCTTTCACCCCTGGTTAAGAAGAGCAATACAATTTTCAAGGCCGCCTATCATAGGATTTACATTACTCCCATGTTTTCAGCCAAAGTATTAAAGATTTCTTAGCCACGTGTGTGTGTGTTGTGTGGGTGTGTGGGGTGTGGTGTGTGTGTGTGTGTGTGTTGTGTGTGTGTGTGTGTGTGGGGGTGTGTGCTGTGTGTTGTGCTGCGGTGTGTGTGTGTGGCGTGTGGCGTGCGTGCGTGTGTGAACGAGCAAGAGGAGACTAATATACAAAACAGACAGTAAGCAGGAAGTGGAGGAGGGAGTGGGTTGGAGAAACACTGAGAGAGATATCCAGATGGAAGGATAGGTAGTGTACCATTTTAGAATGGTGTTAACTTCAATGTTGTTTCTGTCTTAGAGCCACTGAGGGAGAAATTCTCGGATCTGGAAGCGATAGTTGCATGCAATGAGCATCATTTCTTTTTAATGTCTAACCATGTTTGGACAAGTAAAATGACCAAAGCAAACAACACAAACTGGCTGGGGTTGGGGGGTTAGAGGATCGGAGAGTGGGGAACATGAAAAGTATGGTCAAATCATTAAACAGAGTTTGAATACAAATAAAGAAGTCGACAAAACCAAAGAGGCAGACAGACTGACTTCAAATAAACACACACCACCCACACACACACACTCACACACACACACACACCACACAAACACACACACACACACACAATATATATATATATATATATATATATATATATATATGGAGAGAGAGAGAGTTAATTCGTAAAAGGTCATGACCCCTTACGAAGTAAAAAGAAAATAGCAAGACCACACAAAGACTGATACCTTGACATATTGGGATGACAACATAAAGAAACAAAACAAAACCAGAATAAATTATGTATATAACCTTATTACGTAACTAGTTCAAGACAGCAGAGAGACAGACAGACAGACAGACTGACAGAGACAGACAGACAGACAGACAGACAGACAAAGAAAAACAGACAGAAACAGTCAGAGGCAGACAGACAGACACAGTGACAGAGACAGAAGTACAGAAAGAGATTGAGCTACAAAGAGAGAGGGACAGAGATAGAGACAGCATTTCTGAAGACTGCCACCTTAATGGTGGGATTAAAAAGATTCTCGTGCGCAATACTCTCAACAATCGAACGGCCGAGGAAAGAAGAAGAGAGAAGAAAGAAGAAAGAAGAAAAAAGTAAAACAGCAACATCATCAACAACAACAGCAACAACAACAACAACATTGAGAACAACGAGAAGAAGAAGAACAGCAACAACAACAACAACAATAACTACACTACTACTACTACTACTGAAGAACGAGAACAAGAACAAAGAAGAGAAGAGGAGAGAGAGAGAGAGAGAGAGAGAGAGAGAGAGAGAGAGAGAGAGAGACAGACAGACAGACAGACAGACAGACAGACAGACAGACAGACAGACAGAGACACTGAGTGGGTGTGAGCTTTGAGCTGCTCAAGATCAATGCTACGAAATGAAGACTCGTCTTTTTTATTATCTCCTCTGTAGCCTATATTTCTCTTCTTCTTTCTTTTTTCCCCCTTTACCTACATGCAACAACCGCTTTCTACCCGTCAATGCCAGTCTATAACACCTGAAACTGAGCTGTCTGGAGGATTTCCCCTGTAAACGAAAGCCGTACAAATAAGCTTATTCATCACAAACTGCTGAATGCTCACACAATGTCTTTTTGTTTCTTCCACACATTCTCATTCATTTATTCATTCATTCATTCATCCGTCTACCCACTCTTTCTGTTTCACTTTCTTTTGTTGTTGTTGTTGTTGTTGTTGTTGTTGTTGTTGTTTTTGGGGGGTAGATAGATTTGATTACTCAGACTTGTCACATGCAACAACAGGTACAAATAAACAAGACTCACAACCTGACACAATACCAAGCTTTGACAAAGGAGTTTTTGTCATTTCTGAAGTAACCTCTTTCATTCATTCATTCAATGACCATAACAATGCGTGACTGAACAGAAGCTTTCTACTGTTGACTTTTAAAGAGTGTGGTTTAGGGTGGTGTGGGTTGCTTCTATTTAAGAAAGTCGTACAAGGCTGTGGTATCTTTTAGAGTGCAAGCGTTGCTTAGGTGGTCGGTCAATACGTACTTGCTGCCTCCTCTATCCTCTTTCCCCTCGCTCCCCTTTGCCACACGAATCGACTTTGACACACTTCTGATCGAGCGTGGTCGCCAAGTACAGCGTAGGCGGATTAACAGAACTCCACCCTGATTTGCCAGCATGATGTTCATGGTGGAAAATGTGCAACTGTTCTCTGATAGCGAATACAGATCAATACTAGGGAAACCATACCCCATACCTTACAGTCATCTGAGTCGAGTCTAAAGCATCAGCACCTTGGCGCACCCACATTGAATCGACACCATCGTTCAAGGTGAACCTGAGTGGGGGATTGATTCGTCGATTAGATAAAAAGAGTCTCAAGAGTCAATTCTTTGCCTTTTCTCTCTCTTGACTGTACTGCTCCAGATTTCTTTGGGTCGTCCTTGGGGTTCTTTTTTCCCCGGGGGTGTCAAGCGTAGAGCTGTTTTGAGGCAGTGTGTGGGATGGCATGAGATCCATGTGTCCCAGCCATGCCTGAAGTGTCTCTTTTATCATTATCGTTCCTGCCTGACTTCGGAGGTCTGCGATGTAGATAGTATGCGGAGTGATGTACCCACCGTTCGATGCGTTCAACCACGACCGAAACTCCTGTTAATTTGCAAATTATGTTCAATAGCTCAGAGTTCAACAGATAATCCCTCAATAATAATAAAAACTCCCGAAAGATTTCATTTCTTTACCCTTCACGTAGAATCATTTATTTCCACCAAACACCAAGGAAAGGTTTGGAAAGATCCCCTGTTGTACCTCCGTCCTGTACAAGAGCTGCTTTCTGTCAAAGTACTGAGGTTGATTTATAAAGCTTTCATGGAACTGAATATTCTCTTCTCAATGTATTCTCCTACAAAAAGTCCTTGATAATTGTCAGAAGATGTAAGCATGTGTATAGCGGGAGGGTACGAAAGACAATCTTTCCCAGTTTGTTAGCAGAAATTATGGAGAACGCTCTGACATGACAAGGGAACAGACTCAAATCATTGAATTCCAGTAAGTCAGCTTCAATATTTTGACCGATAAAAAGCTTTTTAGATTTAGATTTAGAGTGGGTCCGGGTACGAAAGAAAATAATTCTTATTGTTTCCCCTTCTATTCCCGTTTCTGATACTGAAGAGAATACATCGAACAGAAGATAGTGATGCCGACCTCAGCTCGAATGATATGGCGTTTGACGCTTGCTGAATTGATTCATGTGTCAGTAATATCCCTATTTCAATACTACTAAATCCCGTGACCGATCTAAATGGTTACTTCTGGTCTGAGCAATGTTATCGTGACATAACTCATACCACATTGTATGACTTCTTTCGGTCAAATATCAAAGTCGATTTTACTCATTTAGTAGTCACCTAGTGACATTTGGCGGAGACCAGAGAGCATCTTTCCTGAATGTCACGACTAGGGAACCGTCTGATATGAACGTCCAGAGTGGCGACGGCGGGCGGAGGGAAAATCATTGTTATGAATCGAGTGTGATATATAAACAAGCTGCGTGTGTGTGTGTGTATATATATTATATAATATTATATATATTATATGTGTGTGTGTGTGTGTGTGTGTGTGTGTGTGTGTGTGTGTGTGTGTGTGTTGTGTGTGTGTGTGTGTGTGTGTGTGTGTGTGTGTGTGTGTGTGTGTGTGCCACACATCATACTATCTTACAAGAAATATTCAACAACAACAACAACAATCGTTAACCGTGACAACATTGTTCTGGTAATTCGTTTTGACATCTGGCCGACATCAGGCAAACGAGGTTGAATGTTAGCACTGAGCATTGTGCTTTGCATAATGAATTAAAAGATGCGACCTCTAAACCCACACAGACAGCACTCGGTTTTCCTGCCAGTTTCGATCGTGTATTGTGTCGTTAACGGGAATTCCCGTTATATTACTGATGCTACAAAGCATTTACCCACATAAATACGATGTCAAATTAATTAGGAATGAATTTTGAAGTGGATAGTAGGCCTACATCTTTTTTTTCTAGAATAACGTCGATGTAACTAGGACAAAACGGAACAAAATACATATAAAACAAAATAGAAGTTCAGTCGAGACTTACAATTCAGAACACACTTTTCAGTTTGAATCTTGTTTACAACAGAACGCGTTAACAACCCCACAATTGTGAATCCTGTCTGTGTTTTACATTTGGAGAGAGAAAGAGAGAGGGAGGGAGGGGGGGGGGGAGGAGGGAGGAGAGAGAGAGGGGGGGGGGAGGTATGTGTGATATAGTTACCGCAAAAACAATGACAGACATGCTATTGTAAATTTCAGATGTGTTGATGTGCGCAACCGATGATATGTATAAACAAAGCCAGTAATAACCCAAAACTTCGCGTCATGATAGAACTGATATAGCTAAATAGTGGAAATTATATATCACACCCTGAAGAACAACTGTTTCATCGTCGATCAAAACCACGCTGTTAAATTGAGGAAGAATAACAACAAACAAAACAACAACAACAAGAACAACAACAAGAACAACAACAACACAACAACAACAACAACAACAACAACACACACACACACACACACACACACACACACACAACACACACACACAACACAAGAGAAAAGAGAGAGGAGAGAGAGGAGAGAGAGAGAGAGAGAGAAGAGAGAGAGAGAGAGAGAGAGATCCAAACTGTTTAATTATCAAGATGAATGAGAAAGGCATTCTCTCTCTCTCTCTCTCTCTCTCTCTCTCTCTCTCTCTCTCTCTCTCTGCATTCATCACAGTCGAAGCATGGAACCGCCACCACCACCACAACCACCACCACCATTGCCATCATCATCATCATCATCATCATCTGGACTTTATCTCTGTTGACACAAGAGCCAGATTATAATTACATGTGTCACTCGGCTGAATTATTACAACGATAACGACATCCTCTCCCCATTTCGTTCTTCCCGTAACACCCCCCCCCCCTCCCTCCTGCTCCCCCCCCTCCCCCCCACCCCCACCCCCTCCCCCCCTCCTCCCCTCAGGCTGGTATCGCCATTAATGAATGCACACAGACGGCACAGGGTCGCGTGCATGCTATATAAATATTAATGAAGGAGTGGGGGCGGTATACGCGCATGCCAGAAAGATCACGATGTACTGCTCTAGAACCAGCAGGAAATGACGCCGGAAGAAGACGGGCCTAACTGATGGTCAGTTAGCTGCCACTGATAAAGCAGCGGTAGAATAAAGATGGCCGCTTGGTCTTCTCGGACGGCAGATCTCTCTGACACATACGTGTGCTGTTGCTGACGGGAACAACCGTCGTCAATGGAAACAAGACGTTTCCTGCACATAATCTGACGTTGGATTACTTAGGGATGAATACAGGTGAATGCATTTACCGCATCAAAATCGACGAGTACGTCACAAACTGGAATGAACTGAAAATTCTTAAAAATAGAAGTTCAGTCAAGACTTGATATTTCATTTACATAGATAGATAGATAGATAGATAGATATGCGCGTTTCGGTTTGCCTCCTGTTTGCGATGGAACACAGAGTAGCCTTGCTATTAAAACTGAATCCGAGGTGCTGAAAGGGCACTAAAATATCTTGACATCTAAATCATAATGCGTGTTTTTGTGTGGTTTTTTGCTTGTTTGCTTGTTTGTTCGTTTGTTTTGCTCTGTTGCTGTTTGTCCATGTGACCGTCTTGGTTGGACTTTCTTGCTCCTTATACAAATCCACGTTTCGTCTGATCTTTATGCTTAACGCTACCCCATGGCGAAGTGAAAAAATGTTGAGATTGGAAGTAGCCTAAATCAAGCGTGCCTTTGCCGTTGGTGCTCATACAGATCTAAAACACTATGCTTACTGTCAGCCTAAATATCTCGTTTGGAAGAACGTTAGACTGAAGATCTACAGGTCCCTTATTTCATTCTTTTTTTTCCCCTCTTCAAGGGATTCGAATATGGTCTGAGGCAAAGCAGGAAGAGGGATAAGGGTGGGTCGTGCGAACAGAACATTCGGAAGAATGGCATGAAACCGAATACTGATTCTGATTATTAAACTTCTTGTGGCTGAGATATATGCCAGCCTGCCAGCAGCTAGAGAGAATCTGGTTTCAGAGCCAAAGTCTTCGCCATAGACGTCGGGGCTAGGGGACTCTTAAGCTCATCAGTCTATATTGTCACGAAACAGCTCTGGTAAGAAGAGGACCAGAATATCTAAAGGCGATTGCGAAGGCAGCTGAAAAGAGTTCCGGCTGGATCTGGTCAAAGGGGAACAAAAGTGAGGTGTTTACGGCTTAAATGTCTCAGCTTAGAGCAGGTGCCCTGTAGCGATGTGAGTAAAACACCTGTCTAAACATGCAAAACTTGGAGACGCCCATCCATTCAGAAGTTGCCCGCATTGAGTGTAATGTGTTCTGGGCCAAAACCCTTGTCTGAGGGGTCTTCTCTGAAGACTTTCGGCTATCAACGTCTGCCTAGTGTATGTAATCCAAGATCGCGAAAACAACGATGCAATACAAAAATGTATGCACCCAAAAGCAGTACATAAATACATACACCCACAAGCAACACAAACATGCATACATGCACCCACAAGCAACACATACATACATCCATGCAAAGTCATGCACCCACAAGCAGCACAGAAATGCATTCACAATTACAGACACACAAACTCGTTCTCTCCCGCCTACCCTCACACCAATCCTCCCGTCATGCACACACGTACGCACTCACACCACACATGCACAATTTCCGTGTTTAATAATTAAAGCTGGTGCGGAAGGCGAGGCAGGCTCTCCCTCTCTCTCTCTCTCTCTCTCTCTCTCTCTCTCTCTCTCTCTCTCTCTCTCTCTCATGTCAGTCGAAGGCATGGATCTTCATCAGATAATATTGACTTAATGTATGTTGACACAAGAGCCAGGCTATGATTACATGTGTCACTCGGCCACATCATTAGAGCGATAGCCGCCACCATTACCCCCTCCCCCCCCCCCCCCCCCCGCCCTCCCCTTCCACCTCTCGACTCATCCCGGCCTCTTTTCCCACCCACCCCCTTACTCTCCTATCACCCTCTTCACCTTCCCTCCTCCGCCCCTCCCCTCCTTTCCTAAATATGATGGATCCATTAAATGAATGCACAGCCATGGAGTCGTGTGTTTGCTTTATGGATGTCAAAATGAAGGGGTGAAGTCGTTTGTCCCGTAGATCATGTTAGAACTGTTATTGAATGAACGGCAAAGGATGTACACTTGTCGCAGTCTTTTCTGGGCAGCCGATTCTTCATGGGTTAGATTTCTAAGATGAGTTAGCCACATTGGCTATCTTTGAATCAATGACGAAATCACACATTCGCTCTTGCCGGTGACAGCCCTGATATGGCCCTCTGCGGTCGGCTGGGCTATAAGCAACATGATCTCTCTCTCTTATTCGCTGTGTCATTCAAAACACAGCCTAATCATTTAGACAGTGGATTGATCTGATAAGGCC
>CM065719.1:19511961-19524461 GCA_033310375.1 Conus canariensis | reverse complement strand
TGCATATCTCTCTTGGCGGCCCTCACACAGCAGACGAAATGTTTTGTTCGAGAGCTACCTTCCTCCTTACCTCCCTTGATTATTTCATGTAAACTCTTTGAAATGTTAGTGTCTCAGAATTATAAAATCATTACATATACATCACTGAATTCACAAAAAATAATGTAAAATATCCGTTACAATTATATTTGACCGAAAAGCCCATAATTATTTTCTCTAAACCGATATTTTGCACAATTAATTTCAGGACCTTTTTCGACTCTTCGGCCAGACGCAGGCTCGCATGTGGTTTTGAAGCGCTAGATTTGAAGTGTGTTCTTGGAGTACTTGCTGTGTTTATTTATCATTTGGTACTGTGTTTTAAGCACCATCGGTGATTTATTTGGACAGCGAATAATTCAAACATGCCAAACAAGTGCTGTGTGCCTGGGTGTTGGGACAATTATGACAAGAATGAGAAAAAATTCTCTTTTCTTTTTCTGCTGATGCAGACGGGCGAAGTCTGACCGTGTAGAACTGCTCGCGCAAACTTCGAGCCAACTTCGAATTCTGTTGTGTGTGCTAAACATTTCAGTGAAGGCTTCATTGTAACAGTGGGCTCTGAGACAAGATCAGACGGTAGTATTCTCACTGTTAAAAGAACAAATCCAAAAATTAACTGACCAGGCCTACCCATCAATATTTCCAAACTGTCCGATATATTTGTCAGAGGAGCCGCCAACCAAGAGAAGAAACCCTCACGACAGGCGCGCTGAAGCACAACAGAGAAATGAGCGGACATTCAGTCAGTGGATGGAAGCTGACGACATCACACATTTGTCCCTAACTTTAATTCAAATTTACAGAGTGGACACTCAAGTATGGATGTAAAAGGCTGCAAGCACCACCACCACTGACACTAGTGATTGCAGCACAGACCAGTCTTATCGGAATTTCTACAGGATTAAGGACTGTTCACCTAACACAGTGCCCACCTTGGTGTCCACAGTCAGGGTTTTCGCAAAAAACAGTTGGCAAGCATTACTTGATGCTGATTGTCATCAATATGATCGTGTGTGTGTGTGTGTGTGTGTGTGTGTGTGTGTGTGTGTTGTGTGTGTGTAAAAACATGCTTGTGTGTTGTGTGTGTGTGTGTGTGTGTGTGTGTGTGTGTGTGTGTGTGTGTGTGCGTGTGTTTAAATATGCGTGCGTGCGTGTGTGTGTATTTACTTGTCAGTGCCTATGAGAAGAACATACCTACTTATGTATTTCCCTCATATACAAATATTCATCCTATAACTTTGTATTTTTTTGTGCAGGACGGGTTAAAGTGGATTTTTGGACAGAAGCCTTCTCCTGTTCTGAAATGTTGGTCACAGTTTGACACCTTCCAGTCACATTTCTCTACCAGCAGCAAGTGGGATACTGACACAATGCAACAGATGCAGCTTTTCACTGATGCTCTGCCAGACTTGCGCTCAGGCGAGAAGACTGAAGGTGAAGTTGAAGTGAAGAATTCTATACCAAAAGAAAGACTTCAGCTTTTAGTGGAACAATTGAAACTGCTTACAACACATTGCCAGTAAACAAGTACTCTTGTGAAATCTTGCTGTGGGCCTTTCAGATTTTCGCTTCAGCCCCTCAAACCTATTATTTGTTAGGAAATACCATTTTGACCCTTCATATCTGAAGAGGCTTGTTTCTGCATTTAACATCCGCAGTGGATTAAAACAAACTAACGTTCATGTACAGTGCCTGAAACTGCCAAAATCTATCTGAAAGAGAAAATCAGTGTGTTTTAATGTCAGACGAAATTCATGTAGTGCATCAGATATCTTTCAAAGCAGGCAAACTAGAAGGTTTAGCTTCTAGTTGTTCTATAGGTGTCAGTGAAGCCAGTGCAGCTCAAGTATTCACGATAGCGTCTTTGCTGTCAAAATGGACAGATGCAGCCTTTGTTCCCGTCAGAAACAGCAACGCCAGCCTGTTGTATGACATGATCCTGCAAGCTCTGGAAACGCATCACACAACAGGGCACACAGTCCCCTGTATCGTCTCGAACAGCAACGGAATCAACAGGAATGCATTCACTTCATTATGTGGGAGGGGGGGGGGACACCAGGTTCCTGTGGCAATCAGAGAGTAGTGATCGTGGACCTGGCCTGACATCGGCTCTCAGAGCTGGGCATGACCCAAAAACAATGTGATGATGGTGGTATAGACAGAACTGGGCATGACCCAAAAACGGTGCGATGGCTGTGGTATAGACCGTGGTGAGAAGGCATCCAGTTGTTGCAGACCAGCAGTGGACATTTTCTTGAGGGATTATTCCAAGACCTTTGGTGACAAGACATCTTGTACAAGCAGCCCTGGGATACTGAAGACACTTGCTAAAGGAGTATGATGTTTTTTCTTCAAGCAAGCCAAGGTAGGCAATCTATTTCCACCCAATGTTTGTGTTCGTCAACTTTATACCCCTTCCCCCCTTTCTGTACCCTCTGCCCCCCCCCTCTCTCTCTCTCCTCTCTCTCTCTCTCTCTCTCTCCCCTCACTTTCTGTTTCTAAGTGTATGTGTGGATGCGTGTTTGTGTGTGGTTAATAATTAATACCTCTCTGATTGTGTACTTTTATTTTGTTTTATACAGATTTTAATCTTAAGACTTATGCTTTCCGCTTAGCTTTCACTCTTACTTCTGTTTGGCCTGTCTCTCTTTTATTTGATACCTGTGTACGTACATGCCTGTCAGTATCAATCCCCATTAGCTCAGTCCTTCCATGTCTCCATGTGTACAATCTGTCTGTCTGTCTCTGTCTCTGTCTCTGTCTGTCTGTCTCTCTCTCTCTCTCTCTCTCTCTCTCTCTCTCTCTCTCTCTCTCCGTGTGTGTGTGTTGTGTGTGTGTGTGTGTGTGTGTGTGTGTGTGTGTGTGTGTGTGTGTGTGTGTGTATGATGATTACTATTGGGTCTAAATCAATCGATTGATTAGTAGGTCTATTAACGAGTTCAATTTGTACTATGACAACTAGCTTTCACTCTGCTAATAATCATTGTGGTATCGCTTATATTAGTCTGACTACGACACGGTAAATGAATGAACACTCTCTAGTCATGTTAAGCTATAATCCTAAATAAGTTTGCCGGAATAAAAAACAAAAAAACAACAACCGACTTTTCAGTTCAAAATATAACATGCCGTACAGCGTTCCGTACTGGTAAATACACTGCTTGTCTCTGGCGCTCATCCCCGGCTATGACGTCACTCAAGTGTGTGTCTGGTCGTCTTTTCTCGAAGGCCACGGTTGCTGGCTTTGTGGTCCGGTTTTGTGCTATAAATGAAGCGCTGTTAGCCTGAGATGTCGCAGCTCCCAGCGTGGTGGCATAGCAGGGAACACCAAAGGAGAGGTGGCAGCTCTCCTTTGAGGGACACCGATGTGAGAGGTCAGTGTCAAGCGGCGCAGCGAACCCTCGAGCCGTGTGGGTGACGGCGGGTCTAGCCTGTGTCGCCGGGGAACGACTCCTGGAGATGTGGAACGATCGGCAATGGAGCGCTTCCTGACTACGATTACCGTGGCCTGGGATACCATGCTTTCCAGCCGGGCACGGGGGCACCCCTCACGGGGTTGGGATGAAAAATTGCCCTTTCGGCCGTAATATACGTGGACCATAGAATAGAAGGGACTCGTGCGGCGCTCCACTGATATTCGTCCTGCTCCCTCTTTGAGGCGGCCTCAACGGCACAGGACCATCGCCACCCGAGCATGAAGAAGGCCGTCTGGTGGCCCTGAAGACAGGCCTTTTGAGGGGGAAGATGCGAAGTACACCGACGCCCATAGTCGGCCGACCAACGCCTGAATGTGAATCCAAGTTCACAAGGAACCAGAGCTCAGAGAGCGACAGACGACGGCCCCCAAACGGAACCAGACCCACTATTGCCAACGACAACTGCCACAAAGTATGCAGTCTGGGAAACCTTGTCCTTAAGGACCTCCGGCCACTAGGACGTGAACATCACCTTTCATGGATTCTTGAGATGTTCGTTGTCTTCGTCGTCGTCGTCGTTCGTGGACCATTCCTGCTGGGAGGTGGCATTACCAGCAGAAGACGCCTAGGTAGCAGACAGGCGCGGGGCGGCGCTGACCACCTTCCTCGCATCAGCAGTGACTACAGGACCAGCCTGGGACCCTCTAGAGGCTGTGGGGCAGTTTGACGACGTGGCGCTGCCATTCTGTGACTTCACCACTGGCCTGCACGACCACAGGGTCCTCCCTTTGGTGGTGGGGAAGGGTGGGACCGTCCTCCACGGGCGCAAAGTGGACACCGATCTACGTGCAGCGGCTTGGCGACTCCTGTCCTACACGAGCGTAAGAGATTCAAGCACGTGTGGTACTGACTCTACTGCAGAAACTGGTGATGTAAAGGAAAATGTGGAATCTTTTCAACGAAACAACTTTTACACACAAGTATTGGCAAGTGTGCATGAGAGAGGCAAGAAACTGAACTGTCTTCTCCGTGCCTTCAATGAAGTCAAGCAAATCACCTGCAGCAGAGATGTTGACAATGGTGATCTTCAACAGGACCCATCTTGACTATTGTGATGTGGCGTTTTGATTATGTGTGGAACCACGCCTCTCACTGCGTAAGATGCCAGTGTGTCTATTTATAGATTAGAAGCGCGATATGGAATCCATGTCTCGAAAAATTGTTGTCAAAGGCCAGTTGTTCTGTTTTATTGCCGACAAACGTTTTTGTACGTGCCTCCCTCCCCTTCCCATTCTCCCCTCCCCATCCCTTCACGTCATCCCCCATGTCCCTTCCCGTCCCTCCCCTTGCCCCTAACACCTTCCTTACAAGTCTTTTTTTGTGTCAAATGATTCTTTTTATTGAATGGTCCGTTTTTAGAGAAACATGATGCGTTTTTTTTTCTTTGTTTGTTTGTTTGTTTGTTTTTTAATCTCTTTTTTAATCGGAAAGGGGGGAAGGATGTTGGAGAGAGAGGGGGGGTGGGGGGATAAGATTGTGAGAAGAAGAGGGTTAAAAGTGTGAGAAAGTAAGGAATGGAGGGGATGATGATGATGGTGATGATGATGATGATGATGATGATGATGAGAGAGAGAGAGAGAGAGAGAGAGAGAGAGAGAGAGAGAGAGAGAGAGAGAGAGAGAGAGTGTGTACTTAACAAGTACTCAAGTCGTTTCATCACAAAGGGGAGCAAAGTACAACACCCTTGCTTGAACAGCATCGAAGGAGTTGCCTCCCGTTAACACACACACGCACCACACACACACACACACACACACACACTCTCTCTCTCTCTCTCTCTCGCTCTCTCTCTCGCTCTCTCTCTTTCACACACACACAAACACTTTGACCTGTGTATGTTCATTCACATTGTTTATTTTATCTCACAAAGAATAAACCCAGGACCAAAACGTAAATTGGACAAACTCTTTCCAATACAATCTATCGGTACAAAAATTGCTCTGTCGTTGTGAGAAATAATTATGTATATCAAAATGCACATAAACAAAAGAAAAGCAGTTTTTGTTTAAAACTCACGTGCCGATAGTCGAATGTTACAACATTGTCTTTGTTTGCAGTGATCATCAGCTACTGGACATATCATTCAACACAAATACAAAGCGAAAGGAGGAGCAAGGGTGTTTCACACGCGTTTTTTCAATGGCCAAATAAAATGAAATTGTATTTGTTTCCTTTTGTCATTCATGTTTTGCCTTTTTAACGTTCAGTTTTGAAACATTTGCTGAACCTACCACAAGTAATCGGGTTGATTTTGTATTAATATATCCTCGTCTGAGAACCTACGTCTTTGAAACTTAGACACTGAAACATGCATCGTTTCAAGGAATCAAACCTCTAAGCTTCACTTTAACGGTTAGTTCGTGTCCCCAGCAGAACAAGATTAAATCTTGCCAACGACTGACTGCAAGAGCATATTCACCGCCGGTTATGAACATCAACATCGTTCAAGTAAAAAACATGGAACTGGTCTGTCTTCTGCCTCTGGAATGTCTTGGGTATTGTTCTGTCACCGGAATTGTGAGTGTTAGAGTAGCCTGATACTGCCGGGGCGAACAGTTTAGACAATTCGCTTCGGACCACCTATCATGGAGATTTTAATAAACCTCACCCCCCACCATCCGCCCCGCCCTCATTCTCTCTCTCTCTCTCCTCTCTCTCTCTCTCTCTCTCTCTCTCTCTCTCTCTCTCTCTCTCCTGTCCCCCCGCCCTCTCTCTCTCTTCTCTCTTCTCTGCTGTCTCTCTCTCTCTCTCTCATGGGTTTTTATAACATCAGATAAAAACTTAAACATCTTGAAAACTTACTTTGTTTGACATACAAAAATCTTAAAACAAGCTGGTGGCAAATTTCAGAAATATGATTAGTAACTCAATGAACCTTTATCCATAAATCTTTATCTGCTATATTCATGTATATTTTTTTGCCACTCACTTGAAAACAACGGTAGACAATGTGACAATCCAAATGAAATTCGTAACTTCACAACACAAGCCTGAGCAAGAAGTTGGCTCCTTGAACCGCCCACATACAGCACTCACTGTTCTGAATTCTCTAATGCAATTTATTCTGTGGTTCTCGTTCAGAGAATTGTGTCTGTAAACAGCAAAAAGCTGACAATAAAGACTTCTGCCTGGCATACAAACACGTACAGTAATCCTTTTCCAAAACAAAATCAAGCACACTAAAGCAAACACTGTGACCATACCTTTCTTTTCGTGGTGGCGGGGATTAGGATAGGGTGAGTTGATTCTAAACAAAGGGAGGGAGGCGGAGTTAGACGGTTCTTTACATAATATTTTCAGTTGATGCTTTGATCGGTTTGTATTTCTTCTGTAATTCAAAAGTGTGTCAGCTAACATAACATTCCTCTGCAAAGCCATTGAAATCATCACGTGCTGAAACCAGTCAGATCAGCTAAAAAAAAGTACCATGAGGAAATCAACACGAGCTTGCGCCGGTTCAATGTTTTGGGTGAATCGTTAGTGATATCACTGAGTATCCAGAACAGTATGTACATGAAGACTTTGGGTGAGTGTCGCAGTCTGCGGAAAGTCGATGGGAACACACCACGAACATAACTTCTGTAGATCCACATTCTGTCGCTGAGACAGTTCTCCAGCCCTAACCGAAAACATACCCCGGCTATCTTTTTTTTCCTGATGGAAACATTCATTAGCAACAACAAAAAACAAAACAAAATCAAAAACAAACAAACAAAAAAATGACAGTGTCTTTAATGATTAGGAATCGAAGACATGATGAGTTGAAAAGTATCAACCATTCAGCCGCGCAAACAGATGTCAACAGAGGCTTCGGTCAGTCATTCCGTATGAAACATGCCTGGAGATGTAAAACAGGGTGGTCAGCCTTCCAAATTCGAGGGGACTCGTGTGCCAGTTCTGATTTCCTGTGCAAACATCCGACTCTCTTTACTTCTTATTCTTTGCCGCCCAGCCAGTCGCAAAGTGATCTCAGAACTGAAAGGGCATAGAAATGAACACACCTCGCTCCGGAAAGAAATTCGAATTTTTAAGACTGACTTTCAAACACATTGATTATCCACATAAACAGATTGGTAAGAGCCAGTTTATCGAGGTCCAAAGTGAAATGACTGCGGGTGGGAGATGGAGCCAAAATAAAAGGTTTGAGACAGTAAGAATGCCGTGGGCTCCTTCTACCAATCAGAGGAGTCACTATTGTTGGTGTATAGCGCCAAAGAAGAATAGCTAAACATATCTCGCAAAGATTTTCTGCTTGACTTCCAGCGCTTTTTGACAATTTCTATCTTGTTTTCATATCAAAGACGAAGTGAATTTAAAACGGAAAGAAACTAAATAAGACTCTCGGCTAACAGACTACGTCTCCGGGTTGGTTTGTTTTTCATCTCTGTCGTTTATTTTCAAATAGTGTTATAATGTCGAGTTAAGTGGTCATCCAGTTCTGTTAACATCCTTCTGATTGGGAGGGAGGGACCTCGGCGATATCCTGTTACTCTGGCTCCCCAGATGAATGGTTCTAAATTGTCTATGTTGCCTGCGGGACTCGGGGGGGGGGGGGGGGGGGGGGGGAACGCGTTCTGTTTGTCTGGTACTGTGTGCAGTTCATTGGCCTGGCAGACCACAGACCCTCTTTTGGTCTCCAACCTCATCAATTCAAGATTTGAATTTTATCAAACAAAGGCAGGTGTCTTTTTTCTCATAAATATGAATGCTGTCTCTGGTGGAATTAAAAAAAAACTTCCATAAAACATCTATAAATTTTTATCTCGTGTCCGCCAAAAAATTCCTGCACTGAATGAGAAAACGGTGTTTAACACTAAGAGATTCATTCTAAATCTCTTCAGACGCAAAAAAAAAAAAGAAAAGAAAAGAAAAGAGAGATAAAAATGGCCTGGTGTACCTAAGAGTGATGAAGTTCAAGTCCTGAGAGATGGAAAGAGAGTTCGCGACATGCTGGCCTGACCATTCCGTTCCTTGCGCCAACAATTCTTTCCTCCACTTATCGAACTTTCGATTTGACGCCAACATGGGAGACAAAAAACGCCGGTGACGTTTCTTCTGAGTCATGACTTGTATGCTGCATTCGAAGCCGGAGGCAGCCGGTCTGCGATGGTAACAGTCATGAAGAAGCCGTGGAACTGACAAACCAGTGATGAGCGCAGAACAGAGACACAGAACAACGCGAGTTACAGTGTCGCGGTCTTGCGAGCGGTGTCCCGAGTCCAGGCATAGACAGGGCAGCGTACATCATATGACATGTACAGGACAGGGCGAGTCACAGCACAGGCCAAGGACTGGATGATGAGTCACCGAAGAAATACAGGACAGGGCTGGTCTAGAAGAGGCAGCTGGTGTAGGGTAGGTCACAGGAAAGGCACAGAACTGCGTTAGAACTGTACAGAAGAGGTACAGGGCGGTGTGGGTTACAGGAGAGGTACAGAGGTACAGGGCAGTGTGGGTTACAGAAGAGGTACAGGGCGGTGTGGGTTACAGGAGAGGTACAGGGCGGTGTGGGTTGCAAGAGAGGTACAGAGGTACAGGGCAGTGTGGGTTACAGGAGAGGCACAGGGCAGTGTGGTGTTACAGGGAGGTACAGGGCAGTGTGGGCTACAGGAGGGTACAGGGCAGTGTGGGTTACAGGCGAGGTACAGGGCAGTGTGGGTTACAGGAGAGGTACAGGGCAGTGTGGGTTACAGGAGAGGTACAGGGCAGTGTGGGCTACAGGAGAGGAACAGGGCAGTGTGGTTACAGGAGGGGTACAGGGCAGTGTGGGTTACAGGAGAGGTACAGGGCAGTGTGGGTTACAGGAGAGGTACAGACCAGTGTGGGTTACAGGAGGGGTACAGGGCAGTGTGGGTTACAGGCGAGGTACAGGGCATTGTGGGTCATAGGAGAGGTACCGGGCAATGTGGGTTACAGGAGAGGTACAGACCAGTGTGGGTTACAGGAGATGTACAGGGCAGTATGGGTTACAGGAGAGGTACAGGGCAGTATGGGTTACAGGAGAGGTACAGGGCAGTGTGGGTCATAGGAGAGGTACAGGGCAGTGTGGGTCATAGGAGAGGTACAGGGCAGTGTGGGTCATAGGAGAGGTACAGGGCAGTGTGGGTCATAGGAGAGGTACAAGGCAGTGTGGGTCATAGGAGAGGTACAGGGCAGTGTGGGTCATAGGAGAGGTACAAGGCAGTGTGGGTCATAGGAGAGGTACAGGGCAGTGTGGGTTACAGGAGAGGTACAGGGCAGTGTGGGTTACAGGAGAGGTACAGGGCAGTGTGGGTTACAGGAGAGGTACAGGGCAGTGTGGGTTACAGGAGAGGTACAGGGCAGTGTGGGTCATAGGAGAGGTACAGGGCAGTGTGGGTTACAGGAGAGGTACAGGGCAGTGTGGGTTACAGGAGAGGTACAAGGCAGTGTGGGTCATAGGAGAGGTACAGGGCAGTGTGGGTTACAGGAGAGGTACAGGGCAGTGTGGGTCATAGGAGAGGTACAGGGCAGTGTGGGTTACAGGAGAGGAACAGGGCAGTGTGGTTACAGGAGGGGTACAGGGCAGTGTGGGTTACAGGAGAGGAACAGGGCAGTGTGGTTACAGGAGAGGTACAGACCAGTGTGGGTTACAGGAGAGGTACAGGGCAGTGTGGGTTACAGGAGAGGTACAGGGCAGTGTGGGTTACAGGAGAGGTACAGGGCAGTGTGGGTTACAGGAGAGGTACAGGGCAGTGTGGGTTACAGGAGAGGCACAGGGCAGTGTGGGTTACAGGAGAGGTACAGGGCAGTGTGGGTTACAGGAGAGGTACAGGGCAGTGTGGGTTACAGGAGAGGTGCAGGGCAGTGTGGGTTACAGGAGAGGTACAGACCAGTGTGGGTTACAGGAGATGTACAGGGCAGTATGGGTTACAGGAGAGGTACAGGGCAGTGTGGGTTACAGGAGAGGTACAGGGCAGTGTGGGTTACAGGAGAGGTACAGGGCAGTGTGGGTTACAGGAGAGGTACAGGGCAGTGTGGGTTACAGGAGAGGTACAGGGCAGTGTGGGTTACAGGAGAGGTACAAGGCAGTGTGGGTTACAGGAGAGGTACAGGGCAGTGTGGGTTACAGGAGAGGTACAAGGCAGTGTGGGTTACAGGAGAGGTACAGGGCAGTGTGGGTCATAGGAGAGGTACAGGGCAGTGTGGGTTACAGGAGAGGTACAGGGCAGTGTGGGTCATAGGAGAGGTACAGGGCAGTGTAGGTCATAGGAGAGGTGCAGGGCAGTGTGGGTCATAGGAGGGTAGAGGGCAGTGTGGGTCATAGGAGAGGTACAGTGCAGTGCGGGTTACAGGAGAGGTGCAGGGCAGTGCGGATCATAGAAAGGGAAGAGCACAGTGTGGCTCATGAGAATCGAGCGACTGTGTGAGCCACAGGAGAAACACAACAGTTTGGTTCAGAACCAAAATATGACAATCTATTTTGGTTCACAGCCAACACCTGACAATCTAAGTCACAGGAGAGAGAGAGAGAGAGAGAGAGAGAGAGAGAGAGAGAGAGAGAGAGAGAGAGAGAGACAACACAGGTTACAGGAGAGACGTCACAGTGTGGGTCCCAGGCGAGACATGGCAATGTCGAGTCACGGGAAAGACGTGAATGACAATGTGGGTGAGAGGAGGGATATGACATTGTAGGTCTCAGATGAAACAAGGCAATGTGGATCACAGAAAAGGCATGCCGATGTAGGTCGTCTGGTGAAACATGCCAACGTGGGTCACAGAAGAGGCATGACGGTGTCGTTGCCAGGAGAGACCCACAACAACAGTGTGAGGCCCAATGAAGTGAGAGGCACAGGCCTGCAGAATGCAGCTAAAACCAAGTCTAGAACCAGAGCAGACAGAGAACAGCGCGTGGGTCACGTGAGAGGCACAGGCCTGCAGAATGCAGCTAAAACCAAGTCTAGAACCAGAGCAGACAGAGAACAGCGCGTGGGTCACGTGAGAGGCACAGGCCTGCAGAATGCAGCTAAAACCAAGTCTAGAACCAGAGCAGACAGAGAACAGCGCGTGGGTCACGTGAGAGGCACAGGCCTGCAGAATGCAGCTAAAACCAAGTCTAGAACCAGAGCAGACAGAGAACAGCGCGTGGGTCACGTGAGAGGCACAGGCCTGCAGAATGCAGCTAAAACCAAGTCTAGAACCAGAGCAGACAGAGAACAGCGCGTGGGTCACGTGAGAGGCACAGTCCTGCAGGCCGAGGCGAAGGAGGTCTTGGCCAGCCACTCCTTGATGGCCGCCTGGCGGGACTTGCTCTCCGAGCTGGGGCAGGCGAACCTCGGTAGGACCAGCTCCTCCCCATCCCCCCCAGCTCCATCCCCCTCCTTCACCGTCGCCAACCTCTCGCCTTCTTCCAACCCATCCCCGGCCCCGACCTTGGAGCCCGAGGCGGTGGACTGTTTGAGAGAGCGCGGACAGCCGCCTCCGGCGCCGCCGGTCTTGGCCTTGCCTCCGTTAGGCGAGCGCTTGAGGAGCGGGTCGGCTCCCCGCTTGCTGAGGGTCAGGGTCTTCTGCTTCTCCCCGGACGGGGAGCCCACCCTGAGGAGCTGAGCCGCCGAGCCAGGCACCAGCGCCCTGGCCGCCGGGTCCTGGCTGTGGACGCTGAGTCGGTCGTCCGGGTCGTTCTGCAGGGAGAGCTCGCGCTCCGCCACGGACTCGTCGCTGGACACGGTGACGTCATCCACCCAGCAGTGGGGACGCGGCGTGAAGGAGACGCTGGACACGGACGACACCTGGGAGCGGGCGCTGTGCGGCCTGGAGGAGGTGGAGGACGGGGGTCTGGCGGGGATGGTGGGCACTGGGGACAGAGCGTTGTTCCTCGAGCGCGTGTCGGCGGGGCCTGGGGAGGGCGACTGTCTGGGCGGGGAGGGCGGGCCGGGGTCGTCGGGGACTATCTGGGGGGCTGAAATGACTGGGGAGGTCTCTCTGGCCGGGGCCTTGTCGTTGATCACCTCGACCTCTCTGCCC
>CM065719.1:19486961-19499461 GCA_033310375.1 Conus canariensis | reverse complement strand
AAGGCATAAAAAAGACATAAACGGTAGATTCACACACACACACACACACACACACACACACACACACACACACACACACACACACACACACACTATGAGCCCATATACGCTAATACGCATATTATCATACATACACATATACACGCACGCACATACGCACGCACTTGCGCATGCAAACAAAAACGCACGCACGTGCACGCACACACACATACATAATAGACACACACGCACGCGCACTTTCACGCATGGACGCACACACACGCGCATATCTATAAGCAACACACACACACACACACACACACACACACACACACACACACACACACACACACACATGCGCGCGCACGCACGCACAAGCTGATCCCTGTGCGTGACTCCAGTGACCCGTATCCGCACTCACGTCACAGCCAGAACGGATTTCAGTCTCTAACACAGTGGCGCGCTAATGGCCTTAGTCCATAAACCTTTGGACGGGTGCCAGCAGATTGTTAACCACCACGACAAACCGTTCCAAACTAGATGGCAAGCGACAATGCACTTTGTTGGCAAAACTGTCGGAAGGTTGCTGACACGTGAAACAAGCCGACAGATAATGGACAAGCATAATATTTGTTAATCACCACCATGGAAAACCAAGGTGCAAAGTGGTTGTTAAGACCATGGATACGTTCCCAGAACATACACGCACGAGCGCGCGCGTGCATACGCACACTGTCATGTAATGTAGCCTCACATGGCGACATGTGACGTTCCATCGCGTACGCCCTTATTTGTTATAAAGCATTTCCCTAGGTGGGGTAAAGAAAAGGTAAAAGAAACAATAATTCACGTGGCCTGACCAGTGTGATCGGTGTCGCTGGTGGCTATTAAAACAGTTCATTGAATGGACGGACGTTGTCCATTGGTCAGCAACCATGGGCTGGTAATGCGTAGAGTTAGACGAGTACTCACTGAACGTGTACTCAAAAGGAGCGCAGGAGGGAAAAATAAGGAATAGGAAGGAGATGGCTTGGGGACACTGACCGGACAGGTTGTTTGAAGAACGAGTTCCACCTGCAACTCACCATTACCAGGTGAGGTATAGACAGATGGGGAGAGAAAAAGAGAGAAGTTAAGAAAAGGGAAAAAGGGAAAAGAATTTAAGATTATTCAAATTTTGAAATAGATTACTTACACGGACTTCATTCGTGTTTCAGCCCTTCCCAGTGCTGTGGCAGCACCAGTTAGGCGACTGAGGCAGTCGAACAAATATTTGGGATACAGAGCTGCGGCAGCACCTAATCGTCTCCAGGGTTGGAGAATCGAGCTGTAGAAGACAACGACTGCACCAGTCGTGAGAAAACAAAGCATTTGTCATGTTGACCCATAATGACTTTTAATTGTTCCCCATTAGATTGGAACTCACTCGATATACCTATATTTTAAGCCATCTTTTTTATTCTTTCTTGAAAATATAAATATTGTATCTCCAGTGAGAAGGAGAAACCATTAAACGATGTATGTATGTATTGCTATGTATAATGAGATGAAATTTGGTCCTAGCTAGTGGATCTGGGGAATGTCTGTACCTCCACTGGAGTGGAGGAACATAAGATTGAAAAGTTTGAAGTTGATTATTGTCTAGTAAATTATTCCCCGGAGAGGAGGGGGAGAAGAAGAGTTATTGTAGTGCGCCTTCTGGTTGTTTGGAGAGATTGCGTGTGCACGGAGTGAATGCTGGGCTGAGTGCAGGCATGCATTTATGCACAGTGTGACACACACACATACGCACGCACGCAGGCATTCACACACTCACGCAGACACAGATGTAGACACAGATACACACTCAAATACGGACACACACAGACTCTCTCTCTCTCTCTCTCTCTCTCTCTCTCTCTCTCTTTCACTCACACACACACACACACACACACACACACACACACACACACACACACACACACACACACACACACAATCGACTGGGTGCAGGAATTCGTGGGCGACTACGCCCACACTGATTGACTCGCTGGCCAATAAAAGACAGTGGACAGGGCCTGTTTTCTGAACCCAAAATCTTCCGTTGGAGATACTTTTAAAGAAGTCTGCGTGCGTGCGACGGAGTGATTCTGTAGGTTCCAAGTGTTGAAATAACCACTGATCATTTTGCCGTCTTGCTTTTCTTGATCGACTACTCGGAAGAGTGGGCGATTGACTGTCTAAAGGACTGACAAGCTGATTCACTCCTTTCATTAATTCACTCGCTTGTTCATTCATTCGACACCATCCTTCATTCACAATGCTAGCACCTCATCCAAACGAAGAAAAAAGAAAGTACCCCTTGGGTGTTCTGTGTACTTCGTGTCTGCATATGTGCGTGGTGAACTGGTACCACAACCAGCAATATTTTGGAGTTACAGACATAAATGCTTGATCATGGGACTAAAACTTGCCTGTGTTCTCTATTACTAAGTCTACGCGCTTCCCCAAAACAAGATTTTTTTTTTTTTCAAAAACAGAATGAGCTTTGAAAATTGCACTAGCCGAATCAAGACTGTACAAGCTCCAAGCGCCAATAACATTAAGGAATGTGAAACAAGAAATATAATATTATAAATACAAGGAGATCATACGAATAAATGAAATACAGGCCCGCTCACGAAGACAGCAACAACGGCAATGCTAATAACACACAGACAAGAACACAACAATGGCAAACAACACACAATCAACAACAGCAGTAATGTAATTATTATCGGCAGTAATATGAACCTAACAGCAACACCAAAATCAACAACAGCAGTAATGTAATTATTATCGGCAGTAATATGAACCTAACAGCAACACCAAAATCAACAACAGCAGTAATGTAATTATTATCGGCAGTAATATGAACCTAACAGCAACACCAAAATCAAACAACAGCAGCATAACAAACAGTAGTAACTCACAAATACAAGCAGGCATGTTGAAACTGCACCAAACACGAAGGAACCCAATCCTCAGCAGCAACATCGAATATTTTGAAACAAACTCATCAAGTACAAATAAAGACGAAGGGAGGGAGCATTAGCAACATCACACACACACACACACACACACACACACACACACACACACACACACACACAACACACATACACACACACACACGCGCGCGCGCGCAATTTTAATGGCTATTCAGTATGTCATTGATACACCATTCAATTTCTATGGTGCACTCTTTTGTGTAGACTCTAAATCAGTTCTCCAAGCTTTAGAATCAACAAATCCGAAAAACCGGGCTGAAATCGTCACAGAAATTAAAATACTTATTCATGTTCTTATATCAAGGGGTATCGCAGTTGATTTTTGTTGGATCCCATCTCATTGTTCAATATCTGGAAATGAATGGGTTGATCGTACTGTTCGGGCAGGTGCAAAAAAATCTTTTAAATCCAAGGATATTCCCATTCTTTTAAGTTTACAAGGTTACTCTCTATTACAAAAAGCTTCTTTTGAAAATTTTGAAAAGATATATAAAGACTACATGCTTCCCAAAGTACATAAGCCTAACTCTTCAATAAAGTGTTGTCTAAACGCTCGATCACAATTTTTTTCAAAAAAGAACTCATTGATAGATTATACATTTTATCAAAAAAAATGTCAATAAACACCCAAAACACCGCAAAAAAATTGTTTCACTGTTTTACAGACTTAGGTTAAACGCTTTCAAAACCAAGTTCATAAAAAAACATTCAATGTGTATGCGGGGCTGTTGATAGTTGTACAATAACACATATTTTGTACTTTTGTCCTTATTTTGAATCAGCTCTATCAAAATTCAGAAAAGATGAATCTAAATGCATTTTCCAAGAACCTGTATTTCTTCTGAACTTTGTTCAGAACTTAATGATAAGTCCAGTCGGCTCGGTTTTATGATTTCTGCATATTTTAGACTGTTTTGTTTTGACTATCGCAGTTTGATTTGTTAATGTTGCTTTTTGCTAAGGACTGTTCTTATGTAGTATTTCCACTAATATTTAACACACACAGGCGCACACACACAAGCGCGCGCGCACACACACACACACACACACACACACACACACAAGCGCGCGCGCAGACACACACACACACACACACACACACACACACACACACACACACACACACACGCAAGCACGCATGCATACTCCAAACTCATACACATATACAAGTAAACGCTCACTTCCTGTCTAATATCACTTTAAAGTGAAAAGACGTTAAATCGAAACAACAACAACAACACACACGCACACGCACACGCACACACACACACACACATGTGAAATAAAACATTACAACCACAATAACGAGAACAAACAACACGAACACAATTCACATCAGTGGCAACAAGAACACAACAACAAAAATAATAACACAGTGCAACACCAACAACAAGAACACACCAACAGTTTCGGTTTCAATTTCAGTTTCATCAAGGAGGCGTCACTGCGTGAGGAGTAGTCCATATACGCTGAACCACATCCGCTAAGTTTTGAGACCACACTGCGCATGATATAAAGCTGATGGATAACAACAACAACAGCAACAACAAAAAGAGAATTCAGATCAACAAGAAAAAGACAATCAACAACAGCAAACAGAACACATTCTACAATAACAACAAGAACACAATCAACAACAGCAACAACAAAAAGAGGACGCGATCAACAACGAAAAGACAATCAACAACAACAAAAAGGACACATTCCACAACAACAACAAGAACACAATCAACAACAACAAAAGCACAATGAATAACAATAGCGACAAGAACACACTTAACAACAGTAACGATAAGACCACACAACAACAACAAAAAGACCACAGCAACAACAACAGCCCGAACAACAGTAACAACAACAACAACAAAAATCACAACAACCGCAACAAGAGGAAGAAAGCAACAAGAACAACAAAACAATCAACGACAACAACAACGAAGACACAATCAACAATGGCAGCAAGAGAAAGGAAACAACAGCAACAAAACCAACACAATCAACAACAGCGACAATGCTTTCACAGTGACAATAAACACATCCATCATCATGGATCAATAGTTAGCGTCTCCCAACTCAGAGGTACTGGGCTCACGTCCAACCACAGACATTCATGTACGATTTTTCGGCTCTGGTCGGCTCCTACTCAGAGCTGGGTGCGCCATGGTCTTAACTCAAACCAATGGGTGCGTCTTTGCCTGTAAGTTCTGTACGTTCCCGTGACCTGCTTTGGATTAAAAAAAAAAAGTTCTGTCCTTTTTCCTGGGAATTGTGTACGTTCCTGTGCCCTGCTTTTGAGGGAAAACTGTTTACATAGCAGGCCCCCTTTCTGTACATTTAGTACGTTCCTGTGCCTTGCTGTTGTCCGAAACAAGTTTATGTAGCGAGTCCCGTTCATTTAAGATCAGTACTTTGTGACCTTTTTCGAAACAGTATTAGCAGCCGGATCGACATTTTAAACACTGAAACCGCACACCCCCCCCCCCCCCCCCCCCCCCCCCCCCCCCACGCATATGAATACAGCGCGGTCCTATGACCTGCCTTTGACTGAAAACACTTTATGGACGAGACACCGTGCGGTAATTTCACTACTACTTTTCCGCTGGCTATTTGTGATTGCAACCACTGAACGCAGCCAGACGACTTTCTGTACTGTAAAGTGAGCACGTACCAGTGACTTACTTCTGACAGAAACCCGAGTCTACAGTGGAACTACATCATGTAAAGCTTTATATTTCCGACTAAAACCAGTTTATGTAGAAAGATTTCTCACGTGCATTCAGCACGCTCCTGCGACCCAATATTCACTAGAAATCAGTTGTGTCCAGACCACTTCCGGTAACTTCAGCACGTTCCTGCAACCCACTTCTGAGGGAAACGAACAGCTTCTTATGTCTTTGTTTTCCTTTTGAACGCGTTCACACCTTTTTTTGCGCTTTCCTGCCCTGTTGTCCCTGTGCTATGCTGGCGGGAGGCGCGCAGAAAACACGACACTTTTGAAGATATGTACACGGAGACATGATAGATGTTACGCAATGTCGAACGATGAAACACACTCCCGCACCCCCCCCCCTCCCCCCCCCCCCCACACACACTCCCCACCCTCTTGTCCTACTCCCTCCGCCTCAGCTATTTCTCCCCGCCCTCTCCCTGTCTAGCTTCAACGACAGACGTGGGGAACACAAGCGGGGAATGTAGCGTCCTATGGGCAAGAACTGCATGGAACAACTCTTCATGTCTCCCACTGCAAATTCGCACACAGATCCTTGCAGGAGGTATTATAAATCAAACGCTGTTTGTGCCATCGCTTAAGTTGTTTGTGCCATCTTGTAACTATGTAACTGTGTGGGAGTGTGTGTGTATGTGTGTGTGTGTGTGTGTGTGTGTGTGTGTGTGTGTGTGTGTGTGCGCGCGCGCGCGCGCGCGCGCGCGTGTGCACGAAGGAAAAGGAGGGACAAAGGAGGGGAGTGGGGGGATATGGGATGTGGGGAAGCCGATGGAGTGGAGGGGTGTAGTGGCGTTGTGTGCTGTAGAAGATGTCAGGGTGACAAATGTGGGCATTATTTATAAAAATGTTTTCAGTATTAGATATGTAGTTTTGGACATTTGTACCTGCGAATTTACAAAACGTCTGACAATGGTGACAGATACAAAACATTGAACTCCTCGGCTCTAATGCACACTAAAGTGAATCTGTTCGTTATGTCAAATGTCTGATAATGTTCAGCATAAAAATCTTTCGTCGCCAAGTTCATTAGATTCCTGTGTTATGCTGTATTGTTAATCATCCCCTTTCACTGCATACGTTTTTTGAGGGGCTGTCTCATTTCATGCACCTTCTTTGTTACATCGTTCCCAGCCTTTCCTTCTGGCTCCCCCGTACACAGCCCCATCCGTCATTGTCCTGCTGCTGTAGTAGTATGCAGTCTGTTGGAAGCAATCAGTATCGAGTCGGCAAGAGACAACTCACCAGATGAAACGTTGCATTGCTGCCAGATTATTTCGGCGATGTTCAATGGTGGGTGTCTGAACCAATAAACGCAGACCGCCACCGGCCAATCTTCGATTGACAACAACAACTGCTCCTAGCAGTGCCAGAATGAGTGAGCTTCCACCTCAAGAGGGCGCCACCACTTCCATCCAAACACAATGCCCATAAACCCACGACATTTGACTCCAACTCGCTTCGGGCGTGGACGTGAAGAAAAAGTCGAAACTGACATGATCACGACAGCAGCACATAAAGAGCGATATAATTTGATTCCTTTTTTTTGGGAGGGGATGATGATCGATGAGGATGAGGACATCGAAGATAAAGCTTTGGAGTTCTGTTCCGAGTCTACACAACATGAGGTTTTAAGCTTCCTTGTATAGATTTCATATCCGGACGTCAGCCAGCCCTGAGGGATACAGATACCTGCATTTGTCCAGAAAATTTGAGCAGCACTCCGAAGGACGCGTTCATTAAGTACATGAAACTGACTGTGCGGTTCTAGTCTTTCCAGGTGTACTCGTAGCAGACAATGTTCTGGATGGGAGCCGGATGAGGCCGAAATATTTCTGATGGGATTCGAATCTGATACCACACAACCCCCAAGACTGCCACGTTATAGACAGCGTACTTCATTTTACCATATAATGCATACATTTTCGAATGTTGTTTGCTTTTTTACTGTCCTCATATAAACGAATAAATGAGTACGATGAATGCAATTAAGGGGAGAAACTGCATTACACTGAGCTGTACATATTGCGTTGTATTGATTGATGTCACCGTCACAACAGAGTGTATGTAATGATTTACTTTACCCGTTGTAAACTCCAATAATGAATTACTAAAGACGTAGTGTACTGTTTAGTATCGTATTGCATTGTATTGTTTAAGAAATTGTGACGAAAAAGTACGGACGACATACCAGGGAGACCCATTATGATACGCACCCCAAAAACCCTAAAATTTTGAATCACAAATAAATCAACAATACTGGCCACAACAACAAGTACCGATGATGTATATGAAAATCTGTATATAGATGATCAGTCAGTACATGATTCAGTCTATCATGAGATATCCAGTCAGTTCATTCACTCATTTATTCATTTCTTCGTATGTCAGGGTTTTTTTCCGTAGGTCACCGGCTAGTCTGTCACACAGCTGTTTCCTTTTCTTTTTCTCTTGTTTCAACAACTATTCATTTATTAATTTATTTATTTATCTATTTTTTATTTTGCGCGTCCGTGTGTTTGTCAGTTATTTAGTCAGTTAAGTGGTATGTTGGCTGGTTACTTGATCGATCAATGGGACTGTTGCGGTTCACTGTTGTTTTAAAGATAATTAAATATGTTCTAAACTGATGACAAAAGGTGCACAAAAAAGCAAAAGCATAATTAACATCAACAGCAGCAGCAAAAACAACTTCAGTAACAACGATCTCTTGGACAACAATGAGGTGACAAAAAGAACTCCAACAGAAACGCCAAGCCACAACACCCTAGTGAGCAGCAGCTGAAATCTGTATAACACCGCGACCAGCACCAATAACAGAAAAAAAAAAAAAAAAACACGCAATAAAAGCACCAATAATAACAAGAAAATTAACGTCACCTTTGAAACGAAAATAACTTCAAAAGCTCTGCAATAGAAACCTTACAGAACTTCTGTTTAGAAAACTGTCAATACTGATCGACCGTCAATGAAAATAACTTCAAAAGCTCTGCAATAGAAACCTTACAGAACTTCTGTTTAGAAAACTGTCAATACTGATTGACCATCAATGAAAATAACTTCAAAAGCTCTACATTAGAAACCTTACATAGCTTTTTATTCGGAAAACTTTCACTACCGGCTGACCGTAAGTTCCAACTGTCGACGATAGCCCCCAGTGGCACTAAACAGAACCAGTGTCAACAATATCAAATACTTTTTTTGTTTGTTTGTTTTTTTGATAGCGCTATTACAAAATATCAATTACTCCATCGTAAAGAATTTCAATTACTTAAGTCAGAGCAGCAGTTAACAGTCGCAGCTTACAGTATTCAGCGTCAACAACTACAAAAACATCAGTGTTAATGCTGACAGCTTTTGCACCAGTGAAACTGGACACCAACAATTCTAGCAACGACCGTGACAACATTGACAGTAACAACATCAACAGTGATCACAGATGCAAGAAACAGTGACATCAACAACATAACGTCTTACCGGAAGCATACACGGTGGTCTTGACCACCGGTTCCCATCTGAGCATCTGACTCCATTCTGCTGTCTGGCCTCTCCCCTGACCTGGGTGACCTTGACCTCGCCGTGCTGGCCAGCAAAGGCGCCTCCTCCATCCACGCCTGTCCTTTGCCCCATCTCGGACTCCCATCCTGTGTGATGCTATCATCATCCGCAGTGACGTCAGAGGCCTCTGACGTCACGGGAATCAACATGACGAAATCAGGGGACAGAGCTCCTTCTGGGCGATCTTCTCGCGCCGTGTTGCACGGGGTGACTCCCACCCGGTATTCGCAGTTGCTCTGCTCCAGGGTGCGCTGTATATATGGGTAGGCCTTTCCGTGAGCGCCCCGAAGATGGTCGAAGCGACTGGGAGGTTCAGAATTGGGCCGTGTCCGGATGGAATTGAGAAGAAGGGGTTTGCCATTGTACAGAATGCTGCCATCTTTGGTTGGACCGTTTGTTGGGGTGGTGGGGGTTGGCGTGGGTTGGGGGTGGGATGGTTGTCTCGTGCCTGTTGTCGTTTTGGGTCTGGATGAGGTCGGGGTCTTGGGCGTAGTCCGAAGTGGTGGAGCAGTTTGCCGTGTCTCCCAGTCCACCACAGTTTGGAAACGCCGGCGGCTGTACTCTCTCAGAGTCTCGCTCTCTTTGCGGGCCGATTGCAAGCGATCTTGCAGCTTTGTCCTTTCCTGTCGTGACGTGAGGGATCGCTGCAAGACGTCCTTGACTCCGTACTCCATAGGAAAGTCATTCAAGGTCAACTTGCGCTGCAAGACAACAGGAGAAGAGTGAGGGCGGGTGGCAGTCATAGTTTCACCACGTATACTTGGGTCTCTCATGTTTCTGTGTATAGTTGTCAAACAGAACTGTTACAAAGAGATTGGATAAACAAAGACACTTTGAACTAAATAGTTCAAAGCGTAAAAACCCTCTAGTTCAAAGTAGTCTGTGAGCTAGAAGATATCTCTTAAGAACGATGTTGGTTAAAACTAACACATGTCACATCGAAATACATAGCGACCAGGAATTGTTGAAAGTCTTGCTCAGTACTCCATAGACCAATGTTATCTGTGTCCAAAACGATTGTTATACGAGCACACTTGTACCATGACACCTCCAAAGAACTGTTGTATTTCATTAATGCCTGCCTTTTTCACTTCTAGAATGTTTTTGCTAACATGTGCAGACATAACGACGGTGACGGTGGACGGCTAAGGATTTGTCCTGATAGTTGCGTACACTGTATGGCTCCCATCGACAGCTTTTTGCAGGTAACGAACACATGTACTCAGCAGAGCAACTTCGATCTATGGTCCAAATATAGTTTACATCTCTGCTAACAACCACCAGCCGTCCATTGACAGAGTCGTGGGATTGTAGGTATCAGTTGGTAGGCAGTGTGTGTCTGTGTGTATGTGTGGGTGGGTGGTTGGTACCTAGATAGAGAAAAGCATAAACCACGTTGCCGCTAATACATTCAACAGGACGCTGGCTCCACACAGACCACGTCACGAGGAGGCTACATTATTTACCCGCCATAAAACACTGGCCGCTGGTTCCCAACCAACACTGAACACCATGTCACACAGGCTTTCCCTTATCAACCCAGGCACGTTTACAGGCGATTCAGACGGCTGATAGGTTGCTGAATCGGTCACCACTGTACAGGCGATTCAGGCGGCTGATAGGTTGCTGAATCGGGCACCACTGATAATTTTGAGGCTGTTCAAAGCGAGGAAAGTTCGCACATTCATCAGTAATCCCAAATAATGATTTCTCGTTCTTCAACGCGCTGGTCAGGGGAACAGACTGGGTCCCACTTTCAGGGAACCGGATCAGGCTGGCGGTATCGGTTCGTTCATCTGTTCGGGCTGTTCGAAAGATGGCGCACTGAGGATTATGCTCTCAGGTTCTTCGCTGGTCCATACAAGGTCTATCAACGGCTTACCCATGCCCGCCGGCTAGAAGGAGTCGCTAGGATTAACGAACAGTACAGCGCGACAAAAGTGGCCTCAAAGAACGCTAACGCGATCTGCAACTTCAAAGCAAACATCTGCTGACACTCATGGCTGGCTCAAGCAGGATTAAGGGGCAGGTCGACTGCCAAACTGGCGGATTAGTAGGTTAAGTACATGCGTGTGCTGTGTGGTGGTCCAGCTGTCTCTGACACAAACCAAAGACTTTGGGACTAACGATGACGTCAATTGCAGATTTAAGTATTAGTCATTTCCGTTTGGCAAAAACGAATTGATCACTATAAAAGACCTTTCCCGATTCTGAACTGAATCCAGATCAATACTTTCTCATCGTGATCATTCACTGATTTATGGTCTATGCCAGCCTGTTCATTACACAGAAGACATGAAAGAGTTTTTACTCTTTGAATCTGCTAATGACAGAAACGTCGCGCATGTTCATAGCTATCAATTTTTTTTTCTTTTTGGTAATATTTCAATTCCTTCCGATTTATTTAATCGTTACTTAGTTTCGGTGATAATACACATCTTCTTTTTACTGCTTTTTAGGCACAAGCGTGTGGCGTATTTATTAATCAGTTGGGAGACAATGCCAGAACTCGACAAAATCAGCGAACGACACAGCCTAGGACTGTCAAAAAATCACGAATAAAAACACCCGTAAAACCGACGCTTCTCGGCTCAACATTTCACAGTGCTTCTACATTGAAAGCCACCCTGTATCTGTTCCACAAAATCTCAACAACAGTTTTTGAGCAGCTTTGTTGAACACACCAATGCATTATCGCTTTGCTATCTTTTCAACGCCTCGGCCCTCTTTTTATCTGTTGCATATATCGGAACCACACACCCGTCCAATACGTTTCAACGTCACCGGTGTCGTGGCTTACACGGATTCCCTCCTGTATTTCTTGTCAAGACGAAAACTGTTGCATATGTAACTCACCCAATGGAAAATAACATGTCTATACCTATTCGTTTTTTCATACTTACAAAGAAATGTAATATCCAAGGTCTGGTCATCTAAATTTTTCTTAAAATACCAACAGCATTGTTCTTTTGGTCATCGGTCCTTTTCAGTTTGAGTACCACCGGTTCAAAATTTGCAGACGTATCAGTTTCGTTATGCTTCTACCCTCGACTCCCACAAAGGCAACAAAAGGCTTCTGCAAGTACTGTGATGAAAAGATCTTTTCTCTGCTGGCGACTCTGTGTGTGCGTGCGTATGTGTGTGTGTGTGTGTGTGTGTGTGTGTGTGTGTGTACAGCGTATCTCGGTGTATGAGGGGGAGGGGGCGTAGTG
>CM065719.1:19479461-19484461 GCA_033310375.1 Conus canariensis | reverse complement strand
CTCTCTCTCTCTCTCTCTCTCTCTCTCTCTCTCTCTCTCTTATGCACATATATTCTCTGGTTCTGCCAACCATTTGCTTTCATTAATCCATATTACCTTGTAGGGTTTTTTTTTTTCCTTGCGCTTTGCATTTCTTGGACTTCGTGGGTGTATGGAATATGTGATTGGGCGTGTGTGGTTCCTCATATGTGCGGCTCATTCATTCAAATGGGTCTATGGCCTAACCATTAAAGCATTCAGACTCCGACTCTCTCTCTCTCTCTCTCTCTCTCTCTCTCTCTCTCTCTCTCTCTCTCTCTCTGCAAGAGGCAATGCAGTTAAGAGATAGCTTGTTAGAAAATAAACAATTTCAAGAGTTCAAGAAGCAAAAACAAAAACAAGAGAGAGAGAGAGAGAGAGAGAGAGAGAGAGAGAGAGAGAGAGAGAGAAGAACAAAACAAAGTTACATTCATGTTGCGAAGTTTAATGAAAGTTATTTCAGAAGCTTCGTTTGTAACAGCTCTAAAAAGAAAACATCAAAACCACTTCTAAAAACCATAAACATTCTTACACGTAAAAGTTCACACAAAACATCTGCATTTCTGCGTAATATTTGTTTCGATAGTTTAAATCATACGTAACTTCAAATCTAAGTCTTCAGTTATTAGCTATCACTTTGAAAACAGATAAAAACAAAGGTGCAAGCAATACTGTTTGGATTCACATTCTGTAGAACTATCCAAGAACAATTCACATTTTTTCATTTTGGGGTGTTTTGTTCTGCAATATGATGTACCTGAGAAGGTGAAAACTTGTTATTGGAAGCATCCTTACACTGTGTCCTACAGATTCCCAAACACCCTGCTAATTTTCTTGAGCTGTTCCTCTTAAATACAAATTGTTACGATTTTCCCCGAATTTCATACAGTTTGCCAGCAACAATCCTTGTTTTTGTTCATGAAAGGCTCGATGTACTGAACTTTCCTCTCCTCCGCATCCTGACACTTTGCCTCACAGATTTCCAAAATATCCCATTGGTTTCCGTAGACCTAGACTATGAGTCTCAAAGTTATCAATTTTCAGACATTATACTGCCGGTACATTTGGCGGGACTGACTACCTGCGTGTGCAGGCATGGACAACCGTATTAATATTGAAGCCTTGCTGTTGATGGCTACCATCTGAACGTCGCCTTAGGACAAGTGCTGTTGATGGCTACCATCTGAACGTCGCCTTAGGACAAGTGCTGTTGATGGCTACCATCTGAACGTCGCCTTAGGGCGAGGTTTAATTAAGCGCCGCCAACTCCGGTTACGAGTCGAGGGGGCTCCGTGATTTTTTATATTAAAATTATTATCTCTAACAGTTGTGGAACATGCGTCGTCAGACTTGCAACCTTTCTCCTTCGTAGGTACATAAAAGAAGATCTTTGGGGAAAAGGCAGAGAAAGTCCAGGAGGAAATGAACAGAAAGTAGCTAACTCTAGAGAAGGTAGGAAAAGGTAAAAGGTAGGAGAAGATCGGCAAAAGAAGTGAAAAGGTAGGTAAAAGTGGGAAATGGTACGAAAATGTGCAGAACAACAAGCAGTTGTAAAGGAGAACGTTTGGGAAAAAGTAAGCAAAATTAGTACAATGTCAGACAACGAAAACAAAACATGCAAAATATAAAAAGGATTGGTAAAAATGTCCTAATTGTACGCAAAAGTAAGAAAGAGATGGCGAAAGTAGCAATAGTAATGATCAATGTAATAATAAGTATGGGATAGTACTAGCGCTTCGAAGCTCCCAAGCACTTTATCACATTAACTGAATACACTCAAGCATCCGCATCAAGACACACTGTGTCACACACATTGCCGTCCCGACTCTTTTCCCCTCCCTCGTCCTCCATACGCAAAACCGCTTCTTTCCTCTCGCCATGCCACCCATTTTTGCGGCCCCCATCACCACCCCATCAACAGACACATACACACTCACGCGCGCGCGCGCGCGTGCGCTTTCTCATCTTCCCTGCCTTCCCTCCTGACTCTAACATCCAGCACACTGTCCATCTTGTTCCCCCACCCAAACCCGTATCTATCCTCACCCGTCCTCTCCACACCCACCCACACTCAAAGACACACGAACACCTTCTCCCTGCATTCAACCCCCATCCCTTCACAATCAGTCTATATACACTAACGCACGGATTAGTGTATACGTTCGCATTCACTTGGGTGGACTATAGCGTGTACGACAAACTAAAAGAGCAAAAGTTCAGAATTTATATGAGAGACTGCTTTAAGAAAAATGTAAGATTTTTACGAAAAGATGAGAGTGACTGACTGACGGACATAGAGAGGCAGAGTCAGACTCCTGATGAGATGCCAAGGTGGTGGCATTTCCAGAAGGAATGGTAGAAGCCAGAGAAGAAAAGTATGCAGACAAAGGGAAGAATCGTAGGATTTCTATGTTATGATAATTCAATTTTCAGACAATTGTCTGGCGTCCGGGATTCAATTTCTAAGACACATTCCTGGAGAGATTGTACAAGTTGGCCCATAGTTTGAAACTGGGTCAGTGTATAGCTGAGTTTCGTCTGCATATATTTCATGGTGGATGGAGTGTGTGTCAATGGTTTATATCAGAGGAACTGTTCACAGTAAAAGCTGCTTTTTAACAGAAAATGCTGCGCGTATCCCCTTTGTCACCGTGGATTTGTCTACATGCGCAATAAGCTCGCAGCAAGTGGGCATCCTCTCGTCAGAAAGAATGGGACACAAACCCCTGCTTTCTGTCTCATCCTCTGTGTGATTTCAGTGGCATTACCCCCCACGCCGCTCATCCCGACTCTTTGTCTTCAGCTCCATCCTGTTTCGTTCAGCCACAGCCCCGGCACCATCAATTCACAGGTCAAGTCAAGTCAGTGTCAGTTCGTCACGAGGCAACCCACCAGAGAAGTGACTGCACTACTGGTGATGTTCAGGGATGCCTTTTCTGAAAATAATACGCAGCACACTACCCTCTAGGTCCCCTATGGACGGACAACAATAAATGCTTAGTCGCAGAGAGCGTCTCCCTTGCAGGGGAGGGGAGGCTGAGGATACCCCAAGTCCTTCCAACGACAGTCCCCATGAACTTGCCGACACCGGCCACCTCAGCACGAACTCAAGAGCACAGATTTGGAGGGGAAATCACAACTGAAGTTACCATGAGAGCAGGGTATAATCGGCCACAGACTTCGAAATAATTTTTATTACGCTGATCGATGAGGGGATGAGGATGATGAAGCTGATGTTGTGAAGTTCCATTCCTGTCCTAAACTGCATGACAGGGTTGTACTTGCACCTGCAGTATTGGTCGGAAAATTCTAGCAACCCTTTCAGAGTTGCATTCTTTGTGTGGATGAAACTCGAATGTATGGTTCCGTCTTCCCGGTTGAGCCCATACCAAATTCAGCTCTGGGCAGGAGCCGGTCGGGGCATAAAATCACATAAATATGTGGTTCTGGTGGAAATCTCCCAGCAGGGAATCCGAAGCGCTAACTATTGTGCCACGGCGACATACCACATTATATATATAAAGAAGAAAATATGTCTTGAACGAGACTGGAACCGTGGGTCTGGATTTATCTCTCTTTGTTATCCACTGGACCATCAAACTGTCTCAATGCCATGACGCTGACAAAGCCCACGGACGCACAACAGTGGTATTACAAACTTTAAGTCAGTTAACAACAACAAAATATTAAAAACATCAGTAAATTATTATCATTATGATAATGATTGAAGGTTAAAAACCACGAGAAATTACTCAAAATCTGATAAGATTGAAACCCCCTTCTCTCTCTCTCTCTATGTCTCTGTCTCTGTCTCTGTTCTCTTCTCTGTCTCTCTCTTCTCTCTCTCTCTCTCTCTCTTTTAAGGGACAACAGACCCGTCGTGAAAGACGTATAATGCCACCATCAAGATTTCAAACCTTCAGTGGTAAAGATCGAGCAGCCTGCCAGCCATGAAATTGCCAGGTCCTCGTCACACAGACAGATTGGGGGGGAGGCGGGGGGGGGGGGGGGGAGTCACAGAGGCAGCTCAGGGGTATAGGTGAGGTGATCCGCCCTGCCATTGACAGGGCAGAGGAGAAACTCCACACCGGGTATTGACTGACTTGATGGACCAGAGTGGCAATGAGGGAAAAGGGATCTCGGGTTTTGGTTCACATCTCCATACGAGGAGATGGTCTCAGCACGATCTGCAAAGCAGCTAGGTGTGGACCAGGGACACACACGCATACACTCTGTTTTGTCTGTCTGTCTGTCTGTCTGTCTCTCTTCTCTCTCTCTCTCTCTCTCTCTCTCTCTCTCTCTCTCTCTTGTAGCTGCAAGTCATGTTGTAAAAATAGTTGTGCACACTATACATACCGTATCTGCTAGGGGATCGAGAGAACTAACATAACTTCGCTTTATCTCTCATCCCCCGTCGAGATCTCCCACCCCACGGGCATACTTAGCCCGCACACCTGTCTTTGATGTGCATGCCGTCAGGATATATCGCAAGCCATCCGAAGGAAAGCTGTTTGCAGATTCAACAAAGAGCAGTTCTTGATTTTGACATAAGACATGTGGTTCAGGTCGGTGTGTAAGTCGATTCAGGTACTGGCACCATAGTATATTTCTAAATTTATTCGTTATCAGTGACAGGATTTCTCTCTGTCTCTGTTTCCGTCGCTGTCTGTCTGTCTGTCTGTGTCTCTGTCTGTCTGTCTGTCTGTCTGTGTCTGTCTGTCTGTCTGTCTGTCTTCTGTCTGTCTCTCTCTCTCTCTCTCTCTCTCTCTCTCTCTCTCTCTCTCTCTCTCTCGGGGTCTGCGTTTACAGCGTAACTGACGACGCATCTTTGAAGAACAGAACTGGAACAACATGTGCAAGCAGACCATGACTTAACGATGGATGATACTCTCGCCGATTTCCGCTAATTACCGAAAAGACAGTGACAGTCTGTGTGTCAGTGCTGGGGAAGGGAACGTAGTGAACTCGTCTGAAAAAATGAT
>CM065719.1:19469461-19476961 GCA_033310375.1 Conus canariensis | reverse complement strand
GTGTGTGAATTTACTTGCGCGTATAGTCGAACGTGTGTATGTCATATATACATAGACAGACAGATGTGTGCCTGTGTGTGCCTGTGCACGTACGTGCGCGCTTGCTTGCTTGTTTGTGTATATGTATGTGTGTGAGCGTACTCGCATGTATGTGTGTGTGTCTGTGTGTGTGTGTCTGTGTCTGTTTATGTCCGTTTGACATGTCACATATCCACCTTGAGCCAAAGTTACGGATGCTGCCTCTCTATACGACTCAGGACTAGTGTTCTTATCATTATTATCATGGTTTTTTTTTAATCATCGTCGTTGTTTTCTTTCTTTTTTGATTAGTATTATTATTATTTCTGCAAAGTTGGACATTCCCACTCCAATTCGTCGTGCATTCATGCTGCCATATTCACCACCCGTTCCAAAATCCATCCGTGAGTTATATTTGTGCGAAGCAAGTTCAAAGTGGCAACACACTGGTCGTGCTTCGATCTGCCCGCTAGTTCCACTGTCTATACCTTTCTCAATGCTGTCGACACCCTGCTACAAAATCGATGTTCCCTTTGATACTGAAATTCTCTGAGGCTGATTGTACGCAATGACAAAATATTGCTTCGACCAGTGTGGCAAGCTCGTAATGCTTGGGGTGAGGGAGGAGAGGGGGGGGGGGGGATAAAACGGCTTTTTATGTTTTGTTTTCCCAGTGAACCCATACTTAAAATGAATGAAGACATATAATCTAATCCATTACAAAAAAATTTGTATACTCCAAAACAAGTGAAAACAAAAGTAAGTTTACACAGCAAGCGCTGCAGGACTTGGAGAGGCTTACACCTCAAGCACTACAATACTTGGAGAGGCCTACTGAGCAAACGCTACAATACTTGGAGAGTCCTACTGAGCAAATACCACAATACTTGGAGAGGCCTACTGAGCAAATACCACAATACTTGGAGAGGCCTACACTTCAAGCACTGCAATACTTGGAGAGGCCTACTGAGCAAACGCTACAATACTTGGAGAGTCCTACTGAGCAAATACCACAATACTTGGAGAGGCCTACTGAGCAAATACCACAATACTTGGAGAGGCCTACACAGCAAGCACTGCAATACTTAGAGAGACTTACACCTCAAGCACTACAATACTTGGAGAGGCCTACTGAGCAAACACTACAATACTTCGAGAGGCCTACACCTTAAGCACTACAATAATTGGAGAGGCCTACACCTCAAGCACTACAATACTTGGAGAGTCCTACTGAGCAAACGCTACAATACTTGGAGAGTCTTACACAGCAAACACCACAATACTTGAGTCCTACACAGCAAACACCACAATACTAGGAGAGTCCTACACAGCAAACACCACAATACTTGGAGAGTCCTACACAGCAAACACCAAAATACTTGGAGAGTTCTACGCAGCAAACACCACAATGCTTAGAAAAGCCTACTCAACAAACACTACAATACTTGGAGAGGCCTACGCTGCAAGCTCTACAAGACTTGGAGAGGCCTACTCAGCAAACACAACAATAATTGGAGAGGACACACAGCAAGCACAACAATACTTAGGGAGGCGTATGCAGCAAGTACTACTGCACTTGGAGAGGCCTACGCAGCAACACTACAATACTTGGAGAGGCCTACGCAGTAAGTACTACAATATTTGGAGAGGCATGTCTGCACAAACCACAACAATACTTCCTAATGCAGCCTCCGTGGTCGCTTCAATTCAATGCATGTTATTTATAGCTCAGCCGACCACGAGAGGCCGCATCATGGCCTCTGTGGTCGACTGGGCGACAAGCAACTTAACGTAATGAAGAGGAAACTGACATTTAGCGTTTACAACAGAGATGCACTCTCGCTGTTGTAAAAACTCGAATATCGCGCAACTCTACCGCAATATCTGACGCAAGAGAGCATAGTATAATGCCACAGAAAATGCGGTTCATATTAAAATCGTGTATATAATGTATTACAGTACAGTACATTATGAATTATATTCCACTACAATGTAGAAAACTGCAATGCAACAAAGTACAACATGATGCTACGGCATAGTGCAGTACAATACGATATGGTACCAAACAAACAAGCTAACAGTGTTTCGCAAAACAGCGCAAGGAAATGTGAAGTCGGAAAATAATGATACCATGTGACAAAATGCAACGCTGCACAAAATACTGCAATACGGTACATAGTATGATGCAATATCAATCAATACAGTAGCCACAATCCAACTCACAAACGTTTTTAATTTTCATTATAAAGAAAAGAAGTGAGGTAATACGTGACGATACGGCATTATGCGATACAGGACTGTATTACGCAATCCAACGCACGAACGTTTTGTGCCGGAAAGTGATCGTACAACTACACTGTGTGACACTGTATCATACAATGCAATCACAAGCGAATGATACGCTTTTGAGACAGTGCCTTATGTTTGCATTGATTGCAAGGTCTGCATTAACAGAAGTTCTGCGCGGTGGATGACTTGCCCAGGTATCGCATTATCACCTGTCTTGTGGGTTTCCCTGTGCTTCCAACGTGACGTCCGGGGTTTGTTTTCATCGGTATTACATTTACTCTTTCCATTTCTGAGTTGGCTGTTTGTATTCTGCTGTTATTGCTTGTCGTTGTGATGATGGTGGAATGCTTTATGTGACCGGTGTGTTTTGCAGAACGGTGTGAGATGGCAAGTTTCCTTTGCTTTGTTCCTTTTGATTCATTTTCTTTCGTTTCTGTTAGTTGTTGTTTTTCGTCGTCATTGTGTATCAGTGATGCAAGGTTACGTTAAAGGGAAAGTCAGTTACTTTGTAAGGCTTTTCAGCCTCAGTCTTCCCCCATCAACGGTGGATTGTGCTGAGGGCTCAAATGGGAAGACTAGAATCACAGAGTCAAGTTTCATCCTCTTAATGGTCGCGTTTTGAACGGTGCTGCTCAGATTTCCTAAACAACACAGCAGTTGTCAAACGTATAGTATAGCCCTGTCACAGAGTCTATAGCCTGGGTGAAACTCCATAGTGTTAATTTCATCATCCTCATCCTCATCAAGCATCGTATAACAATATCAACAACAAAATCTCAAATCTGTGGCACTTCATTTCATGCTGCGGCTGTGGCGCGGAAGACGGAGTAGCACAGGATACGTTTATAGTCCCATAGACTAGAGGCCATAAGGGCAGTGAACGGCATTGCACAAAACGGTGTCTGTCTGCATTGCTAGGTGCCAGAGAGTGTGTTCGAGCTTTGAATGTCCAACATCACGAGTCGTTCGAATACACGATGTGATATGGGCACCCTCTCTCTCTCTCTCTCTCTCTCTCTCTCTCTCCAAGATATCATCCAGTGTTTTGGCATAATTTATAGTTCAAAACAATTAGAACTATTTAGCAAAGGGCGCAACGCGGTCATAACTTCATCCATCCCCTTCACCCCCTATAAGTTGATGAGTGTAGACATTTTCTGAAAGCTGAAATCAAGGCAAAAATATGAGAAAACAACGTCACGTGTGCACGCATTTAGCGCAAGTATGCAAGCACATTCTCATGTTAGCATGCGGGCGTGCGCGTGTGAACACACGATGCAATTGCAGTACTCATGCAGTTTTTTTTTTCTCTCTCACTGTTAATGTCCGATCAGTCTCATTAGCAACTAAATGGGCCCTCCGCAGAGTGCTGACCACGGGGCAAGATCAAACAAATCTTGGATTCGCCGTTCGAACTAGTTTGAGCTACAATATTTTCTTTTTCCTACCAGAGCAAGTAATGGTTGGTTCGGAATGAAGGAGTTACTTCCCGTCTACCATTTTAACTTGGACATGCAAAATACAACATGTCGACGTTTATATCTTGAGGAAGTTTCAACATTTTTATGAAAAATGTGCAGTGTAAACAGTTTTTAACTCCACAATGTTCACGTTCCGTTGAAAAAGTGTAACAATGTTTCCTATAATGTAAACAGAATCGGGATCCGTCGTTTGATCCGGATTCGTGACACAGATCTGCACCAAAATGTAATATGTTCACTCTGGGGCCACGTTCCACCATTCCACTAAATTTGTGAAAAATCTGTGCGATAGGTTTAGCGTTATGTCCATGACAGACAGACAAGCGGACGTGGGTGAAGTCATGGCCTCGTAGCAGGGGTAATAAAAATCGTTTTAATGTTCGCGGTAAGTGGCAAAAGCTAACGCCTCGTACAGTGTGTCTGGCCCCTCTCTCTCTCTCTCTCTCTCTCTCTCTCTCTCTCTCTCTCTCTTATCACACACACACATACACACACACACACACACACACACACACACACACACACACACACACACACACACACGAGAGAGAGAGAGAGAGAGAGAGAGAGAGAGAGTTGTAATGCTAATAAGATCACTATTTACAAAGACAGTGATATTTCATAAGTAGTAGTTCTGGTCTGGTTGATTTAGAAAGAAAGCAACAAAGAAAGAAACAAAGTACCCGGCGATTCAGAAATTAGCATTAATCAAGTCATGTCAATCTGCCTATCAAGCGTCAACTGTAGATTGATAAACGAGAGAGAGAGAGAGAGAGAGAGAGAGAGAGAGAGAGAGAGAGAGAGAGAGAGACGGATACGGATACGGATACGGATACGGATGTTTTATTCATACAGGCCATGGCCCCTAATGAAGGGGGTGTTGAGATCAAATCGTTTCAAACAGAAATAAGCAAATCATCAAACATCTAGGCATGCACAAGTAAAAGCATACTCGATATTAAACAACATACAACGATCAATGCCTAACTATGCTATACTTCGAATTTTAAATGCCTTGTACAAGAAAATAGCAGAACGTTTTACAGTAGTTTCATTTGTAGATGCCATTAGTAATGAAAGTCGAAATGAAGAAGGATGTCTACAATATTTTTGATGAATGAGCTGGGGGAGAGAGAGAGAGAGAGAGAGAGAGAGAGAGAGAGAGAGAGAGAGAGAGAGAGAGAGAGAGAGAGAGAGAACACTCCCGAGTCCAGCATCTATCATCACTCACATGAACTCGTCTCTCAAGTGCCATGGCCCAACACCATCAGTTCCGCACAGCTTCTCTAGTTCACACTGAATACAAATTCAGCTTAAAGGGATGTTCTACCAGTGCGCGCACAGACATTGTCACGGTGCCATGATGGAAGATAAACAAGCAATTAATGCTGTCAACAGTTTGCATGCACACGCTGCGTCGCCCCTGCATCCTTGGGTCTGTTCAGTAACTGCTTCGGGCGATTTCTAAGTCTGGCCTCTTCAATAATTCCACAAACGTGAGAAGGTTGCCGCCAAGAAAGGGGTGTCCAACAGAGGGTGGGGATGGGGGAGGTGGGGGTGGGAGAGGGGAAGGGGGAAGGAAAGAAAGAAAGAAAGACTGTGTGTGTGTGTGTGTGTGTGTGTGTGTGTGTGTGTGTGTGTGTGTGTGTGTGTGTGTGCGCGTGCGTGCGTGCGTGTGTGCGTGCGTGAGTTTGCGTGTGCATGCGTGTGTGTGTGTGTGGTGTGAAGTTTGTGGTGTGTGTGTGTGTGTGTGTATGTTGTGTGTGTGTGTGTGTGTGTGTGTGTGTGTGTGTGTGGTGTAGTGTATACGTGTGCGTGCGTGCGTGCGTGTATGTATGTGTGTGTGCACGTGTGTGTGTTCGATTGATACTTTGTTCTTCCTTTCTCAGCCATGGCAACGCACGACAACATCAGCACACTTCAGAGAAGAAAAACAGCCATGCAAAGGGGAAATGTGAACATGCAGCTCCGATTTATGTTTGAAGATAAATATATGAACATGAAAGTAAATGCACTATATTGTCCTGTATAACAATACACCTGCATCGACTGCATGTGATTTGGATTGCTGTTTCTGAAGACAGTTGTCGCCATAGTTCTGTGCCACATGTTTACGCCGTTTACCGCCTGTGGACTTTTTAGGCGCACCTTGGGGCCGGAATAGCTCAGTTGGTAGAGCGCCGGACTCGTAATCTTGGGGTTGCAGGTTCGAATCTCCGCCGGGCCGTTTCGGTACAGGGGGATTTTTCCCTCTGAGTTAACATTGGTTCTGACTCCATTTCCCATACAGTCCTTCGAATGAGACTATAAACCGAGGTTCCGTGTGTGAACGCATGCATAACGTCTTGCACACACGTAAAATCCCATCAACAGCTTTCGGAAGAGAAGGCCAGTTTGGCCGTTGGTATGGATGACACGTTACACATAGCATGCACCTTCCCCGAAGTTGGAGTATGGCTGCCTTAATGGCGGGATAAAAAAAAAAAAACGGTAATACACACAAAACTCCACTCCCTATACAGGGGGTGTCCGCAGGAGTATCAGCCTGCGTACGCCGAAGAAGAAGAAGAAGGCGCACCTAATTGCACCAAGTGCGCCGTTCGATGTCTTTGTCTCTTACATAAAGACTAGCACTTGGTCCGCCACTTAAACTCTGTGGGAAGTGGGGAGAAAGAAGCCCGTCCTCTATAAGGCTAGAACCACGGACCTGTAGGGTTCTCTCACTTCCCAAGTGAGTGCGTTATCCACAATAGGCGCTTTCACACAAAACAGTAGTAGTAGTGATAGTAGTAGTAGTAATAGTAGTAGTAGTAGTAGTAGTAGTAGTAAAGAAGTAGAAGTAGTAGTTAAAGAAAAAGAGGGAGTAGTAGTAGTAGTAGTAGTAGTATAGTAGTAGTAGTAGCGGCGGCAGCAGCAGCAGCAGCAACAACTGATGTTGCTATTGTCGTCGTCGTTAGCAACAGCAGCACCAGCAACCGTAGTGGTAAAAATAGTAGTAGTAATAGCAGCAGCAGCAGCAGTAGTAGTAGCTGTAATTAGCAGTAGCAGCAGTAGTAACGGTAATTGTAGTGGTGGTGGTAGCGGTAGTAGTAATAATAATAGTCTATAATTGAGGTAGCACAAGTGGTAGTGGTAGTAGAGTAGTAGTAGTAGTAGTAATAGTAGTAGTAGTGGTGGTGGTGGTTGCTATTGTTGTAGTAGTCTTTAGTTCTTATGTTCTGAAAGAATGAAAGAGGACTGCAGTAACACAAAATCGTTCAGAAGCACGGAGAGGGAGTTGGGAGGGGAAAGGAGACAAACAAAAAAAAAGGCGGAAAAGAACAAGAAAATGACCGGTGAGGCAGAGAGAAAAAAAATCTCAAAAGGCATCGTGCTGCGTCTCTCACCTGTCAACTAAAAATACTACTCACGTGAAACTGCCTCTCAACCGTCATAGCCTCCCTGCCCGACAAAAACTTCACGGCTAACAGGCACTCTCTGTCAAGCAAAAAAGATCGATCATACAACACGAACGATTTCAGCGATGATGCGTCCCAGCCCCCCCGGAAAGCGGTGATGATGGAGAACACAGCTTACCAACCCACCCAGCCCGCCACGCAGCGCGCCCTAAAGCTGCAACACCACCGCAATGCCATTGCAGCATATCTGCGTCCTCCTGGATGGCATATTCTGCGTGTCCTCTGCCTTGAGTGTGCAATATTCTGCCGTGTCC
>CM065719.1:19451961-19464461 GCA_033310375.1 Conus canariensis | reverse complement strand
TGTTCATTTTAGGTTCGAATGTCAACATTTAAAAAGTTTCATACCAACTAAATGTACCCTCTCGATACTAAACCCTTTTTCAAAACCCCAAATTTCAACACCATATTGCATTATTGGCTGAACCTGAGAACCAAATAATGTACTAGACAGACTAAAAGAACAGCCATCAGGTCTGTACAATGTACGAAGGATAATTATTGCTGCTTCCTTTGCTCTGCTACCTAAATTTTGACATGCACGTTCAAAACTAAGTCTAGCTGAAAAATAGATTCCAAGATATTTATATGCGTGGAAAAACTTCTGTTTTCTCAATACTATAATACCCTTTCTCATTCTGTGCGAGAAAACCAAATTTACGAAAAACAACAATGCTAGTTTTAGTGATAAACAAAACTGGGAAAAAGAATGGGGAGGTGGTTTGTTTTATTCCACTGTTAATAAGCATAGTATGGGTCAAATGATAATTATTAATAAAAGATTTCCATTTAAAGTTGAACCCATCCTCTCTACCGAAAGAATACTTATGGTTAAAATACTCATTGACGACGGTGATGATATATACTACTAAAAACAATTGAAGTACCACCCCTAATTTTTGTATGCAATTTTTAAAAAGCTCTGATAAACCAATTAATATTGATAATTGAATAAACTCTGCTGGATAAGCTTACCCGGTTCTCAAATACTACTCCTCGTGCATTTTTGTTATGTTAAAGTCGGTCAGCAGTTATCTACCGCGTCGCATCTGAGGCAAAAAAATCCCGAGAAATTATCGAACTTGTGTCGCTCCCAGATTTTGACACAGACACAGCAAGAAAAAAAATGTGATGCACGTGAAAGCAAGGTCTTTTCTGAGCAGAATTGCAATCAGTTAGCACATTTGACGGTATAAAAAGTCGCGAAATTTAGGAAGATTTAACCATGCCTGCGAGACAACGACTAAGCAACACCGACAGAGGAAGAGCGATAGCATGGTACCAAGAAGGTATTGGCTTGAGGGAGATTGGTCGACGGCTTGGAGTGAGTCACCCAGTCATTCTGTGGCTCAGAGACCGTTGGCTTAACACTGGAAGTGTTGAAGAACAGCAGGGACGTGGACGGACGAGAAGCACCTCCAGACAGCAGGATCGGTTCATTGTTATCGCTTGTCTGAGAGACCGTTCAGCCAGTGCCACAGTACTCCGAGACCAGCTACGACAAGCCAGCAACGTCAACGTCAGTACCCAGACAGTTCGGAACCGGCTCCACGACGCCAACTTGAGGTCAAGGTCCCCAGCAGTGAGATCAATACTGTCCCCAGCGCATCGAGCTCATCGTCGGGCCTGGGCAGCATGTCATAGAAGGTGGACAAGAGCTGAATGGGCAACAGTACTCTTCACAGACGAGTCAAGGTTCACCCTCAGGTTCAACGACGGGCGGGTTCGCGTCTGGCGACGTCCTGGAGAACGCTACGTTGACGCTGCCGTCAGGGAGCATGACCGTTATGGAGGTGGGTCCGTGATGGTGTGGGGTGGGTTCAGCCTACGTCACAGGACCCCCCTACACCGTGTTGAAGGCCGCCTGACCGGTGCCACCTACCGCGACACCATCATCCGCCCCCTTGTGATGCCCGCCCTGAGAGCAGTTGGCCAGGGCGCCCAGTTCCAGGACGACAACGCGCCGTGCCACCACGCCGCCATCGTGAATCAGTTCCTACAAGGGCAGCAGGTGACAAGAATGGACTGGCCTGCCAGGTCACCAGATTTGAGCCCCATAGAGCATCTGTGGGACGTGCTGGGGAGGCGAGTGCGGGCCCACAACCCTCCAGCAGACACCGTGGACCAGCTGTTTCAGTTGCTGGAGCAGGAGTGGCAGGCGATCCCCCAGGACACTCTCCGCCGCCTGGTGCACTCCATGAGACGTCGATGTGACGCTTGTTTGAACGCGAACGGTGGTCATACCCGTTATTAACATCATGACATCTACCATAGACTCTTGTTACTTTTCATTTTGGGGGTATGCCTCTTTAATCAAGTGTAAAACAAAGATAATTTTTTGTCACGGTGTTTGAATAAATTTGAATGGATTGAGGAATAATAAAAATAAAATATTCAATCATTAAATTATGTTCAGCTTTGTTTCCTTTCGAATGACAGCAGTTTTCCTAAGTGGTACTTCAATTGTTTTGAGTAGTGTATATATAACTAATGTCTATGCCCCATGTAAATCAAACGAGAAACAAGATTTCTTTAATCAGCTTTCCTGCAGGCTGGTATCATGTGATAGCACATCACATATAGTATGTGGGGATTTTAACTGTGTTCTTGATAACGAGAAAGACATAACTAGCGGCGAAAAGCATCATATTGATGATGTCAAGGCATTTAATAATATTGTAACTAAATGTGAACTATCAGACGTGTGGAGGCTGTTTAATCCAGATGCTAAAGAATATACATGGTCAAGGAAAAATCCTTTCACGGCTCGCAGGTTAGATTACATTTTGGCATCGGACAACATTTTGATAAAATTCACGAATGCGGTATCCACTCTTTGTCTCAATCCAACCACAGAGTTATTGACATGGTTTATAACTATTCGAGTATTGAACGAGGTCCTTCATACTGGAAATTTAATGATAATTTACTGCACGACAACTTTTTTATAGAATGCATGAACGCACTTATTGAAGATTTCGATAGACACCATTCTGAGCTCCCCGGTCAAATAAAGTGGGATCTCGGCAAAGTTGAAATTAAAGAGTTCTGCATGTCATATTCTAAAACGAAAAACAGATCACAAAGAAACCAATATACTGACAAGCAGACTAAACTAGATGAAATAGAAAGTTCACTTGCTAGCAATCCAAACGATCAGGTACTAGTTGAAAAAAGAGACAAGCTTAAGTTTGACATGGAAATCCACGAAACGCAGAAAGCTAAGGGGGCACAAACACGTGCTCGCGCTAAATATATAAAAGAAGGTGAAAAAAACACAAGGTACTTTTTAAACCTAGAAAAAGCTCAATACAATTCGAAAATCATGGACAAAGTGAGGACGGCAGATGGCCAAATAACAATTGACCAAAATAAAATAATTAACGAACTAGTAACATTTTACAGCAACAGGTACAAGAAAACTGTAAACTTTCGGGAAGAGCTTGTCACTGAGTTTCTTGTCAATGTTGACGTCCCTCAACTATCAGACGTAGAAAAAAATAGTCTAGAACAGATATTGACAGAAGAAGAAGTAACACGAGCTTTACAGACAACAAAAAAACGGATCATCCCCAGGCTCTGATGGACTAACCTCGGGATTTATTAAAATGTTTTGGAGTAAAATTAAAAAATTGGTCTTGCGATCTTTTAATGAATCGTTCAAACTCGGAGAAATGTCCGAGTCACAAAGGCGAGCAATTATTATTTTAATTCATAAAGGAAAACAACTGCCCAGAGAGGATCTCAACAATTGGCGACCAATATCCCTGACTATCACCGACTACAAGCTTTTGGCTAAAACGATTGCCATCAGACTTTCCAGTGTCATTCAGTCATTAGTTAGTGAAGACCAAGTTGGCTTTCTTAAAGGAAGGAATAGTAGCAGCAACATTAGATTAATCGATGACATAATTAGTTCTCTTAATCTCAAGAATAAACCTTGAATTCTCCTTGCCTTAGATTACAAAGCAGCTTTTGATACTATTTCTAAAGAATATATTGCATGGTCATTTAGACGTTTTAATTTTGGAAATAATTTTGTTAGATGGGTAGAAGTGATTATGTCTAAAACTAATAGTTGCATCAACTATTTAGGCTGGTTAACAGAGATGTTTTCTGTTGATGCTGGAATTCGCCAGGGATGTCCCTTCTCCCCATTAGCTTTTATACTCTCCCTAGAACTATTCGCACTGAAATTAAGAGCTGATCAAACCGTGAATGGAATCAAATTACCCAAGGGGCTTACTGAACATGTTATTTTGAAAGTTTTGTTATACGCCGATGATTTATCCTTATTTGTGGAAGATCAAAACGACCTTAAAAACGCGCTTACTTTGGTGTCATATTTTTCAAAATTCTCAGGACTCGCAATGAATCGAAACAAAACCGAAGCGATGTGGCTTGGCTCAAGAAAACATTGTAATGAAGAATACTTAGGATTAAAATGGGAACGGCGTATCAAAATTTTAGGTGTTTACTTTGACAGCTCTATTAACGCCTCTGAAATTGAAGAAAATTGGCTCCCACGTATTGATAAAATAAACCAGCTGGTCAAAATGTGGTCCAAACGAAATCTTAGTATCATGGGGAAAATATGTATTGTGAAATCACTGTTACTGTCACAAATTACATATGCAATGCAATCACTGTGTGCACCCGTGGATATATTGAATAAAATAAATACTATATTATTCAGGTTTATCTGGAAGAAAAAATACTCAAACACAAAAGCATTTGAAAAGATCAAGAGAAAGGTAATGTGCAAACAAATTGAATCTGATGGGCTGAATATGATTGATGTGCACGACATGCAAAAGGCTTTTTTGTTGTCGTGGGCTGCCAAACTACAGATGACAACGAAAGAGAAATGGAAGTGCATTCCATATCATTCATTTTCTGCAGTAGGGAAAAATTTATACTGTTTTAAATCAAATGTTAAATCCCGAGAGTTCAAAGGATTAGGTTTTATTACAAATATCTTTTGGAGAAACGTGTTAAAATGCTGGCTTGATGATTACCATGAAGCTAATGTACATTTCTCTCTGAAAACAGAGATTAGAAATCAACCACTGTGGAATAATAACCACATCAGATACAGAGGGCAGACATTGTTTTATAGAGACTGGGTAAAATCTGGGTTAATAACGGTGTCCGACTTGTATGAAGACGGGCAACTCAAATCTATAGAGGCTGTTTGTGAAATAGTTGGTGAAAAACCGACTAGATTTTTTGAATACAGAGCAATGTATACTGCAATAAATTCGTGTGCCAGATATATCCAACAACACATTGAAACCCACAACACAGATCAAGGTAAAGACACCCTATTACTCCCTCGTCAGTTCAGAAAGTATTTGACAAAGAAAATGACTGAACCAATCGCAGTTAATTTCTGGTTAAACAAGTTTAACACTGTAATTCTCAATAGCCATTGGGATTGTGTAAAGAAATGTACATCTGAAACTAGATTATTAGTATTGCACTGGAAATTGATCCATAACATATATCCGACAAATATTCTTCTAAATAAGCTAGGTTACAAGACGTCAAATAAGTGTGAATACTGCAGTGTTGTTGACTACATTGAACACTTTTTCTTTCATTGTGAAAAAATTAAAAACATTTGGAAAGTGGTGGAAGATAAGATATTCATGAAGTTTAAGATTAACATCAAGATTACTGTTGAGGAAGCATTGTTGGGTGTAGATAAGAATAGAGGTCATTCCAGCTATGTCATCTCTTACTGTAATTTACTTATCATAATTGCAAAAATGTGTATTGGAATTTTTAGATATGGCACACCACTTGAGATTAGATCGATATTTCATAGGGAGTTACTGATCAGACGCATCCAATAACACTTCCTTCTTCCAAGATGAATGTCTACTTGAGAACAACCCTTAACCGTCAATTTTTTTTTTTTTTTTTTTTTTTTTTTTTTTTTTTTGGCATACTTACAATAATGCTCAAGTGATGTACTGTTTAGTACTATGAATTGAAGGAAATGATGAATAAATGAAAAAAAAAAAGAGGGGAAAAAAAACAGGAGGAGGAGGACCCCCGACTCTGGGGAAAGAGGAGGTAAAAACCAGAGCACGTGCAATCTTTAGCACACTGATCCAATTTGATGTGAGAGAAGGATTGCGGGTGATATGGGGAAACCCGATAGGGGGGAGGGTGACAGGGAGCTTGGAGTGGGGATGGGAGAGATTCGTCCTTCAGTAACAAAATTACCAATAAGCGAAACGGAAAAATATCTACATTTGTAAAGAGAAAGAGGTATCAAGAGGGTGGGAGAGAGGTTCACTGAAGAAGCAGAGAGGGAGGGGAGGGAGGGGGAAGAGAGGGGAAAGATAGGAAAGAGGAGTGAGGGAGGGATAGGGGGAGAGTGAGAGAGAGAGAGAGAGGGTGGGGGAGAGAGAGAGGGGGGATAGAGAGAGAGGGTGAGAGAGGAAAGACTGTGGGTGACGGAAGAGGGGGGGGGGGGGGGGGGGGAGGAGAGAGAGAGAGACGGGAGAGAGGAAACGGGGGGAGAGAGAGAATGACGATGATGATGACGATGATAATGGTGACGACGATGATGATAATGAAGATAATATGATAACGATGATGATTCAACAGGACTTATAATCCATGTTTCTTTCTTTAAAAAGAATTTGAAAATATTGCTGAAATGGGAACCAAGAATCAAAGGGAGAGAGAGTGAGAGATAGAGAGAGAGAGAGAGTGGAGACTTCCGAAAAGAGTGGGAGGGTTGACGGGAAGGGAAGAGGGGCACGGAGAGGGAGGAGGCGGAGAGGAAAAGTAAAACAAAAACTGGATAGTGATCATTGTGTGGATTGCGCATGGTCTGGTAGGAGCCCCACAAAAAAAAAAAAAAAAAAAAAAGGGTTTTGCACTAAAACATTAAATAATGAATGTTAGCGTTTTGAGGCCTGCCATAAATTTGAGCCAGCATTTAATGTTAAACTGGTCATTGATCAAAAGAACAACTCCCCACAATTATTTTCTCTCTCTCTCTCTCTCTCTCTCTCTCTCTCTCTCTCTCTCTCTCTCTTTTTTTTTTTTTTTTTTTTTGGGGGGGGGGGGGGGGGGTGGGCGTGGGGCAAGGGGGGATCTTCACCGATTCAGTCACAATGTTCAAATACAAGACCTTCCCCATAGTCGATGTCACATTTTAAGGCCTTTGCATTTATCTTTGCGCCAGCTTAAAGCCCCCCCCCCCCCCCCCCCCCCCCCCCCCCCAAATGGTCGCATTCCTTTGATTCTAATCAGTCTGTTTGGAACCACCTGCTTTGTACCTTGCTGGCCACATGAAAGAAAAGGAAGAGAATCAAGTTTCAGACTCAGTAAACATTCTCAGAACAATCCAACTGCTGCGCCAGTCTAGGAATACTCGACTCCTTAAGCAAGACTTTGGCACATTAATTTTTGGGTGTGCAGCCACAGAGTCGGTAAGTGGGGGAGTGATGATTGTTATGGTCTCTACTTTGACCAGATGACCACTGTGACTACTAAGTATCCTTTGTGGCTGGTTAGTTTGGGCTGTGCAATACATGGAGACGAGGTCAAAAAAAAAAAAAAAAAAAAAAAAAAAACAATGCTAGTTTTGGCCATATTCACGGTCAGCTCCAGTCTGGAAGCAGCCGCATTTAAGCTTTTTAATTGTCTCTGTAATCCAACTACAGTTATAGAAAGCAATATAATATCAGCAGCAAATAACAATAAGAAGAATTCAATCGAATCGAAAGTCACACAATGACGACCATTTTCAATAGTTTCTAACGCAAGTTTATTGATAAACAGTGAAAACAGAACAGGGCTACACACATCGCCCTTGTTTTACTCCATGAGTACAATTCACAACACCTGATAGTTTTGCTCCTGATCTGTTTTGCTTCTGAGAGAGAGAGAGAGAGAGAGAGAGAGAGAGAGAGAGAGAGAGAGATACACACACACAAACACACGCATATGTATATACATATATATATATATATATATGTACATATATATATATATATAATATATATATAATATATATATGTGTGTGTGTGGTGTGTGTGTGTGTGTGTGTGTGTGTGTGAGAGAGTCTCTGTGTGTACGAGAGGTACACACACACACACACACACACACACACACACACACACACACACACACAACACAACACACACACACACACCACAACACAACACAACACAACACACGCACGCACGCACGCACGCACGCACGCACACACACACACACACACACACACACACACACACACACACACACACACACACACACACACACGCATAGAGACAGACACAGAGAGATAATCTTGTCTTGTCAAACCTTTTTTTGTTTCTTTTTAACTCAGACGACCATAGAAACCCGAAACGAAAGGTTTTAACCCTCCATAATCTCCCACCAAACAGTTAAGTTTAGAAACTAAAAAGAGGATCTACAACAACGTGTTAGAAGCAAGCGAGTGAACCGATGTGTCAGTCGATCAGTTTGTCATCCCACCTGAGAGACTGGCACTCAAAGATCTGTTGGAAACGAACGGCTTGGTGGCTCGAAATGTACATGAGCAAAGAGGGGGGGGGGGGGGGGGGGGGGGGAGGTTGCACGGGGTGATAATCGGTATAGGAGTAATACCAGTTGAGGTACAAAAATAATTATAACAAAACCAAAAACCAGTACTCTAAACGTGCGCGCGCACATGTGTATCCCATGTGTGTGTGTGGTGGTGGTGGTGGGGGAGGGGGGGGGGTGCGCGCGCGCGTGCGTGCGTGCGTGCGTGCGTGTGTACATGGCATGGTTCCCTTCCTCCCTCTTTCTGTCTTTGTCTGTCTGTTTGCCTGACTGTCTGTCTGTCTGTCTGTCTGTCTGTCTGTCTCTCTCTCTCTCTCTCTCTCTCACACACACACACACACACACACACACACACACACACACACACACACACACACACAACATACACTGAGACCACTTCTCTCTGCATGTTCGCGTAGTGAAAGTATTTTTTTCCCTTTGCAAACAGCAAGCGTTGTGCATTTCAATTGCTTTGCGATTGAGTCAGCTGTGTATCGATTCCGTTATGTCAACAGTGCCAGAGGAAAAGTCTCAGCTGAAAAAAAAAAAGAAAAAAAAATGAAACAAAGAAAGAAAGAAAAAAAAAAGAGAGAGAGGGGAAAAAAAAAAAACTCCTCACGGCTAAAGCCACCATTTTCCCTCGGGGAGGTAATGAGGCTTAAAAGTTCCCTGTTTACTGAGTTATTGTTCTTGCCCATACTGGCGCGGGGGCTCCGCAGTTGGTGCTTTCTGACGCTAGCAAGGCCAAGTGGCCCCCAAGTTTCTGCAATTGTTAGCCTTGCTACTCAACATTAATTCAAACGCCATGTGGAAGTGGCCGTTACGTTCTATGAGGTTTGTCCTCCAACGCTCTGGAGGAGAGTTCGACGCCGTTAGCTGTTGGAAGAGGGGGGCAGGGAGGGGAGGGGAGTGGGAATGGTGTGATACCGGGAAGGGCAGTGTGTGTGTGTGTGTGTGTGTGTGTGTGTGTGTGTGTGTGTGTGTGTGTGTGTGTGTTTTGTGTGTGTGAGTGTGTGTGTGTGAACATGAATTATATATAGTTTCCCAAGGAATTCAGTGCAAAGAATCTCTCTCTCTCCCTCTCTCTCTCTCTCTCTCTCCTCTCTCTCTCTCTCTCTCTCTCTCTCTCTCTCTCTCTCCCTCGCTCTCTCGCTCTCTCAGTTTAGTTATTGTCATTTTTTTTTGCCATTGTGACGTATTTTACTTGTCTTAGTTCTAGAAACTTCAGCTGCAAACAGTGACTAGATAATGTGACTGTATAAACACTGCCCACAGTAGATCCTGTCCAATCCACTATTAACATCAACAACAGAAAAATGAATTTGAAAAATAACGTGTATTTTAGCGGGTGCCAAAATCAAGTGGAATGACTGAAGCTCTCAGCACTTCAACTACTTTAAAGCAAACAGACATTCTGGTTGTCCCTTAACATAGATTTTGAAAAGGCAGTTGACACTCTTGAATAGTTTTGTGTCTAAAATTTTGAATGCCTTTTTTTTTGGCAAAAGTATATGTCACCAAATAGAAAAATTTTGATCAAGATATTAAATCAGCAAGTATTGTGAATGGTCAGTCAGCTCGGTAGTTCCAGATAGAAATGGAAGGGGTAGACAGAGAAACCCTTTGTCTTCCTCTTTGTTTATCTTTTGTGCCGAAATTTGAGCTTTAATGGTTAGGGAAGATACATTGATAGAAGGAATCGAGATAAATAATGCGAGCATGAAATAGCTCAATTTGCTGACGACACAGGACTTCTAAATACAGAAGACTAAATAAGATATGCGCGCTCTTTCATATTCTTCTTTTCTTTGACCATGTTACAAGTTTATTCATAAATAATGACAGAACACAAGCCAGAAAACGTACGTTAGGGCGTAAAACAAATCAAAGAAAATATGTTGCCTAAATGTAAGAATGATATGGAATCCATCTAAATTTAGCTTGCTTTACCAGGGACCTAAAGGAATGTGGCACTGTATATTATAGTGACAGATTCTCAGAGGTCAGTGTTATTCAAAATACGGACAGAAAATGCCATTATACCAGCTGGAAGAGTTACTGTTTTAAAATCCTTCATGTATCTAAAGTTATACACCTCAAGATATAATTCATTCGAAAATCATGAAATGTGTGCTTTAGATCTGTATAAAACGGGAAATCAGACAAGATTAGTGGAAGAGCATTCGTAACAACTGTTATGCATGATAGAATCAATATTCCTGACATAAGGAAACGTATGTACGCTCTGAAAGAGTTATACTAAAGAAGAAGAAAAGAAAGAAAGACTAAAAGTAAAAAACCACAAAGAAAAAAGCATCCAAGTAAAAACATAACCGTTCAGAGATATTCATATGGATCAGCTTTTCCGTCCTCCGTCCTACTGTATGAATCATATTTGAATGTACAGTTTTCAAACATACAAATTATTCTGTTGCTGCGTTATACTACAGACCCTCAGTGAATTATTAGCTGAACATTTTTTTTTTCTTGACAAAGAAAAACCGAAAATGATGTCATTAAACAAAAGAACTTAATTTAAAGTGGATCAGACAGACAGACAGACAGACAGCAGATGGGCAGATGGATATGTGTACATACATACTGACAGTAAGACTTCAAGCTCCCAGCTCTCTTTTTCCAAGGGCAAATTCTGCAAAATTATTCGAAATCTATTGGACTTTTGCATGAGTCTTTATATAATTCTCATGTTTGGGATTAACTTTTTTTTTCTCTGCGTGTGTGTTGTGCTCCCTTTCTTTCATTTTCCGCTTGTTTCACTTTATTTGCCTTTTGTGTCTATTCTGTTTGTTAGTTGATTATGCCTTGTACTATTTGGAAAGTTACATTAAAACAAACAAACAAACAACAAAACAAAAGAGACTGTCAGCACTGCTAAGTTTGTTTATCCCGAAACTTTCAATTGTTTGGCTGGATCTTTATGAACTGTGGTGTACAGTACTGTGTGCGTACGCTGCTTTACATGTTTGTTTTCACCTGTGACCGACCTTTCCTTTTTGTTCATGGAAAGAGGCCTGCAGTTTAGAGCCCCGGGGGGGGGGGGGGGGGGGGGGGGGGGGGGGGGGGGGGGGGGGAAGCTGGAATGTAATAGAATCATAAACCGTGTGCTGCAGCCCGAGTTGCTCTGACAGAAATGCAAACTCTGGCATGCGTGACAGCCGTCAAAAAAATGTCGAGAAGAATTTTTCCTCCCTCATCTATACAGATCAACTGAACAACCGGATAGCCGATAAAAAAACGAACAGGAAACAGCTTTTTTTTTTCGATTTTGACGACAGAAGCCCATTATGACAGCATGCACCTGCGTGTTCACTCTGAACAAGAGCTGTGTGGTTTACATACAGATGACGGAAATCACTTGGAACGGCAGGCCCGCCTGAATGCAGTCGAACAGTCGCTTCAAAGAAAACTAGGGGGGAAATCAGCGCATATATGCAAAGTGAAGGCATGGAGCAGGCTCACCTAAGGCCCGGCTGTTCAGGGAAAATGAAGTTGACAGAATGGCACGTGTTTAACAAAGAGTATATTCAGGACCTGTGTGGACACGTTTGAATGCTTGACTTGTTTATGGCTGTGGGTGAGAAGTGACAATTGTACTGCTCTCTCTCTCCTCTCTCTCTCTCTCTCTCTCTCTCTCTCTCTCTCTAACACACACTCTTTCTCTCTCTCTCTTCTGATACATACATACATGTGTGTGTGTGTGTGTGTGTGTGTGTGTGTGTGTGTGTGTGTGTGTGTGTTATTACACACATATATATATATATATTATATAATATATATATATATATATATGGGTGACCCAAGTATTCATCCTGACGAGAGCCCAGCTCGAAACAGTGCTGTAGATGATTTTAGACTTCATTTTATTCTTTAATTTTAAACATATATATATATATATATATATATATATATATATATATATATACATACATACATACATATATATACACATACAATATATATATATATATATATATATATAATATATATATACACACATACATATATATATATACATATGTACGAACATACATATTTACACATACATACACGCGCGTGCACTAAATGTGATATTAGACGATGGGAAAGGATAGGGGGGGGGGGGAGGAGGGAAGGGATGGGGAGAGTGGGAAGGAGTTGACTGCATGTTAAGTTTAATATGATGTGTGTGTGTGTGTGTGTGTGCGCGCGCGCGCCCCCACGCGCATG
>CM065719.1:19448087-19451861 GCA_033310375.1 Conus canariensis | reverse complement strand
AAGAGAAGAGAAGAGGAGAGAGAGAGAATACACACACACAAACACACGCATATGTATTATACATATATATATAATATTATGTACATATATATATTATATATTTATATATATTTATTATGTGGGTGTGTGTGTGTGTGTGTGGTGTGGGGTGTGTGTGTGAGAGAGTTCTGTGTGTACGAGAGGTACACACACACACACACACACACACACACACACAAAACACACACAAAACACAACACACACAAAACACCACAACACAACACAACACAACACACCGCCGCACGCACGCACGCACGCACACACACACACACACACACACACACACCACACACACACACACACACACACAACACAGCATAGAGACAGACACAGAGAGATAATTTGTCTTTTTCAACCTTTTTTGTTTTTTTTTTTTTAACTCAGACGACCATAGAAACCCGAAACGAAAGGTTTTAACCCCCCATAATCTCCCACCAAACAGTTAAGTTTAGAAACTAAAAAAGAGGATCTACAACAACGTGTTAGAAGCAAGCGAGTGAACCGATGTGTCAGTCGATCAGTTTGTCATCCCACCTGAGAGACTGGCACTCAAAGATCTGTTGGAAACGAACGGCTTGGTGGCTCGAAATGTACATGAGCAAAGAGGGGGGGTGGTGGGGGGGGGGGGGGGAGTTGCACGGGGTGTTAATCGGTATAGGAGTAATACCAGTTGAGGTACAAAAATAATTATAACAAAACCAAAACCCAGTACTCATAAACGTGCGCGCGCACATGTGTATCCCATGTGTGTGTGTGGTGGTGGTGGTGGTGGGGAGGGGGGGGGGTGCGCGCGCGCGTGCGTGCGTGCGTGCGTGCGTGTGTACATGGCATGGTTCCCTTCCTCCCTTTTCTGTCTTTGTCTGTCTGTTTGCCTGACTGTCTGTCTGTCTGTCTGTCTGTCTGTCTGTCTCTCCTTCTCTCTCTCTCTCTCACACACACACACACACACACACACACACACACACACACACACACACACACACACATACACTGAGACCACTTCTCTCTGCATGTTCGCGTAGTGAAAGTATTTTTTTCCCTTTGCAAACAGCAAGCGTTGTGCATTTCAATTGCTTTGCGATTGAGTCAGCTGTGTATCGATTCCGTTATGTCAACAGTGCCAGAGGAAAAGTCTCAGCTGAAAAAAAAAAAGAAAAAAAAATGAAACAAAGAAAGAAAGAAAAAAAAAAGAGAGAGAGGGGAAAAAAAAAAAAACTCCTCACGGCTAAAGCCACCATTTTCCCTCGGGGAGGTAATGGGCTTAAAAGTTCCCTGTTTACTGAGTTATTGTTCTTGCCCATACTGGCGCGGGGGCTCCGCAGTTGGTGCTTTCTGACGCTAGCAAGGCCAAGTGGCCCCAAGTTTCTGCAATTGTTAGCCTTGCTACTCAACATTAATTCAAACGCCATGTGGAAGTGGCCGTTTACGTTCTATGAGGTTTGTCCCTCCAACGCTCTGGAGGAGAGTTCGACGCCGTTAGCTGTTGAAGAGGGGGGCAGGGAGGGGAGGGGAGTGGGAATGGTGTGATACCGGGAAGGGCAGTGTGTGTGTGTGTGTGTGTGTGTGTGTGGTGTGTGTGTGTGTGTGTGTGTGTGTGTGTTTTGTGTGTGTGAGTGTGTGTGTGTGAACATGAATTATATATAGTTTCCCAAGGAATTCAGTGCAAAGAATCTCTCTCTCTCTCTCTCTCTCTCTCTCTCTCTCTCTCTCTCTCTCTCTCTCTCTCTCTCTCTCCTCTCTCTCCCTCGCCTCTCGCTCTCTCAGTTTAGTTATTGTCATTTTTTTTTGCCATTGTGACGTATTTTACTTGTCTTAGTTCTAGAAACTTCAGCTGCAAACAGTGACTAGATAATGTGACTGTATAAACACTGCCCACAGTAGATCCTGTCCAATCCACTATTAACATCAACAACAGAAAAATGAATTTGAAAAATAACGTGTATTTTAGCGGGTGCCAAAATCAAGTGGAATGACTGAAGCTCTCAGCACTTCAACTACTTTAAAGCAAACAGACATTCTGGTTGTCCCTTAACATAGATTTTGAAAAGGCAGTTGACACTCTTGAATAGTTTTGTGTCTAAAATTTTGAATGCCTTTTTTTTTGGCAAAAGTATATGTCACCAAATAGAAAAATTTTGATCAAGATATTAAATCAGCAAGTATTGTGAATGGTCAGTCAGCTCGGTAGTTCCAGATAGAAATGGAAGGGGTAGACAGAGAACCCTTTGTCTTCCTCTTTGTTTATCTTTTGTGCCGAAATTTGAGCTTTAATGGTTAGGGAGATACATTGATAGAAGGAATCGAGATAAATAATGCGAGCATGAAATAGCTCAATTTGCTGACGACACAGGACTTCTAAATACAGAAGACTAAATAAGATATGCGCGCTCTTTCATATTCTTCTTTTCTTTGACCATGTTACAAGTTTATTCATAAATAATGACAGAACACAAGCCAGAAAACGTACGTTAGGGCGTTAAACAAATCAAAGAAAATATGTTGCCTAAATGTAAGAATGATATGGAATCCATCTAAATTTAGCTTGCTTTACCAGGGACCTAAAGGAATGTGGCACTGTATATTATAGTGACAGATTCTCAGAGGTCAGTGTTATTCAAAATACGGACAGAAAATGCCATTATACCAGCTGGAAGAGTTACTGTTTTAAAATCCTTCATGTATCTAAAGTTATACACCTCAAGATATATATTCATTCGAAAATCATGAAATGTGTGCTTTAGATCTGTATAAAAACGGGAAATCAGACAAGATTAGTGGAAGAGCATTCGTAACAACTGTTATGCATGATAGAATCAATATTCCTGACATAAGGAAACGTATGTACGCTCTGAAAGAGTTATACTAAAGAAGAAGAAAAGAAAGAAAGACTAAAAGTAAAAAAACCACAAAGAAAAAAGCATCCAAGTAAAAACATAACCGTTCAGAGATATTCATATGGATCAGCTTTTCCGTCCTCCGTCCTACTGTATGAATCATATTTGAATGTACAGTTTTCAAACATACAAATTATTCTGTTGCTGCGTTATACTACAGACCCTCAGTGAATTATTAGCTGAACATTTTTTTTTTCTTGACAAAGAAAAACCGAAAATGATGTCATTAAACAAAAGAACTTAATTTAAAGTGGATCAGACAGACAGACAGACAGACAGCAGATGGGCAGATGGATATGTGTACATACATACTGACAGTAAGACTTCAAGCTCCCAGCTCTCTTTTTCCAAGGGCAAATTCTGCAAAATTATTCGAAATCTATTGGACTTTTGCATGAGTCTTTATATAATTCTCATGTTTGGGATTAACTTTTTTTTTCTCTGCGTGTGTGTTGTGCTCCCTTTCTTTCATTTTCCGCTTGTTTCACTTTATTTGCCTTTTGTGTCTATTCTGTTTGTTAGTTGATTATGCCTTGTACTATTTGGAAAGTTACATTAAAACAAACAAACAAACAACAAAACAAAAGAGACTGTCAGCACTGCTAAGTTTGTTTATCCCGAAACTTTCAATTGTTTGGCTGGATCTTTATGAACTGTGGTGTACAGTACTGTGTGCGTACGCTGCTTTACATGTTTGTTTTCACCTGTGACCGACCTTTCCTTTTTGTTCATGGAAAGAGGCCTGCAGTTTAGAGCCCCGGGGGGGGGGGGGGGGGGGGGGGGGGAAGCTGGAATGTAATAGAATCATAAACCGTGTGCTGCAGCCCGAGTTGCTCTGACA
>CM065719.1:19438087-19440587 GCA_033310375.1 Conus canariensis | reverse complement strand
TTTTTCGTAAGGGTGAAAAAATGCCTCCCCCCCTCCCCTTCCCTCCCCTTCTCCACCCCACCCCCCCAAAAAAAAATCGGAATTTCGCAATGGAATTTTTCAGCGAATTCTGGCTTCAAACTAAAATTGAATGTGTTGAGGACGTGGTGGGAAGATTGTGATCAAGTGTAAGAGTCGACTCTCATATACTTCGTGGGTGCATCTGTAAGTGCTGTTCAAAATGTCCTGACGAACAATGCAGGCGCCAGCATGTCTCGGGCCTGGCTGGCACCAGCACACATTTTCGTACAGAGTGCAGAGTACGGCCCAGTCGTTCAACATCCAGTCGAAATTGCTCATCATCGTAAAGGACGGCGTAGAGGTCTTCCAGAAATCTCCAATCCTAATCCTCCTCACGCATAGAATATACAGTAGGACTCTATCGTATCATCTGTCATAAATTCTGTGATTCTTCATGTCTTCATGACATAAGCAAACCAACAAATACAATGGCTGTGTACCTTGCCCCCGAGGTAGGTTTTCTTTCCGCTTGAATGCTAGAATTTGTGGTATTGTCTCCATGGGAAGTAGGGAGGAGCGTGGAGGTTGGGTGGGGGTTGGGGGTGGAGGCTGTCGTTCAGTGGACTTGGTGACGATCTCCGCTTCAGAGAGCACACCCGCTGTTCATTCGATACCACGACTCGAAGCAGTAACTGTCCTCAGTTAGGGGCTTGGCGGATGGTGTCTTAGAGCAGTGTGAACCAGGACACGTGCGGTATTGAGCTTTATCAAAATGACTCGGCCGGCAGCTGTGCAAGGATTCCTCTGATGGGTGGCCTTCTGACGTCCAGACACTCGGATGCACCGCTGTTTTTTCCTTTCTTTCTTTCTTTCTTAACCTTCTTTTCTTTGTTTGCTTGTTTCTTTTTTTTTTTTTCTTATTTCTTTTACTTCTTCTTCTTCTTCTGTTTGTTTGCTTGTTTGTTCAGATACCGGGATACATCGCTGTTTTATTTATTTATTTCTTTTTTCTTCTAGTTGTTGTTGTTGTTGTTGTTGTTGTTGTTGTTCTCTCTTCTTCTTCTTCTTCTTCTTCTTCTTCTTCTTCTTCGTTCTCCTTCTGCTCCTCCTCCTCTTCCTCCTCCTTCTTCTTCTTCTTCTCCTCCTTCTTCTTCTTGTTTGTTTGTTTACATGTTCAGACACTCGAATGAACCGCTGTTTTTCTTTCTCTTTTTTTTTTTCTTCTTGTTCTCCTTCTTGTTTTATTTGCTTGTTTGTTTGTTTAATATTGAGCTTTGGTAACGCGTGTAAAGAGGAGGGATCGAAAAGGGGATTCGGGGAGAGGAGAGAGACTCATCGCGAGCTCTGTCAGAGTAAAACCGATCGGAAGACGCCCCAGATGAGGCAGGCTGATGAGGGAGGGAGAAAGCTTGAACGTGACAGTCCATAGACCCAGGGATGACCACGGATATCGATTAGACCAAACGCAGCAGGAAAGAATGGAGCGAGAGAAGAAGAAGAGAAGAAGGAAAAGGGGGGGGGGGGGGGGGGAGCCGCAGTGTGTGTGTGTGTGGGGGGGGGGGAGCGGACGAAGAATGCAGAGGGAGGGAAAGAGATGGTGTGGAGGTGGGGGTCTGGGTCTGGTCAGAGAGTAATTTGGTATACATCCACTGGAAATCAGCCGACAGGGTAAGGCTACCAGCGGTATTTTTGGAACTGTACACCGGCACGCAGTTCTGGGACTGTCTATGTTTATGTTCAACGAGATCAAGTGTCACTCATATATTATCCGCTGTAAAGGTACGTTCATCCACTCTGTCAAAACCTGTCTCTTATTCGCCTTTTCCCGTTCCACTTGTTCACCACACACACACACACACACACACACACACACACACACACACACACACACACACACACACTCGCTCTCTCTTGCCCTCTCTCTCTCTCTCTCTCTCTCTCCTTTTTCTTCTTCTTCGTCTTCTTCTTGATTCTTCTTCTTCTCCCTCTCTCTCTCTCTCTCTCTCTCTCTCTCTGTATGTATGCAGATAGGCAGATCGCCCTCTTTCTGTCACACACACACACACACACACACACACACACACACACACCACACACACACACACTCCACACACACACACACTCCACACACACTCCACGCACACACACACACACACACACACACACACACACACACACACACACACACCACACCACACCACACCACACCACACTAGGGAAACCTACACCTTGTCGGGCAAGTATCCACTGTCTCAATCGATGTTATTTAATATTGTTTTACAATCTTCAAATAAACAGCGTTTGCTTTCCAATAGAGAAGCCCCAACACTGCGCGCTTAAACTCTTTATCGCGCAGAAATAGAAACACCCGGATAGTGGTGTCCCAAGGCTGTTTTAGATACTGACACTGTCCGGGAGAACTAAACGTTTTGGTGGACAAGTAGAAAGACTCTCTCCATTTCCCTTTGGCAGTCAGTTTTCTCTTTCTTTCTTTCTTTCT
>CM065719.1:19425587-19428087 GCA_033310375.1 Conus canariensis | reverse complement strand
ATTTTGCTAAATTATCTGAGATTCTCCCCTACCCCTCCCACCACTATACACACACACACACACACACACACACACACACACACACACACACACACACACACACACATGCGCGTGCACGCTTACACTCACATATAGGCCACACACATGCGCGTGCGCGCACACACCACCCCCACCACGACTACTACTACTGCTGCTACTGCTACTACTATTACTGCTGCTGCTGCTACTACTACCACTACTACTACGACTACTACTACTACTACTGCCAGCACCACTCGACGACTTTAGCCAGTTGAGAAACTTGACTTGATGTCCCCCCAGTTTCGGTGGGCTGTTTTCTTGCACGAGTTGCAGGTTCTTCCTGTAGCTGGCGACCATGGTCAGCAGGCCTGAAGAGTCTTCTTTGGACCAAACAGGCTTCCTCTGCTTTGGTTCAGTCGCATACTAGAGAGAGAGAGAGAGAGAGAGAGAGAGAGAGAGAGAGAGAGAGAGAGATAGGCTTACCTCCCTTGTGGAGGATAAGAGAGCAGAGTACCCTTCGGTGTTATTCGTGTTTATATTATTTTCCTTCCATACTGTAAAGAAATTCCAAATCATTTTTTTTTTCGTTCGGTTGATTGGTTGTTGTTGTTGTTATTTGTTGTTGTTGTTGTTGTTGCTGCTGTTTGATTTGTTGTTGTTGTTAGTTTGTTGATTTGTTGTGTTGTTGTTTGGTTGTTTGGTTGGGGGGGTTTTGTTGTTGTTTTTTTCGTTTGTTTTTTTTTCATTAACTTTGACCCTGACATAGAGTTCACAGCACCGTGAGGATTTCATATTACACTGCTTCTAAAGACCATTTTCTTCCATTATAAGTGCCAAAATCAACTGAGTTGACGACAGGCGGGAATTCGTGTATTTCAGACTGTGTATTCCTCATCTCAAATGACGGTCAGAGAGTGTTACATTATCCTCATCAGAGTGGCTGATGCGGCTGATCGAGAGGCAGTTCTTAGGTTACCTGTCTTGGACAGTGTGATCACCGAGGACTGTTCATGGTGTCAGCCATTCTCCTGGCTGCCAGACCTTGATACACATAGCTTTCAGCACATCAAACCTTTACCGTGCTTCCTGGGTCTTCCATGACCCAGTGACTCAATAAAAACATCGTATCTTATGAAAGGATTGAGCTATGCTCACGAAATCTTAGGAGTTTGTCAACGATCTTAATAGCCGCTGGTCACAGAAATTTCATGTATGGGCACAATCAATTATCAGCGTAATTAGTCGCGGTTCCCCCAAGACCTGTACATTTTAATGGGTCACACATGACCCACGCCATCGGGTGAGGAATAAGTTGCTGAACCGCCCTTTATCAGGTGTGGGTCTTACAAGACCCACGCGATCTAAATAGGGATTAGCAATAGGAAAAGCCTAGAACTACAAAATGTGCCCGGGTCTTGGGCGACCTGCACGATCGGGTCTGTGTGGTCAAGAACGTCATCCGGTAATGGTTAAGAGCTTCTTCAAACCCCACAAGATAATTTCTTTTTGAAAGAGAGCTTTCCGTCAAATACGACGACCAATAAACGTTCAAACCTGTGTGCTGACTTTGGTATTTATAGAACATTTAGGGCGTTTTCTAACTGAACTTCACTGACCGGTCTTTTGATGGGAAACACACGCACGCACGCACGAACACACACACACACACACACACACACACACACACACACACGTCTCGAAGAAATCATGGTTAAAAGGCAAAGTGAATGTTAAGATCAGATCTGCCGGATTGAGGACTGCCGACCGGTGGTGAGTGTACGTACCTGTTTGATTCGCTAGCATTGTCCTGCTCGTCGATGTCCCAAGTGGTCGGAAGGTGCCAGCTCGAATTTGCCCATCTTTCTGTTTTTCTCCCACAGGTTTTCCTCCACTTAGATACGTGAACAAACAGCTGAATGTCTGTCGACGATCTGGGAAAGGAACAACGGAAGGCGGATAGCCTTCTCAGTATTCCTGGATGATTTTGTTAAGAGTTGTTCGAAGTTCGTGTTGCGTCATATTTTATCGTCTTTTGCGAGCTCACGTCTACGCCATTCTACGTCAATCTTTTCATGACGTCACCCCCTCCCCCCACCCCCCTCTCTCTCTCTTTCAAAATGTACAGTTCGTGAATAATTTTCTCTCTTCTCTCTCTCTCTCTCTCTCTCTCTCATAATCCATCTGATGAGTTATGAATGATTTATATATCTATTTGTCCATGATAGGGCGTAAGAATACACTGCACCGTATCAATAGGCCCTACTGATGCACTTCACCACAATTATCTTCCAATGTGCCATTTGTAGTGCTTGTTTCCCCAGACAGTTCTCATTGTCACACGCCACCCCAACTTTTGTCTGCCCTTTGTGACACGGGCAGGAAAACGCTAGGCCTAATCATTACTCCATTCAGTTCCCGGCTCTGTGTGTGTGTGTGTGTGTGTGTGTGTGTGTGTGTGTGTGTGTGTGTGTGTGTGTGC
>CM065719.1:19390587-19420587 GCA_033310375.1 Conus canariensis | reverse complement strand
GTGTGTGTGTGTTGTCTGTGTGTGTGGGGTGTTTCCATTTCTTGTAATTATTAACATTGTGTTTATCCCATCTCAATCATATGACAGGCTTTGAGTCACTTCTGAACTGGCAATGAAATGGGTAACATTAGCTGAAAACAAACACAATTTAATGCAGTTTTTTAAAAAAAACCTACAGAAAGAGCTCAGACATGCTTTTAGTCTGTTAGTCCAGTGACAGTGTTTACTCCCAAGCTCTTGTGCTCAGTCGTTTGACATTGGGTGTTTCTGTCAAACAATATCATCATGTTGGCCTGATCTTGTAATTGACAAGGGAGCCTTGAAAGCCTTTCCTCGTGTTTGATTCATGTGTATGTATCTATTTTAATCTACTTTGCTGTAATATTGGTTCACTTGTTCAGCCGCCAACTGTTTCAAAATTCTTCACTGCATGTTAAATTATCTCCCACTTTTGAAAAAAAAAACTTTGTTGACCGATCTTTAGAATATCTCATTTGAAAATACGTCAGATATGTAACCAGCATGTGACTTTAGTTGGCTACTACAGTTTCAACAGATCAAACTTGCCATCTTGTTTTTCTAGCCATGCAAAGTCCTTCAGTTACCATGTTTTGAAGTCTTCCTCATAATGTATTTCTTTTGTCACAATAGATGGTAATTTGATGATGGTGTCACTGTTGGATGAAGAAGCTCGACTTTCAGTTTCATGCAAATGAAAATGTACTTCACCACTTGTGGGGTGTGTCTGTACATGTTGTGTGGGTGTGTGTGTGTGTCTGTGTGTGGTGTGTGTGTGTGTGTGTGTGTGATGTGTGTGTGGGGTGTGTGTGTGGGGTATGTGTGTGTGTGTGTACGAGTGAATTCTCTCAAAATAACTTTGTTCAATTCTGATGAACACACAAAAGAAAACTTTTGTCAAAATAAAGTCTGATGTACTCTACTGAGGGGGCTGCATTTTAAATGGAACGTTGCCAACTTTAGTCCAGTTTCCTTCAAGCTCTCACATCAGCCAGTCAAAATGCGCTCACTTTGGCGCTGAAGTGACGTACTGGCGTACTTACTGGTAAATATTTTGATGCATGTTTCTACCGCAGTCTGAACTTTTGAAATGTATTTGGCAATTCCATTGTATGTGTGACTAATAAATGTACTATATGGGGAGCCTTTCACATGCATGTACGCACAAATACACACTCTCCCTCACACACACACACACACACACACACACACACACACACACACATGGAGGTATGCACACAGCATGCTTCATCATTAAAAATTTAATGAAAGCACACAGGTTTCACTCAATAAACCTCCAACAATAATCAACACACAAAAAAGTGTGTACGTTCAAGTTCATATCAATGCCTGTCAAGTAACTAGATTTTTGCCTTCAGGCAGTCAGTTTGCCTAGGAGAAAAATAAACAAAACAAAGGAGAGATGAGAACATGAGGGATTCTAACTCTCTGATTTTCCTTTCTCAGGTAAAAAAAAGAAAAAAAAAAGACTAGGACGAGGGGAGAGGGGATGGGAGGCATGAGGACCAGCAGACCAGAATGGAGAGGGAGGGGGTTAGCCCTTAATGCCACGTTGACTTTCTGGATTTACACTTGCATACAAAAACTAAAAAAAAAATGAGAATGCGATTGTTCCCAAGTAGATATATAAATGTTCAAAAACTTGTTGCTCATCTTTGTTTTCAGATCCTCTTTTTTCCTAATGGTGGAAAATCATTATCGTTTTTTTTTTTTTTAAGTGGATGCATTAAAAACAACAACAACAACAACAACAGCAATAACAGAGCCTGCTTCTTGCATTCACACTGGCATGACGACTGTTCTCCACAAATGTCTTTTTTTTTTCATACATGTGAGTGGAGTCAAAATTAAGTATCAAAACTAAACATTTCACCATGGGTTTAAAAAAAAAATCAACACATTCCTTCCTGTAAAAGATATGTTGATGCTAACTGAGATATGCTATCATCACTTTGTCAAGCCGTTTTTATACATAAGTATTTGCAAGAACAAATACAAAGAGATAAAAAAAACAACTGTTTGAATTTAACTGTATGTTTACACACACACACACACACACACACACACACACACACACACACACGTTTAATAGCTCACTATTCATAGTATCATCAATTTATGACTGCTAAGCACACACACACACACACACACACACACACACACACACACACACACACACACACACACACACACACTCACTCACTCACGTTTACATAGCTCACTATTCATAGTATTACCAATTTATAACTGCTTAGCTCCTGTGGATTCAAACAGCTAGGAAAAATTCACATTTGAATCAAAGAGAAAAGCCAAATCTGCTGACATTTAGCTAAGCATACACAATCACAATGAAAGCATTTTACAGATGACTGTTCCCTATACACAATAAACTACATGCAACCACACTTACCTACATTCATGTATACAACCACACTTATCTACATTCACATCCATATATATGATTTACATATTCATACATACACATGTTACCATACATAAATGTAGACATATATATGTACACATATAAGGTACACTTTAGTACAATCAAAGCTTCCATGTTAACAACTTCAACTACCATAATACTGTAGACTGGTCTGCACCCACCCCTTCTTTCTGACCCTGTCACCCCTCCATCTTTCACACACACACACACACACACACACACACACACACACACACACACACACACACAGTCCACACACCCATAACACACCACCAGTTTTCTTTCTGTTCTTTCTGCGTACGTATGTTGATAGTGATACTCCTGCAGACGCTTACTGTACAGAAGGATTAATCCCATCTGCCGTACAAAAGGAATGGAGATTTGTGTGTATAACTGGGGTTTTTTTGGTTTTTTTTTATCCCACCATTAAGGCAGCCATACTCCAACTTTGGGGAAATAAAGTGAATAAATAAAATGCTGTAAAATCAACTTATCTCCAAATTAAGCAGCAGAAAATAATTAAAAACAAAAAAAAAGAAGAAAAGGTACAGTCTGTCAGCATTTACAGTCCATTCAAAACTAAGTAACAGCAGATTTCAAAGCAAACAAACTGTACCTAACACAATAAAATTTCAGATAAACGTCCATCAGAATGCAGTTATCGTGTTCGTCAGTTTGTGACTCTAATATGGCCAACACGGCAATTTGGTAGGCTGAACACAAAGACAGCGAACTGTCTAAATATTAACAAAGCAGTATCAGAAACCCACCTCATTTTCCATGTACCCTTTCTTCCTCACCATTTAAAGCTCGACACATAGATGTATAAGGCATAAACATAAAGGGTACCTTCCAGTAAATTGAGATACTTTCCAGCAGACTGAGACTATGTATGTATGGCTGGAAGACAATTTGGTTTTTTTTTTTAGAAAAAGAAAAATTCAGAAAGAGAGGGTGTTAGTTACCGCCAATGACATTGACAAACAAAGCACATGACAAGACACGATGCATTTCAACCACTTGGGTCTTCTTCAGGTGAAAAAATAAATCACATTTAACATTTAAGACAGTACAAACAAAGAACGAAAATGACTCATCTGTTGTTAGTCCATGTGGACCACCAACTAACAACAGATAAGTCATTTTCGTTCTTTGTTTGTACTGTCTTAAATGTTAAATGTGATTTATTTTTTCACCTGAAGAAGACCCAAGTGGTTGAAATGCATCGTGTCTTGTCATGTGCTTTGTTTGTCAATGTCATTGGCGGTAACTAACACCCTCTCTTTCTGAATTTTGCTTCGTTCTCCGCCGTCAGTCACTCCATTTTGAAATTTTAGAAAAAGGCCAACACATCACAGAAAACTTCAATGTGTGACATATTTTGGTCCAGTTTAGTCATCATGGTTTCACACCTCTTTCTGAACCGACATTTTCTGAAGGGAGGCTGACAGACACTTGAGGAAAAAAACGAGAGAGAGAGCGAGAGAGAGAGAGAGAGAGAGAGAGAGAGAGAGAGAGAGAGAGAGAGAGAGAGAGAGAAAGAAAAGAAAAATTGCCTTTGTAAACAAGTGACTTCCACTTGTATTATATAAAGGTTTGAGATCCACTTACTGTATCTGGAACTGACTTTGATGAAATGACAGCCCTGTTATGGTCCCTCATGTTCAGCAGCGCTATAAAGAACATTTATAGAACTGAACTTGAGTAGATCTTGGCAAGAACTGCCTCTGAGATACATGTGAAGGTGAGGGCATCAAACAAGACATCTGCACCTCCTAAGCCAACCGTTTTCAGGAGAGTCCGGCTTTTTTCAAGTGGACAGTCAAACGTAGACTACAAACGGGGCAAAGTCTAAAAAAGCAAAAGATGCGACCGGAACTTAGTGGTTACTGTGAAGACCATGGTAGAACTAGAAGCAGATTTAAGAAGTAGCATTGAAGAAACTGGCCAAAGCATTGACATTACTTTGTCAACCGTTTCAAAGATCTTGAATATGCTGTTTGGCATCAGGAAGGTTGTATCGAGATGAATCCCGCACGGAGGGAGGGTACATTGCAGAAAGGCTTTACTAGATGTTGACAAGAACTATGACAAGAAACATTTAGATGAGATTGTTACAGTTGATACAAGTGTAAATGTCTGAGCCAAAAAGAAAGTCACAAAACAAACCATGGACCTTGAAAGGTGGGACGCCTCCTCACTTTGCAAGTCCTTGCAGGTCACAAAGGAAGTTTATTATATAATCTTTAGAGATATTCATAGGGCAAGTTCAATAGGGATTCTGTACAATCTGAGGTAAAAATGCCGACACAGTGGCACAACTGAACATGAGGATGAGAGGAATAAAAATTTTGCACGTCAATGCACATGCTCAAAAGTTGCTGGACAAATGAGAGTATCTTGTAACTGAAAACACTGAACCTTTGCCACTGCTCCTAACTCACCAGACCTTGCACCCTGTGACTGCTTGCTTTTCCCACAACAGAAGAAATGCGTCACAGGAAGACATGACAAGCATCATGCAGCTCTTGGAACTGTCATTTTCCAGTGTCTCAATCAGGCACGTGCATAAAGAAGCCTACCGTATCAGCCTTTCTACAGTACAGTGGATAGAGTGGATGAAAAAGTGTGTGGAAGGGGGAGGAAAGTGCTCTGAAAAGTGAAAATAGTATCAGCTGGCAACAAGCCTTTTATGAAAAGCAAGTCAGCTGGTCTCATTTTACTGGAAGGTGCCCCCATACTATGGAGAAACTAAACCGTAAACACGTACAGACAAACAATACATTCCACCAGTACGAGAATGACTTGGCAAAGATTTGTTTAGAAAAGAATTTGTTCCCTAAATGGGTGGTGGGTGTTAAAGTATAGCTATTGAAGCTTTTACCCAGCGAATGCATCCATCAAATTCTGTCTCATGAACAGAACCCCGTCTTGAGTTGACTTTTGTCTTCTGTGCTAGACTAGTAAGAAGCGCCCAGCCTGGTTGTATAAGCCCACCCTTGGTAACTATCACAGAATACTCCATGTTATCCTTATCACCATGGGGAAGAAAACCCACAATCCAGCTGTTTCCACAGCTGCTTGTGAAGGGCAGAACATGGAAATAAGGACAAAGTTCTGTAAAGAAATAAGCTGCAATAAATTATTACAAATATAATCAAAATAAATGGCAATCTGTGAGTCTATGCTGGAGGACACAGAAAGGAAAGAAGAATGCTGAAAATGCATCAACAGTCCTCGTTTTTGCCAAGTCAGGGTCATAACGACAGGGGAATTCTTGCCTGCACTTGTTTTTACCAACTATTCACTTGTTCTACACACACACGCATGTATGTGTGCACGCACACACCCACATAGACACAGACACACACAACCACACCCATGTATTTATATATATATAATCATATTTGTATCCATCTATCTATAGAAAGATTGATAATTTGGTAGACAGACAATTATGTAAGGGATTCCCAAGTTGTGCGCAACTGACGTGAAATCAGTAAAAGCACAGTGAAACCACAAAAGAAGAGATATGCCATCTCAGTGAAACATGAAAGAGGGAGCAGAGGCTTAGGAGGCAAGAAGTTGTTCTGGTGCCTTTGACAACACGTTACAATCTCTGGCTCAGTCTAAACCTCATACTCATATGGATGTCTGTTCAAAGCAGAAAAAAAGTTTAATCTGACAATTTGGGTGGGGGTTTTTCCCCAGAAGAGACAAAGTAAAAAGAAGTTCAACATGAAAATTTCAGAGCATTGAATCAAAACAAGAAATATCACAGGTGGTTTTGCAGATATTGGTCAGCTACCTTTCCCCTGATTAACTTTTCCCCAGTATAGATTGGTTTTGCTGGCAATACGTTCCCTCCAGCCAGCCTTCCCTCCTCCTGCCCCCATGGTTTCCCCATCTACCAAACCTCTTCTACAACAGATTTCAGGGCAATTGATTCTACCCTCAGAAACAATGTATGTGGCCTTATTCTTCAGAACTGGGGAGCTGGAGGTAGAGATACCCTTCACAAACAAAATCACTTACATGGGAAGCCCTGTATACATAGATATTAGTATGCAAATATGAGTATGACAACATAATTATTCATGTGTTAGTAATGATCATTATGACCTTTTTCAGTTCTATCAGCAGTTATTACTTGGTTGCCGATTTACAGATCACAGAATTCTTTCACAGCCGTTATGGTGATTTACTTTCAGACATGTATTTGCAGCTTTCATTTGTGCTATGGCCCAGCCGACCACAAGGGAGCCATATCGGGGCTATCACCTCACAAAAGTCAATGCCGATTTTGCACATGATCAGTCCTGCTCCAGGAAAAACTGGTCAGGATTGGGCAGTGTTGGCCTTCAGAGGTTCGTTCCCGAGTACTTCTATATCTTATTTACTGTGCACAACATGTAATACACATATGTGTGGCCAGCAGTCTCTTCACTTTCCATCATTCTCTGCCTCGAATATCATTCATCTCTAGCAGTTCAGTGCCCGTATAGCGAATAGGTTATGACAAATTAAGCTTAAACAAGTTATATAATATCATAGAAGTAAATTAAGCTTAAAACAAGTTATATAATATCATAGATGTATACAGCTGTACTTTCTGCGTGGTGTGTTTAAAATACTGCTACTACATTTTTCTGTAACGTAATCTGATGTTCAATGTGATGTACAATGTATTGCAATGTATAGCACTGTCTTGTGTTATACAGTGTAGTTGTGATGTTTGTGTCTTGTATTGCAATGCAGTATAATACACCTCTGTACACTGCATAGCTTTGCCTACTCTTACACTGAACTACAATGGATCACAATGTACTGTCATCAACACGGCATGCCACCTACTTTGCCTAGTCTTACACAGCACTGCAATGTATCATACTGCTATGCCTTTTCTCCCGTTCCCAAGCAATGCATCACGCTGTACTGTCAACAGTACTGCACTGCTTGGCTCTGCCTTGTCTTAGGTTGCACTGCGATGCCTCAAGGTGTTTTTGCCGCTTCTCACATTCCAAAGCAATTCATAACACTGCAATGTCATCATCACTGCATTGCACAGCTCTGCCTTTTCTTGCTATGCAATGAAATGCAACACATTCTGCTATCATCAACACTGTCTTCATTGCTTTGCCAGGTTTTACACTGCATAGCAAAAAAAATCACATAGTATCATCATCAACACGGCACTGCGCTGCTTTGCCAGGTCTTGCAATGCAATGCAATGCATCACACATCAAACCCTGCACCACACCGCTTTGTTGCGTCCTACACTGCAACGTACCACACTGTTCGATCATCAGCACTGCCCTGCACTGCTTTGTCGTGTCTTGCTTTGCATTGCAGCGCATCACTCTGCATCATCATCGACACTACCATGCACTGCTTGGCCTCATCTTGCAACCCGCTGCAACGCATCACTTGAGCACCACTGCAAGCTTTCCTGATTTTCACCCCTTTCCTTTCCATGATGCAGGAAGTGTCTCCAGTGTCTGCATGAAGGCAGTCCACACACAAGGCAGAGCCACTTTAGGTCACTCTCGATGTTGAATGACCAGCTGCTCAGCCACTCCATCCCCAGTCGTTCTTGGGTCTCCAAATGCCCACCGTGATGTCACAACCAGCCGATGCCAGGACTCCGTTCTGGTAAGCAATCTGCACCAGCATGAAGGAGAGAGGGATGTAAAATCAAGTCTCTAATGCTGTTTATCAATCGCTTTATGTTTCTGATGTAATCATTGTGATTGTTCATAGCATTTAATTACCTCAGCTGCCAACCTGTCAAGAGAAAAATAAGTAACCCTGAGTAAGGGAGGAGGAGGAAGGGTAGAAAGTGGAGATGGAGGAGTGGTCAGCCCCCTTTCTGAGATATGGTGAAAGTTGTCAATTGATACAGCCCCATTTATTAAAGAAACATGGCCTGTACACATGTGTAGAGAATATTGTATTCTCACTAGAATATCTGCAGCCAACCAAAGCTTAGGGTGTTTTTCTCTCCCTTTTTCTTTATTTTCCCCTTCATTTTGGATCTTTTTGAGAATTGGAAAAACATTGAAAAAAAAAAAGCAATTTTGCCCTGAAATCTAAGATTAGCAAGAATTTTCCGTCAGCACTGGCTGGCAGTTATTAAGTATCTTTCCCAAGGTGGCTGTCTTCACCAATGTCCATTGATTTAACTGATTGTTTACCTGTCGCAGGATTACACAACTACTCACCAGGCATTCCTCAAACTTTGTTAAACGAGGAAATACGGTCCAGACACAAAGCCACTCAATTTTGGAGTGCATCTGTAGGGCATATCAGGATCAAATGGTAGATGTAGTATTGTTCAAAAACTACTGAACAGACTTTAAAGAATTTTGGCAGAAAAATGGAATGAGGCTCAAGGACTAGTCCAATAAATTTTGGTGCGTATTCATGGTGAGGATATGAATCAAATGGCAGTATTCATATGATTATCATAAATTCTCCACTGAACACGAAAATGGCAAACTTACCATCATGAATTAAAAACAGTCTACAAAATAATACATTTTCATGGAATATGAAAGGTTTCTGGTGACATAAATGTTGTCATTTAATGTTTTGCAAACATACGTAGGAAATAACTCCTTCCGTACATTTCAACTATTGTGATCTTGTTTTCACTTATGAACTGACCAAAATGGCAGATCAAAGATATGCTCTGACTTGGCAGAGATTCGAGTTCTAGAGAGTGCTGTTTTAGTTTTTTTTAATTCTTAAACAACAAATCCAAAATTTTAGTGAATTAAGTGTGATGAAAGTGTTCATCAATTGCGCACAATGAAAGTGGATTAAAGCAGGTTTTGTCAGCTTAGCAACTGAGTATAAAATTTTATACGCGCACACACACATACACACACACTCTCTCTTTTTCTATTTTCCACTCAAACCTGTATACAAAGCACACACATATGCACACACACACAATCTTTCACCATCTTTCCCACACACACACTTTCACAATACGAAAACTTTTTGTCCTTGGCTAAGGTAATAATCTCACCTCCATTTATCTCCCCCCTCCCTTCCTGTTTTCACCATCTTCCCTTTTTCTTTTTCTTCATTTTTTTTTTCAATCTGCATTTCATTTTGTTCTGAAAAATCATCTCAGACACAGACTTCTGAACCCTACCCCAGCCACTCCGCTCTCGTGCTTCTCCAAGGTGGTGATTGGTTGAGGGTGAACGCTGGGCTCTAGCACCTTGATCGTCTTGTCATTGGACGACGTGTAGATGGCACCCTCAGTGTGAACCACACCTGTCATTTTGTCTTTGTGGCCCACGTCGTAACTCTGCCCACAACCATGTGAAGACTTTATTTGAAAACACTAATAATTTTTTCATGTCTGCTCTCTTCTCAGAACCACTTCTGTCTGAGAAGAGATGCTGTTATGACCAAACTGCACAAATGCCAGAGCCTGAGTTCTACTGATGAATGAAGAAAGCAGCAGCACAAGAAAGGAATTGCTCACAGAAAGCATTCCTAGAACAAAAGAAAAATGGAAAATACTGTGCACTTGGATGTTGGCTGTATCTTTATCATACTTGAGGATAGAACACTTGTCAGTATGTTGTAACTGGTTTGTTTTCATTTGTGTCAAGGAAGAAGTGTGAGAAAAAGAGAATAAAAACAAAGGGAAAGTAACAGCTTCTTTACCTCAACCAGTTCAAACTTGCCCAGCGTAGTGTCCATGAGATTAAGATGGCCCCTTCGGTCCCCAAACCACAGCTGGTTGCTATGATAACTGACGTCCAAGGGATAGTTCTCCACCTGAAACCAATGGTGAACTTAAGTTACTATGGTATTAGAACTTTTTTTTAAGACAGACCTCAAGAATTGAGTGGCACTCCTATTAACCACCCTTCTCTATGATAATTCCTTCCTCACTGTGAGGAAAACCACTGCAACAGATCAGTTCTCTCACGCTGTTATACCATTCTGTACCTTGGTGGAATGAGCCCTGGCGCTAGCTTTTTCTTCAATCACAGGACTAGTTTAAGGCCAGGGACTGGAAATAATGCAGTTTACATCTCAGTTCTGCCTAGAAACTTGCTGACAGGACTGCCTTTCATTTACAGTGAGCTGTTCTCACAACAGACGGATCAAACAGAAATTGAGCTTCATCGCTGGCATGTTGGAAAACCACGCAAAAAGTGCAGGGTAACTACAGTTATCCATTTACACCAACCTGTGCTGATTTGAACACAAGACCCGCTCGACGATCATACACTGAGAAGGTCTTGTCCTCGCTTCCTGAGATGACGAAGTTGTCGTCAGCAGCAATACAAAGGACAGGCTGTCGATGCCAGCACTTGGTGGATGCTACACGCTCCTGACGAGGGTCGATGAAATAGACTTTCTTGTCAAAGCCTCCAGCCACAATGAAATTGTCCTCCACATGAATACTGAGAACGGCAGATTTGCATCTGGAAAAGAACCATGGGTCCAACTGTTTTAATACCATAGAAATTTTCATTCTCCTTTTTGCTTTCTCTACCACAGATTTTGCTATTTACATGTACAATGTTCCTTTTTTCTATTCTTCACATTTTTCAGTACATAATGGATCATATGCTTTAATGTTTCGATGTATGACTTAATGTAACAGTCATGCATAAACGTGGTAAGTATGACAGTATGTCTGTGTGTGCCTGCTTATCTATGTACATGCGTGTGTTTGTATGTGTGGATACTCTAAGTACTCTGTTTCTTTAGTGTATAACATCAATCACAGCCTGAGCAATATGTGTACATTTTCGCTGTATGTGCGTGTTTGTGTTGTGCGTGCATGTATGTATGGACATGCAAGTTCGGATGTAAGTTTGACTGCTGCTTAAGTGTAATACCTCAAGCATACCCTACAGAATCAGACAGCCTTTTTTTGAGCAAGGGGAAGGAACAGGAGATGGACTATTATCTTGAGAGAGAGACCGAAGAGAACAGTTGTCTGAGGATCCTTCCACACCTCAAGCATGGACTAAACGCACGTAACAGCCTATCTTCAGTTTACTGTGCATACTTACTTGTAGGTGGCGCTCACACTAAGCCCTGCAGCCATGTCCCACACTTTGATCTTGGTATCCCATGATCCTGTGTAAAGATGGCTGTTGAGAGATGCCATGCACCAAATCCATCCCTGGAGCAAAGCATTCAACACATCACAGTGAAGTACCTACATAATATCAACCATAGCATATGAAAATATTCTACATAAACATCAACTATGCTACAAAAAGGCATCCCAAACACATACTTAAGTATCTACATCAACCATAGCACAAGGAGGTGTTCTTCGTTCACATCAACCATGTACACTAAGGTATCGCCAAAAAAAAACATCAGTCACATATTACTGAAGGGGTACTTGCAGGATGTTTGGTGACATCATCACACATACGAGAAACAGAGAGTCACACAGACAGAAAAGCAGGCAGAGAGAGACAGGGAGGGGTGAGGATGAGGGAGAAGAGAGACTTCAGAAGGAACAGACAATTATGATGATGGTAATGTCTTACTGCAACAGTATCACATCCAAATGGAAAACAAAACAAAACAACAAAAAAAACTTGTATTAGCCAGGCCTGTCAAAATCCTACCCACAATTAGTTACCAGCAGTTTGATTCCTTTGTGCACGCTTTGAAAGTAGTGTTTTGCTAGCTGTGGCTGGTTATGACTCAAAGCCTGTGTGGTTGTTTTCTAGTTTGGAGTGTTTCCTCTTGCATTCATGGCTGGAGGTTTACTCGGCAGCTGGCATTTAGAGAATACAGGCTTTAGTAAACACTCACATTGTGTGCCTTGTTAATACAGTGCAGGTTCATGTCTTTTTTGGTCTCAGGGCGACTGCTGTCATACTTGCTCAGGTCCAGCAGGGTGAGATAGCGATCCCGTGACCCAGTTGCCAGGAATCGCCCATCCTGAAAACAAAAAATCTGACACTAGTGACAGTAGTGTTGCTATTCTCTGCCCTTTCTTACAGCACACACCACTGAGTACATATGATCAAAAAAGCATGCACTATTTATGCTTGTAAATGAAATTGCAATCATTTCCATTCGTCGCATTATCCTTCATCTGTTGAGGGTCTGATTAGTGATCAGATGGTTTTGTCTCACTAATCTCAATAATCATTACAATCTCAGCCAGGACTTGAAGAAAGTTCTCCAGTTCCTTTGGCTGACCTTCTCAGTTTAACTTGCCAAAGAACTGTAGCACAAGCATAGATTTTATTTAATTTAAATACATAACCTTTTCTCTTTCGTTGCTTGAAACTAGCCCTCTCTGATTGTGAAACTAAATCTTTCCATTTTAGTATGTGAAACTGGACTGTTCCCCTATTTGTGAAAAAAAAACCCTGCCTTTATTCTATGTGAAAATAAATCTTTCCCCTTTTCATGTGTGAAACTAAACCTTCCCCTTTTGCGATTGAAACTTAATCTTTCCCATTTTCTGTAAGCAAAACAAAACCTGTACTCCCCATCCTCCCTTACATCTATTTATACAAAATTTGCATAATCTTCATTATAAACCAAAGTATACACTATAACCTGAGAATAAAACAAATAGGAAAACCCACCATCATGAATTGAAATCAGACCATTTATCACAACTTGAAAAAAAGGAAAAACACAGTATCATGAATATGTATCTGTTTGGCTTTCATTCATACCATGTCCCATAAATATGATCAAGCCGCAGCCTCTGGGAGACATAAAACTCAGGATCAGTTTAGACTGTGCTCGACATGAATCCAACCTACCTGCATCAAATGTACAACATCAACCGCAGCATACAAGGCATCGCTGAAAGTGAAATGCTCCGTGTACTGATCTGGGTCAGACCACACACGATGCGTCCGTTCCCTTTCCATACATGACTTCTGCCAGTCCATTTCATCAACTGCACACAGGACCATCATGAAAGCATTCAAAGTGATTTTAGTCAGAGGAATGCTTAACATGCCTTCGCTCTTACTCTTCCTCCATATTCGTTGGTTGGTATAACTCTGAGGCTCACCACTGATGAGATTTTTGCATCCTCTGTGTTGGACTATTATGTGAAGAAGTTATAAGCTGTATTTATCCATGATATTTATATTCCACAGTGCCTGTGTTGACTGTCACTAGTGTCGTGTTCCACATCCTAAAAATGTAAGCTGGTATTGATTATTAAACCTCCTGTCTCCAAATATAACTTTTGGGGTGTTCATACTTTCTGTGGACAGAAAACCAAGGAAATGGAAGCACAATGAATCGCGGTCTGAGACTCATGATTAAGAATGAGAAGAAACATATACAACAAAGAATGGCCTTCTATGTAATGTTAAGCACATGAAGAAAGCAAATCTAAAACACAATCTTTACTCTACCTATAGATGGACAGATAGATAGATACATAGATAATAAACAGATATATAATATTGAGATGCTTGACGATTCGGTGGCCAAAAAACTTTTCTTCTCAACCCCCTTGAGCACGATCACACAGTATGTTTTCACTCCATTCCTCATGGAATAAAAAATATATACATTTGAAACTTTTAACTGAAATGTCATCATAGAGGTAAGGAAATTTATTTACAGCATGTTTCAATGATGTGGAACACTGACAGCTGACATCGTGACAGACAGTAGTGGACATGGCTATTAGCCCTTTGAATGAAACTGGCTACACAATATTTCTTTCCCATATTAAAATCAATATTTTTCCAACTGGGTTATGAAATAACGGCTGTTTTTTTAGCTCTGCATTTCATGAAAATTCACTATTAATATTATACAAGTCCAATTCTACAACAAAAATCTTACCAAAACATGAAAATGAAACAAAATGAAACATTTCAAGTATCACTCACAGTCAACAGGTGGATATTTTTTTGGCCAGCGTTTCATCAAGCGTACCCTCCAGTATGACTGCATTGATTCATTGCAGAACAGGTTGTAGAACTTCAGGCAGACTTTGGACAAGGTGTTGATGATTCCCCTGCCTCAAAAAACTGCAGACATGCAGTAGTATCTCCACCGGAATAGTGTCGAGGGAGATAGGCACAGGTGCGACAAGGCTGGTCTGTTTTCTCAGAAAGAACATCTTCTGAGCTCAAGCTGTTGCGGCTGTCCTCAGGCATGGGATCTCTTGGTGTGTTTTCAGGATCAAACTCCATTTCAGAATTAATCATGGAGGATTCTTCCAAGGATCTTCTTTTAGTAACGTTTACAAAATCCAGTTCAGAAAGATTGGCTGTAGAGTCTTTGGGCCGCACTGTAACTGATGAGTCTGAACCTTTTTCTGTTCGAAGCTTAGTTTTCCAGTTGTGAGGCAAGGGATCTACTTTCTTCTTCATTCTTGCTTGCCATGCTGATTTGATAGAATTGATCAGGATTCTGGCGGTTTTTATTTCAGGGCTCCAACTTTCTCCTGCAAAAGAAAATGAAAGCAGTGCTTACATCCACATTAAAAAATAGTCCAAGTATGCTGTTTTTGTATGTGGATGTGATTGGGCATATGCATAAATCATATATTCTCTGTGTGTGGTGTGTGTGTGTGAGTGTGTGTGTGTGTGCATGTTATGTGTGTGTGTACGTGCGTGCGTGCGGTGTATGTGAGAGAGAGAGGGTAGTGGGGAGGGGAGGAGCTGCAAGTATTAAGAAGCCAACTTTATATATTTTTTTTTGCCGAATTTCGACTTGTGACCCTCAAAACTTAAGGACGCCGAGAAGCGTCTGCACGCATCACCATCCATCGACACAAAAGCATACCTGCCATTATTGCTATATGTACGAAATCTTCTATAATTTACTGATCTTCTGATTGACTCCGCTGAGAACCTATCCCCAGGTCTACCTCACTCGGCAAACACGGTTCACACATGCAGACGCACTGACATTCAGAACGGATTGACTCTCACGCTCACTCTACCTATGACTTCTCGAAAGGCTGTATCGAACTTTTAATAACACCCCTGGACACACGTGGAACTAATGAGTAATTTTGCTTAATCAGTAACGTGTGCAAAATGAACTTTTTTCCCAAAAATATCAACATGACGAACACATAGCCTGAAAGCAGCTGACTCACCATACCAGTGTTTCAAACGAACTGTCGGAAGTGTAAACAAATGAAAGTCGTTTCGTACTGACTTTGCGATTGGCTGAATAGTCGACTTCCTCCAAGAAAGCGAATCACTTATTGGTCGTTCTCGACGGCATTTTAGGGTCGTCTTGGGGTCACTCGTGGTCTGTCTCATAATAAGGGGAACTAATCCAGTGTAAGTCATCGTCTCCTAAACTCGTGTATTACGCACCTTGGATCACTGAGAGGAAGTGTGTGTGTGTGTGTGTGTGTGTGTGTGTGTGTGTTGTTGTGTTTTGTTTTACGTCTTTCCACATTACGTGATATTAGACGAAAAAAAAAAAAAAAATTGGGGCCGGGGAAAAAACGTTAACACAACAAAATCGGAAATGAAATGAGGCAGGGAACAGTAAACAAGTGGGGTATTTTTTGCTCCCATAATCCCATAAGAAAAGCTAACACAGAGTAACTTTTATTCAAGACTGGCACAGACTTTTAAACTTGAATAAAGTCAGACAAATACATAGACGAACAATCTAATAGTGGGGGAAAAAAACAAGCGCAGGCCAACAACTGAACTGTCTTCATAGTAATGACTTGGCAGATTTTGACTTAAGGAGGGGGGGGGGGGGGGGGGGGGTTGAAAATGGAGAAACTGGGAACATGAAATTAAGAAAATATGTTACAGATGTGAAAACTCTTCACTAGCTGCATAAGGGAACCATCGCAATCCCTTTTGAAGGCAGATATTTTTGTATTGCCTGCTCCGAGGCCTTTCGTCCGCTGGGTCGGAACTCATCAGGGAGACACGGCTGGTTGTGTCTGCGCTCCTGGCGTCAAATAGAGACACACCACAGTCCATAATACGTGGTGTTCTCACCACCAAGGGTGAAAAAAAAGAATCCAATAGCACCCCCAAAGCAGCCAGCGAAGAGTAGTAAATTCTTCTTCCTCGTTCGCCATCCGTTAGATGAGCAGCCGGTGTCCTCGATGAAGGCTGCCGTCCGTCGCAGCTCCTCCAGGGTGCCATACAGCTTGGCTTCCACTGCTGTCGGTGTTGGCCAGTACTTTCTCCTGGATGCTGCATACGTCGTACAGACTTGAAGGATGTGGTCAGTTGTCATTGGTCCCTCACTACAAGGCACTCTCCACTCTGTCCAATGCCAAATTTTGTGTGCATGTGGTGGAGCAGGCGATTGTGTCCAGTCCTCAGGCGGAAGATCTTGACCTGTTCCGTCGTCCCAGCAAATGGTATGTGTCTTCTGGGTTGTATTTGGGTGCAGGAGGCGCCATTTTATCCTTGTTGTGCCTTGATGATTGTCTTAATTTCATCGTATGACACCAGTTGTTGCCTGCTCCTTCTGTGCACCATCTTTTGCCAGAATGTCCGCTTTTTCGTTGCCTCTGATGCCACAGTGTGCTGGTACCCATTGTATCACCACTTTCTCCACTCTGGCACTCAGGGCAACAAGGCTGAAGTGATATGGTTCTGTTCTTTGCAGCGGAGTTCTTGAGGGCTTGGAGCACGGAGAGAGCGTCAGAGAAGACCACCACCTGCCCTGTTGTTCTTTGGAGTTCTGCAAGACTGTTGTGGCTGCCTCACAGAGGCTTCTCGCTCAGCTCGGAAGTTGGTGGAGTATTTTCTGTTGGAATTGCATTTCTTCATCTCCGTCTTTGTATTGAAGGAAATTCCAGCTCCACCATCCCTCGTTGCCTCTGTGGCGGAGCCATCTGTGAAGACATGGGTCCAGTCTTCCTGGGGATATTGGTTGCAGATGTACTCCATGGCCAGGGCCTTCCTTTGGGTGTCTGACTGTATTCCTCTCTTCTCCACTCCGGGAATGCTGGTGACGACTGTTGGGAACACCTGCCTCTTCCAAGATGGGTGGGTGACATTTGCCGGGATAGGCTTTGCTTCGGTGTCCATCAAGACTGGGCTTTGTCTTTCAAGGCGTCTTGACTGGCAGATGAAGCTGCCTCTTTTCAACCGTCTTGGTGGGTCTGCTCATTCTGTTGTTCATTGGAGAGTAGTAAATGAAACGAAACGAAAGTGTGGGGAGGAAAAAAGTTGCTGAAAAACTAAAGACATTATGCAAATAGTATAAAATGTAGGGGACAATCTTTGAGCCTACGCTTGAAGATCCACCCAAAGATGCAAGGGAGATCAAAAGACAAACACACAGACGGACAGAAACAAATACAAATAACCTCAATTTAATCAAAACAAAATCGGAAATGAAATGAGGCAGGGAACAGTAAACGATAAACAGTAAACATGTGGGGTATTTTTTGCTCCCATAAGAAAAGCTAACACAGAGTAACTTTTATTCAAGACTGGCACAGACTTTTAAACTTGAATAAAGTCAGACAAATACATAGACGAACAATCTAATTTTTCCCCCACTATTAGATTGTTCGTCTATGTATTTGTCTGACTTTATTCAAGTTTAAAAGTCTGTGCAGTCTTGAATAAAAGTTACGCTGTGTTAGCTTTTCTTATGGGAGCAAAAAATACCCCATTTGTTTACTGTTTATCGTTAACACAACAAGTCAAAAGAATTCTATTTCAAAAAATTCTACTGACTTTCTCACTAGATCACTGAGAGGATGTGTGTGTGTGTGTGTGTAACTAATCTACAGCTATAACATAAAAATAGAAAATCCACTTAACCCTTTCGCTGCCTAGGAATTAAACTTAAAATTAAATCCTATTTGCCAGGTTTTTTTTTTTCAAACAAACAAACAAACAAAACGAGTATGTAGGCCTATTTTCAAAAAATTCTACTGACTTTCTCACTGACAAAAACGAGATTACCACCTGCAAGGGCGTATGGGGAAGTCCGGAATATTCCTTGTTTTATATTTACACTGCTTACAAAACAGGATATTTTCAGAGAGGTGAAGTCTCTAGATTCTGTTGATAGTTGGTAATCTCGTTTTCGTCAGTGAGAAAGTCAGTAGAATTTTTTGAAAATATATACTCGGTTGTTGTTGTTTTTTTTTTTTTGGTTTTTGTTGTTGTTGTTGTTTTTTAAACCCTGGCAAATAGGATTTAGCTTTCAGCTTATTTTCTAGGCAGCGAAAGGGTTAATTAATTGTTCGCCTGCTTGTTGGCTAACCGTGTTACCTGCTTATAACTCTTATGAACTCGGTTCAGGAGCAGGAGCACTGCTGATTCAAGGTCGTCCGTCGAAGGTCGTTGTGTTGGGATCCGTGTGCAAAACTCCATGGCAATGGGCACTCTTTGCTGGTCATGATTCATCACGAATGTGTTGCCGTTTTGGGGGTGTATGAGAAAATCTCAGTAACAGTCCCCCAAGCCCGCTTCAACTCTTCCTTTCTTACCAGCCCCTCCCTCTCAACTCGTATGTGTGTGTGTATGTGTGTGTGTGCGTGCGTGCGTGCGTGCGTGTGCGTGCGTGCGTGTGTGTGTGTGTGTGTGTGTGTGTGTGTGTGTGTGTGTGTGTGTGTGTGTGTGTGTGTGATGTTGTTGTTGTTTTTGCTGCTGTTGTTGCTGTTTATTTGTTTGTTATTGTTACTTATTATCTTTGAAAATGTCTACTAGATGAAGGGCGAATCATTTTTTTATCCATAAGGGTTGGAGTTCTCTCTCTCTCTCTCTCTCTCTCTCTCTCTCTCTCTCTCTCTCTCTCTCTCTCTGTTGTGTGTGCAGGTAGATGGATGGGTGTGCGTGCGTGTGTGTTGAGTGACGAGGGGCGATAGCGGGGTGGGGGGGAGGGGAGGGGGGAACGGCGCATCAAAGAACTGTGATCACTGAAGGGTGAGGGATAGACTATCAACGTCATACCACAAGATGGGTGTGGCGAGGGAAAGGAGTTGAAAGAGAGGGTAGAGGTGAAAGGGGGAAGGTGTGGGGGAGGGGGGGGGGAGCGGAGAAGGGAATGTCTTACTCACAACTCCACAGAACAAACGGGGTGCCAAACAACAGCGCTGTGATATTTTCTGTCTCCTTTGTGTTTTCTTTTTTTAAACGTGTTATTGTTGTTGCTGTTGTCGTTTGTTTGTTTGTTTGTTTTTCTCGTTTGTTTGTTCGTTTGTTTGTTTGCGTTGTTTCGCTAAGTTCGGAACAGGAACCACAGAGGGAGGGGGTGAAGAGCGTGCAAGCAAGGGGATGGAAGATGTTAGGGGGAGGATTGGGGTTTGCCCCCCCCCCCCCTCCCACGGTCAATTTGGGTATGAAAACTGCGAATCCCCCCCCCCCCCTCCCCCGGTCACTTTGGGTATGAAAACTGTGAACACCTTAAATAACAAGGACAGTCAAAAGGCAGCTGATTGATCGGGCAAGCGTAGATCTCCACCATAGCTGACCGGATTCGGGATCCGCCCTTTACCCTCCCCCCCCCTACCCCCCCCCCCCCCCCCCCCCCCCCCCCGTTTGATTCGGATGGGTCTCCCTTGCCCCCCCCCCCCCCCCTCCCTGTCAGTAAGTGTATGAAAACTGTGAACAATTGGAAAACAAGGACATTAAAAGGGCAGCCGATCGATTGGGCAAGCGCAGACCTCCATCAAGGATGACCAGATCCGGATCCCTTCTGATTCAGATCCGCATTAAAGTGTCATGGGTTCAGCCTTGGGGCACAGTACAGCACAGTGCAAGTTTCGCTGTCAGTTCGGCGATTTTGTGGCGTGGTCTTGTCACACGGACAGGCAAACTGAAGACACAGCTGGACTGACCGAGCGCTGTCAGTTCGGCGATTTTGTGGCGTGGTCTTGTCACACGGACAGGCAAACTGAAGACACAGCTGGACTGACCGAGCGGAAACAAACGGGGGTGAGAGCGTGGTCTCCAAGTTTGGTGGAGGTGGGCTACTCGATGTTCACACGAGTGAACAATCTCGTCACAAATTTAAGGATTGGTTAGTAGGCTGACTGGTTCATTTACTTACAACTGGTCATCTACCTTGATGGTTGTAGGCTCCAAATGAATTTAGCTAGTAGATCAAGTGATGATCAGTAGGATAAACCAAGGCCAAAACCGAAAAGGAAAGGGTAGGCGGAGGATGTAGGAATTTGGGTTGGGATGGGATGTAAGTGAGTGTGGGTGATAGGAGAGGATTTACTAGAAGCGACTCACTGGACAATGTAAAACGACGACTGACCAGTGTAAAGATCGAACATACTGAAATTAAAAGATTTCTCCAACATGACTTCACGTCTCTGAAACTGGCAACATATGGTCAACGACTTCTACGGGAAGAAATCGTCTCATCTGTTCATAACATGCTAAAATTTGTTAAGCTCTCAGTTTTTAAATCATACACAACTGATTTCTTTGTAATGTTCTGTATCTGGAGAATTTAAGAATAATGTGAATGTATCGAACATTTGATACTACTTTTGGAAAGGATTGACTTAGGTCAGAATGTAAAAGCCATCAGTGTGTCTTTTTCTGTAACAGCGATTTCCATGGGCGATAACATACATGGCAGTTCAACAATTCTTACAGTTGCCCTCTGTTTCAAAAGACGATAAGTATTCATTATAGATAACCGCCAAACGCTAAGGATTCCAATAAAAGCAATACTTGTTTCTTTCATTTGAATGCTATGAATTCAATGTTTTTGTTTTGTTTTAGATACGATACGAGATTGATGAATTACTGATGAAAGAGATTGCAAAACTGATTTAGAATCCACACAAAATGAAACCTTGCACAAATTTGTCGTCAAATTCAAGGTGTAAACTTGTACGATATGATGAAAAGCTTTGTTGTATCTGCCACCACCACACCACCGCCACCGCCACCGCCACAAATATTCTCATAATTACCACCTCGTGCTGCAGCTACCAATACTAATTCTATAGGGCCTAACTGTTGTCACTGAGACTGGTGTGTGTGTGTGTGTGTGTGTGTGTGTGTGTGTGTGTGTACGCACGGGCGCGCGTGGTGGCCGAGCTAGCAACATTTCCGTTGACTTGACTTGTGTCTGGATCTTTAAGTTTTGCCCTTTCTGCTGACATGACATCGGACTTTGAGCATATGTCTCGTATCTACCGAACACTAAAGCCTTTGCGGAACCGGAATCACTCATGGCTTCCCTCCGGAGCGATTTGAGCAGTGTAGCGTTGCTACGCCCCGACACTGCATGAGGATTAAACTCTCTGGCCTGTCGTGAGCATGTTCGTTATCACTGTGTCATTCATTCCAAATAGGCCACTTGGAACAGGTGAACAACTGTATAGGGTTGTTTTGTTGTTGTTGCAAAGTGACCGCCAACACCGATAAGGACGGATCGAGGGCTTAGTGATTAGTGTATTTCTTTTTTTCTTCCCCCCCCCCCCCCCCCCCCCCCCCCGGCGCATATGAATAAACGCATAAATCCAGTTCAGTTTTAAATTCGAAACGGTCATACATGCATATGTTCAAACACATGCATGTTCATACTTGCATGCAAAGCAAGACGAACACGAACGGATGATACAAAACAATTCCCCCACCCCCTTCCTTCTTAATGAATTTTACTGATCGACTGAAACCTCTAGAGATTTTTATATTTTTTTCTTCCATTTGCAATACATATTACCGATCGATGAACAGACTTGTGAAACTTCTATATTTTTTCCCTCCCATTTGAGATATATGAAACTGAAAAGAAACAAACAAACAAAAAATATATATGAACGATTCCCCCCAATATTATGTGCATTCACAATCTCAAAACAAAACTAGGCAATTTTGGTTAGTCAATGGTTAGTAATAAGTCTCTTGGGACAGGAAGATACTACATTCCGTGTTTATTGGCTGCATTTCTTTTCTGTGCTTAATTCTCAGCATTCGCAGAGATGCTGCACCACATGGGCATTTCACTTCTGTATATGAAAAAATTGTCCGGTACAATAATAAAATCAAGAACTACATACACTTCAAAGCTATTTGAGTATCCAAAAAGATTTAATTGTTATTACTTTGCTTTATTTTGTTTTGATTTGTGAAGTATTTGTATCTTTACACTTCCTGTTCATATTAATAAAAAAAAAAAAAAAGTCCACCCAGAAGTGCTTAACAACATTACATAATGAAAAATAGATGAAGAAATGACTCCCTTTCGTTGCAAAAGCACTTCTCATCTTTATGAATTTGCGTATTTCTAAGCAGAGTATTTGTTGCTATCTGTTCTAATCTGGTACTGTTTCACATGCTATATTGACACGTCATGTTCCCATTCAGCGTACGCGTTTGTCAGTCCATAATACTAAGTGTTACAACATTTAGGCTCCCATTTATTCTTTGTCCAGATATCATAAAGAACCCTTGTTTCCTTTTGACTGAAAAAAAAATTCGGTTTACAATTTTCTCTAGCCGTATTAGATTTGATCTTAATTCTTTGTTGCCATAGATTGTTTTTCTATTGCTTGTGTAGGTCCGTAGAATGCTTTCCAAAGAAAGCTCAGACATCATTTCAGCGGTTCCTGATTCACTGAAACAATACGTTATACCCCCCACATCCTGATCCGCCCCAGATGTGCGTGTTCGCGCAAGTACGTTACATCAAAGAGCGTATTAAGAGAGAGAGAGAGAGAGAGAGAGAGAGAGGGAGAGAGAGAGGGAGGGAGAGAGAGTTGCACATTATTTGTATTTGGTAATTGTTGTCAAGGCTACAGACATCTTCCATACTTTCAAGGAGAGAGAGAGAAAGAGACAAAGAGAGAGAGAGAGGGGGGGGGGGGGAGCTGCACATTATTTGTATTTGGTAATTTTTTTTTTTTTTTTTGCTGTCCCAGCCTCTGCGCTACCTCAGAGGCAGTGCACCCACGCCGCTCATTCCTACACCCCGTCCACTGCCACAGCCCGGTCGGCCCCGCCCCAGCCCCGGCACCGACAATCCACAGGGAGCAGTCAATGTCAAGTCGTCAAGAGGCAACCCACCGGAGGAGACACTGCACTGCTGCCGAGTCACTTCGGTGGTGTTCAGTGGCGCCTGTTCTGAGCTAACATACGCAGGACACCACCTACTAACGACAATAATTGCTTAGTCGCGGAGCCGGCGTGAGTGAGCTCTCCCTCCGGAGGGCGCCACCACGTCCGTCCAACGACAGCCCTCATGGACTCGCCGACACCGGTGACCCAGACGGAACCAAACCAAGACCACAGACGTGGAGAGGATGTCGAAATTGAGGTCACCATGAGAGCAGGGCATGAACGGCCACAGAGACTTGTTTTTAATGCTGATCGATGAGAATGAGGATGATAAAGATGATGCTACGGATTTCCATTTCGGTCTGAGACTACATGACAGGGCTGTACTCTACGCTTCCTTTCATAATATATCCCGGCGTCAACCAGGCCCGAGAGATACAGGCACCTGCAGTGTTGGTCAGGAAATTTGAGCAACACTCTCAGAAACGCATCCATTAAGTGGATGAAACTCGACTGTGTGGTCCCAGTCTTCCCATCTGAGTCCGCAGCAAACTCAACTCTGGGTAGGAGCCGGTCGGGGCAGAAAAAACCCACATGACTCTGATGGGATTCGAACCCACGACCTCCCAGCCGGGAGTCCGCGACGCTAACCACTTCGCCACGGCGGCTGGTATTTGTATTTGGTAATTGTTGTCAAGGCTACAGACATCTACCATACTTTCAAGGAGAGAGAGAGAAAGAAAAAGAAAGAGAAAAGAGAGAGAGAGAGAGAGAGAGAGAGAGAGAGAGAGAGAGAGAGAGAGAGAGAGAGAGATGCTTTGCACATCATTTACATTGCTATTTGTTGTCAAAGCTACAAACGTCTACCATACTTTCAAGTAAGAGAGAGAGAGAGAGAGAGAGAGAGAGAGAGAGAGAGAGAGAGAGAGGAGAATTGCAGCATTATTTGTATTGGAATGTTGTCAAGGCTACAGACATCTACCATACTTTCAAGGAGAGAGAGAGAGAAGAGAGAGAGAGAGAGAGAAGAGAGAGAGAGAGAGAGAGAGAATGCTTGCACATTATTTACATTTGATATTTGTTGTCAAAGCTACAAACGTCTACCATACTTTCAGAAGAGAGGAGAGAGAGAGAGAGAGAGAGAGAGAGAGAGTTGCACATTATTTGTATTTGGCAATTGTCAAGGCTACAGACATCTATCACACTTTCAAGGAGAGAGAGAGAGAGAGAGAGAGAGAGAGAGAGAGAGGATGTTTTGCACATTAATTACATTTGATATATATATATATATATATATATATATATATATATGTCACAGCCCAGACTGGAATCCAGTCCAATCCGGAATCGGTCTAGTCCAAACTAGAATCTCAATATGGCCTAGGCCGTATTAAGATTCTAGTTTGGACTAGACTTTTACCAGTCCAAACTAGAATCTCAATATGGCCTAGTCCATATTAAGATTCCGATTTGGTCTAGCAAAAGTCTAGTCCAAACTGGAATCTTAATACAGCCTAGACCATATTGAGATTCTAATTTGGACTAGCCGCTAGTCCAAACTGGAATTTAGTCCAAAATGGAATTCACACACACACACACACACACACACACACACACACACACACACACACACACACACACACACACACATTTTTGAGTATATATTTGACTTTTGGCTGTTTTGAAAATACTGCATTTAACTCTGCTTGGTAACACAAGTATGAAAAGATATCAGTTTGAGTGAGCAGGTGGCACAGTCGGTTGTGTCACTGACACCTGACTCAGAGCACTGAAATCAGTTCAACGTTCTTTTCCCCTGTAAGTGCTGGACCGAGTAGTGTTCTGCCTGTCTGGTGAACAATATACAAAGCAACACAGTCCGTTTGAAAAAGTTTGACTGCCAGTGGTGACGATGGATTCTGTCCAAAAAGAACGATTTTATGAAGAGATCGACAAAATTATCCGAACGCTAGATCAACGGAAACGGGACACATTTTGCGTTTCCCAAGAAAAATATCACAAGATTGCGTCTGCACTGAAACTTGAGAAGCTTGCCAAATGTGACGATGGGCCCAAGTTTAATACTGGGCACAGAAAAACTACAAGCTCGAAGTTGTTGGAAATTGGGACATTGTGTTCTGCAAAAGTCAGAATTGTCATCTGGTGACAAGAGATGAGTTGTTCCACACAATTTTGCGGTGCCATAAACGCGTCGGACATGCAGGCCGTAATAAAATATGAGCCGAAGTCAGTGGAAACTACGCTGTTTTACGAATGGTGTATTTTTAAACGAATGGTGTATTTAAACGAATGGTGTATGTTACAAAATTGAATCAAAGGTGTAGTTTTTAATAGTAAACAATTAAAACAGATCGACACAAATGTGTGTTTGTGTGTGGCAAATGTGTGTGCGTGTGTGTGTGTGTGTGTGTGTGTGTGTGTGTGTGTGTGTGTGTGTGTGTGTGTGTGTGTGTGCGTGCGCTGCTGCTGCTTCTTCAGACTGACTGCATACTGCGAACAACAGTGCCATTTGTATCCATATGACACAATAACACAATTCCATCAAATCCAGCAGATACAATTCCAGTTTGGGCAAACTCGAATTCCAATATGGACTGAATTCCAGTTTTGAGTGGCTGTTAGTCCAAACTGGAATCTCAATATGGCCTAGGCCGTATTAAGATTCTAGTCTGGACTAGTCCGGTCCGGAATCGGTCTAGTCCAAACTGGGATCTTAATATGGCCTAGGCCGTATTAAGATTCTTGCTTGGACTAGTCCGATCCGGAATCGGTCTAGTCCAAACTAGAATCTTAATACGGCCTAGGCCATATTGAGATTCCAGTTTGGACTAGACCGATTCCAGATTGGACTGGATTCCAGTCTGGACTGTGACATATATATATATATATATTTGTTGTCAAAGTTACAAACGTCTACCATACTTTCAAGTTGAGAGAGAGAGAGAGAGAGAGAGAGAGAGAGAGAGAGAGAGAGAGAGAGAGAGAGCTCCTTTACACATTAGAGAGAGAGCCTTTTGCACATTATTTGTATTTGATATTTGTTGTCAAGGCTACAGACATCTGTCACACTTTCAAGGAGAGAGAGAGAGAGAGAGAGAGAGAGAGAGAGAGAGAGAGAGAGAGAAAGAGAGAGAGAGAGATGCTTTGCACATTATTTACATTTGATATATATATTTGTTGTCAAAGCTACAAACGTCTACCACACTTTCAAGTTGAGCGAGAGAGAGAGAGAGAGAGAGAGAGAGAGAGAGAGAGAGAGAGAGAGAGAGAGAGAGAGAGTTGCACATTATTTGTATTTATATTTGTTGTCAAGGCTACAGACATCTATCACACTTTCAAGGAGAGAGAGAGAGAGAGAGAGAGAGAGAGAGAGAGAGAGAGAGACTTTGCACATTATTTGTATTTGATATTTGTTGTCAAGGCTACAGACATCTGCCATGCTTCCAGCTCTTGCCCCCACCGTGGTTGGCTGGGCTACAAACAGCTACATGACTTGACTGACGCCCTCGGCCACCTTCGCCCTCCCTACCCCCCCCCCCCCCCCCCACTCTTTCTTCCATTCCCCACCCTCCTTCAATCGCCACGTCAGGGTCAAACTCATATAATATACCTGTTAGCTGTAAAACGACCCTCAAAACCGCCCACTCTTGTCGCGATACCCACTGAAGCAACTGACGTGAAAACATTATGTAGATTAACCAGCCCTAGCCGACGAAACCCTGGAAACGGTCAACATCAACACAGTACACTTCACTGTAACCGACCAACCAAGTCTAAGTTGGAATTCAAACATCTTCCACCTCTGAATAATGTTGTTCGTAAGTGCTGAATGAGCTATCGATTCTTATCATTGTTACATCAAAACAGTAGTAAGTCTGTGAAGCGTATGAAGAGAAATCCCAATCACGCTCAGTAGTAGCCGGTTGATTACTGAAAAAGGGAAGGGGAGGGGGAGACGGTGAGGGGAAGATGGCAACTGCGCACAAAAACTGAAATATGTTATCGGAAGACGTTACCGTTTGTGGGACATGGAGAAAAATAAACTGGACATAATCAGAAAAGATTTCTCCTCAGACCTTTACTATTCTCTCTCTCTCTCTCTCTCTCTCTCTCTCTCTCTCTCTCTCTCTCTCTCTCTCTCTTTTGACGTCAACATGTGTGTTGTTTGTGTTGAGTTGAAGGGCATTTTTTTGTACGGAAGAAAGTGAAACATAGTCTAGATGGTTAAACTTTTCCATCCAAATTTCTTTTATTTAGTTATATCAATATAATCATCGCGATTGGTCCGATCCTGTACACTTCTTGGTGATTGGCCATTATCAAGAAATCAATCACGTGTCAAAGTTCATGGATGATAGCCCTTCGGTAACCGTGACTGGAAATCAACTATGATTCGTTTGCTGTCAATGAAAGGTGTTCCGATCATTCGCGTTATTTTTAAGGACAGGGTTATAGCACGGTCACGTTCAGCGACTGTGACAGTCCATTTTTCCACGACCTCGCTGAACTTGACGTTGAGATTAGTCAAGGCTGATAGGTCGTATAAAATCTCACTATTTCTGTCACAGTCGCTCCACTCCCTCATAACACCTGGTGGAAACGATACGCTTAACGTCAAGTCATTAATCTGTCTGGCGGTCGGTTTGCCCTGGAGGGCTGATTTCAGTCCGCGCCGCTGTAACAGACCTATAACGTCCAGCGGAGCCAGCCAGGGTTATAACAACATGTTTGTTGGTGTAAGGCCGGTAATCCGCCTGTTTGTTGACTTGGGGCTCTTTTTTTTTTTTTTTTTCCCTTTCTGTACAGCTGCTACGAGGACGAATCAAAAGTCCTCGTTAGTCTTTGATGACGTTGTTTGTGGACGTAGAACAGCGACCGGGGTGAATGACAAGAGTTGGCGCTAATCTCTCGCTAATCGGATCCAGATACAGAAAACATCGAGTCTGGTCACCTGGGGGAAGGTGGGAGGTTGGGGGGAGGGGGCGACGGGGGAGGGGGAGGGGGGCTTTTGTTTTTCTTTTTTGTTTCTGTAACTTTGAATTGCAATTTTCTCCTGTGTTCCTTTCTGCAATGATATGTCTGTATCAGTTTCTGTTCTTTTCTTCTTCTTTGTCTTCTTCTTCTTCTTCTTCTTCTTTTTCTTCTTCTTCTTCTTCTTGTTCTTCTTTTTCTTCTTTTTTTTCTGCTGTCTCATCGTCCGTGTCGCTTCAGTGGCGCTGCACCCACCCTGATTATACCGGTGCCACGTTCACAGCTACAGCCTGGCTGATCCCGCCATCGCTCTGGCACCGGCAATCAACAGGCAGCAGTCAGTATCAAGTCGTCGGGAGGCAGTCCACCAGAGGAGACACTGCACTGTTGCCGAGTCACTTCCGTGGTGTTCAGTGGTGCCTGTTCTGATCCAACATACGCAGCACACCACTACTAAGCCCCCTACTGACGACAGTAATTGCTTAATCGCGGAGCCAGCGTGAGTGAGCTGCCCCTTCGGTGCAACCATCCCGTGACAGTCCCCATGAATTTGCCGACACCGGTGACCCTGACAGAACCTCACAAAGCGCGTAGACTTGGAGAAGAAATCGAAACTTAGGTCACCATGAGATCAGGGCATGAAGGGTTACAGAATGTGATTTTCCCCCTATGCTTATCGAACAGAAGATGATGCCAGTACGGATTTCCGTTCTGTTCTGAGAAGACGGCACGATAGACTGTACTCTACGCTACTTTCATCATATGTCCTGGTGTCAACCAGACCCGAGAGATAAGACACTTGCAGTGTTAGTCAGAAAATTTGAAGCAATACTCTCAGAGATGTATCCACTCAGTGAGTGAAACTCGACTGTGTGTACTCAGTCTTCCCAGTTGAAGCCATAGCTAACTCAACTCTAGACAGGAGACGGTCGGGGCAGAAAAATCCCACAAGTGAATGGTTCTAATGGGAATCGAACCGTTGACCTACCTACCAGACGGATGTCTGCGACGTTAACCTGTTCGCTACGGCTGTTGGTGTCTCTATCATTTTTGTCTGTCCAAATCTGTACGCGGTCATTTCTATATTCATTTGTATCGCCATTTCCTGTTGTCACTGTTGTCGATGTTACCGACAATGCAGTTATAACGACAATTACGACGTTAATGTGACAGGTGTGTGTGTGTGTGTGTGTGCGTGTGCGTGTGTGTGTGTGTGTGTGTGTGTGTGTGTGTTCGGTTCACGTGGTGAAGTACTTAAGTCGGGCTATGTTTGGAAGAGAACTGTGAACAGACACATCACCGCAGCCCCCCAAAGGGACTGGCAAGATGGCAGCTAACACACACATCCCGACAAAGGGAGACAAATCGGCAGTACTCTGAGGACGCCTTTTCTTTCCTGTCGGAAGGAACTTGACAAACTGACAACTGAAACGTAGTACATGAATGGACAGTCTTCTCCAAAGTCCTGAGTCACCCCTCACTCCCCGAACCTTCCAGCCCTCGCCACTGTCGGCATTCCCCAAACCCTACACCCGAACCAACGCTTTATTC
>CM065719.1:19380587-19385587 GCA_033310375.1 Conus canariensis | reverse complement strand
ACATACAGCGATCCGGAAACCTTATGGTGCATGGTAGAAATGAACATACAGCGATCCGGAAACCTTATGGTGCATGGTAGAAATGAACATACAGCGATCCGGAAACATTATGGTGCATGGTAGAATGAACATACAGCGATCCGGAAACCTTATGTTGCATGGTAGAAATGAACATACAGCGATCCGGAAACATTATGGTGCATGGTAGAAATGAACATACAGCGATCCGGAAACATTATGGTGCATGGTAGAATGAACATACAGCGATCCGGAAACCTTATGTTGCATGGTAGAATGAACATACAGCGATCCGGAAACCTTATGTTGCATGGTAGAAATGAACACACAGCGATCCAGAAATATTATGGTGCATGGTAGAAATGAACATACAGCGATCCGGAAACACTATGGTGCATGGTAGAATGGACACAGATCTAAAGTTACACTGTTCATCACTGTACACAGATCTAAAGTTACACGGTTCATCACTGTATGAAGGAAAAGGGATTGGAGGGGATGAACATTGCCCACAGTGTGTGAACTAAGAGAACTGTCTGTTTATGGCGCACTGTGTGTGTGTGTGTGTGTGTGTGTGTGTGTGTGTGAAGAGACGGCAAGGAGGAAGGCAAAAAAGCAGTGTGTAATTAGAACAGGTGTCCTTCCTGATCTCCGATCCACATGAAACTTTTTTTTCTCAATCCAAAAGGAAATGGATTATAAACGGACAGAGGACGGATCAGAGACTGTTTTGTTTGAACTTCAAAGGATTTATGATGTACGAACAACGCATATACGTGTCAGTTAAAAATTGATAATATATTTTACAAAGAATGTCTAGAAATCCACTATATACCATAAAAATCAGATCAAATGTTCATCAGATGATGCATGATTCTGCACAATGTACTTCTTTTTTTTTCCCAGGAAAATTGTGTTATATTGCCATTGTTTGTTGTGTTGCACTGCATTGCTGTATTGTGTTTAATTGTGTTGTATGCGGTAGCGCTTACGAATAGGCAAAGTGCACATGCACAAACAGAACGCATTCACAACAACAACAGTAGGCCTACTACCGATTTTGCATCTTTCCGCCTCTTACTATATCTGACCAGCTGATATTGTGTGATCTGATGTGATGTGATTCTCATGCTTCATAAAGATCTGTGAAAAAAAGAACAACAAAGGAAAAAAGGAAAGAAAAACAACAACAACAACAACAAAAAACCGAGGAAGATGATAAATCTTCATCACTTGACCTTTCGGTCTCAGAACTCGGTCAAACTGAACAACATTTGTTCATGATCTCAGACACCGCACAGAAAGAAATTCGGGGGTGGGGGTGGGGGGGGGGTGATGAAAGAGCAGAATGCAAAGGGGTGGGGTCGGGGGGGGGGGGTGTGATGGCGGGTGATGAAAGAGCAGAATGCAAGGCTTGTGGTGGCATCCCACAAACGGATCCTGATGCATGACCGCCTTGTGTCTCCTGAAGTGAGATGGAAGGTGGAATGCGTTTGATCTTCAGCCAGACTCGTGGCCCGAATGGACCGCTCGGTCACTGTGGAGCTTCGCTGGCCAGCCTACTTCCTCGCTAACACACCGCTTCCTGCGCAGCTACTACCGTTTCCGGCCGTTGTGGACTTTTCGGCTGTGCGTGTCTGATTCCATTTGCGTTGGCAGCCCTCTCTGTCTGTCTGTCTGTCTGTCTCTCTCGCTTCTCTGTCTGTCTGTCTGTCTGTCTGTTCTCGCTTTCTCTGTCCATCTGTCTGTCTGTCTGTCTCGCTTTCTCTGTCCGTCTGTCTGTCTCTCTCTATCTATCTATCCATCTATCTTTCTCGCTTTCTCTTTCTGCTGTCTGTCGGTCTCTCTCTCTCTCTCTCTCTCTCTCTCTCTCTCCGCCTGTCTGTCTCTCTGTGCCTGACTGTCTGTCTGTCTGTCTGTCTGTCTCTTCTCTCTCTCTCTCTCTCTCTCTCTCTCTCTCTCTCTCTCTCTCTGCCTGTCTGTCTCTCTGTCTCTGTCTCTGTCTCTCTTTGTCTCTCTGTCTCTGTCTCTCTCTCTGTCTCTCTCTCTCTCTCTCTCTCTCTCTCTCTCTCTCTCTCTCTCTCAAGGAAAGGGAGGTGTGTGTGGACGGATGGGGGGGGGGGGGGGGCATAGGGGGGACGCATTATCGTACTTGTGCAAGCATTCAAAATGTTATACATGCATATCTCTGCTCAGATAATTCATTGTTACAAGTGACTATTAAAGTTTGATTTATTTTCATGCGTGTCTTGATAACAGTCATTTTGTTTTGTCTTTCATTTCTTTGCATCTTTATGTTTCATCGATTTTGGTGGTATGTTTAGCTATTTGGTTAATTCTTTTTTGTTAATATCTAAGGACGTGGTAAAATTCGCTTTCATCTTATCTCTTTACCCTCATTAAAATTTCGCTCTCTCTGTGTCTCTCTCTGTCTGTCTGTCTGTCTGTCTCCTCTCTCTCTCTCTCTCTCTCTCTCTCTCTCTCTCTCTGACAACAAGCAAAACAGGAGCACGCACCTGTATTGTATGCTCTGTTGCGAACGCATTCACAGCAAACACCTGCGTGTCCATATATGTGTTTTCCTCAAGTGTCTGGTCCCCACCACTTCACAAAGCCTGATGATCTGCCCACTGCTTAGTCCAGAGAGGAAGAGAGATGGTGGGGGAGGGGGTGAGCGGGGACGGGGGGAGGGGGGGGGGGGGGGAGCAGGACAGCTTGAAAATCCAGAAAGCCGTTTCCTGTAATTGCGATGAGGACGAAGGTGGGTTTGGAATGGGTTCAGCCAGGGAACGGCATGGGAGCAATTAAACTGGTTTGGGGATCTGTTTTTGTTTTGTGACCCTGTTTGGTTGCTTCGGTATGTGTTGTAGTGACCGATTTTTTGTTCTGATGGTTGTCGTTCTTCTTGTTTTTCTGGTGTGTGTGTGTGCGTGTGCGTGCGTGCGTGCGTGCGTGCGTGTGTGTGTGTGTGTGTGTGTGTGTGTGTGTGTGTGTGTGTGCTGATGCTCTCTCTCTCTCTCTCTCTCTCTCTCTCTCTCTCTCTCTCTCTCTCTCTCTTTCAAAACTTAAACAGTTTAATCGTGAAATGTTGGATGAATTGGTATCCTCTGTAAATGACCAGAAGGAATTTTGGGATAACATGTGCAGGATTCACAATAAAAGTAAACAACCTTCTAATAGTATTAGTTTAGAAAACTAGTTTCAGTATTTTCAGAAACTGCTTGAAAAAGAAGTAGATATCAATAGTCTTATGGATGATGAAGGTGGTAGTTATAACAATGACTACAATAATACTAATGATAATAGTAATACCAGTGACAATGCTTCAAATCGTCCAATTTCAAGAGACGAGATCCTGCTGGCTCTAAAGAAATTAAAGAATCGTAAAAGTAGCGGCCCTGATGGTATCATCGGTGAAATGTTGAAAAATGCGTGTAAGTCTGATTTGTTGGTAGGTTTTGTCACAAAGTTCTTTAATGCTCTGTTTGACAGAGGTGTGTTTCCAGAACTGTGGACTGAATCTATTGTTCTCCCTTTATATAAGAAAGGTGATGTTGATAATCCAAATAATTATAGAGGTATTTCCTTGTGTAACATTTGTAGTAAGCTATACAGTGCTGTTATCAACAGAAGGCTGCAGGACTGGGTAGAAGAAAAGAACCTCACTGGTGAATGCCAAGCTGGATTTAAGCGTAACTATTCTACAATAGATCACATGTTTACTCTAATGGCATTTGTGCAAAAACAGTTTTGTTTGAATCGTAAATTATATGTTGCTTTCATTGATTTTGAAAAAGCTTTTGATTCTGTTAATAGGAGTATTTTATGGCATATTTTGTTCAAAAATGGAATAAGAGGAAAATTATATAAATGTGTCATGATCATGTATGACTCTGTAAAAGCTAGAGTGAAAAGTGGTGGGTCTTTGACTGATTACATAAACTGTACGACTGGAGTTAAGCAAGGTGATGTATGTAGTCCTATATTGTTTTCCTTATTTATCAATGAATTGACATCAGAGGTTAATAATTCTGGACGACATGGCGCAATGTTCATAAATGATTTCCTTGAGATTTTCATTCTTCTCTTAGGTGACGATGTTGCATTAATGTCTGAAACTATCACTGGTTTACAAACCCAGCTGAACAGTTTGGAAAGAGCTTCTTCTGCATCGCAGTTAAAGATAAACACGAATAAAAATAATATTATTGTGTTTAGAAAGGGTGGTTATCTTGCCGCCAGAGAAAGGTGGACATATAATGGAGTCAGTATGCATGTGGTGAATGCTTATAAGTATCTTGGTATTTACGTTTCTGCACGCTTAAGCTTTACCTTTGCTTGTAAAGATCTTGCAAGTAGAGCTAAATATGCTTTATAGTGTATTTTGAGGAAACTAAGACTGCTAGATAATGGATCTCTGTGTTTGTTTTTTAAATTATTCCAAATTCCAAATCCAATCAATGTTACAATATGGTGCTGAACTATGGGGTTTTGAATCTGCTGCTGTGCATATTGAGAAAATTCATTTGTATGCTTTAAAGAAATTTCTTGGCGTTTCAATGAAAACACCGAATGATTTGGTATATGGAGAGACTAATAGATATCCTATTTATTTAATTTCAATGGTTAAATGTATTCGTTACTGGTTAAGGATAACACAAATGGAACCACACAGATTGCGTTATAAAGCCTATACTATGCTCGTAGAGTTGGATGCCAGAGGTAAGAAAAACTGGATTACAAAAGTAAGGCTGAAACTGTATGAATACGGCTTTGGTTTTGTATGGGAGAATCAGGGTGTCGGTGATACAAATGCTTTCATTCGTGTTTTTCGGCAAACACTGATCGATTGCAGTTGGCAAAGATGGAACTCACATGTTGAAGATAGCAGTAGATTTGATATTTATAGAATATTAAATCCTATGCATTGTGTACCGAAATATTTGACCATGGATATTGACAGACATTTAAAATATATCATG
>CM065719.1:19363087-19365587 GCA_033310375.1 Conus canariensis | reverse complement strand
GTTCGCATGCTTTGACATTGTACAGCATAGAATGTTTTCGCGCTGCGTGCAAGATCCCGCGCCATGAAATAATTATTGTTATCATTATCATCATTATTATTATCATATTACTATTGTTGTTGCTGTTATCAACCTATCTATCTACTGACCCAATAACCCCCCCCCCCCAACCCCCCCACCTGATTTGATCTGCATACCCACCTGCCTCCCTATCTACACATGCATACGGCAAACTCACATTCTCTAAACCTACCCGCCTGTCCGACCGACTATACCAGCCTACCGACGGCGCTACGTTATTTGTATCGTTTCTTTTCAAACCACGGCCAACACCGTAAAAAGAGTGATAGACAGACATAGAACTGGTAATGAGTTTGATGTTCCTGTATCGTCCAACAACATCCATGGGCGAGACGCCCGGCTGTGTTTGAGCCGATAAGCTGGTGGAGACGGTGTCGCCAGCTGACAATTTCTGACTGACTCCTACAGTCACACACCACACACAACACACACACACACACACACACACACACACACAACACACACACACACACACACACACACACACAACCACACACACAGCACACACACACACAGGTCAGGTCACTTCGGGTCAGGTCTCGTGTGTGCAGTATACAGGGGTGTCCAAAGCTGCTGGACACAGTGACCAGTCCAGTCTGAGGCCGTGTTAGTCACACCAGAAAAAGTAGAAAGCCCTTTTACTTTTTCTGGTCACACACACACACACACACACACACACACACACACGCACACACGCACGCACACACACACACACACACACACACACACACACACACACACACACACACACGCACGCACGCACGCACACACACACTTCCGCACGCACCCACGCACGCACATATATGCGAACGCATACGTGCACACACTCACAATTTATCAGCGCGTGTGTGCGCGCCACACACACACACACACACACACAACACACACACACACACACACACACCACACACACACACACACACACACACACACACACACACACACACACACACACACACAACACACATAGGGACATACGCACACCCGCACACAAGTAGACACATGTGCATGCATGCTAACTCATGCATCTACATGCATCCATGAGTACACACACACATGCACGCATGCACGCACGCACACACACACACAACACACACACACACACACAACACACACACACACACACACACACACACACACACAAGCAAACATACGCAAACGCGCGCGTGCGAGAGACAAACAGTTACCAAATAAAGAGTCTAGAGCAGGTCATTATAATGATGGCAACAGTACTGATAAGAAGAGCACTTAGTCAATTATGGGCAAAAATGGGGGTGAGGTAATATCATAACAGTTTCCGCATGTTTTCCGAGAAAATGTAGTATTCCATGATCTATTGAGGAATGTCATTATGCGTAAGCATTAGGCGTCACTTCCCAAAGTACTTAGGGGTGAAGTGGGCACATTGATAACACTGCTGCAAAAAGCTCGATGACTATAGCAATTCATTGAATTATCTTCGCTCTTTCGAAGTTTGAACTGGCCAGAAGTATTCTTGAAACTATTCGATCACTCCGATAATATCTGCGATAGCTGTTGTATCAGTCAACCAGTTTGGAGAATTGACTTGACGCACGATCACGGGTGCTGTTAAGAAAAGCAGCCATGAAAAGATTTTGGAGGAGTCGTGATTCTCCGTTTGGAGAAGGCAATGCCGAAGATGTGAAATAATCGTGTTCGTAAGATCATCCACTGTGCTTATGAGAACCAACTCTTTGATCAACAGCTTTGAATAATTGATCCCTTGTCACTCTCGGAGACCCTTGAACAATTGTCCCTCGTCGCCAAACAGATGAGTGTCGTTGCTCTTGTTTTCCATCAACTGAATCCATCAGGAATAGAGTTACTGCTGCAATTCAACATGCCCATTCTGCCATCACCCCAGTGCTCTTGTGATCAAGGAAATAGAAAGGAAAGAATAATCCGTTGTTGACTGAGGCTTGGAATAAGTGAACTGAATTATGATCTTTGTCAGAAATCGACACGTTTAGAAAATGATCAGTCATGTACTGTAATTATCTTCAAGAAACTGCATGCCATTCTGTTTTACTGTCATCAAACTAACTCTATCCACGAGAAGAAATCTCTCTTCTTAATGTGTTATTCAGCAATGTCTTTTTTTCAGTCCCGAACTAACATCAGTATTTTCGAAGCTGTTCATCACTTCATTTCTACAAGCGTTTGGATTAAAAACAACAGATTATCTATTACGTCTTTCAACTGCCCTCATGGTCATTACATATGTATATTTCGGAAATTGTTTATCCCCTCGATAGGTGCTTCGATCTCTTTTAGTTGCTTTGTATAGTACAGCTCTATATCTTCATTGAAGTTATAGTAAGAGTTGTTTCCCGAGTTGTAACTTAACGATATGCATGAAAAAGACTGTATCTCACGCGCTGATGTTGACTTTTATGTC
>CM065719.1:19343087-19355587 GCA_033310375.1 Conus canariensis | reverse complement strand
CACAGAACAAACCAGGTGAAGTTATTAATAAACATGTTTCTGTTACCAAAAAGTCATATTATTTTTAGAAAATAACAAACAAGTAGTATAACTCTTGCTCTCATAATGAAATAATTACAGGCCCATAACTCCAAACGAGTGCTGCTTACGACTGCCAACATTTATCGCGCCACAAGCAGAAATGACAACACAGAGCAACGCGGAACAAACAAGGGGAAGTTATGAGTGAATAATTATGTTGCTGTTAACAGCAACAACACAGTACATTATTCTTACGGACTGAAGTTAAAACAGACGAAGCGGGTGACAGGCCCTTTAAGTAGGATAGTGTAATCCATTTGACGGTGAGAAGAGGGTGACCATGTCTGTCTTTATCCTATCTGATAAAAATTTCAAACTAAAGTGTACGTGCAGATCGACAGCAAAGACTGGGGTGGAGGAACAGGAGACGGAGGGAGGAGGAGGTGTGTGTGTGTGTGTGTGTGTGTGTGTGTGTGTGTGTGTGTGTGTGGATGGGGTGGGTAGGGTACAGGGGGCGACTACGTGTGAGTTTTTTTTTTCTTCCCAGCAAGTTAGACGACATATGTCTGTCCCGGACTTATTAGGGGTCGATTACTGGGGACTTGCTTACGTGCTTCAGTTGCAGTGACCGTTTCTGCCTCCCCCTCTCTGTTTATCTCCCTTGACTTTCACTTCACCTTTTCCTTTCTTTTTTTTTTTTTTTCACTGTTAAAACTGTCTGTGGAAACCATGTCAGTGACCCCTACCATCCTAATCAGACTCCATCGTGCTCATCACGCGATAACGCTCGCTTCAGCCAGCCGCCACTACCTCCCCCCCCCCCCCCCCCCCCCCCCCCCCCCCCCGTCTTCTCTGTCTATGTCTCTCTCTCCTCTCTCTCTCTCTCTCCACAAACTCAGTGGAACACTTTGCGTTCTGTGGGTGAATGATTATGTAGAAATGACAGTGTTTTTCGAAAGGGTATATTCTTGGTGGAAATGAGAAAATTGTGTGGATGTTTTCAAAAGTCAGTGCATATAAATATCTTGGACTGCATTTTCTCCAGAGCTAAGTTTTACTTATATTTCCCAAGACCTTAACAGTAGAGGAAAGAGAGTTGTGGTGGACATCTTATCATTACTGTTTGACAACTGAACAAAAATGGGGGAAGAGGGGGGAGGGGGGGGGGGGGGGGGGGGTCATGCGCAAGTACAACAAGTAGCTTAACATGGGGCTGAAATCTGGGGACTTTGTTTCCAAATCATTCATCTCCTTCAAATTTCTCAAATGTTCCAAACGACAAAACACATCAATTAAACAACATTGATGTGGTGGTAGTGACAGTGTTAATGATGGTATTATGATGATGATGATGATGATAATGATGATGATGTGTGTTTTGTTGTTATTGTTATTGTCTTACTACGATAAGTATGCGTTTTGATTTTTGTATTGCTTATCTGTAATTTGTTCTTAAGTTTTGAAATAGAATATGACTTTTGAAAAAAACAACAACCAACATTGAACTTGCATTCGAAAGGAGGAGGGGCATTCTGGACCTGAGCTAGAACGATTCCCCACCCTGTTTCCCGATGAGTTCTTTTGGGTATGGTCCTGTAGCACTCTGTAGAGGCACGTGCCCAGAGTTACCCGCCCTGTGTGATAGTGAGGCCGGGTGGAGATGCTCACGTGCCTACATCACGATGTGGGATGATTCTGCACCATGCCCTGAATCACTCACCGGAGAGAAATTCTGGAACAGGTTGGGGTTATTCTAGCTCAGGTCCAGAATTATCCCTACCCCCCCCCCCCCCCCCTCCCCTCCTCCTCAAATTCATGCTCAATGTGATTTAACTGACGCGTTTTGTCGTTTGGGACACTTTGAGAATTGTGAAAGAGGAGAGTGATTCTGCAACAAAGGAGGAGGTCGGTCTGGATTTGCTTCCGGGAGTTGGGGGGTTGGTGTGGGGGTCAGTGTGTGTATGAGTTGAGGCACGTGCATTTTCTTATCCGCCGACGAATGATTTCGAGAGTGGAATGACTAGGGCACGTGACACCATATTGGTCCGGTGACAGCACCCCGTTCGCGAACAGACATTGAGAGTTTGAAACCGGCTGGCTGGGACCCAACATTAGAGAGAGAGAGAGAGAGGAGAGAGAGAGAGAGAGAGAGAGAGAGAGAGAGAGAGAGAGAGAGAACAACAAAAAAAAAGCCATTTTCGGTGCCTGTCTTCATGTTTTGTCAATCTGGTAGTTTCGGTGAATGTAGACTGGTCCTCAGCCTGTGTGAGCATGCACTGAACGTCTTCATAAATAGTAACAATGAAAGCGGAACTGGTAAAGCGTTGTCGTCACCACACATTATCTGTCAGGCAAATGCTGTGGTTATTCATTACATTCGAGTTAACGTCCACACACCCTAAAGGGGCTATGACACACGGGTATTACCATCCTACAAGTATAGGATGTCAGGTGATTCTTGCGCTTTTCTTTATGGTAGACTACCTGAACTGCTCGAAGGGTAATACCAGGTGTGCATGTTTCCGTGCTAAACGTTAAGCACATAAGGTTCTGACTGTAAAACAGATCAAGAGTCGGTTTAACTGATTTAGTAGGTTTCTGTCGACACTGTATTTGAAGGAAAGACAGTTGTTGAATGTCTTCCGATGCGCTATTCCAGGTTGCAAAAAAAAAAAAACCAAAAAAAACCACCCACAATGTTTGAAAGAACATGTTTTTTTCTTCTTCTTAAACTCAAGTTTGGTTTTCACATTTCCTCGATGCAGTGCACACACACACACACACACACACACACACACACACACACACACACACACACACACACAGAGAGAGAGAGAGAGAGAGAGAGGAGAGAGAGAGAGAGAGAGAGAGAGAGAAGGGGGGTCTTTTTCGCAAAGAAAACAGATAAGCGAAAAGACGCTATTTCATTTGATCATTATCTTTAGAAAGAAGAGGACAGAGAGGTAGACAGAGAGAAGAAGAAGAAGAAGAAGAAGAAGAAGAAGAAGAAGAAGAAGAAGAAGAGGAGGAGGAGGAGGAGGAGGAGGAAAAGAGGAAAGAAACAGAGAAAAAAAAAACGGAAGAGAAGAGAGTATGAAAACCAGATGGAAACTTTGAAACCAAATGTAATGAAAGCAAGGGAAAGGTAACCCTATTTTCAGTCGAGCGCCCTACCAGTAGAGCCAGCAGGTTAATTGACACATGCAGCCGTATCAGGTGATTCACCTCACAATCGTTCTTTAGAGCCAGGAGACAATGCGCGCGTCCAATTTCCGCGCTGGCAGCTCCAGTGTGTCTGACACTGACAGAACTCCTCCACGTGCCCTCCTAACCTTGGTGTCTACACTGGGTTCCCTTATTCCTCCTGCATTCTGTTCCTCCCTGCCTGCCTGATCTTATCCACGCCGAGTGTGAAACGTGATGCCCGTGCGGTACTGGGGGAATTGGGTTCTTGTTTTGTAGCGTTGTCTAAAGTTGAACTCGCGGTGGTTTAACTCCCCCCCCCCCCCCTCTCCTCTCTCTCTCTCTCTCTCTCTCTCTCTCTCTCTCTCTCTTTCTCTGGTGTGTGTGTGTGTGTGTGTGTGTGTGTGTGTGTGTGTGTGTGTGTGTGTGTGGTGTGTGCTCTTTGATACCTTTTCGTTTGAGCTTAAATGATATTAAATATGTAGCAAACCATGAAAGATCCCCGTGAAATCCACTGGACTGTGAATAAAAAGATACTCTGTGTGTGTGTGTGTGTGTGTGTGTGTGTGTGTGTGTGTGTGTGTGTGTGTGTGTGTGTGTGTGTGTGCGTGCGCGCGCGCATGCGTGTGAATGAATGCACAAGTTTATCAAGTTATGTCAAACTCGATTTATTGTCTCGTAAACGAGTTAGAATCAGACGGGAGAGGACATTTTGAATTGGCCTAGTAATTGTACTGACTCCAGTTTTGAGCAGTATGTAGGATACCAGATATGCACTTTTTGGATATGTGAATGCGATGTGCGTGAGTTCTCTCTGTTGGTTTGTCGGTGTTTTCCTATTATGTATGTTGTGTATGTGACGGTCTCACCACCTTTGTAGACTGAGAGAGATCTGAATTTGAAGTCTCAAGATCCTAAAATATTTCGGAACCGCGACCTTCTTGACCCGGTGCGCGTAGAATTTTCAGAATTCAATAAAGTGGATATTGAAATTTGTCAGTCATCAAGTTGCTCTGTGTGTCTTTAAAGTACTTAGGAAAAAAAATGTGACACCCAATGACAGAAGAACACGATTTAAGTTGTTTTTTTTTCTATGGCAACGAGCGAAAGCGGAGTATCTCTTTACTGCCCGCTGGGTGGGACTCTCAACAATGAAGTGTGAAGCGTGGAGGCGTTGGATGACCTGTCGGGAGTGATCCCCCTTTGTGGAGCTCTTATGTGGGTATCTTGCGAAGGTTATCAGAAGGACGTTACCTGACATTGTTCCGCTTGGCTCGCTGGCATGGCATCAAATTCAGGACAGTTATATGGCGAGTTCATGTGCTAGACACGCTGGCGCCCATTTCGTCATCTGAATCCCGACTCGGGAGTATTCTTTTGTGCATTTTCTTTGTTTTATATGTTTGTGATGCCTAAAAGGAGGATTTGTGGAAAATTCATTGGTCCGTTTTGGTGTGTGAAGTAAGCTGTCACTTTGCACTCTGGTTTGCGTGCTTGCCTTTTGCCTTTATTGAACTGAGTCAGTATATTAAGAACGCCTCAACAGACATCGCTCTGATGGATCATTGCTGTAATAGACCATCAAACCCAGTGGATATCTCATCAAGGGGTCCTTTGTACCTCTGCATGTTCGCGCGTGTGTGTGTGTGTGTGTGTGTGTGTGTGTGTGCGTGTGCGTGCATGCGCGCGCTTGATATTTCTCTATCTGTGTGTGTGTGTGCGTGTGTGTGTGTGTGTGTGTGCTCATACGTGTGGGTTCACAGATTGCAACACACACACACACACTCACTCACTCACACACACACACACACACACACACACACACACAAGCGTGCGCGCGGATCCACACGCTGACACTAAACTAAAAACCACAGTCAAGTCAGAATGCATTCACACTTAAAGGTGAACACTCACAAACAAGCTTGATGATCTTTTTTCAAATTTATTTGCCATTTGCAACATTGGTAAAGACATCAGAAAAATATCATTCATGGCAAAAAAAAAGTACAAAAAGTGCACATTGTGTAAAGTCATATCAGATATACGCCCCCTCCCACCCCACCTCCCTCAACATGTCACAACGACAAAATCACACATTCAAGACATGGTATCTGTCGAGTAAAGACAGAACAATTGCGGACAGATCAAATCCACCTCTCCTTTCTGTAAAACATAGTAACAACCACACACTCAAGGCAAAAATGGAGGGGTAGGGTGAGGGGTGATGGACCTTTATCCTCCAAGTCATTTGCCCTCTCTTAATGTAAGCATCCACTCTTATCATTCTAGTCTTTCATAATCTTCTGTTTCGTGCGGTCCAAACTGCAAAAGGCACTGGTTGGGGACATTTCGTGTCGATCGATTCCTACTCATTTTGGAAAGGGGCCAAGAGTGGGGGGTTCAGTTTCAGCAAAGGGGAAGACAGTGTTGGGGGGGGGGGGGGGATATCAGGTCTGAAGAGCTGGGGGAGGTACGGGAGAAGGGAGAGGTCGGGTGAGAGGGGATACAGTGGTTAGAACTTTTGCCTACGGAGTTGACGACGGTCCCGAGTTCGAACTCCTCGTGGGGTCGCATTTGTTTCTCCCGGGCTTGAAAACCCTCTTTGTCCGCCCTGTAGTAAATGGCCACCTGATTCAGGTCAGGAAAGAATAAGGCGGCGGAAAGAGATGGATGGGCCTTTAAATACTGTGCCCTAGACATGTGACCTGAAGAATAAGGCGGCGGAAAGAGATGAATGGGCCTTTAAATACTGTGCCCTAGGCACGATGAACCTCTGACATTTCACTGCCTTAGCGGGTCATTTGGCAACAGGACTGGTCCGCCAGCGGGAGCCAGGCTTTTTGGTCGAGACGATAAACCGAGGTCCAGTGTGCAAAGTGCCGTTAGCTCATGTAAAAAGAACCCATGACAACGAGGAAGATTTCACCGGCCATCTGGTTGTAAATAAAGATGAAAGAAAGTAAAAGATTAGAGAAAAAGAACAATTGGTAGCTGCGTCCGATGGCGACTCGCTCTCCCTAGGTGAGAGTGGTCCGATTGTGACACTGGAAAATCCTTTGCAGATATGAAGTTGTGCAAGGCACAACAATGTTAGCACAAGACGATCAGTGTGATCATTAAGTTGTCTTCTTGACAGAGAGTGCTGCTCAACACAGAAAACTGGACATGTAAACCTATAAAGAAAGAGATAATGAAGTGGATAGTAAGGGGTAAGGAAAAAAAATGAGATGGGGGGGGGGGGGGGGGGGGGGTAACAGCGAAAGAGAGAAAGGGACGGGGTGGGGAAAAGGGACGCGATGAGATCCAAAACATAACATCATTTCACTCACACGTGCTGTTGACAACACAGGCAAGTGTTACCCTTAAACCTTACGATCAACTTGCATGGATGCACACTATCCCCGAACACGGAAACACACGCACATGTTACGCTCAAAGTTGGTGGATCTCCAATGCAAATTGATAATTGACATGGACCGGTTGTGTAAATTACACAGGTTAGTGACCAAAAAAAGTGATTTTTTTTTTAACATCAAGTGGTTGAACGCTTTGACTGAAAGAGAGCTGTACAGTGAAGGGAATTTGGTAAACCACTGCATGTCTTGGTAAGAACAATGGACCCCTGCCACTGTCTACTTTACAAACAGGTGTTCGAAAGTGACAGCTCTCTCTCTCTCTCTCTCTCTCTCTCTCTCTCTCTCTCTCTCTCTCTCTAATACAAGATGATAATTAGGTGGTGCAGGTATTCAACGTTAATCCCTTTTAAGTCGTCTCTTTTCATATCTCTCTCTCTCTCTCTCTCTCTCTCTCTCTCTCTCTCTCTCTCTCTTTTTCCACGTTGTCCCCCATTGGGGTCGGGCCGTGGGTCGTCAGGTGACTGGAATAATGATAATACCTTTACAGTACCAGTTACTATGTACACACAGCTCGGGCAAACAAAATCCGTTTCACGCTGTTGACTCTGTCTTCACAAACTAATTATCTAATTCAAATACGACGACAAAGGTCGCTCAGTAACCTACAGGTGGTATGACCCCCGTAGGTCAACTCACTGTAAGGAATGAACACGCGGTCGTCTGAACAGAGAGCACAAAAGAAAGAAAGAACCGATCTCGATCTTTTTTTTTTTAGAGCGAAACAGTTCGCTGATTTCCTACGCTAAGTTCGCCTGCCTACAAAAATCGTAATTCAACTAAGTGAAGTGAAAACTTTCCATCGACTGCAGATTCTGACCAAATGTCTAGCTATGTTGAAATCGGGCAAGTTTGGGTTTTTTAAACAAACCTGGAATCGTCAACTGAAAAAAACCCATCTAAAACTAGGAAAGTGTCAAAGTCGAACTACGTGCACTCACTCATCAGGTCCCGTTGCCTGAAGTCGTTAGGAAGTTAACTTTTCGCGTCGTTTTCTTTTGTATCCAGAGACTGGAAGTCGTGTCTTTCAACTACAAGACAAGCAAAACTAGTTTTTTTGTTTACACTTGTGTTCTCGAAGTCGTTTAAGTGAAACAAAAGTCAAATGTTCTTTTCTCCCACACACACACACACACACACACACACACACACAACACACACACACGCATGCATGCATGTGGTGGCGCTGGCACACGCGCGCGCACACACAGAGGACGCACACAGACACACGCACGCGCACACGCACACACACACACACACACTTTGAAAGTCTCATTGGGGGCATGTAGGTGAAGGGGCCAGCCGGTATGAAGACCAATGTCCGGTAGTGACATACCATGTTGGTCAGACAGGGCTCAGTTCAGAGCGAGGTCAATACTGGGGTCCGGTTCCTCCGGCTGTCAGGACTTGAACAAGTCATGGAAAAGCTCACGCAACTCTTTACTGCAAGTCCTCTTCAGATTGACAACGTCTTCGACTCCCGTCACAGACCGAGAGCCAAGAAGTGGGCACAGACGGCGGTCACCTGCTGACCGGTGCTGGTCAAGGAATGCCCACTGCCGTCCAGCGAAAACCGTCAAAACGAAAGGCTGAAGAGAACGAGCGTGAAGAACACATGGAGGCTTGAATTCAGGCACGGGCGTCACGGCGGAAGCTGAGTTCCAGGTCGCGGTCTCTCCCGTTAGGAATAAATACTGTCAGGACTGTCACAGAGTTCAGTGACCAGGCTCTACTATACAGACGCCTCCAGGACCTCCTCCTCGCTGCTGCAAGACTCGTGGATGCCGGAGTCGAAAGAGTCCTGCTCGCCGTGGTACACCACCACCGTGGACTCGCCCACCACCACCCCTTGGGACTCGGCACACCTCATCTCCCCTTTCAGTCCGCTCACGCTGTGCCTCCGGCACGACGTTGAAGACACGGAGGTGGCGGTGACGGGGACGTTAGTGGTTGTGGTGGCGGTGGCAGTTGTGGAGGAGGAGGAGGAGGTGGAGGAGGGATGAAGGTGGCAGAGGAGGTCGTCTTCGGACTCGTACATCTCCGTGTCGGAGATGGAGCAGTCGCTGTCGTCCAGGTCGGCGGAGGAGCGGGGGCTGCAGTAGTAGCGGCGCTGCCATTTGAGGTCCTCGATGGTCTCGTTCAGCGTCAGCAGCTGCTTCATCAGGGACAGGTCCTGGTCCATCAGGGACGTCTGCAACACACGCAACACATCACACGTCACTCACAGGCACGATTCATACACTCTGTTCAGTACAACTAGATTTGAGAGGGGGGGGAGGGGGGGGGGCGAGACATTCCCAGGTGAATAAGCAGGATCTACACAGAATGTCAACTTAACCAAATCACTTTTGGTGAAAGACATGACAGAAAGGATCAAAAAGAAACAACGGAAATCCAAACCCGTCGTCTTTTCAACGGACAACCCATGGCTGTATACGTGAGAACTTGGACTGTCGACGCTGTGGAACCGACTATAGCTTCCTACTGGCTGAAGTTTGATTCCGAGACTTTCTTTCTCCAACCGCTCCCCGTCTCTCTCTCTCTCTCTCTCTCTCTCTCTCTCTCTCTCTCTCTCTCTCTCCCCCCCCCCTCCCCTTTCCCCCCCAGGAGTACAGTTTGTTGTTATAGTGCGCCGTTACTACTATACGTATAATTGTGGTAAGCTAGGTAAAAAGAATCCAAAAGTTTTGGCACGGTGGAACGACACATTTTCAACAACTGCTTTATTGAGATCGGTTATGACAACCCACCGCAAATGACGCCAGAACCAGAAAAAACAGAGCGTTTTGGAAGTGCAGCATCCGCTGAACGCTTTGGTCCTCCAGTGACCTGACTACAGCCTGTTGACGACGGTCAAGCTGGACAGCAGAGCGCGCTACGCCAGTGACCATCGGAAGGCAGTGGGCCGGTTGGGCGGGTCCCGGATCCCCAATGTCCACCTGTCAACCCTGACCCCCAATCCATCTCCTGTCCGCGTCCCTCTCCTGCTCCCCTGCTGACCTGCACCGGACCCACCGTCCCACGCTTCAGGGCACAGGGGCTGTGACGTCACTGCATTCCGAGGGGCCCAAGGAAGGCTTTGAAGTGCTGCAAGGAGACGGATGGCCGCCTCCTGGAAAAGCCCCCGGCTGCACGCCACGCCGAACTTGGAACGTCACATTACGTGCTTCGGCTTTGCACCATTTCCCCGGAACAGGTCTCTCTCTCTCTCTCTCTCTCTCTCTCTCTCTCTCTCTCTCTCTCCTCCTCCATCCATTAATTCAACCAGTTTTCTGCCTCGTTTAATGTCAAAAGCTTTCTTCTCTCTGGACAATGCTCGTGGTCAAGAACAGATGATCATTATGAGAGCCCTCTTATTACGTTCCGGGCTCCTGAGTTTTCTTGTTTCTTTTTCGTTCGCACGAAGGATGCCGACGAGACGCGCCTTGTAATTATTTTTTAGATGTAGTGGCGTAGACTACCGGTAGTAGTGGTCTTCATTGATGGGAAGTTGTTCCGCTCAATTTAAAGTGCGCCGGATTCACGCCCAGATTTACGTCACACTCGCATCAAAGAAAAAAAGCCAATTACCAAGCTACATTTCACAATGCTAATGGAGTTTGGTGACAGGAGAGGTTTGAGCTTTTCTTTTTTTTTTCTTTTCTTTTTCTTCTTCTTTTTTCTTTCTTTCTTTCTGTCTTTCGTTTTTCTGTCGCCGGACTCTGCCAGCTACGTTGCGACAACTCACAGAACAGGGGTGTTATTACGCAAGAGCCTCATTTCTCCTCCCACTCCACCCTCTCTCCCCCTCCTACCTCTCTGATCCGTTACCCGTGACAAATGACAAGCCAGACGGCAGCTCATCCAGAAGCGCTTTGCAGCAGCTTCGCAGGGTACCATTCAACGCCCGTTCCGGCGACTGAGAGTCGTGTCACGCTCCAGAGAGGAAAGGGTCAACGAAGCGGGCAGAACATAACGACCCCGAGCGGTGTGTGTCAATGAAGCAGGCGGAAGTGAATGGCCCGAGTGGCGACTAATTGCCGGACTGAACACCGGGCGTTAATTGGCGATGCTACGCCGGCTCTCCGCCATTCAAGTTTCATCACCAGCGACCCGTGCTGCTGTCGGAACGCGCGGCTCTTTAGCCCGGAGTCATCACACGCCTACACTTCCCGTCACAGGTGTGTCTTCTGTTCAAGAGGACTTCTTTTGCCACGCTCGGTAAATTTTTGGCACGTGGACAGGATTCGTCTCCCGGTTTGTTGGTCGAGTATTGGCGCGCCACATCGGGGTGCAAGTCGGACAGCACAATTCTGGCCGGTGAGAATGTTGTCTCTGTTTCTGATGTCAGGTGCTGGCGCTGGGGGTTGTTAGGCTGTACTACTACTCTGGCAAGTGAGAATGGTCCTGTCACTGCTTTCAATGCCAGTGTCGGTAGGTCACATGGGGATTGTCGAGCTGTACAGTTCTGGCATGCGAGAAAGTTGTCAACATTCTCTGACAAGTGCCAGCAAGCCAGAGTAGAAGCTCGAGGAAAAAAAAGAATCACTGGACTCTGAACTCTGTCATAACACGCAGCTCTGGCCCCAAGGGTGTTATTCTACGTCATCTCTATCCCTAACAGCCCTATAAAACGTTTTCAATGTCGAGAACTCTTTTCTTATCGGTATCTGCTCGAAAATATCTCTGATTATCAAATGCAGAGCCTGGAAATAATAAAAACTTGTACTCGTTTTGGGTACAGACATTGGGAGGCCATTTCATCCCCATAAATACCACACAAAAAAAAAAAAAGTGCAGCAAAACAGAAATTCACTGAAGGCGATTTAGGAAGATCGCAAACAGAGGACAAGTGACTTCGGGAAGGCAACGGAACCTGAAGTTATCAGTCAGGAGAAAAAATCAAAACGACAGCAGTTCTAAAGCACAACATACGCTCGTCAAATCTCGCGCTTTATTCAAACCCGATGGCGGCTGTGCTTGAAGTACTGGCACTCGATCAATCACAGCCAGGAATGCTGGGAACGTCGGGGGTGTAGCGCCATGGGGATCAGACGGATGACACCACCACAGGCAGATGGTAAACAAGGCAGACAGGCCGCTGCTCGTTACGACATTCAGCCATCAAGAGCAAAGACGGTCACTGTCAAAACGTCCTATGCCGATTCGTCATTTTCAAGATATTTGCAAGCGAATTTTCATCTCTCTCTCTCTCTCTCTCTCTCTCTCTCTCTCTCTCTCTCTCTCTCTCTCATATTTGTGTGTGACATACGACCTTAAATTTAATGCACATACATTTGAAAATGGAATTAAAACGTATGACTGAAAATCAGGGTTTAGTTACACTTGTGAGACATATATATCTAAGGATTATCTTCATTCATTTAGCGGCAGATTTCACAAAATGTTGCTTTAAAACGCATTGTAAAATAGCTATGTTTGGAGAGAGAGAGAGAGAGAGAGAGAGAGAGAGAGAGACAGAGACAGACAGACAGACAGACAGACAGAGACATGACGTGCCCAGTTGACAAATCTGTGTGTCCCACAAAACTTTTTTTTAATAAATCAACTACGGGCAAATGACCATAATGATCCAATGCACACGAGTGCGCGCGCTGTGCTTTATTAGACTACTATAAGTATTATACATTATTATTATTATTACTACGTTACCGCACTCACTGGCCTCTCAACTGTGGTGCAAACCCTTTCCTTTTTTTGCGCCTTCGTCTTCTCATCTCATTTTACATTCAGAAGAATTAAAACTAATTTTCGGTAAAATTAATTGTCCGTAGGCCATCAGGAGCTCAAGAACAACGTAAATGTCTTGAACATACGAGAGAGAGAGAGAGAAGAGAGAGAGAGAGAGAGAGAGAGAGAGAGAGAGAGAGAGAAACAGAGACA
>CM065719.1:19336563-19342987 GCA_033310375.1 Conus canariensis | reverse complement strand
ACTGCCCATAAAATTCTGGCGACCTGTCATACGGGCGAAAACCCCTCCACCCCAGGAAACTCCCTGTTAAAAGAACCCCCCCCTTTTGGGGGTAAATAACAGTCCGGCTGGACCCCGTCTTTCCACCCCCTTTTAATTTTTTTTTTCCCCCCCCGCCCCCCCCGCCCTCTTAGGCTCCCTGCCTCTTTTTTTACCTGCCACTGAAAACCCTGGTCCCCGTATCACGATCACAGCAGCCGGTAGGGGTTTTAACCATTTTTGGTTTTGAAATACCAGCAGATTTTTTGGCAAAAAAAAAACGTTGAAGAAAAAACCCGTAAAAGAATTAAAAAAAACCCCCGGGGCCCTATTGGTGAGGGGGAAAAAAGGGGCGAGGAGGGCTGCAGTATCAAACCTGTCAACTGGAAGATAGATTCTTGGGATATTTTTTTAAACGGGTTTTTTTTTCGGGTTTTTTAAATTTTCCCAAATTTCCCTTTCGAAAAAAAAAAAAAAAAAAGGACGGAAAACGAAGAAGAAAAAAAGAAAAAAAAGAAACAAAGGAAAAGAAAAAAAAAAAAAAAAAAACCCTTCCCCAAGGCAGGTCTAGGCAACAAATTTACCCTTTTTTGGTTTTTTCAGAGTAAAAAAAGGGGGGGGAAAAAAAAAAGGGGGAAGGGGAAGGGTTGGGAATACTTTTTGTGCCTTTATTTGGGGGGAAACCCCCCTTTTGGGCCCCCTTTTAAATTTAAGGAAATCCCCCCCCAAAATGAGCGAAAATCGGGGAGTTACCACGGGTTGGGCTAAAAGTGAAAAAGGGCCCAAAATATGCACGAATTTCAGTGATGTTCTGTTTTTTTTGTTTTATTTAAAATTTCCTTAATCCATATTGAACAAAATTAAAAAAAAAAAAATTTTTAACACCTGATATGCACAGGGAACTTTTGATTTCCCTCCCCCCTTTCCCCTTGCCCAATTTTTTTATACGGCTAAAAAAACGGCGGCTATCTATTTGTTGGGTTTTTATCTCGGTTTTTAAAAAACGTCAAGAACAAGCCAGGGTCAGCGTCCTTTTTGGGAATTTTACCCCAAAAATTTTTTTTTTAAAACAAAATTTTTTTCCCAAAAAGGGGAAAAAAAAGGGGAAAGGGTTTAAAACAAAAAGGAAAAAAAAAAAGAAAGGGGGCCCCACAGAAAGACCCAAAACCCCTTTACGTTGTAAAAATGCGGGGGAAAGCGGCAACGAGAAAAGCACAAAAACGGTTTTTTGGGTTTTTTCACCCCAAGTGATGGCCCCCCGGAGACTGCGCTGATGTGCCTGATTGTTTTTTACAGCCCCCTTTTCCCCCTGGGGAACAAAAAAATAGTAATTGGTGTGTGTGTGTTTCTCTCTCTCCCCCTCTCTCTCCCCCTCTTTTTTCCCCTAAACAAAAGGGGGGCGATGCGCGGGGATGATGAATGAACGTCACGAGTGAGCTCACTTTAAATACTTTGCAGATGCCATGCCCAACAGTTGGGGGGGGGGGGGGGGGGGGGGGGAGCAGGGCAATGATCTTTTCATTATCATGAATTTTATTTCTGCAAACCTCACGATGGCGTCATAGGTTTGGGGGCACTGAACTTTTATTTCATGTAATGAGGTTTATTTCATGTAGCGGCTGTTGTCGCGAGTTAACAAGTACAGTCTGCCGTATCTAGAGTTGTAATAGAGTTGTAAGAAATAAGTGTAAATAGAAATATACAGAATACCATACATGTTTTATCAAGAATATTTTCTATTGCAATAATTTTGCTTTGCTCGCAAGAATCTCTCTCTCTCTCTCTCTCTCTCTCTCTCTCTCTCTCTCTCTCTCTTTACGCTTAATCTCTCTCTCTCTCTCTCTCTCTCTCTCTCTCTCTTCTTGATTACGCATAATCTCTCTCTCTCTCTCTCTCTTGCTTTACGCATAAAGAATCTCTCTCTCTCTCTCTCTCTCTCCCCCCCCCCCCCCCCCCCCCCTACCTACAGTCTACAAGTCTTCACTGACAAGAGGGGGAATTTCTCTGCTGACAAGCCTCTTTTGTATACCCGCTATGTACACAACACTATCCAGAGCAGAACAGAAAGGCTATTGAAGAGGATGAAGACGGGGGCGGGGGGGGGGGGGGGGGGGGGGGGGGGAGCAGAAGTATGTCAAACACTCGAAGCCGCCTCGTCAGCAGGAGGGAGACAGGTAGACCTTAGTGTTTATAGCAAGGTGTGTCTCTATGGCTCCACGCAGTTCACCGCTGTGTGGGAGGAAGCAGCGGGGTGCGGGGAATGCCGCTCAAATCACAGCTTAAGGCGATTTGTCGTTTTATGGCGGGTGGGAGGAGCGTTATCGCTGGGGGGAGGCAATCATTTGGCACACGAAACAATAGTTTGTAGAAATGATCAAACGTGTACATACACTGATTTGTATCTAGTTGTGTCGGCATCATTTAGGTGTAGTCTGAGCGGAGAATGTGGGGGGGGGGGGGGGAGATACTAAGTGGAGAAGGGTAATGGGAAGGAGGGGACATGTAACCATCCTCCCTCTCCCTCCCTCTCTCTCTCTCTCTCTCTCTCTCTCTCTCTCTCTCTCTACTCATATAGTAAATATCTTAAGACAACAAAATACAGTCTCAATTCTACTGAAGAAAAACTAATTGTTAAAAAAAAAATTACATGTGTAGTCAGCTGAAATATTCTTTGCAATTTTTTTTCTCAGTAGAAAGAAAACTCGTGGAGAGCGTGGCAGCAGAGAGTCCTCAGAAGAGAAGCCCCCTTCAAGCAAGTGTTTCGGCCCTTATCTCCTGACACTCTAGGGGGGTTGGGCCACACCCGGTTCATGACTCCGGATGTCCCTCTGCTGCCCCTTTTTTTCCCATCTTGGACGAGCCATGGCTGGGATTCGAACCCATGACCCTCTGGACATGCTCATTTTCCACTTAATGACTCGCGCTTTAACCACTGAGCCACAGGGACACCTGATATTTGTAGGGAAATTAAGCCTTATGAAGTTCACTTTTGTTCCTCCTTGACCAGATCCAGCTTGAACACCTCTCTGCCGCTTCTGCCATTGCTTTCAGGGCTCTGGTTTTTTTCCTTCCCTGCAACTGAGAGCTGTTTCATGAGGCTGTATGCAGACGTTCCTACAAACCCCCTAGCTCCAATTTCTGCAGTGAGGACTTTGACCTGATAGCCTTCTCTCCTCAGGCTGTTTGCCAGATCAGCATACTTTTCAGTCTTGTAGATTTGAGCTGCCTCCATTCTGTTCTCATATGGCACCGTGAGCTCGATCATGATCAGCTGCTTGGTTGACTTAGAGTGGACTACTATGTCTGGTCTCATGCCACTCTTGCTGATGATCTCTGGGTGACTCTTCCATTCTGGGAGGGTCTGCAGTGCACTCCCAGTCATCTGCCCCGTCCAGCAGACTCTGCCTGCATGTTTCGAGTGGCACTGTTGTTCTTGGCCATGATTTGCTGCCTCCTGCCGTGAAGAATGTTGCGGGTGCTTTTGGAGTCCTGATTTTCCCTTTTGTGGTGTTGGTACTAGCCCAGACTACTTGTACAATTTCTTTGAGCACTTGGTTGTGCCTCCATGTGTACCTTCCTTGAGCCAGGGCTACTTTACATGAGCTTAGGACATGCTCCACTGTTTGTTTTTCATGGCAGAGGGGGCATGCAGGATCGTCTGTTTTCCCCCACTTCACCAGGTTTGCATTTGAGGGCAGAAGGTCATATGCAGATCTGAGAATGAAGCTGATCCTGAGGGGGCCATGTGCCAAATGTCATTCCAAGTGAGACTTCTTTGGAGTGCATTCTCCCACGTTGTCCATTGCCCTTGCTGGCTCTGCTGGACTGCTTTTTGGAGTCTTTTTTGGTCTTCTTCTTTTCTCATCTCCTGAATCATCATGTCTCTTTTGGCTTTTCCTTTGGCCTTTGACCACCATTCAGTTTTGGTCACCCCCAGTCCCTGTCTGTTGGTCTGTGTGTGTCCTGTTATTTCTCTGATCTTGAGACTTTCTTTTGCAGAATCCATCGCCTCTTGAACTTTCCATTTTCTGCCTGTCTTCAGCTGGGGCTTAATTGCTTCTACCACCTTGTCTCCTGAGTCCTCCAGCATGCTTTGAAGTCTGATCTTCCCTGCTTTGTATTCCTCCAGGATGGATTTCGGGGGTAGTTTCAGCTTTGCTTGGCGACAGTACAGCGCTATGTCAGTCAGACAGGGTGGGACACCAAGCCATTTCCTTGTGAACTTGTTGATTTTGGCTTCCATTGCCTCCACTATGCTGGTGCAGATGTCGTATATCATCAGAGGCCATAGCAGCTTTGGTATCAGCATGAACTGCAGACACCAGACCTTGTATTTGCCAGGGAGCCCACACTGGTCAATGGTCTCCAAGCCTTCCTCCGCATCTGCTTGGTTTCTTTTGCTCTTTGTGTGTCTTTCAGCGTATCATCATACCATCTTCCAAGGCTCTTGACTGGTTCTTCTGTGACTGTTGGAATGGCCTGGTTGGCAACACTGAAGACCACAGATCCGGCCACTTTTCCTTTCCTCAGTGAGAGACTCCGTGATTTCTTTGGCTTGAACTTATTCTGGATGAGGCAACTATGTCGTCCAGCCTCTCCAGCACATGACGTGTCTCGTCTTCTCTGGATGAAATCACTGTAGTGTCATCCATGAAGGCCTTGAGAGGAGGCATCTTGTATCCATCGCCAAGGTCTGTTTGTCTCGCATTGTTTGTTGCTGCTTTCAAGATGAGTTCCATTGCCAGCACGAACAGTATTGGGGAAATTGCACAGCCCATTGCAATACCCACTTCCAAGTTGATCCAGTCTGTTGTGTACTCCTTGGTAGAGAACCGCATTGAGAAGCCATTGAAGTACTTCTTGAGCATGTCGCGGATGTTCTTTGGCACATGGTACATCTCAAGAGCCAACTGTATCATCTCATGGGGCACAGATCCATATGCGTTTGCCAGATCAAGCCACACTACGTCCAGGTCTCTCTTTTCTGTTTTTGCTTTTTGGATTGCGTCCCAGATCATTGTGGCGTGTTCTACACAGCCCGCCACGCCTGGGATGCCACCTTTCTGGACTGACACATCCAAGTACTTGTTTTCCATCAGGTACTGGTCAGCCTTGCTGCCATGACAGAGAAGAAGATTTTCCCTTCGACGTTCAGTAGTGATATTGGCCTGAACTGGCTAATGTCACTTGAGTTTTGCTCTTTGGGGATGTACACACCATCTGCCGTCATCCACTGGCCGCTGATCTTCTGGTTTCTCCAAGCCGATCGCAGCAGCCTGTGGAGCCACTCCAGCACCTTGGGACATTTCTTGTAAAGCTGGTAAGGTATTCCGTTTGGCCCTGGTGATGATTTGGCTCTGGCTTTGTCGACCACCTTCTTGATTTCCGCCAACGTTGGAGGCTTGCCATTGAACTGTTCCTCAGGGTTGGTTGGCCACACCAGACCTTGAATGTCGAGTGGTGCTTTGCTCTGTGGTCAGAGTATGTTTTTCTCAGATGCTGCTCAAGAACTCCTTTGTCCACACTTAGGGTCCCAGATTTTGGTTGCTCAAACAGTGTTCTGGCAAACTGGAAGGGGTCTCTGAAGAAGCGCTCTTGTGTCTTCTTCTTTTTGCTCTTCCTCTTCCTCGCAGATTCCGCTTTGCTGAGGGCACTGTGTTTTTCTTTCAGGTCTTTCCACAGTTTTTCCAAGCCTTGTTTTTCAGCTGGCAGTGCGGTCTTCATTTGCATCTTGAGGTTTTCTTTTGGACCCTGATCTTGTCCATCTTTTCTTGGCGTCTGGATTTCTTTGGAGGTGTTTTCTCTTTGGGTAGTTTTGCTCCATAGGCGTCTCTACATGTGGCATACACAATGTCCCCATATGTGGCTAGTTTGTGTTCCAGGGTGCTTTTCCCTATCAGTGCATCGAGTCTTTGGACGATTTTTGCATCCAGTTTCTCCCAATCTTCAGTTTCGTTTGCTCGTGGCAGGTTGAGTTTCAGGCGCCTGGCATCGAGGGCCTGTGCAAATTCCTCATCCGAACCAACAGCGTGGATGTCCTTGGCACTGTGGTTTAAATCCTGGCCTTGGTCTTCCGACGTCTTATCTGCTGATGCAGTGCGCTGCTGCTCATTCAGATACATTCTCAAATACCAGTTCACCGGCAATTATGGAACGGTCCAGAGTGATTTAAGTTGGACAGTGAGGTGTATTCCGAATACGACTTTATTTATTATCTTAACCTGTGGCTGCCAAATAGCAATCATGAGTACCGGGCAAATCCTGCCAATCGCTAACTTGATTTCCGTCAGAGAGAAAAGTATACAAAGTAACCAGGACATTCCGTTTGTCTAAATTAAAATATCCTTTTATACTTTACTCCATCGAGTTATACATAAAAGATTGAATAATGTAGAGATTTCATCAT
>CM065719.1:19326563-19331563 GCA_033310375.1 Conus canariensis | reverse complement strand
TACAACAAACGGGCGTACGGGAGATTTGGGTTCATTGGTAATGCTATTTTTTTGGCTTGGGGGGAAAAAGAAAAGCATTTTGATGGGAAGAAAACTGGAAGTTTGGAAGAATCCTAATTCTCCACTACCCATCCCCCTCCCCTCGCCCCCTCTCCTCCCCCCCCCCCCCCCCCCCCCCCAACTTCCCCATCCTCTGTTATACACACATATCTCTTTCTTCGTGTGAGTGTCTGTGTGCGCGCGTGCCCGTGTGTGTGTGTGTGTGTGTGTGTGTGTGTGTGTGGTGTGTGTGTGTGTGTGTGTGTGATAAAATAACGAGTTCGATCATTCTTCATATTTGATGTGTTGTTATTTTTGTTGTTATATTCTGCTAATCCTAATCTTTTCATTTGATCACGGAATATTCACGTATAAACGTTGCCCAGCGGATAATGCACTCGCCTACGAAACAAGGGAATCCCGAGTCTAGGATTTGAGTCTAGCACACGAAAAGTTTTTCTCTCCTTTTTCGAATTAATCTTAGGTGGTGGTCTTTGGATAAGACAATAACCCGAGAACCCCGTGTGCAACGTGCGCACGTTAACGAACCCAAGGCTACAGTCTGTGGCACAATCTGTAGGAAATTTACTTTGGTAGCTAGAGCGAAACATACGCAGATAGGGGAAACATATGAGTGCCGCTATACTATTGCAATGATGTTATCTTTAGGGTGAGACAGTTGCATTTCACATAAAGACATTTGTTGTGACGATGAAAGGTATGAATATCATAGAATGCAGCTTTTTCCTCCTGTTCACATTCCTCTGGCAGTATGACAGAGTTATGTTTTGGGGGGAAAAAACAGCCATTCTAAATTGTGACTTGCCCCCTTCTGGCATGCACGGGAGACCATAGATATAGGTAAGTGGATGCCCAAGCTATTTTGAAGTTTTCTCACCTGTGGATGTTGAGTTCCCGCGGTGGTGTCGAAGGTGTGGTGTCATTGTTAGGAGACATACCTCACGTAGTTCTGACTCTGTCAATGAACCCAGTGTTCTCTCTCTCTCTCTCTCTCTCTCTCTCTCTCTCTGTGTGTGTTGTGTGTGTGTGTGTGTGTGTGTGTGTGTGTGCTCGCGCGCGCGCGCGAGCGTGTGTGTGTGTGTTGTGTGTGTGTGTGTGTGTGTGTGTGGTGTGTGAGAGAGAGAGAGAGAGAGAGAGAGAGACAGACAGACAGACAGACAGACAGACAGACAGACAGAGAGAGAGAGAGAGAGAGAGAGAGAGAGCAAAGATAGTACGCCCTACGGATTATCTTTGGACAGAGACAGAGAGAAAGACTGCGGGATTGATGACCGATGCTGTTCATTACTGTTATACAGTGCAAGTGAGTAGTAGCTGGTTGACATCGCTTTGTGCACATCATGTTGAACCACCACATACACACAACACAGACACACACACACACACACACACCACACACACACACACACACACACACACACACACATTTGTATTGACTTACTTCGTATACGCAAATCGTATTCAGTGTATTTCTGTCAGTCTATGTGTCTGTGTCTGTCTGCACGCGCGCGCACACACACTTGCGCACATAAACTAGTGTGCTCGGACCCGTACAGTCATGCGTTCGTGCGTGCGCGCGCGAGAGTGTGCATGCACACACACGTACACACACACACATACACACACATACACGCACACTACGCACGACAGCACGCATGCATGCACACGCACGCGCACGCGCACAACACACACACACGTACCCACGCACGCACGCACATCGTACACATACAGCGCGCGTGCGCACGTATAAACACACATACACACTCATGCACACACTCATGCACACATGCATGCATACATGCGCAGACACACACACACACACACACACACACACACACACACACACACACACACACACACACGTCTTGGCTACACACACAGAGAGAGAGAGAGAGAGAGAGAGAGAGAGAGAGAGAGAGAGAGAGAGAGAGCGCATTTCAAACATTCTCGGAAAGATTAACCCACGTAAGATCACCGAAGTGTCACACAGTATACACAACTTTCACCGCGAAGCCTGAACTTGTAAGGAGTCGGTAACTCTTGACGCTTGGCTGGAAAATTTGTTTACATGTGACGCTGACTGACTCTGCCAAACGTCGGGTCACCCACCGCCCTGTCACCCTGACCGTTACGTACGTGCAGGTCGTCGTTCCCCCTCATCGCCCCCCCCCCCCCCCCTTTCCTCCCCCAAAACCCTCGACCCCTCCCACTGCTTCCCTTCCCGACCACGACAAGAATGCCGATACTGTTCACTCCATCGATTATACAATTCTCAACTTTTTCAGTCCGTGTCTCGGTAGGCACGTTAGGAATGTCTCTGTTGTCTTTTGATTTTGTCTGTGATTGAATGCTTGGAGGAAGTGATTGTCCTACCCCCCCCCCCCCCCCCCGGGTCGTCCTTTGTGATTGGTCAGTCACGGGTCAGGTGTTTTGTTTCAGCCAATGGGAAAGGGGGTTCTTCTGTGGCGAGAGATGCTAGGTGTGCGTGTCTGGACGAAGAGTTTTTGGTCATGACTGATCTGATCTAGTTGTATCGTAATTGATGGTGGCGTTTGTTTTGAGCTGCTCGAGTTTTGGCTCCAGATTTGTGGGCTCTGGAATGTGTGTGTGTGTGTGTGTGTGTGTGTGTGTGTGTGTGTGTGTGTGTGTGTGAGAGAGAGAGAGAGAGAGAGAGAGAGAGAGAGAGAGAGACGCTGCCGGTAAGTCGCTGTAAAAGATTTATGGATCTGTCGTCATGAATCAGGCGTCCACTGCCTAAAGACAGCATCGGGGGGTGGGTGGGGGGGGGGGGGTGGGGGTGGGGGGGGGCGCTTACCAGAGAACGTGGGGAGAGGGGAACAAGGGTGGGAGTGAGAGTGGGTGGGAGGGTGGCAGGTTCATGCGTGCCCAACGTGGGGAGGGTGGCAGTTCATGCGTGCCCAACGATGATGAGTTATGCTGTTGGAAACACACGAGGTTATTACACTGTCTGTTTTTTTTTTTTTTTTGAGTCTTGAAGGGGTGCTGTCAACATGAAAACAACAACAACAACAGACAAGAAAAGACAGGAAGAAAGAAAGGTGGTAACTTTAGTCCCGTTGATTCAGAAAGGAAGAAAGAAAGGTGGTAACTTTAGTCCCGTTGATTCAGAAAGGAAGAAAGAAAGGTGGTAACTTTAGTCCCGTTGATTCAGAAAGGAAGAAAGAAAGGTGGTAACTTTAGTCCCGTTGATTCAGAAAGGAAGAAAGAAAGGTGGTAACTTTAGTCCCGTTGATTCAGAAAGGAAGAAAAGAAAGGTGGTAACTTTAGTCCCGTTGATTCAGAAAGGAAGAAAGAAAGGTGGTAACTTTAGTCCCGTTGATTCAGAAAGGAAGAAAGAAAGGTGGTAACTTTAGTCCCGTTGATTCAGAAAGGAAGAAAGAAAGGTGGTAACTTTAGTCCCGTTGATTCAGAAAGGAAGAAAGAAAGGTGGTAACTTTAGTCCCGTTGATTCAGAAAGGAAGAAAGAAAGGTGGTAACTTTAGTCCCGTTGATTCAGAAAGGAAGAAAGAAAGGTGGTAACTTTAGTCCCGTTGATTCAGAAGTCGGTCGAACTTTGTTTCATAAAGTGAGTGCAAACACACATGTTGCTTCTTCGTATTATCCTGTCAGCTTGAACCAAACTGGGTCAAAATAAGAGACCATTTCAGTTACATAATTTTCAGCATTACATATCCTTCAGCATTACATATCCTTCAGCAATCAACCCAAAGAAACAAAACTGTATTAAGGGTAAATGGTGCCATCTGCTAGTGATTTAAAGAAATAGGCCTGATCTCATAGTTGACATGTCCAGCCGTTCCATTAAGTGTATGGACAGTGCCAGTACTGGCTTTGGACACTGAGAGACACAGACATTAACGTCTCGCTCCCATGGATCCTCTATCAACATATATACTCGAGCACCTGTTCACGAGTCTACCCCATACAATCTGTTTCTTAACAACATGCAAAGCATATAAAGGTACTCCCAGTTTATCTTCCTGATAAAACGTCACAATCAAACATGTGTCATAATGTATTTGACGTCACAATCAAACATGCGTCATAATGTATTTCGTCACTGAGATATTCCATGAAGAAGAAAAACCGTTTTGGGCCGTTATCGCCGTTAATAACGGCTATTCTGTTTAAAAAAAAAAAAAAAAAAAAAAAAAAAAAAACAAACAAACATCGGGCATCATCCGTGACCCATAATGAACATACCTACAAATTTTCAGAAAGATCGGCCCAGAAGTTTTGTCTGGTGCGAGGGAACACATTTTGACTACGGACAGACACACAGGCAGACAGACAGACAGCACTTCTTCGTTCCCATTGTAAAGTACTCCCTGTTCTATAAGAACTAGGAGTACAAAAAAAAAAGACAAAATTCTTTACAAAGACTAGAAAGCAAAATCTTGATGTCACCAATTACGTTTATTTTCTATCATCGCAGTATACTAAAAACAACAACCACGAATAAGAGACAGTGATAATGTTGATGATGATGTGATGACGATGAACATAATCGTGGGGCATCACTGATCAAGATAATTTAGCGATGATCATGAAAAGAAGAACAAGAACGAAAGAAGAAAGAAGAAGAAAGAAGAAGAAGAAAAGGAAGGAAAACACGACGGCCGATTTATGACTCCTAAGATGTCATGCAAGCCCTACACTTTCCATGCAGGGTTCACACTTTAATGCATTTGTCCTTCCGGCGGCACGAGGACAGACGAGTGACTGTGTGGTTCTGCTTTCCCAAAAGGTGATTAACCGCTTTTGCAGGGCTTTATTTCACAGGCATGAAGACACACGCTTGCTGCCTCACGTTGATGACTCATATCACTTGAACTCGCAGAGTTACTGCATACAAGGGGAATTGGGGGGTAGGGGTGAGGGTGGTGGTGAGAAGGAGACAGTAAGAAGAGAGACGGAAG
>CM065719.1:19320235-19326463 GCA_033310375.1 Conus canariensis | reverse complement strand
TCAGCATTCTATCGGTGCGAACGTGTTTTGACATCTGTACAAATGCTTCGAGTTGTCTGTCTGTCTGTCTCTCTCTCTCTCTCTCTCTCTCTCTCTCTTCTCTCTCTCTGTCTCTCGCTCTCTCTCTCTCTCTCTCTCTCTCTCTCTCTCTCTCTCTCTCTCTCTCTCTCTCTCTTGTGCCTGTTGTTGCTTCTAATTGTTTCCTTGTTTGCTTGTTTTGCTGGACTATTTGTTTGTTTGTTAGAGAGAGAGAGAGAGAGAGAGAGAGAGAGAGAGAGAGGAGGGGAGAGAGAGAGAGAAGGAACGCAGTACCATGCGTTTTTACGCTCAGTACAAAAGAATGTGTAACAATGTTTGCTTTAAGTGGTCACACCACAGTTACTTTTTCTTCTTCTCTTTTTTTCAACATACGCAAACGCACGGTGTAGTGCGTCAGAGGAGGAGGGGGTTGGGAGATGCAGTCGGGAATAGAGGGCGTGACAAAGATAAACATACAGCAGAGGAGAGAGAGAGAGAGAGAGAGAGAGAGAGAGAGACCCTGGCTTTGTCGAACTGTAGAGATGATCATCAGTCCACCTGTCCAGTGCTATGTGAAAGGAGACGACGAAGAAGAGGACCGGTCCAGCCTCTGGGGATTTCTGCTGTCAGCGCCTATAGCGCTATTCATGCAGGTAGGATAGGTCTGCGAGAGAGAGAAAGAGGCCATGGAGAACAAGCCCTCCATTGTCCCGCTGTATTGTCATCCTTCCAAAGGCCGCGTGCGCCCTTCACTGCCGCTGGCATTGTCGGCATGCCAATCTCGCGGGCGCGCGCGCGCGCGCGCGCGTGCACACACACAACACACACACACACCACACACACACACACACACAACACACACACACACCACATAACAATAGTGGTAAACACACACTCACACACACACACACACACACACAACACACACACACGCACAACACACACACACACAAACACACACGCAGACTGGGGAGCGTGCGAGGTCATGGGCTGGGCTTGGTGGACAAAAGTCTTTATGCACCGCTTTCATGGCGCCAGGCCCTGAGATTGAAAGTGACAATACCGAAGTGCGGGAAAGCAAATGGTATACGGAGTAGAAAAGCGAAGGTGAGTGGGTGGGGGGGGGGGGGGGGGGGGGGGGGGGTAGGAGGGGAGAGAGAGAGAGAGAGAGAGAGAGAGAGAGAGAGAGAGTACCATCTACTTACGGACATATTAAAAACAGAGAGAGGGGGTGGGGGGGGGGGGGGGAGGAGAAGACAGAGATATGTCGAAACCCCCATTAAACTGGCCATGCCTTAAGCCATGCCTGTGGGCTGGGTTTTCTGCCAGATTCAGATATCTTTTTAACTTTCTTAAACAGAATAGGGCATTTCTTTCAACACGTTTGTAAAAGTTTGAAGAACTAATGGATAAAGGGTACGGACCCGGATAACAACAACCCGGACACAGTGCGCCAAAGGACTGTTCGACCCTGGCAGAGTTCCACAGTCCCTCCAGTTTTCACGCGGTTGTCTATGATTCCTTCAGTTACGCTTCGCAACGCTCCTCAGGACGCTAGGGGTTCTTCCAGTATAATTGATAATGTTGATTTCCTAAAGTTAGAAATTATATGCCATCGCTTTTTTTTTTTTTTTTTTTTTTTTTTTTTTTGCCTCTCCCCCACCCTCCCATACCCCTCCCCTTCTCACACCCCCATTTTCACTTCCCCACGCCAACCCTATCTATTCTAATGCATGTATTTGTCTATTCTAATGCATGATATATAACTATGAGCCCATTCATTCCCGTGCTTGATCTTCTGACAAGCAACCGAGAGAGTGGTCGACGTAGGAGGCAGATTCAGTTAAAGATCGCGGCACTTCATTCACGGCTCTAATTCATGAAGCTCCCATCCTTTAAGTAATCAGGGATCTTCTTTTTCCCAGCTTTTTTTTTCTCCGTTTCACAGGACGTGGAACTATGCAAGTGGACGTCTCTTCAGAAATTCGCCTGGGAAAACTCCCTGACTACCGTGGGTTGTTGTTCAAGGGTCGAGAAACATGTCAGATGGCTGCCACACTTTCATCAAACTTGCTTGTATACTCCTCTTCCACCTCCCTCTCCTCCTCCTCCTTGTCATTGTCATGGTAATACTGTTAACACTCCAGAGACAGCAGCAGCAGCAGCAACAACAACGGTAACAGTAGTAGTGGTGGGTGGTTGCAGTAGTACTACAACTACGAGTGCTTTACAATTACTACGACTACGACAGCTACTATTAGTAGTAGCAGCAGTAGTAGTCTGTTGCTGCTGCTACAACTGTAAAGAGGAAACTGTTTCCTCATACTACTTTTACTGTAAAATGATGGAGGACCTGCAATCAATATTTCCCATTTGGAAGCGGAGTTGAATGGACTAGCGAGACTGATCACTTGTTATGACTGAAATGATATAAACGACACACAGTGAAAAATAAATGAAATGTAATGAGATGGAAATAACTTGAAATAAAATGAATGAAACAACGAGACAAACTGAACAGTAAAAACCACCAACACCCAATAAGCATTTGGCAAAATGTTCGGTTTATTTGTAAAACCTTTATCAAGCATAAAAAAAAACCCAAGGGCCCAGTAAATGACAGTCCAAAGCACAGCATTTAAATCCTGAAACTGAAACAACGAGACAAACGAACATAAGCCTGTACGTGCAAACAAACAAAGAATCCATGATTAAACGAACAAATGAATGAATAAACGAATACTGATTGATAGTTTTTTTTTTTTCACGACCTGTTTTGCAATAATAAACCGATCTTCTTTATCTGGTTTTTTCATCTTCATGTTCTCTTCACGAAGCAAAGTAGGCCTATACACGTCCTTCGCCTAGACTAATTGCTGTCACTCATGAACGGGCAAGAGAGCGTTATCGGTTGAGGAATCACAGCAGGGCGCAGTGCCAAGATCCTCCTCACCAGAAGAACCTGACAGTAGTTCACTTGACGCGAGGAGCTTTCATTCACAGCACAAGGGCAGGACTAGTCGGTATAGGAAACCAGGCTCATGTGGCCAAAATGCGCCGAGTTACAAGTAATTCAATCGAATGTCAAAGGGTTTCCTTCCAGTAGCTCTTTCTCTCTTCACTCCTCTACGACTCCATCTCATCTCTAACGCTCTCTGCCATCTTGTGTTCAGATCTGTTGTCTGTTTACTGTCTGTCTGCTGTCGGGTCTTCTGTCTGCCTGTCTGTCTGTCTCTCTCTCTCTCTCTCTCTCTCTTCCTCTCTCTCTCTCTCTCTCTCTCTCTCTCTCTTCTCTCTCTCTTGTGTTCTTGTCTGTCGTGTGTGTCTGTGTGTCTGTGTCTGTCTGTCCTCTCTCTCTCTTCTTCTCTCTCTCTCTCTCTCTCGTCTGTCTGTCTCTCTCTCTCCTCTCCCTCTCTCTCTCCTCTCTCTCTCTCTCTCTCTCTTCTGCTGTTCTGTTTGTCGTGCGTCTCTTCTCTCTCTCCTCTCTCTCTCTCTCTCTCCTCTCTTTCCCTCCTCTGTCTGTCTCTCTCTCTCTCTCCCCCCTCTCCCCACTCTCTCTCTCTCTCTCTCTGTCTCGTCCTCTCTCTCTCTTCTCTCTCTCTCTCTCTCCTCTCTCTCTCTCTCTGTCTCTCTCTCTCTCTCTCTCCCCCCCACTGCTCTCTCTCTCTCTCTCTCTTCTCGTCTCTCTCTCTCTCTCTCTCTCTCCTCCCTTCTCTCTCTCTCTCTCTCTGTCTCTCTCTCTCACCCCCACTCTCTCTCTCTCTCTCCTCACCTCCTCTCTCTCTCTCTCCTCTCTCTCTCCTCTCTCTCTCTCTCTCTCTCCACGACCGAAATCCCTGCTACTATCACCCCGTGTCTTGTCTTGCATGAAATTAAAGGGGGTGGGGAGTGGGGTGGAGATGCAGTTAAGGAAAGTGTGGGTAGGGAGGGGGGGGGGGTGATTTTCTTTTTATGAAGGATTAAGACAGATGCGTCTCCCTCCACCCAACCACCCTTTCCCCTGCCCCTTCCTTCCTATCCCTCCACCCTACCTATAACCCCTTCTTCCTTCTCTGCGCTCACACACACACACACACACACACACACACACACACACACACACACACACACACACACACACATACACACACACAAACACACACACACACACACACGCGCGTGCGCGCGCGCGCAGAGAGAGAGAGAGAGAGAGATGAGTGCACGAATCTGAAATTTCCCGGGGTGTACAGTAGGTTATAAACAGGGAAAGTAGGGTGGTCTCAGAATGTGTTGTTTATCAGTCTGTTCTCCCGTTGATGCATAGAACTACAACAACAACAAAAAGAAGGAAAACTTGAATCCGGATAAGGATTCAGATTTCGGAGACTGTTTTTCTATATCTTCCAGTATGTCACAGCATCTAACTGTCAAACCGCAAAACGATTGAGAGAGACAGAGAGAGAGAGAGAGAGAGAGAGAGAGAGAGAGAGAGAGAGAGAGAGACAGACAGACAGACAGACAGACAGACAGGAAGGCAGACAGACAGGAAGGCAGATTGGGGACAGGGAGAGAGGTGTTACTACGCCAGCGAGTATGCTGCTATATTATCATCAGTTTAATTATGTTCATGACTATGAAATCTAAAGAAAGATTGTTGTAACACCCAAACCCGGAGACAGTGGCAGAGTGAGAGAGAGAGAGAGAGAGAGAGAGAGAGAGAGAGAGGGGGGGGGGAGGCAGGGAGAGAGGATGGGTTGCAAAGCCAGCTGAAATATTACTGTATCATCATCATTTGATCATGTTATGATTGTAAAATATAATAAAAGACTGATTTAATAGGCGCATCCGGAGAGAGAGAGAGAGAGAGAGAGAGAGAGAAGAGAGAGAGAGAGAGAGAGAGAGAGAGAGAGAGAGAGAGAGGGTGGTATTACGACGCCAGCTCAGATGTTGCAATGTCATCATCAGCTAATCACGTTTATGACTATGAAATGTAATGAAAAGTTGTTGCAACAGGCAAATCCAGAGAGAGAGAGAGACAGAGACAGACAGAGAGAGAGAGAAAGATAGAGAGGAGGGGAGGGAGAGGGAAAGACAGACAGACAGACAGAGAGCCCTGGCGCGTGTGCATGTGATGCACCACCAGGTATCACATCAACTCCACTTCTGGGTTACTGGGTCACAGCCCTGGGACGACACCGTGATTCGAGACTTGACCTCTCACCCTGGCATTTCACGCGGTCTTGGCCACGAGCCCATGTCCGCAGGACGCGAGCGAGAAACACCAGCCGTCTTTATTGCTCACGTGCCTTCCTCGGGCTGAAGCGAGGCTGTTTGAGCTTTGCACTGCTTTGTACTTCAAGTGTCATTCCGTCAGCGCTGCTTTGCACTGCTTAAGTAATTCGGCTTGCACTACTTTTCAGAAGTATGGACATGAAAGACAAAGAAAGACAATGTAAGAAAAAGATGGGACAAAGTAGGACAATGTATGATTGAGCAGAACAACAGGACAACATAGAACAGGATAGGGGAACATCAGACAAAGCAGGAGAAGACAGGAGAATGCAAGAAAATGGCAGCACAAAGTAAGACAGTATAGGACAAAGCAGGAAAAGGTGGACAACAGGGCAATGTATGATTGAGTAGGACAATAGGACAACATAGGACAAAGTAGGGGAACATCGGACAAAGTAGGAGAAGACAGGAGAATACAAGAAAAAGGCAGCATAAAGTAAGACAGTATAGGACGAAGCAGGAAAAGGTGGACAACAGGACAATGTATGACAAAATAGAACAAGATGCAAAGCATATAAACGTACTCCCAGTACAGTGACAGACAGGGGAGACAATTTCCGGTTGGTGGAAGAAAAAACTCGACTGTGCGGTGGTTATTTCCCTTATCAGACTTGATTTTTTTTTTTTAAATTATCATTCATAGCCGTTAGTAACGGCTATTCTGGTAAAACAAAACATCGGGCATCATCCGTGACCCATAATGAACATACCTACAAATTTTCAGAAAGATTGGCCCAGAAGTTTTGTCTGGAGCGAGTGGAACACATTTTGACCACGGACAGACACACAGACAGACACAGGTAAGAACCAAAATGAATGGGTAGGATTTGGGGGAAGGGGAGGGGGGGGGGTAAGAATCGAAGTGAAAGGGTCGGATTTAGTCGGAAAAAGTAGGAATGGGCGTGAAAAGATAGCGTTCAGTTCGAAATAGGACGAGGC
>CM065719.1:19257735-19307735 GCA_033310375.1 Conus canariensis | reverse complement strand
ACAGAATGACACATCATCACACATCGCATAAATCTCATCACCGTTCACAACAGACAGCATCATAGTTAATAACAGCGCAAGATATTTGAGTGACAGAGAATAGCTGTTTGCTGATGTAAGAAGTATTAACGGTTATAAGACAAAGAAACAGTCCTTAAAACCCATCCCCAAAAAGGAAGCAAGGGACTATTTCTCCCCTGTACATTTACAATGTTTATTTTTGCCGAACACGTGAATCTTCCAGATCAATACAAAGGGATGAACAGGATGAGTTGGGATGGTCCGTACAAAGACGCACCGGGGTGATGGTGTGGTGGTTGTGGGAAAGCGGATTGGTCGCGGGGTCCCAGACGCACTAGCAGTGGGACAATACAGGGTTGGGGTTGAGGGAGTGGACTCCCGAAATACTAATGACAATCAGCATCACAACGGGAGTTCAGTTCTACTACCAGATCACACATCTCTCTCTCTCTCTCTCTCTCTCTCTCTCTCTCTCTCTCTCTTTTTAGTGTGTGTGTGTGTGTGTGTGTGTGTGTGTGTGTGTGTGTGTGTTGTGTGTGTGTGTGTGATCTCTTGTTAGTGTGTGTGTGTGTGTGTGTGTGTGTGTGTGTGTGTGTGTGTGTGTGTGTATGTGTGTGTGTGTGTAAGTTGTGTGTGTGTGTGTGTGTGTGCTCGCGAGCGCGCGCGCGCGCGCGCGCGCGGTGTGTGTGTGTGTGTGTGTGGTGTGCGTGTGCGTGCCTCTGTGTGTGTGTGTGTGCGCGCGCGCGTGAGTGCTCGCGCGTGTGTGTGTGCGTGTGTGCGTGCGTGTGTGTGTACACATGCGTGGAAGATAGGAGGGGATGTCTCTCTCTCTCTCTCTCTCTCTCTCTCTCTCTCTCTCTCTCTCGCTCTTGCTCTCGCTCTCTCTCTCTTTCTCCCTACCTCCCAAAAAGGTGATGTTAGTGCGAGGGGTCTTCGCGTGTTAAGCGGGTCGATCGGCACAGTAGTATTCAGAAGTGGGACTGGTCTGTGTAAACAGGTCATTGACCGTTCCCAGTAGCTGTAAGGAGGAAGAGGGTGTGTGTGTGTGGGGGGGGGGGGGGGGAGGAGAGGGGTTGCATGGTTTGCTGTCTAGCTGGGAACACACTTTTCCTTTCAGGAAGGTTCTGTGTCTGATGTCCCGTCACCATGTGAAGTGAGTGTAGACATCTAATTGAGATAAGTGTTTCACAGTGTTAGAATGTTGTTATCATGCAAAAATAAAAATTAGAAAAAGAAAAATGGATGGGAGGGGGGGGGGGGCGGTAGATAGAAGAGGAGGAGGGTAGGTGGATAGCGTGTAGGGGTCGGGGGTAGGGGGGATCATAGATAATGGGAGATGAACATTTGAATTGATCTACACTTTTCTCTCTCCAATATGCTCTTTCTCTCCCCCCCCTCTCTCTCTCTCTCTCTCTCTCTCTCTCTCTCTCTCTCTCTCTGTCTCTCTCTCAAAACTGTGATACGGGGATCTGGACTTAAATTCTGAATATCAACAAATTAACTTTGATCATACATCATTTGACCAACAAACAAACATATAAAAAAAATACAAACCCAAAAGCATATTTTTGCCATTTAAAAACCTTATGACAAGATTTAGAAAGAGAGGGGGGTTAGTTACCGCCAAGGACATAGACAAACAAAGTACAGGACAAGACACGACTTTATGACAAGGATTGGAAAATTGGACTTTCCACGTTTAACAAAACTCAATGAAAAAAAATCGAAGCTCATGTTCACAGACTGCTTCTGCGTAAACTGTACTTGCCCGACATGCGACGCACAAGTATGATCTAGTTACACATGTTCGTAGTCATGCTATTGCTGTCATGTTGCGAAGTGTGATAACGTTGCAATTGATGTGACTGAAACCTCTGGTTTTTGTACAGCAAAAAACGCGCTTGGGTTTTTGTTTGTTTTCGTTTTTGTTTGTTTTTCTTTTTAACAGATTCTAAGGTGGATTAGATCCGTGACGTGTTACGATATGAGCAAAGTCAGCAGCGAGTTTAGTCATGTCAGCAGGTCCAAGTCCAAGTACCATCAGGATCCAGTACCTGCTTCCCTGCCTTCAACCAGCGATTGACTATACAGAGAGAAAAAAAAATGTTACGGGACTGTCTTGGTACTGGTCCCCGACGGGCTCGGGACGGCCCCTGATAACAATGGAGCCTTTGTGTTCCAGTCATCAATACGGCGCATACGGAAGTGAGCCAGGGAAGCAGGAATGCGCAGATTGTAGTAGTGAATCATATAGTAACCAGAACCTGAACAACTTGTGAAACACCGCCGCGCCTTGAAGTTCAGATATCATTTCATTGCAACAGTGTTGGTAACTTCCTGTCACCGATTTTCCCTCCCCCCCCCCCCCCCCCCCCCCCCCCCCCCCCCCCCCCCCCTTCTTTAGACCTTTAACATGACCTGGGTGCCTGTCTTCTCGACGAGACGACAAGCCGATGTTTTTGCTTATATACACGGCATTAACGCGGGTCGAGAAAAAAGAAAAGAAAAAAGAAAACAAGATGCAAAGCATATAAACGTACTCCCAGTTTATCTTGAATACACGTGAGATATTTCATAAAGAGGAAAAACCGTTTTGGGCCGTTATAGCCGTTAGTAACGGCTATTCTGGTAAGCATCGGCCATCATCTGTGACCCATAATGAACATACCTACAAATTTCCAGAAAGATCGGCCAAGTACTTTCTGAGAGTTTCCATAAAGAAGAAAAACCGTTATGGGCCATTATAGCCATTAGTAACGGATATAACGGTGAAACAAAACATTGGGCATCATCTGTGACCCATAATGAACATACGTACAAATTTTCAGAAAGATCGGTGGAGTACTTTCTGAGATATTCCATTGAGAAGAAAAACCGTTATGGGCCATTATAGCCGTTAGTAACGGATATAACGGTAAAATAAAACATCGGGCATCATCCGTGACCCATAATGAACATACCTACAAATTTTCAGAAAGATCGGCCCAGTAGTTTTGTCTAGAGCGAGTAGAGCACATTTTGACACCACACACACACACACACACACACACACACACACACACACACACACACACACACTGTCACGGACAAAAAAAAAGCTGTAATCGTGGCCAGTCGCCAGCCAGTTCAATTGGACATAAGTTCCAAACTCAAACATCCTGGTTTCCAGGCAGACGACTGCATGTGTCGCGTCAGCCAATTAGGCACGGCGAGGAGGCTATTCTCTAGTCCTTCACGGAGACGGCACCGTCCTGCAGACAGACTGAGTGGCTTGACCAACCTCTCAATAGGTCTGGCCAGACGGATCTCTGCGTCTAGGTCAGACTGATACAGCTAATTTACAAGACCAGCGCCCACAGTTAAGTCAGACGTCGCCCTGGTTAAAGTAGGAAGGGGGGAGGTATTGTGTAGTGGGGGTGAAACTAAGTTAATTAATTAAATGACCCATTGATCACCACAGAGAGCAAGGCCGGTAGATGTTGCGGGAGACTTTGATTATTTGCATGTCCAATGAAATTAGAGGGGAGGTAACCTCGGCACAAGGTGGGAAAAACACTGACCAATGGGACTCACCTTTTTGACAGGTAGGAAGAGAATCAGAAAGCTATGGGAGCGAGAGCGGGGAGAGGAAAAGAAGAGGGGAGAGAGAGAGGTTCTGAGAGTAGGCTCTGCACGAATGAAGAGCAGAGAGATGAGAGGAGGAGCGAAGAGAACCGTGTTGAAGCATTAGCACCATATAGAGTCTGCAGAGGAAGGACTAAGGAGAGATGTTGAGAGGGAGAGTTGCTAACTGATGAAGAAAAAAAAAAAAGAGAAAAAAAAGCAACCATGTCCATTTGATAGAGCAGACCAGGAGAGAGAGAGAGAGAGAGAGAGAGAGAGAGAGAGAGAGAGAGAGAGAGAGAGAGAGAGAGAGGAGAGAGAGTGCAATGCGTTAGTGCAGGAAGGAAGAAAGGAGAACAGATCAATGTCTGGTAGTCACTGTTCAATTTGAACCGGGGTTCGACCTCATACCTGGCAGCGCCACTTCCATCAGGCAGAACCACAGGCCAACGCCAGTAACCTGACCAGTGCCAGCGGTCCAACCTGACCAGTGCCAGCGGTCCAACCTGACCAGTGCCAGCAGTTGTGTTGTGACTGGTGCTTGTGAAAGTGACAGTGAAAAGGAAAAAAAAAAAAAAAAAAAGAGAAGAAAAGGAAAGACAGTGATTCGTAATAGTTTAAGATCACCTGGCCAGGTAAAGTAGAAAGTCTGTTTATACCCGGGTTAGTTATGATGATTTAGATAAATGTTCTTTTTCTTGAAAAAAAAAAAAAGAAATATATATTTGTGAAGTTTCAAGGAAAGAGAGAATGTTTATTTTTTTTGGGACTCCATGTGCATTGATGTTTTTTTTTCCTGATTATGTGTAGTAAAGTTATAGACTTTACTAGTGGTTTGATGTGACGAATGCATGATATATGAATGAGATTGTAAGCAAGCTGTGAGTGTGTTTGGGCTGTGCGCTAGTCCTTCCTCCACTGACTTACCCGAGGTTGACAATTTATTGGCGAGCCTGCCAGGATATTCTGGCCCATTTATTATAATTGTTCAACTTCTCAGAGAGGAAGCTGGGTGGGATTCAAGTACTGTAATCCTAAGACAAGGTAGTGTCTTACTGTATGTCTCCAAGATAGTTAAATACTAGGCTTGGCATTGCTTCCAAGATAGTTAACACTAGGCTTGGCATTTCAGCCCCAGAGTACTTATTTTCGCACAGATTGCCTATAATTCGCTCTCATAGTTGGGTCAGGCGCTAGGCGTCTTATAAAAAACTAATTACGTTGTCCCAAGCTAATATTATTATTCATAGGATTGTGCTATTACGTCACTCGTGTCGGTAACCACCAGTTTGGCTGTCGTAGCAGTAAAATCTTGTTCAAAAAAAAAAAAGAAAAAAAAAATATAATGGCGGACGAAAAGAACAGCCCTATCGAACAACTTGTGAGCGTCGCTCGTGATTTAGGCTACTCGGGAGAAGAGTTGCGAGCATTCGTTGAAACCCAACAAAAGATGGAAAGAGATGAGCGAGCGGAAAGACGCCGTGTCGCAGTAGAAATAGCAGAGCAGGAAACAGAAAGATTAAGGATTCAAGCTAGCGAAACGCAGGAAACAGAAAGATTAAGGATCCAATTAGAGTTAGAGAGAGTGAGAATACAGAGGGAGACCACTGATGATGGTAGTCCAGTCTCCAGTGACCCGGTGCGCAGTTATGCCCCCCGACCAAAGTTGCCAAAATTCTCTGAAGGATCAGATTCGATTGATGCGTACATCAGTCGTTTTGAAACGTTTGCTACTAGTCAGGGTTGGCCTTCAGAAGAGTGGGCAGTTATTTTGTCAGCACTATTGACGGGTAAGGCATTACAGATTTTCACTGCGTTACCAGCAGACCAACAATCTGATTTTGGTGCTGTGAAGGAGTCTTTGATGAAGGGATTTGACCTCACAGAGGAGGGGTTTAGAAAGAAATTTCGATCAGCTAGATTACAAGCAGGTGAAACGTACACTCAGTTTGGTGCACGTCTAGATCACTATTTTGAGAAGTGGTTAGAGTTGAGTGGTACGAGAAAGGAGTTCGCTGAATTGAAAGAGCTGGTTATGAAAGAACAGATTTTGTCAGGTTGCAGTCCAGAGTTAATTATACATTTGAAGGAGAGACAGCCAGAGACAGCAGGGGAGTTGCTGAAGTTAGCAGAAGTGTATAGGGAGGCACGTTTGGGCACTAAGGTGCAGGAGAAACAGGTGCCAGGCACAGGTGAGAAGAGTGCAAGGAGACTAGGGGAGTTTTCTGCAAAGTCTGCAAACCCAGTGATGGGGCAGAAAGGAGGACAAAGGGACAATAGGTGTTTCATTTGTCACAAGAAGGGACATGTGGCGAGGGATTGTCGCACGAGGTTCCAGAAGGCAGCAGCCTTGCAAGAGGTTGATAAGGGTCGCCAGGGGAAACGACCTGCAGTGGAACCAAAAGGGATCCAATCTGAAGAGGGTGGAGTGCAGCCTATGGCTAGTGCTGGACAGCAGTCAGTGTCAGGGATGGAGGGCACTAGGCTGAGTGGCTCATTACCAGTGGAAGAAGGGTGGATTGGCCAGCAGAGGGTGAAAGTGTTACGGGACACTGGTTGTTCATGTGGTGTGGTGAGAACAACGCTGGTCGAGGAAGGGGATTTGACGGGGCAAATCCAGACCTGTACTCTAATCGATGGCACTGTGAGGGAGTTCCCAGTTGCTAAAATAGAAGTACGTACCCCTTACTTCTCAGGCGAGTTGTCTGCGCTGGTGATGGAGAAACCCCTTTATGATTTGGTCATTGGAAATATTCCAGGTGCAAGGGATCCAGGGGATCCTGAGTTGTTGACTGCTACAGGGGCAGCAGTTCAAACACGGAGCAAGAAGGGGGAAAAGGCTGATAAACCATTAGTCGTTCCAGCAAGGAAGTCAGGCATAGATGTGTCGCCTGATGAGTTTAGGGCAGCGCAGGAACAAGACCCTTCGCTCGTGAAGTCTTGGGAGTTGGCAAGAGGTGGGGAGAAACAGGTGGTTAGAGGAGGTGAGACAGAATTTCTGGTGAAAGGCGGGTTGTTGTACCGAGTGTTCACCAAGGGGAAGACAGGTAAGGTGACAACTCAGTTAGAGGTACCAGCATGTTATCGTGACACTGTCATGTCAGTGGGTCACGAGTCACTCATGGCGGGTCATCTCGGCACCGGCAAAACAGCTGACCGAATCCTTGATGATTTTCACTGGCCAGGTGCAATGGCAGACATAAAGCGGTTCTGCATGTCATGTGATGTGTGTCAAAGGTCAGCCACAAGAGGGGTGAAGAGGAAGGCGCCTCTTAAACAGCCCCCTTTAATTGACACACCATTCAGGAGAGTGGCTATTGATCTGATTGGCCCAATCTCGCCCTGTTCCCAAGGTGGGCACAGGTATGTGTTGACGCTCGTGGATTACGCGACCAGATATCCAGAAGCAGTCGCATTGAAAGGCGTAGATACGCAACAGGTCGCTGAAGGGCTAGTAGAAGCCCCTCAGGAGAGCACAGGCTTTTCACCATTTGAGCTGCTGTATGGGCGGACGGTTAGGGGACCAGTGTGTATTCTCAAAGAGCTATGGTCCGGAGAACAGGAGTCAGAAGAGGTCAAAACCACTTATCAGTATGTGGTGGACCTACGCAACAGGCTAGAGGAGACATGTAAGGTTGCAAGGGAAAGTTTGCAGGAGGCTAGGGTCGTGCAGAAGAAGCAATATGACAGGAAGGTGAGAAAGCAATCCCTCAAGGTGGGTGATCAAGTCCTGTTACTGCTTCCCACGGATCACAACAAGCTGCTGATGCATTGGAAAGGACCATTCGCCATCATTGAAAAGGTAGATCAGGATTACCGAATTGATGTGAATGGAAAACCAAAACTTTTCCATGCGAATTTGCTCCGCAAATATATTCAGCGTGAGACTCAGCACATAGGCGCAGCAGCAATCATTGATGGAGGTGAAGGAGACCCAGCAGAAGAAGGAGAGATTTTGTTGCTTGAGTTTCCAGGAGAAGAGTCATACAGGGATGTCACTGTATGAAGGGCTAGACAGTAGGAGACAGGAGGAAGTTAGGGGGCTCCTAAAACAGTATAGGGCGTCCCTGACTGATAAACCAGGCAGGACAACTTTAGAGACCTGTACGGTGGAGTTAACATCGCAAAAACCCGTACATGTGAAAGCCTACCCGGTCTCGTATGCCACCAAACAAGTGATCGAGGAGGAGGTGGAAAAGATGTTGGATCTTGGGGTGATCGAACCGTCCAAATCATCGTATAGTGCACCCGTCGTCCTAGTGAGGAAAAAGTCAGGTGAGCATCGATTCTGTGTTGACTATAGGCGTCTGAACAGTGTCACCAAGGTCGATGCAGAAGTCATACCGAACATGGAAGACCTGTTCGCTCAGATCGCCACAAGCAAGAGCAAGTATTTCACCAGGATAGATCTGAGCAAGGGTTATTGGCAAATAGCCTTGAGTGAGGACTCAAAGGAAGTCACAGCATTCTCCACTCCTATGGGGTTATATCAGTGGCGAGTACTTCCTTTTGGTATGGTCAACGCACCTGCAGTTTTCTCTCGGATGATGAGGAAGTTATTGACGGGTTTGGAAGGCGTAGTGAATTTCATGGACGACATTCTGATAGCATCTGAGACATGGGAGGAGCATATGAGGCAGCTAGTGGCAGTTCTAGAGAGGTTGAGACGAGCCAATCTCACCAACAAAGTGCCAGATTGGTTTTCCAAGCCTGGAGTTCCTAGGTTTTGTTGTTGGAGGTGACACAAAGCAGCCAGAAAAGGGAAAGGTGGAGAAGATGATGAATTCAAAGAGACCAAAGACCAAAACAGAAGTCAGGAGTCTGCTAGGTTTTATTGGTTTTTACAGGGAGTTTGTACCAAATTTCGCAGCAATCACGAGTCCTCTCAGTGATTTGGTCAAGGCAGGGAAACCGGCAGTGGTCGAGTGGTCGGACGCTGCAGAGCAAGCACTGCAGACAGTGCTAGAAAGACTAGGTTCCCGTCCCATCTTGAAGCTACCGGATATGTCAAAACCATTTTTGTTGCGTACAGATGCATCAGGTGGTGGAGTAGGTGCAGTATTGTTGCAGGAGCACGAAGGGGTTGAGTTTCCTGTGAAGTATGCTAGCAGGAAGTTGACGAAGTGTGAAGAAGGGTACGCAACGGTAGAGAAGGAATGTTTGGCTGTTGTGTGGGCCGTGCAGAAATTTCACAAATACTTGTATGGGAAAGAGTTCGTGGTAGAGACTGATCATCAACCACTCAAGTTCCTGCAGGAGGCGCAGCTGAAAAACAGCAGGGTGCTGCGTTGGGCAATAGCACTGCAGCCCTACAGGTACCGAGTTCAGTACATCCCAGGTCGACAGAATGTGGGAGCTGACTATTTAAGTCGTGTAGTCTAGCAAGCTGCAACTCAGAGGAAGTCAGTCATATCCGGGGTGCATGGCTACTTTGTAAATAATATGGGTTGATTACAGTTAGGCTGAGTGGATATGGGTTCATTCCCATTTGGTTATGGTCCATATTGTTTTGTGAGACTTGTTCATGTAAACGTAGTTATGTTTGGAGCATACCGTCGTTTGTGTAGTAATGTACTGTTTGCGATAAGTGAGGATGGAGATTCCTCAGTGAGGTGTCATGGATCATGGTCATATTAGATTGTGCTCTTCATAGTAGTTGTGAAGAGAAGAGGTGGCAATTCCGCAGGTAGAGGGATTGCATAGGTGCGCACAGAGTTTATCAGAAAATGAGTTGAAATAAGGCAAAAGCGCACGTCAATGACAACCCATTGGGGTCATATTCATTAGTGATATATGCTTACAATTTGTAAACCGTTTGTTGTAAATAATTCTGAAAAACCTTGCACGTGCAGCTGTGGTGTCAGCAAATTCGGTTGTTGTTGTTATTTTTACCGTTGTTTTGAGACAATGCTGAGCATAGTCTTTTGCAAGGGGGGAAATTGTCACGGACAAAAAAAAAAAGCTGTAATCGTGGCCAGTCGCCAGCCAGTTCAATTGGACATAAGTTCCAAACTCAAATATCCTGGTTTCCAGGCAGACGACTGCATGTGTCGCGTCAGCCAATTAGGCACGGCGAGGAGGCTATTCTCTAGTCCTTCACGGAGACGGCACCGTCCTGCAGACAGACTGAGTGGCTTGACCAACCTCTCAATAGGTCTGGCCAGACGGATCTCTGCGTCTAGGTCAGACTGATACAGCTAATTTACAAGACCAGCGCCCACAGTTAAGTCAGACGTCGCCCTGGTTAAAGTAGGAAGGGGGGAGGTATTGTGTAGTGGGGGTGAAACTAAGTTAATTAATTAAATGACCCATTGATCACCACAGAGAGCAAGGCCGGTAGATGTTGCGGGAGACTTTGATTATTTGCATGTCCAATGAAATTAGAGGGGAGGTAACCTCGGCACAAGGTGGGAAAAACACTGACCAATGGGACTCACCTTTTTGACAGGTAGGAAGAGAATCAGAAAGCTATGGGAGTGAGAGCGGGGGGAGGAAAAGAAGAGTGGAGAGAGAGAGGTTCTGAGAGTAGGCTCTGCACGAATGAAGAGCAGAGAGATGAGAGGAGGAGCGAGGAGAACCGTGTTGAAGCATTAGCACCATATAGAGTCTGCAGAGGAAGGACTAAGGAGAGATGTTGAGAGGGAGAGTTTCTAACTGATGAAGAAAAAAAAAAAAAGAGAAAAAAAAGCAACCATGTCCATTTGATAGAGCAGACCAGGAGAGAGAGAGAGAGTGCAATGCGTTAGTGCAGGAAGGAAGAAAGGAGAACAGATCAATGTCTGGTAGTCACTGTTCAATTTGAACCGGGGTTCGACCTCATACCTGGCAGCGCCACTTCCATCAGGCAGAACCACAGGCCAACGCCAGTAACCTGACCAGTGCCAGCGGTCCAACCTGACCAGTGCCAGCGGTCCAACCTGACCAGTGCCAGCAGTTGTGTTGTGACTGGTGCTTGTGAAAGTGACAGTGAAAAGGAAAAAAAAAAAAAAAAAAAAGAGAGAAGAAAAGGAAAGACAGTGATTCGTAATAGTTTAAGATCACCTGGCCAGGTAAAGTAGAAAGTCTGTTTATACCCGGGTTAGTTATGATGATTTAGATAAATGTTCTTTTTCTTGAAAAAAAAAAAAGAAATATATATTTGTGAAGTTTCAAGGAAAGAGAGAATGTTTATTTTGGGGGGGACTCCATGTGCATTGATGTTTTTTTTTCCTGATTATGTGTAGTAAAGTTATAGACTTTACTAGTGGTTTGATGTGACGAATGCATGATATATGAATGAGATTGTAAGCAAGCTGTGAGTGTGTTTGGGCTGTGCGCTAGTCCTTCCTCCACTGACTTACCCGAGGTTGACAATTTATTGGCGAGCCTGCCAGGATATTCTGGCCCATTTATTATAATTGTTCAACTTCTCAGAGAGGAAGCTGGGTGGGATTCAAGTACTGTAATCCTAAGACAAGGTAGTGTCTTACTGTATGTCTCCAACATAGTTAAATACTAGGCTTGGCATTGCTTCCAAGATAGTTAACACTAGGCTTGGCATTTCAGCCCCAGAGTACTTATTTTCGCACAGATTGCCTATAATTCGCTCTCATAGTTGGGTCAGGCGCTAGGCGTCTTATAAAAAACTAATTACGTTGTCCCAAGCTAATATTATTATTCATAGGATTGTGCTATTACGTCACTCGTGTCGGTAACCACCAGTTTGGCTGTCGTAGTAGTAAAATCTTGTTCAAAAAAAAAAAAAGAAAAAAAAAATATAATGGCGGACGAAAAGAACAGCCCTATCGAACAACTTGTGAGCGTCGCTCGTGATTTAGGCTACTCGGGAGAAGAGTTGCGAGCATTCGTTGAAACCCAACAAAAGATGGAAAGAGATGAGCGAGCGGAAAGACGCCGTGTCGCAGTAGAAATAGCAGAGCAGGAAACAGAAAGATTAAGGATTCAAGCTAGCGAAACGCAGGAAACAGAAAGATTAAGGATCCAATTAGAGTTAGAGAGAGTGAGAATACAGAGGGAGACCACTGATGATGGTAGTCCAGTCTCCAGTGACCCGGTGCGCAGTTATGCCCCCCGACCAAAGTTGCCAAAATTCTCTGAAGGATCAGATTCGATTGATGCGTACATCAGTCGTTTTGAAACGTTTGCTACTAGTCAGGGTTGGCCTTCAGAAGAGTGGGCAGTTATTTTGTCAGCACTATTGACGGGTAAGGCATTACAGATTTTCACTGCGTTACCAGCAGACCAACAATCTGATTTTGGTGCTGTGAAGGAGTCTTTGATGAAGGGATTTGACCTCACAGAGGAGGGGTTTAGAAAGAAATTTCGATCAGCTAGATTACAAGCAGGTGAAACGTACACTCAGTTTGGTGCACGTCTAGATCACTATTTTGAGAAGTGGTTAGAGTTGAGTGGTACGAGAAAGGAGTTCGCTGAATTGAAAGAGCTGGTTATGAAAGAACAGATTTTGTCAGGTTGCAGTCCAGAGTTAATTATACATTTGAAGGAGAGACAGCCAGAGACAGCAGGGGAGTTGCTGAAGTTAGCAGAAGTGTATAGGGAGGCACGTTTGGGCACTAAGGTGCAGGAGAAACAGGTGCCAGGCACAGGTGAGAAGAGTGCAAGGAGACTAGGGGAGTTTTCTGCAAAGTCTGCAAACCCAGTGATGGGGCAGAAAGGAGGACAAAGGGACAATAGGTGTTTCATTTGTCACAAGAAGGGACATGTGGCGAGGGATTGTCGCACGAGGTTCCAGAAGGCAGCAGCCTTGCAAGAGGTTGATAAGGGTCGCCAGGGGAAACGACCTGCAGTGGAACCAAAAGGGATCCAATCTGAAGAGGGTGGAGTGCAGCCTATGGCTAGTGCTGGACAGCAGTCAGTGTCAGGGATGGAGGGCACTAGGCTGAGTGGCTCATTACCAGTGGAAGAAGGGTGGATTGGCCAGCAGAGGGTGAAAGTGTTACTGGACACTGGTTGTTCATGTGGTGTGGTGAGAACAACGCTGGTCGAGGAAGGGGATTTGACGGGGCAAATCCAGACCTGTACTCTAATCGATGGCACTGTGAGGGAGTTCCCAGTTGCTAAGATAGAAGTACGTACCCCTTACTTCTCAGGCGAGTTGTCTGCGCTGGTGATGGAGAAACCCCTTTATGATTTGGTCATTGGAAATATTCCAGGTGCAAGGGATCCAGGGGATCCTGAGTTGTTGACTGCTACAGGGGCAGCAGTTCAAACACGGAGCAAGAAGGGGGAAAAGGCTGATAAACCATTAGTCGTTCCAGCAAGGAAGTCAGGCATAGATGTGTCGCCTGATGAGTTTAGGGCAGCGCAGGAACAAGACCCTTCGCTCGTGAAGTCTTGGGAGTTGGCAAGAGGTGGGGAGAAACAGGTGGTTAGAGGAGGTGAGACAGAATTTCTGGTGAAAGGCGGGTTGTTGTACCGAGTGTTCACCAAGGGGAAGACAGGTAAGGTGACAACTCAGTTAGAGGTACCAGCATGTTATCGTGACACTGTCATGTCAGTGGGTCACGAGTCACTCATGGCGGGTCATCTCGGCACCGGCAAAACAGCTGACCGAATCCTTGATGATTTTCACTGGCCAGGTGCAATGGCAGACATAAAGCGGTTCTGCATGTCATGTGATGTGTGTCAAAGGTCAGCCACAAGAGGGGTGAAGAGGAAGGCGCCTCTTAAACAGCCCCCTTTAATTGACACACCATTCAGGAGAGTGGCTATTGATCTGATTGGCCCAATCTCGCCCTGTTCCCAAGGTGGGCACAGGTATGTGTTGACGCTCGTGGATTACGCGACCAGATATCCAGAAGCAGTCGCATTGAAAGGCGTAGATACGCAACAGGTCGCTGAAGGGCTAGTAGAAGCCCCTCAGGAGAGCACAGGCTTTTCACCATTTGAGCTGCTGTATGGGCGGACGGTTAGGGGACCAGTGTGTATTCTCAAAGAGCTATGGTCCGGAGAACAGGAGTCAGAAGAGGTCAAAACCACTTATCAGTATGTGGTGGACCTACGCAACAGGCTAGAGGAGACATGTAAGGTTGCAAGGGAAAGTTTGCAGGAGGCTAGGGTCGTGCAGAAGAAGCAATATGACAGGAAGGTGAGGAAGCAATCCCTCAAGGTGGGTGATCAAGTCCTGTTACTGCTTCCCACGGATCACAACAAGCTGCTGATGCATTGGAAAGGACCATTCGCCATCATTGAAAAGGTAGATCAGGATTACCGAATTGATGTGAATGGAAAACCAAAACTTTTCCATGCGAATTTGCTCCGCAAATATATTCAGCGTGAGACTCAGCACATAGGCGCAGCAGCAATCATTGATGGAGGTGAAGGAGACCCAGCAGAAGAAGGAGAGATTTTGTTGCTTGAGTTTCCAGGAGAAGAGTCATACAGGGATGTCACTGTATGAAGGGCTAGACAGTAGGAGACAGGAGGAAGTTAGGGGGCTCCTAAAACAGTATAGGGCGTCCCTGACTGATAAACCAGGCAGGACAACTTTAGAGACCTGTACGGTGGAGTTAACATCGCAAAAACCCGTACATGTGAAAGCCTACCCGGTCCGTATGCCACCAAACAAGTGATCGAGGAGGAGGTGGAAAAGATGTTGGATCTTGGGGTGATCGAACCGTCCAAATCATCGTATAGTGCACCCGTCGTCCTAGTGAGGAAAAAGTCAGGTGAGCATCGATTCTGTGTTGACTATAGGCGTCTGAACAGTGTCACCAAGGTCGATGCAGAAGTCATACCGAACATGGAAGACCTGTTCGCTCAGATCGCCACAAGCAAGAGCAAGTATTTCACCAGGATAGATCTGAGCAAGGGTTATTGGCAAATAGCCTTGAGTGAGGACTCAAAGGAAGTCACAGCATTCTCCATTCCTATGGGGTTATATCAGTGGCGAGTACTTCCTTTTGGTATGGTCAACGCACCTGCAGTTTTCTCTCGGATGATGAGGAAGTTATTGACGGGTTTGGAAGGCGTAGTGAATTTCATGGACGACATTCTGATAGCATCTGAGACATGGGAGGAGCATATGAGGCAGCTAGTGGCAGTTCTAGAGAGGTTGAGACGAGCCAATCTCACCAACAAAGTGCCAGATTGGTTTTCCAAGCCTGGAGTTCCTAGGTTTTGTTGTTGGAGGTGACACAAAGCAGCCAGAAAAGGGAAAGGTGGAGAAGATGATGAATTCAAAGAGACCAAAGACCAAAACAGAAGTCAGGAGTCTGCTAGGTTTTATTGGTTTTTACAGGGAGTTTGTACCAAATTTCGCAGCAATCACGAGTCCTCTCAGTGATTTGGTCAAGGCAGGGAAACCGGCAGTGGTCGAGTGGTCGGACGCTGCAGAGCAAGCACTGCAGACAGTGCTAGAAAGACTAGGTTCCCGTCCCATCTTGAAGCTACCGGATATGTCAAAACCATTTTTGTTGCGTACAGATGCATCAGGTGGTGGAGTAGGTGCAGTATTGTTGCAGGAGCACGAAGGGGTTGAGTTTCCTGTGAAGTATGCTAGCAGGAAGTTGACGAAGTGTGAAGAAGGGTACGCAACGGTAGAGAAGGAATGTTTGGCTGTTGTGTGGGCCGTGCAGAAATTTCACAAATACTTGTATGGGAAAGAGTTCGTGGTAGAGACTGATCATCAACCACTCAAGTTCCTGCAGGAGGCGCAGCTGAAAAACAGCAGGGTGCTGCGTTGGGCAATAGCACTGCAGCCCTACAGGTACCGAGTTCAGTACATCCCAGGTCGACAGAATGTGGGAGCTGACTATTTAAGTCGTGTAGTCTAGCAAGCTGCAACTCAGAGGAAGTCAGTCATATCCGGGGTGCATGGCTACTTTGTAAATAATATGGGTTGATTACAGTTAGGCTGAGTGGATATGGGTTCATTCCCATTTGGTTATGGTCCATATTGTTTTGTGAGACTTGTTCATGTAAACGTAGTTATGTTTGGAGCATACAGTCGTTTGTGTAGTAATGTACTGTTTGCGATAAGTGAGGATGGAGATTCCTCAGTGAGGTGTCATGGATCATGGTCATATTAGATTGTGCTCTTCATAGTAGTTGTGAAGAGAAGAGGTGGCAATTCCGCAGGTAGAGGGATTGCATAGGTGCGCACAGAGTTTATCAGAAAATGAGTTGAAATAAGGCAAAAGCGCACGTCAATGATAACCCATTGGGGTCATATTTATTAGTGATATATGCTTACAATTTGTAAACCGTTTGTTGTAAATAATTCTGAAAAACCTTGCACGTGCAGCTGTGGTGTCAGCAAATTCGGTTGTTGTTGTTATTTTTACCGTTGTTTTGAGACAATGCTGAGCATAGTCTTTTGCAAGGGGGGAAATTGTCACGGACAAAAAAAAAAGCTGTAATCGTGGCCAGTCGCCAGCCAGTTCAATTGGACATAAGTTCCAAACTCAAATATCCTGGTTTCCAGGCAGACGACTGCATGTGTCGCGTCAGCCAATTAGGCACGGCGAGAAGGCTATTCTCTAGTCCTTCACGGAGACGGCACCGTCCTGCAGACAGACTGAGTGGCTTGACCAACCTCTCAATAGGTCTGGCCAGACGGATCTCTGCGTCTAGGTCAGACTGATACAGCTAATTTACAAGACCAGCGCCCACAGTTAAGTCAGACGTCGCCCTGGTTAAAGTAGGAAGGGGGGAGGTATTGTGTAGTGGGGGTGAAACTAAGTTAATTAATTAAATGACCCATTGATCACCACAGAGAGCAAGGCCGGTAGATGTTGCGGGAGACTTTGATTATTTGCATGTCCAATGAAATTAGAGCGGAGGTAACCTCGGCACAAGGTGGGAAAAACACTGACCAATGGGACTCACCTTTTTGACAGGTAGGAAGAGAATAAGAAAGCTATGGGAGTCAGAGCGGGGAGAGGAAAAGAAGAGGGGAGAGAGAGAGGTTCTGAGAGTAGGCTCTGCACGAATGAAGAGCAGAGAGATGAGAGGAGGAGCGAAGAGAACCGTGTTGAAGCATTAGCACCATATAGAGTCTGCAGAGGAAGGACTAAGGAGAGATGTTGAGAGGGAGAGTTGCTAACTGATGAAGAAAAAAAAAAAAAGAGAAAAAAAAGCAACCATGTCCATTTGATAGAGCAGACCAGGAGAGAGAGAGAGAGAGAGAGAGAGAGAGAGAGTGCAATGCGTTAGTGCAGGAAGGAAGAAAGGAGAACAGATCAATGTCTGGTAGTCACTGTTCAATTTGAACCGGGGTTCGACCTCATACCTGGCAGCGCCACTTCCATCAGGCAGAACCACAGGCCAACGCCAGTAACCTGACCAGTGCCAGCGGTCCAACCTGACCAGTGCCAGCGGTCCAACCTGACCAGTGCCAGCAGTTGTGTTGTGACTGGTGCTTGTGAAAGTGACAGTGAAAAGGAAAAAAAAAAAAAAAAAAAGAGAAGAAAAGGAAAGACAGTGATTCGTAATAGTTTAAGATCACCTGGCCAGGTAAAGTAGAAAGTCTGTTTATACCCGGGTTAGTTATGATGATTTAGATAAATGTTCTTTTTCTTGAAAAAAAAAAAAGAAATATATATTTGTGAAGTTTCAAGGAAAGAGAGAATGTTTATTTTTTTGGGACTCCATGTGCATTGATGTTTTTTTTTCCTGATTATGTGTAGTAAAGTTATAGACTTTACTAGTGGTTTGATGTGACGAATGCATGATATATGAATGAGATTGTAAGCAAGCTGTGAGTGTGTTTGGGCTGTGCGCTAGTCCTTCCTCCACTGACTTACCCGAGGTTGACAATTTATTGGCGAGCCTGCCAGGATATTCTGGCCCATTTATTATAATTGTTCAACTTCTCAGAGAGGAAGCTGGGTGGGATTCAAGTACTGTAATCCTAAGACAAGGTAGTGTCTTACTGTATGTCTCCAACATAGTTAAATACTAGGCTTGGCATTGCTTCCAAGATAGTTAACACTAGGCTTGGCATTTCAGCCCCAGAGTACTTATTTTCGCACAGATTGCCTATAATTCGCTCTCATAGTTGGGTCAGGCGCTAGGCGTCTTATAAAAAACTAATTACGTTGTCCCAAGCTAATATTATTATTCATAGGATTGTGCTATTACGTCACTCGTGTCGGTAACCACCAGTTTGGCTGTAGTAGTAGTAAAATCTTGTTCAAAAAAAAAAAAAGAAAAAAAAATATAATGGCGGACGAAAAGAACAGCCCTATCGAACAACTTGTGAGCGTCGCTCGTGATTTAGGCTACTCGGGAGAAGAGTTGCGAGCATTCGTTGAAACCCAACAAAAGATGGAAAGAGATGAGCGAACGGAAAGACGCCGTGTCGCAGTAGAAATAGCAGAGCAGGAAACAGAAAGATTAAGGATTCAAGCTAGCGAAACGCAGGAAACAGAAAGATTAAGGATCCAATTAGAGTTAGAGAGAGTGAGAATACAGAGGGAGACCACTGATGATGGTAGTCCAGTCTCCAGTGACCCGGTGCGCAGTTATGCCCCCGACCAAAGTTGCCAAAATTCTCTGAAGGATCAGATTCGATTGATGCGTACATCAGTCGTTTTGAAACGTTTGCTACTAGTCAGGGTTGGCCTTCAGAAGAGTGGGCAGTTATTTTGTCAGCACTATTGACGGGTAAGGCATTACAGATTTTCACTGCGTTACCAGCAGACCAACAATCTGATTTTGGTGCTGTGAAGGAGTCTTTGATGAAGGGATTTGACCTCACAGAGGAGGGGTTTAGAAAGAAATTTCGATCAGCTAGATTACAAGCAGGTGAAACGTACACTCAGTTTGGTGCACGTCTAGATCACTATTTTGAGAAGTGGTTAGAGTTGAGTGGTACGAGAAAGGAGTTCGCTGAATTGAAAGAGCTGGTTATGAAAGAACAGATTTTGTCAGGTTGCAGTCCAGAGTTAATTATACATTTGAAGGAGAGACAGCCAGAGACAGCAGGGGAGTTGCTGAAGTTAGCAGAAGTGTATAGGGAGGCACGTTTGGGCACTAAGGTGCAGGAGAAACAGGTGCCAGGTACAGGTGAGAAGAGTGCAAGGAGACTAGGGGAGTTTTCTGCAAAGTCTGCAAACCCAGTGATGGGGCAGAAAGGAGGACAAAGGGACAATAGGTGTTTCATTTGTCACAAGAAGGGACATGTGGCGAGGGATTGTCGCACGAGGTTCCAGAAGGCAGCAGCCTTGCAAGAGGTTGATAAGGGTCGCCAGGGGAAACGACCTGCAGTGGAACCAAAAGGGATCCAATCTGAAGAGGGTGGAGTGCAGCCTATGGCTAGTGCTGGACAGCAGTCAGTGTCAGGGATGGAGGGCACTAGGCTGAGTGGCTCATTACCAGTGGAAGAAGGGTGGATTGGCCAGCAGAGGGTGAAAGTGTTACTGGACACTGGTTGTTCATGTGGTGTGGTGAGAACAACGCTGGTCGAGGAAGGGGATTTGACGGGGCAAATCCAGACCTGTACTCTAATCGATGGCACTGTGAGGGAGTTCCCAGTTGCTAAGATAGAAGTACGTACCCCTTACTTCTCAGGCGAGTTGTCTGCGCTGGTGATGGGGAAACCCCTTTATGATTTGGTCATTGGAAATATTCCAGGTGCAAGGGATCCAGGGGATCCTGAGTTGTTGACTGCTACAGGGGCAGCAGTTCAAACACGGAGCAAGAAGGGGGAAAAGGCTGATAAACCATTAGTCGTTCCAGCAAGGAAGTCAGGCATAGATGTGTCGCCTGATGAGTTTAGGGCAGCGCAGGAACAAGACCCTTCGCTCGTGAAGTCTTGGGAGTTGGCAAGAGGTGGGGAGAAACAGGTGGTTAGAGGAGGTGAGACAGAATTTCTGGTGAAAGGCGGGTTGTTGTACCGAGTGTTCACCAAGGGGAAGACAGGTAAGGTGACAACTCAGTTAGAGGTACCAGCATGTTATCGTGACACTGTCATGTCAGTGGGTCACGAGTCACTCATGGCGGGTCATCTCGGCACCGGCAAAACAGCTGACCGAATCCTTGATGATTTTCACTGGCCAGGTGCAATGGCAGACATAAAGCGGTTCTGCATGTCATGTGATGTGTGTCAAAGGTCAGCCACAAGAGGGGTGAAGAGGAAGGCGCCTCTTAAACAGCCCCCTTTAATTGACACACCATTCAGGAGAGTGGCTATTGATCTGATTGGCCCAATCTCGCCCTGTTCCCAAGGTGGGCACAGGTATGTGTTGACGCTCGTGGATTACGCGACCAGATATCCAGAAGCAGTCGCATTGAAAGGCGTAGATACGCAACAGGTCGCTGAAGGGCTAGTAGAAGCCCCTCAGGAGAGCACAGGCTTTTCACCATTTGAGCTGCTGTATGGGCGGACGGTTAGGGGACCAGTGTGTATTCTCAAAGAGCTATGGTCCGGAGAACAGGAGTCAGAAGAGGTCAAAACCACTTATCAGTATGTGGTGGACCTACGCAACAGGCTAGAGGAGACATGTAAGGTTGCAAGGGAAAGTTTGCAGGAGGCTAGGGTCGTGCAGAAGAAGCAATATGACAGGAAGGTGAGAAGCAATCCCTCAAGGTGGGTGATCAAGTCCTGTTACTGCTTCCCACGGATCACAACAAGCTGCTGATGCATTGGAAAGGACCATTCGCCATCATTGAAAAGGTAGATCAGGATTACCGAATTGATGTGAATGGAAAACCAAAACTTTTCCATGCGAATTTGCTCCGCAAATATATTCAGCGTGAGACTCAGCACATAGGCGCAGCAGCAATCATTGATGGAGGTGAAGGAGACCCAGCAGAAGAAGGAGAGATTTTGTTGCTTGAGTTTCCAGGAGAAGAGTCATACAGGGTTTGTCACTGTATGAAGGGCTAGACAGTAGGAGACAGGAGGAAGTTAGGGGGCTCCTAAAACAGTATAGGGCGTCCCTGACTGATAAACCAGGCAGGACAACTTTAGAGACCTGTACGGTGGAGTTAACATCGCAAAAACCCGTACATGTGAAAGCCTACCCGGTCCCGTATGCCACCAAACAAGTGATCGAGGAGGAGGTGGAAAAGATGTTGGATCTTGGGGTGATCGAACCGTCCAAATCATCGTATAGTGCACCCGTCGTCCTAGTGAGGAAAAAGTCAGGTGAGCATCGATTCTGTGTTGACTATAGGCGTCTGAACAGTGTCACCAAGATCGATGCAGAAGTCATACCGAACATGGAAGACCTGTTCGCTCAGATCGCCACAAGCAAGAGCAAGTATTTCACCAGGATAGATCTGAGCAAGGGTTATTGGCAAATAGCCTTGAGTGAGGACTCAAAGGAAGTCACAGCATTCTCCATTCCTATGGGGTTATATCAGTGGCGAGTACTTCCTTTTGGTATGGTCAACGCACCTGCAGTTTTCTCTCGGATGATGAGGAAGTTATTGACGGGTTTGGAAGGCGTAGTGAATTTCATGGACGACATTCTGATAGCATCTGAGACATGGGAGGAGCATATGAGGCAGCTAGTGGCAGTTCTAGAGAGGTTGAGACGAGCCAATCTCACCAACAAAGTGCCAGATTGGTTTTCCAAGCCTGGAGTTCCTAGGTTTTGTTGTTGGAGGTGACACAAAGCAGCCAGAAAAGGGAAAGGTGGAGAAGATGATGAATTCAAAGAGACCAAAGACCAAAACAGAAGTCAGGAGTCTGCTAGGTTTTATTGGTTTTTACAGGGAGTTTGTACCAAATTTCGCAGCAATCACGAGTCCTCTCAGTGATTTGGTCAAGGCAGGGAAACCGGCAGTGGTCGAGTGGTCGGACGCTGCAGAGCAAGCACTGCAGACAGTGCTAGAAAGACTAGGTTCCCGTCCCATCTTGAAGCTACCGGATATGTCAAAACCATTTTTGTTGCGTACAGATGCATCAGGTGGTGGAGTAGGTGCAGTATTGTTGCAGGAGCACGAAGGGGTTGAGTTTCCTGTGAAGTATGCTAGCAGGAAGTTGACGAAGTGTGAAGAAGGGTACGCAACGGTAGAGAAGGAATGTTTGGCTGTTGTGTGGGCCGTGCAGAAATTTCACAAATACTTGTATGGGAAAGAGTTCGTGGTAGAGACTGATCATCAACCACTCAAGTTCCTGCAGGAGGCGCAGCTGAAAAACAGCAGGGTGCTGCGTTGGGCAATAGCACTGCAGCCCTACAGGTACCGAGTTCAGTACATCCCAGGTCGACAGAATGTGGGAGCTGACTATTTAAGTCGTGTAGTCTAGCAAGCTGCAACTCAGAGGAAGTCAGTCATATCCGGGGTGCATGGCTACTTTGTAAATAATATGGGTTGATTACAGTTAGGCTGAGTGGATATGGGTTCATTCCCATTTGGTTATGGTCCATATTGTTTTGTGAGACTTGTTCATGTAAACGTAGTTATGTTTGGAGCATACAGTCGTTTGTGTAGTAATGTACTGTTTGCGATAAGTGAGGATGGAGATTCCTCAGTGAGGTGTCATGGATCATGGTCATATTAGATTGTGCTCTTCATAGTAGTTGTGAAGAGAAGAGGTGGCAATTCCGCAGGTAGAGGGATTGCATAGGTGCGCACAGAGTTTATCAGAAAATGAGTTGAAATAAGGCAAAAGCGCACGTCAATGATAACCCATTGGGGTCATATTATTAGTGATATATGCTTACAATTTGTAAACCGTTTGTTGTAAATAATTCTGAAAAACCTTGCACGTGCAGCTGTGGTGTCAGCAAATTCGGTTGTTGTTGTTATTTTTACCGTTGTTTTGAGACAATGCTGAGCATAGTCTTTTGCAAGGGGGGAAATTGTCACGGACAAAAAAAAAAAGCTGTAATCGTGGCCAGTCGCCAGCCAGTTCAATTGGACATAAGTTCCAAACTCAAATATCCTGGTTTCCAGGCAGACGACTGCATGTGTCGCGTCAGCCAATTAGGCACGGCGAGAAGGCTATTCTCTAGTCCTTCACGGAGACGGCACCGTCCTGCAGACAGACTGAGTGGCTTGACCAACCTCTCAATAGGTCTGGCCAGACGGATCTCTGCGTCTAGGTCAGACTGATACAGCTAATTTACAAGACCAGCGCCCACAGTTAAGTCAGACGTCGCCCTGGTTAAAGTAGGAAGGGGGGAGGTATTGTGTAGTGGGGGTGAAACTAAGTTAATTAATTAAATGACCCATTGATCACCACAGAGAGCAAGGCCGGTAGATGTTGCGGGAGACTTTGATTATTTGCATGTCCAATGAAATTAGAGCGGAGGTAACCTCGGCACAAGGTGGGAAAAACACTGACCAATGGGACTCACCTTTTTGACAGGTAGGAAGAGAATAAGAAAGCTATGGGAGTCAGAGCGGGGAGAGGAAAAGAAGAGGGGAGAGAGAGAGGTTCTGAGAGTAGGCTCTGCACGAATGAAGAGCAGAGAGATGAGAGGAGGAGCGAAGAGAACCGTGTTGAAGCATTAGCACCATATAGAGTCTGCAGAGGAAGGACTAAGGAGAGATGTTGAGAGGGAGAGTTGCTAACTGATGAAGAAAAAAAAAAAAAGAGAAAAAAAAGCAACCATGTCCATTTGATAGAGCAGACCGAGGAGAGAGGAGAGAGAGAGAGAGAGAGAGAGAGAGTGCAATGCGTTAGTGCAGGAAGGAAGAAAGGAGAACAGATCAATGTCTGGTAGTCACTGTTCAATTTGAACCGGGGTTCGACCTCATACCTGGCAGCGCCACTTCCATCAGGCAGAACCACAGGCCAACGCCAGTAACCTGACCAGTGCCAGCGGTCCAACCTGACCAGTGCCAGCGGTCCAACCTGACCAGTGCCAGCAGTTGTGTTGTGACTGGTGCTTGTGAAAGTGACAGTGAAAAGGAAAAAAAAAAAAAAAAAAGAGAAGAAAAGGAAAGACAGTGATTCGTAATAGTTTAAGATCACCTGGCCAGGTAAAGTAGAAAGTCTGTTTATACCCGGGTTAGTTATGATGATTTAGATAAATGTTCTTTTTCTTGAAAAAAAAAAAAGAAATATATATTTGTGAAGTTTCAAGGAAAGAGAGAATGTTTATTTTTTTTGGGACTCCATGTGCATTGATGTTTTTTTTTCCTGATTATGTGTAGTAAAGTTATAGACTTTACTAGTGGTTTGATGTGACGAATGCATGATATATGAATGAGATTGTAAGCAAGCTGTGAGTGTGTTTGGGCTGTGCGCTAGTCCTTCCTCCACTGACTTACCCGAGGTTGACAATTTATTGGCGAGCCTGCCAGGATATTCTGGCCCATTTATTATAATTGTTCAACTTCTCAGAGAGGAAGCTGGGTGGGATTCAAGTACTGTAATCCTAAGACAAGGTAGTGTCTTACTGTATGTCTCCAACATAGTTAAATACTAGGCTTGGCATTGCTTCCAAGATAGTTAACACTAGGCTTGGCATTTCAGCCCCAGAGTACTTATTTTCGCACAGATTGCCTATAATTCGCTCTCATAGTTGGGTCAGGCGCTAGGCGTCTTATAAAAAACTAATTACGTTGTCCCAAGCTAATATTATTATTCATAGGATTGTGCTATTACGTCACTCGTGTCGGTAACCACCAGTTTGGCTGTAGTAGTAGTAAAATCTTGTTCAAAAAAAAAAAAAGAAAAAAAAATATAATGGCGGACGAAAAGAACAGCCCTATCGAACAACTTGTGAGCGTCGCTCGTGATTTAGGCTACTCGGGAGAAGAGTTGCGAGCATTCGTTGAAACCCAACAAAAGATGGAAAGAGATGAGCGACGGAAAGACGCCGTGTCGCAGTAGAAATAGCAGAGCAGGAAACAGAAAGATTAAGGATTCAAGCTAGCGAAACGCAGGAAACAGAAAGATTAAGGATCCAATTAGAGTTAGAGAGAGTGAGAATACAGAGGGAGACCACTGATGATGGTAGTCCAGTCTCCAGTGACCCGGTGCGCAGTTATGCCCCCCGACCAAAGTTGCCAAAATTCTCTGAAGGATCAGATTCGATTGATGCGTACATCAGTCGTTTTGAAACGTTTGCTACTAGTCAGGGTTGGCCTTCAGAAGAGTGGGCAGTTATTTTGTCAGCACTATTGACGGGTAAGGCATTACAGATTTTCACTGCGTTACCAGCAGACCAACAATCTGATTTTGGTGCTGTGAAGGAGTCTTTGATGAAGGGATTTGACCTCACAGAGGAGGGGTTTAGAAAGAAATTTCGATCAGCTAGATTACAAGCAGGTGAAACGTACACTCAGTTTGGTGCACGTCTAGATCACTATTTTGAGAAGTGGTTAGAGTTGAGTGGTACGAGAAAGGAGTTCGCTGAATTGAAAGAGCTGGTTATGAAAGAACAGATTTTGTCAGGTTGCAGTCCAGAGTTAATTATACATTTGAAGGAGAGACAGCCAGAGACAGCAGGGGAGTTGCTGAAGTTAGCAGAAGTGTATAGGGAGGCACGTTTGGGCACTAAGGTGCAGGAGAAACAGGTGCCAGGTACAGGTGAGAAGAGTGCAAGGAGACTAGGGGAGTTTTCTGCAAAGTCTGCAAACCCAGTGATGGGGCAGAAAGGAGGACAAAGGGACAATAGGTGTTTCATTTGTCACAAGAAGGGACATGTGGCGAGGGATTGTCGCACGAGGTTCCAGAAGGCAGCAGCCTTGCAAGAGGTTGATAAGGGTCGCCAGGGGAAACGACCTGCAGTGGAACCAAAAGGGATCCAATCTGAAGAGGGTGGAGTGCAGCCTATGGCTAGTGCTGGACAGCAGTCAGTGTCAGGGATGGAGGGCACTAGGCTGAGTGGCTCATTACCAGTGGAAGAAGGGTGGATTGGCCAGCAGAGGGTGAAAGTGTTACTGGACACTGGTTGTTCATGTGGTGTGGTGAGAACAACGCTGGTCGAGGAAGGGGATTTGACGGGGCAAATCCAGACCTGTACTCTAATCGATGGCACTGTGAGGGAGTTCCCAGTTGCTAAGATAGAAGTACGTACCCCTTACTTCTCAGGCGAGTTGTCTGCGCTGGTGATGGGGAAACCCCTTTATGATTTGGTCATTGGAAATATTCCAGGTGCAAGGGATCCAGGGGATCCTGAGTTGTTGACTGCTACAGGGGCAGCAGTTCAAACACGGAGCAAGAAGGGGGAAAAGGCTGATAAACCATTAGTCGTTCCAGCAAGGAAGTCAGGCATAGATGTGTCGCCTGATGAGTTTAGGGCAGCGCAGGAACAAGACCCTTCGCTCGTGAAGTCTTGGGAGTTGGCAAGAGGTGGGGAGAAACAGGTGGTTAGAGGAGGTGAGACAGAATTTCTGGTGAAAGGCGGGTTGTTGTACCGAGTGTTCACCAAGGGGAAGACAGGTAAGGTGACAACTCAGTTAGAGGTACCAGCATGTTATCGTGACACTGTCATGTCAGTGGGTCACGAGTCACTCATGGCGGGTCATCTCGGCACCGGCAAAACAGCTGACCGAATCCTTGATGATTTTCACTGGCCAGGTGCAATGGCAGACATAAAGCGGTTCTGCATGTCATGTGATGTGTGTCAAAGGTCAGCCACAAGAGGGGTGAAGAGGAAGGCGCCTCTTAAACAGCCCCCTTTAATTGACACACCATTCAGGAGAGTGGCTATTGATCTGATTGGCCCAATCTCGCCCTGTTCCCAAGGTGGGCACAGGTATGTGTTGACGCTCGTGGATTACGCGACCAGATATCCAGAAGCAGTCGCATTGAAAGGCGTAGATACGCAACAGGTCGCTGAAGGGCTAGTAGAAGCCCCTCAGGAGAGCACAGGCTTTTCACCATTTGAGCTGCTGTATGGGCGGACGGTTAGGGGACCAGTGTGTATTCTCAAAGAGCTATGGTCCGGAGAACAGGAGTCAGAAGAGGTCAAAACCACTTATCAGTATGTGGTGGACCTACGCAACAGGCTAGAGGAGACATGTAAGGTTGCAAGGGAAAGTTTGCAGGAGGCTAGGGTCGTGCAGAAGAAGCAATATGACAGGAAGGTGAGAAAGCAATCCCTCAAGGTGGGTGATCAAGTCCTGTTACTGCTTCCCACGGATCACAACAAGCTGCTGATGCATTGGAAAGGACCATTCGCCATCATTGAAAAGGTAGATCAGGATTACCGAATTGATGTGAATGGAAAACCAAAACTTTTCCATGCGAATTTGCTCCGCAAATATATTCAGCGTGAGACTCAGCACATAGGCGCAGCAGCAATCATTGATGGAGGTGAAGGAGACCCAGCAGAAGAAGGAGAGATTTTGTTGCTTGAGTTTCCAGGAGAAGAGTCATACAGGGATGTGTCACTGTATGAAGGGCTAGACAGTAGGAGACAGGAGGAAGTTAGGGGGCTCCTAAAACAGTATAGGGCGTCCCTGACTGATAAACCAGGCAGGACAACTTTAGAGACCTGTACGGTGGAGTTAACATCGCAAAAACCCGTACATGTGAAAGCCTACCCGGTCCCGTATGCCACCAAACAAGTGATCGAGGAGGAGGTGGAAAAGATGTTGGATCTTGGGGTGATCGAACCGTCCAAATCATCGTATAGTGCACCCGTCGTCCTAGTGAGGAAAAAGTCAGGTGAGCATCGATTCTGTGTTGACTATAGGCGTCTGAACAGTGTCACCAAGATCGATGCAGAAGTCATACCGAACATGGAAGACCTGTTCGCTCAGATCGCCACAAGCAAGAGCAAGTATTTCACCAGGATAGATCTGAGCAAGGGTTATTGGCAAATAGCCTTGAGTGAGGACTCAAAGGAAGTCACAGCATTCTCCACTCCTATGGGGTTATATCAGTGGCGAGTACTTCCTTTTGGTATGGTCAACGCACCTGCAGTTTTCTCTCGGATGATGAGGAAGTTATTGACGGGTTTGGAAGGCGTAGTGAATTTCATGGACGACATTCTGATAGCATCTGAGACATGGGAGGAGCATATGAGGCAGCTAGTGGCAGTTCTAGAGAGGTTGAGACGAGCCAATCTCACCAACAAAGTGCCAGATTGGTTTTCCAAGCCTGGAGTTCCTAGGTTTTGTTGTTGGAGGTGACACAAAGCAGCCAGAAAAGGGAAAGGTGGAGAAGATGATGAATTCAAAGAGACCAAAGACCAAAACAGAAGTCAGGAGTCTGCTAGGTTTTATTGGTTTTTACAGGGAGTTTGTACCAAATTTCGCAGCAATCACGAGTCCTCTCAGTGATTTGGTCAAGGCAGGGAAACCGGCAGTGGTCGAGTGGTCGGACGCTGCAGAGCAAGCACTGCAGACAGTGCTAGAAAGACTAGGTTCCCGTCCCATCTTGAAGCTACCGGATATGTCAAAACCATTTTTGTTGCGTACAGATGCATCAGGTGGTGGAGTAGGTGCAGTATTGTTGCAGGAGCACGAAGGGGTTGAGTTTCCTGTGAAGTATGCTAGCAGGAAGTTGACGAAGTGTGAAGAAGGGTACGCAACGGTAGAGAAGGAATGTTTGGCTGTTGTGTGGGCCGTGCAGAAATTTCACAAATACTTGTATGGGAAAGAGTTCGTGGTAGAGACTGATCATCAACCACTCAAGTTCCTGCAGGAGGCGCAGCTGAAAAACAGCAGGGTGCTGCGTTGGGCAATAGCACTGCAGCCCTACAGGTACCGAGTTCAGTACATCCCAGGTCGACAGAATGTGGGAGCTGACTATTTAAGTCGTGTAGTCTAGCAAGCTGCAACTCAGAGGAAGTCAGTCATATCCGGGGTGCATGGCTACTTTGTAAATAATATGGGTTGATTACAGTTAGGCTGAGTGGATATGGGTTCATTCCCATTTGGTTATGGTCCATATTGTTTTGTGAGACTTGTTCATGTAAACGTAGTTATGTTTGGAGCATACAGTCGTTTGTGTAGTAATGTACTGTTTGCGATAAGTGAGGATGGAGATTCCTCAGTGAGGTGTCATGGATCATGGTCATATTAGATTGTGCTCTTCATAGTAGTTGTGAAGAGAAGAGGTGGCAATTCCGCAGGTAGAGGGATTGCATAGGTGCGCACAGAGTTTATCAGAAAATGAGTTGAAATAAGGCAAAAGCGCACGTCAATGATAACCCATTGGGGTCATATTCATTAGTGATATATGCTTACAATTTGTAAACCGTTTGTTGTAAATAATTCTGAAAAACCTTGCACGTGCAGCTGTGGTGTCAGCAAATTCGGTTGTTGTTGTTATTTTTACCGTTGTTTTGAGACAATGCTGAGCATAGTCTTTTGCAAGGGGGAAATTGTCACGGACAAAAAAAAAAAAGCTGTAATCGTGGCCAGTCGCCAGCCAGTTCAATTGGACATAAGTTCCAAACTCAAATATCCTGGTTTCCAGGCAGACGACTGCATGTGTCGCGTCAGCCAATTAGGCACGGCGAGAAGGCTATTCTCTAGTCCTTCACGGAGACGGCACCGTCCTGCAGACAGACTGAGTGGCTTGACCAACCTCTCAATAGGTCTGGCCAGACGGATCTCTGCGTCTAGGTCAGACTGATACAGCTAATTTACAAGACCAGCGCCCACAGTTAAGTCAGACGTCGCCCTGGTTAAAGTAGGAAGGGGGGAGGTATTGAGTAGTGGGGGTGAAACTAAGTTAATTAATTAAATGACCCATTGATCACCACAGAGAGCAAGGCCGGTAGATGTTGCGGGAGACTTTGATTATTTGCATGTCCAATGAAATTAGAGCGGAGGTAACCTCGGCACAAGGTGGGAAAAACACTGACCAATGGGACTCACCTTTTTGACAGGTAGGAAGAGAATAAGAAAGCTATGGGAGTCAGAGCGGGGAGAGGAAAAGAAGAGGGGAGAGAGAGAGGTTCTGAGAGTAGGCTCTGCACGAATGAAGAGCAGAGAGATGAGAGGAGGAGCGAAGAGAACCGTGTTGAAGCATTAGCACCATATAGAGTCTGCAGAGTAAGGACTAAGGAGAGATGTTGAGAGGGAGAGTTGCTAACTGATGAAGAAAAAAAAAAAAAAGAGAAAAAAAAGCAACCATGTCCATTTGATAGAGCAGACCAGGAGAGAGAGAGAGAGAGAGAGAGAGGAGAGAGAGAGAGAGAGAGTGCAATGCGTTAGTGCAGGAAGGAAGAAAGGAGAACAGATCAATGTCTGGTAGTCACTGTTCAATTTGAACCGGGGTTCGACCTCATACCTGGCAGCGCCACTTCCATCAGGCAGAACCACAGGCCAACGCCAGTAACCTGACCAGTGCCAGCGGTCCAACCTGACCAGTGCCAGCGGTCCAACCTGACCAGTGCCAGCAGTTGTGTTGTGACTGGTGCTTGTGAAAGTGACAGTGAAAAGGAAAAAAAAAAAAAAAAAAAGAGAAGAAAAGGAAAGACAGTGATTCGTAATAGTTTAAGATCACCTGGCCAGGTAAAGTAGAAAGTCTGTTTATACCCGGGTTAGTTATGATGATTTAGATAAATGTTCTTTTTCTTGAAAAAAAAAAAAAGAAATATATATTTGTGAAGTTTCAAGGAAAGAGAGAATGTTTATTTTTTTTGGGACTCCATGTGCATTGATGTTTTTTTTTCCTGATTATGTGTAGTAAAGTTATAGACTTTACTAGTGGTTTGATGTGACGAATGCATGATATATGAATGAGATTGTAAGCAAGCTGTGAGTGTGTTTGGGCTGTGCGCTAGTCCTTCCTCCACTGACTTACCCGAGGTTGACAATTTATTGGCGAGCCTGCCAGGATATTCTGGCCCATTTATTATAATTGTTCAACTTCTCAGAGAGGAAGCTGGGTGGGATTCAAGTACTGTAATCCTAAGACAAGGTAGTGTCTTACTGTATGTCTCCAACATAGTTAAATACTAGGCTTGGCATTGCTTCCAAGATAGTTAACACTAGGCTTGGCATTTCAGCCCCAGAGTACTTATTTTCGCACAGATTGCCTATAATTCGCTCTCATAGTTGGGTCAGGCGCTAGGCGTCTTATAAAAAACTAATTACGTTGTCCCAAGCTAATATTATTATTCATAGGATTGTGCTATTACGTCACTCGTGTCGGTAACCACCAGTTTGGCTGTAGTAGTAGTAAAATCTTGTTCAAAAAAAAAAAAAGAAAAAAAAATATAATGGCGGACGAAAAGAACAGCCCTATCGAACAACTTGTGAGCGTCGCTCGTGATTTAGGCTACTCGGGAGAAGAGTTGCGAGCATTCGTTGAAACCCAACAAAAGATGGAAAGAGATGAGCGAGCGGAAAGACGCCGTGTCGCAGTAGAAATAGCAGAGCAGGAAACAGAAAGATTAAGGATTCAAGCTAGCGAAACGCAGGAAACAGAAAGATTAAGGATCCAATTAGAGTTAGAGAGAGTGAGAATACAGAGGGAGACCACTGATGATGGTAGTCCAGTCTCCAGTGACCCGGTGCGCAGTTATGCCCCCCGACCAAAGTTGCCAAAATTCTCTGAAGGATCAGATTCGATTGATGCGTACATCAGTCGTTTTGAAACGTTTGCTACTAGTCAGGGTTGGCCTTCAGAAGAGTGGGCAGTTATTTTGTCAGCACTATTGACGGGTAAGGCATTACAGATTTTCACTGCGTTACCAGCAGACCAACAATCTGATTTTGGTGCTGTGAAGGAGTCTTTGATGAAGGGATTTGACCTCACAGAGGAGGGGTTTAGAAAGAAATTTCGATCAGCTAGATTACAAGCAGGTGAAACGTACACTCAGTTTGGTGCACGTCTAGATCACTATTTTGAGAAGTGGTTAGAGTTGAGTGGTACGAGAAAGGAGTTCGCTGAATTGAAAGAGCTGGTTATGAAAGAACAGATTTTGTCAGGTTGCAGTCCAGAGTTAATTATACATTTGAAGGAGAGACAGCCAGAGACAGCAGGGGAGTTGCTGAAGTTAGCAGAAGTGTATAGGGAGGCACGTTTGGGCACTAAGGTGCAGGAGAAACAGGTGCCAGGTACAGGTGAGAAGAGTGCAAGGAGACTAGGGGAGTTTTCTGCAAAGTCTGCAAACCCAGTGATGGGGCAGAAAGGAGGACAAAGGGACAATAGGTGTTTCATTTGTCACAAGAAGGGACATGTGGCGAGGGATTGTCGCACGAGGTTCCAGAAGGCAGCAGCCTTGCAAGAGGTTGATAAGGGTCGCCAGGGGAAACGACCTGCAGTGGAACCAAAAGGGATCCAATCTGAAGAGGGTGGAGTGCAGCCTATGGCTAGTGCTGGACAGCAGTCAGTGTCAGGGATGGAGGGCACTAGGCTGAGTGGCTCATTACCAGTGGAAGAAGGGTGGATTGGCCAGCAGAGGGTGAAAGTGTTACTGGACACTGGTTGTTCATGTGGTGTGGTGAGAACAACGCTGGTCGAGGAAGGGGATTTGACGGGGCAAATCCAGACCTGTACTCTAATCGATGGCACTGTGAGGGAGTTCCCAGTTGCTAAGATAGAAGTACGTACCCCTTACTTCTCAGGCGAGTTGTCTGCGCTGGTGATGGGGAAACCCCTTTATGATTTGGTCATTGGAAATATTCCAGGTGCAAGGGATCCAGGGGATCCTGAGTTGTTGACTGCTACAGGGGCAGCAGTTCAAACACGGAGCAAGAAGGGGGAAAAGGCTGATAAACCATTAGTCGTTCCAGCAAGGAAGTCAGGCATAGATGTGTCGCCTGATGAGTTTAGGGCAGCGCAGGAACAAGACCCTTCGCTCGTGAAGTCTTGGGAGTTGGCAAGAGGTGGGGAGAAACAGGTGGTTAGAGGAGGTGAGACAGAATTTCTGGTGAAAGGCGGGTTGTTGTACCGAGTGTTCACCAAGGGGAAGACAGGTAAGGTGACAACTCAGTTAGAGGTACCAGCATGTTATCGTGACACTGTCATGTCAGTGGGTCACGAGTCACTCATGGCGGGTCATCTCGGCACCGGCAAAACAGCTGACCGAATCCTTGATGATTTTCACTGGCCAGGTGCAATGGCAGACATAAAGCGGTTCTGCATGTCATGTGATGTGTGTCAAAGGTCAGCCACAAGAGGGGTGAAGAGGAAGGCGCCTCTTAAACAGCCCCCTTTAATTGACACACCATTCAGGAGAGTGGCTATTGATCTGATTGGCCCAATCTCGCCCTGTTCCCAAGGTGGGCACAGGTATGTGTTGACGCTCGTGGATTACGCGACCAGATATCCAGAAGCAGTCGCATTGAAAGGCGTAGATACGCAACAGGTCGCTGAAGGGCTAGTAGAAGCCCCTCAGGAGAGCACAGGCTTTTCACCATTTGAGCTGCTGTATGGCGGACGGTTAGGGGACCAGTGTGTATTCTCAAAGAGCTATGGTCCGGAGAACAGGAGTCAGAAGAGGTCAAAACCACTTATCAGTATGTGGTGGACCTACGCAACAGGCTAGAGGAGACATGTAAGGTTGCAAGGGAAAGTTTGCAGGAGGCTAGGGTCGTGCAGAAGAAGCAATATGACAGGAAGGTGAGAAAGCAATCCCTCAAGGTGGGTGATCAAGTCCTGTTACTGCTTCCCACGGATCACAACAAGCTGCTGATGCATTGGAAAGGACCATTCGCCATCATTGAAAAGGTAGATCAGGATTACCGAATTGATGTGAATGGAAAACCAAAACTTTTCCATGCGAATTTGCTCCGCAAATATATTCAGCGTGAGACTCAGCACATAGGCGCAGCAGCAATCATTGATGGAGGTGAAGGAGACCCAGCAGAAGAAGGAGAGATTTTGTTGCTTGAGTTTCCAGGAGAAGAGTCATACAGGGATGTCACTGTATGAAGGGCTAGACAGTAGGAGACAGGAGGAAGTTAGGGGGCTCCTAAAACAGTATAGGGCGTCCCTGACTGATAAACCAGGCAGGACAACTTTAGAGACCTGTACGGTGGAGTTAACATCGCAAAAACCCGTACATGTGAAAGCCTACCCGGTCCCGTATGCCACCAAACAAGTGATCGAGGAGGAGGTGGAAAAGATGTTGGATCTTGGGGTGATCGAACCGTCCAAATCATCGTATAGTGCACCCGTCGTCCTAGTGAGGAAAAAGTCAGATGAGCATCGATTCTGTGTTGACTATAGGCGTCTGAACAGTGTCACCAAGGTCGATGCAGAAGTCATACCGAACATGGAAGACCTGTTCGCTCAGATCGCCACAAGCAAGAGCAAGTATTTCACCAGGATAGATCTGAGCAAGGGTTATTGGCAAATAGCCTTGAGTGAGGACTCAAAGGAAGTCACAGCATTCTCCACTCCTATGGGGTTATATCAGTGGCGAGTACTTCCTTTTGGTATGGTCAACGCACCTGCAGTTTTCTCTCGGATGATGAGGAAGTTATTGACGGGTTTGGAAGGCGTAGTGAATTTCATGGACGACATTCTGATAGCATCTGAGACATGGGAGGAGCATATGAGGCAGCTAGTGGCAGTTCTAGAGAGGTTGAGACGAGCCAATCTCACCAACAAAGTGCCAGATTGGTTTTCCAAGCCTGGAGTTCCTAGGTTTTGTTGTTGGAGGTGACACAAAGCAGCCAGAAAAGGGAAAGGTGGAGAAGATGATGAATTCAAAGAGACCAAAGACCAAAACAGAAGTCAGGAGTCTGCTAGGTTTTATTGGTTTTTACAGGGAGTTTGTACCAAATTTCGCAGCAATCACGAGTCCTCTCAGTGATTTGGTCAAGGCAGGGAAACCGGCAGTGGTCGAGTGGTCGGACGCTGCAGAGCAAGCACTGCAGACAGTGCTAGAAAGACTAGGTTCCCGTCCCATCTTGAAGCTACCGGATATGTCAAAACCATTTTTGTTGCGTACAGATGCATCAGGTGGTGGAGTAGGTGCAGTATTGTTGCAGGAGCACGAAGGGGTTGAGTTTCCTGTGAAGTATGCTAGCAGGAAGTTGACGAAGTGTGAAGAAGGGTACGCAACGGTAGAGAAGGAATGTTTGGCTGTTGTGTGGGCCGTGCAGAAATTTCACAAATACTTGTATGGGAAAGAGTTCGTGGTAGAGACTGATCATCAACCACTCAAGTTCCTGCAGGAGGCGCAGCTGAAAAACAGCAGGGTGCTGCGTTGGGCAATAGCACTGCAGCCCTACAGGTACCGAGTTCAGTACATCCCAGGTCGACAGAATGTGGGAGCTGACTATTTAAGTCGTGTAGTCTAGCAAGCTGCAACTCAGAGGAAGTCAGTCATATCTGGGGTGCATGGCTACTTTGTAAATAATATGGGTTGATTACAGTTAGGCTGAGTGGATATGGGTTCATTCCCATTTGGTTATGGTCCATATTGTTTTGTGAGACTTGTTCATGTAAACGTAGTTATGTTTGGAGCATACAGTCGTTTGTGTAGTAATGTACTGTTTGCGATAAGTGAGGATGGAGATTCCTCAGTGAGGTGTCATGGATCATGGTCATATTAGATTGTGCTCTTCATAGTAGTTGTGAAGAGAAGAGGTGGCAATTCCGCAGGTAGAGGGATTGCATAGGTGCGCACAGAGTTTATCAGAAAATGAGTTGAAATAAGGCAAAAGCGCACGTCAATGACAACCCATTGGGGTCATATTCATTAGTGATATATGCTTACAATTTGTAAACCGTTTGTTGTAAATAATTCTGAAAAACCTTGCACGTGCAGCTGTGGTGTCAGCAAATTCGGTTGTTGTTGTTATTTTTACCGTTGTTTTGAGACAATGCTGAGCATAGTCTTTTGCAAGGGGGGAAATTGTCACGGACAAAAAAAAAAAGCTGTAATCGTGGCCAGTCGCCAGCCAGTTCAATTGGACATAAGTTCCAAACTCAAATATCCTGGTTTCCAGGCAGACGACTGCATGTGTCGCGTCAGCCAATTAGGCACGGCGAGGAGGCTATTCTCTAGTCCTTCACGGAGACGGCACCGTCCTGCAGACAGACTGAGTGGCTTGACCAACCTCTCAATAGGTCTGGCCAGACGGATCTCTGCGTCTAGGTCAGACTGATACAGCTAATTTACAAGACCAGCGCCCACAGTTAAGTCAGACGTCGCCCTGGTTAAAGTAGGAAGGGGGGAGGTATTGTGTAGTGGGGGTGAAACTAAGTTAATTAATTAAATGACCCATTGATCACCACAGAGAGCAAGGCCGGTAGATGTTGCGGGAGACTTTGATTATTTGCATGTCCAATGAAATTAGAGGGGAGGTAACCTCGGCACAAGGTGGGAAAAACACTGACCAATGGGACTCACCTTTTGACAGGTAGGAAGAGAATAAGAAAGCTATGGGAGTCAGAGCGGGGAGAGGAAAAGAAGAGGGGGAGAGAGAGGTTCGGAGAGTAGGCTCTGCACGAATGAAGAGCAGAGAGATGAGAGGAGGAGCGAAGAGAACCGTGTTGAAGCATTAGCACCATATAGAGTCTGCAGAGGAAGGACTAAGGAGAGATGTTGAGAGGGAGAGTTGCTAACTGATGAAGAAAAGAAAAAAAAAAAGAGAAAAAAAAGCAACCATGTCCATTTGATAGAGCAGACCAGGAGAGAGAGAGAGAGAGAGTGCAATGCGTTAGTGCAGGAAGGAAGAAAGGAGAACAGATCAATGTCTGGTAGTCACTGTTCAATTTGAACCGGGGTTCGACCTCATACCTGGCAGCGCCACTTCCATCAGGCAGAACCACAGGCCAACGCCAGTAACCTGACCAGTGCCAGCGGTCCAACCTGACCAGTGCCAGCGGTCCAACCTGACCAGTGCCAGCAGTTGTGTTGTGACTGGTGCTTGTGAAAGTGACAGTGAAAAGGAAAAAAAAAAAAAAGAGAGAAGAAAAGGAAAGACAGTGATTCGTAATAGTTTAAGATCACCTGGCCAGGTAAAGTAGAAAGTCTGTTTATACCCGGGTTAGTTATGATGATTTAGATAAATGTTCTTTTTCTTGAAAAAAAAAAATATATATATATATTTGTGAAGTTTCAAGGAAAGAGAGAATGTTTATTTTTGGGGGGACTCCATGTGCATTGATGTTTTTTTTTCCCTGATTATGTGTAGTAAAGTTATAGACTTTACTAGTGGTTTGATGTGACGAATGCATGATATATGAATGAGATTGTAAGCAAGCTGTGAGTGTGTTTGGGCTGTGCGCTAGTCCTTCCTCCACTGACTTACCCGAGGTTGACACACACACACACACACACACACACACACACACACACACACACACACACACACAGAGCATTCCTTCGTTCCCATTGTAAAGTACTCCCTGTTCTATAAGAACTGGGAGTACAAAAAAGAATAAACTTAGAAACATACACTCGGACAAAAATGTGTTTGGAACTGGCAACAGTATCTATAGTTAAACTGAAAAGTGTTATTCCTGGCAGAAATCTGTTCACAGCTGGCAAAACTGTCTCTGGTAAATAAATTGTAAGGTGTTTTTCCTGACTTCGCTCAAGCAGGTTCTTCTTGAAAGTTGAACAAAAAAAATGCAATGCAGCGGTTTTGTTCTCCAGCAGACCAATGGACTAGCTATACTTGGTTGGGGTGGCAGAGTGAACTTGCGCGTACAGGTTTCTCCTCCACAGGTATACAACGAACTAGTCTTCTACTTCACAACCACGGAGATAAAGGGTCCAATTTTTACACACACTGGACAACGATCAGTGGACCAGGGTTTTTTTTTTTTTTTTTTTTTTTTTTAAGATTTCACGGAGACAGATTTAATTATTTTCTCTCTGTTCTGTAGAGACGAACGAACTGAACTGCACCCACTTTCAGCTTTACGTGGACAGACCCAAATGCGACTGACGCTGCTCTTCTTCAGAGAGAGAGAGATTGCAGAGGACTCAGTGGTCAGTCGTGCAGAGAAAAAAACAATGGCAGAACGAGCCCTTCCATTCCTCCTTCCCCATCCACAACCCCTTCCCTCCCGTCACCCCCCTCCCCCCAACTCCTGTCCTCCCCTCCCTCCTCAACCGTACCCTTACAAAGTTTCCACAAGGTGTGTTTATCCGGGACCAGTATTTTACGCCATTTCAGTGTCTTCATCGCGAGGGTGCCGGGGTCTCTTTCAGTACAAGTGGAATCCCTGGCTACTAGATATTCTGTGCTGGTGAATTCCCTCTTTCCTGTCACTCTCTTTCTCTCTGCCTCCTTCTTGTTCGTGTTGTTCGTCTTGTCCTTTTTGATCTTCTTCTTCTTCTTTTTCTTCTTCTTCTTCTTCTTCTTCTTCTTGTCCTCCCCACTCTCTCTCGCTCCCTGTTTCTCTCTCTCTCTCTCTCTCTCTCTCTCTCTCTCTCTCTCTCTCTCGCTCTCTCTCTCTCTCTCTCTCTGTCTATCTGTCTGTCTGTCTGTCTGTCTCTCTCTCTCTCTCTCTCTCTCTCTCTCTCTCTCTCTCTCATTATTGTCGTCCACTGCTTTCCTGCTCATGTGGTCTGTACTCCTATCCTTTTTAGAAGGTCAACAATGTTTCCCTTGTTATAATTCATGTCAGCGTTTCGTGGTAACCTGGCGACTAGGTAGTGAGACTATGCACAGTGTCCAAAATGGACACTAGTTGTCCATTATGCAGTGTTTGCTTGGCCATATATATGGCTTTTAAATGGTTTTGTACTCCCAGTTCTTATAGAACAGGGAGTACTTTACAATGGGAACGAAGAAATGCTGCCTGTGTGTCTGTCTGTCTGTCTGTCTATCCGTCCGTCCGTGGTTAAAATGTGTTCCACTCGCTCCAGACAAAACTACTGGGCCGATCTTTCTGAAAATTTGTAGGTATGTTCATTATGGGTCACGGTTGATGTCCGATGTTTTATTTTACCGTTATATCCGTTACTAACGGCTATAACGGCCCATAACGGTTTTTCTTCTTAATGGAATATCTCAGAAAGTACTTGGCCGATCTTTATGAAAATTTGTAGGTATGTTCATGATGGGTCACAGATGATGGCCGATGTTTACCAGAATAGCCGTTACTAGCGGCTATAACGGTCCGAAACGGTTTTTCCTCTTTATGGAATATCTCACGCGTATTCAAGATAAACTGGGAGTACGTTTATATGCTTTGCATCTTGTTAGTTTGTTACTTTTTCTTCTTGGTAATAAGTCTGTAATGTGAGAGTGAAACGTTAAGGAGACTGCCTGGCACCTCTCTGTCTGGTCCGGTCATTTCTGCTTTAAGGATGTCAACAGATTTGTTATCATGATGAAAATTTGTTGTAAATCTTGTAAACACGTATCTGTTTGTTATTGTTTTGGTTCGTTTGTTTGTTTGTACAGGATAGGACCTCTCTCTCTCTCTCTCTCTCTCTCTCTCTCTCTCTCTCTCTCTCTCTCTCCTCTCTCTCCCCACGTATATGATAAATGTCCGAAAAAGATGCAGTGTGGACAACGGGGCTATGATGACGATAAAATTAGACTGAAAAATGCCTTACACTGACTTTTCACTTACCCGTGGCGTTTTTAGGGAGGGTGGGGGGGGGGGGGGGGGGGGGGGAGGGGGAGGAGGAGGAAGAGAATGAAACAAGTAGAAAGTATGTAAACAGAATCAGACTGACGACACAAGACACAGGCAGTAATGGAAGAGACGGCGTGAAAAAACAGACGTGTGTGCGAATCGATAATGTTTGACCCCATTCCGTCTCTTGAGCTACTTCTCTGCTTATTAGCAACAAAGAGGCCAAGAACAAACTTTGTCATTCACAGAGACAAACAGACCAATTTCTTCAGCCTTTCTGCCACAAACCAGCTAACAAGTGGAAGTCCTTTGATCTTCGCAGTGAGGGACAGTCAAACAGTTTTGCACTTCACAGACACAACAGAAAAAGAAACTAATTGTTTGAGAGTCGGTAGTTTTTGTAAGTTTTTGCGTGTGCTTGGAGTTCGACAGAGACACGGCGCACGTACTTTTTCTTCATCTTCTTCATCGTCACCATCATCATCATCATCATCATCATCATCATCATCATCATCATATCATCAATGTTGTTATTGTTGTTGTTATCATCATTAGTATTATTATCATTATTATTTCTACTTTTTTATTATCATTATTGTTGTTATTATGATGTCAAGTGCGTGAAACCTCTCACAAAAGGCATTAAACGCTTAGAGGCAAAAGGGACGTTGTACGTCGTATACAAATAGGTAATAGAACCATTAACAAGTATGCCTTACCCATCGCACACGGTCGAACCGTGTCAAGGAGGACGAAGCGGTCAGGTGACAGATGGCACCTAAGGTAGTAAGGAGTTCGGACCTGCCCGACAGCGAAAGGGGAGAGGAACGTAACCACTAGGACCTCGGTGCACCAAGTGAGCGCTAAATACTCAGTCAGCTGAGGTTCTTTTGTAAACAGTCAGTGAAGAGCAGGAGTCTTGGACTCGTTCGGATGGTATTGCCGTGGGTCACTGGGTTGGTTCTATTGTCAGGCTGGTTGAACGCGCGTGGATGTTGTTATCGTAGCCCTCTTTAAGATAATTACTGTGTTAAAGTGGCCTCCGAAGTCGGCGGGAATTTTCGATGTCCATCTGGTGCCAAGTGTTTGTTTGCAAATCAATTAGGTAGGGATGTGTGTAAATGCAGATGTGTGGAGAATGTAGCGAATGGAGAATTCAGAGTACTTGTGAAAGAGGGGTTTGAGAAGCAGCATGGACAAAGGCATGGCCCAAAGGGGAATCCTTTGTTTCCATCCCTATATAAACTGAGGGAGAGCAACGTGAAGGAGGAATAACACCACGAGAGAGAGAGAAGGCAGAGGAGAGAGAGAGAAGGGAGGAGAGTGAGGAGGACATTAGGGTCGAGAGAAACGTGGTCTGGGAGATAGAAGAGACAGCAAAGTCTTAGGGAAAGACAAGCTGGAAGAGAAGAAAACTAAGTTTGAAGCCAGAGGTGGGTGAAGACAGACAAACTGAATTTGAAGCCAGAGGTGGGTGAAGGAGACGAAGAAGAAGAGTTCTACGTCGAGATCCCAGAGACGACCACGAAGACCCAGTCCTGAAACCTGGAGCCAGTCAACCAAGAGCATCACCATCAAGCAGTGCTGAAGAAGACGTGAAGACTTTTTTTCCAGAACTGTGGTGTGGTGTGAAAGCGTGGTTGTGTGTGTGAAAACCTGGCCAGGTAAGAAGTCATTTTTTATTATAATCCGGGATTAGGAAGTATTGATCATTTATGTGTTGATTTGTTCATCTTGTGTAATTGGATTTTTCATGTTTGATTATATTAGCATAGAAATTGTACTTCTTGTGCTCAGTCGTGTTAGGAGAGAAACGAATGCGCGACATCCCATTCCCAGAGAGAGGTGAATGTTTGGTGAGCGCATGAGTGTGCATATGCGTGTATGAGTGCAAAGATAACCTTGGTGTGTTAAGCCTGACCAATAATACATCAACTTAGTGCACTTAAGCAATACCATCACGATTTCCCCCGTCCTGGACAAAGTGGCGAGCCTGCCAGGATTGCATGGCCCAAATTAGTCTCAGGAGGGAAACAAAGTGAGTACTAGAGTAGTACTGGGGCGAAGCGTCCACTAAAGGCAATTTTAATTCTTCTAATTATTTCCTTTAGTTCTTTGAGTGTTGAGTATTGACTTGTGTGTAGGGCGGTTGTATTAATCAAAGGTTGTTCAGAGAAACGAAGAACGAGGTTCTAGTCTTAACTCTCACAGAAGCTGTGGTTTAAGATTAAGGCTCCTTTGTGTTGGGAACACTACCATTGGTTGGGGTACTCGTAACGTTTAGTAGATAAACTGTTTACTGACTTTTTCCGGGTCTATAAGAGTAACTGTTTTAGCGGTGCTAAAACGACAAAATGGCTGAAGAAAGTTTTACTCCCATTGAGAAACTGATGAGTTTAGGGGAGAAACTAGGATATACAGGAGATGAACTGCATAAGTTTGTAGAAACTCAGCAAAAGACTGAGAGAGATGAAAGGGCTGAAAGAAGGAAGTTTGAAAAGGAACAGCTAGCAGCTGTCAAAAGCAATCTAGAGGCAGAAACGGCTGCAGCGAGGGCTAGAGCAGAAGCAGAATCGGAGATTTTAGCCAAACAAATTGAGTTGGAAAGAATAAAATCTGAACATCGTAGTGAAATAGACACCATTTCTGAGTCAGTAGGCCGCAGACTAAGTTGCGCACCTAGACTTAAACTCCCACTGTTCAGAGAAGAAACTGATTCGATCGATGCCTATATCAGTCGGTTTGAATCGGTTGCCGAGCACGAGGGCTGGCCCGAAGATGACTGGGCATAAACCTGTCTGCCTTGTTGACAGGTCGTGCGTTACACACTGTTTCCACCTTACCCAAAGATGATCAGAGGGATTTTGACAAGGTGAAACAAGCAGTACTAAAGGCATATGATTTGACTGAAGAAGGTTTTAGGCGTAAGTTTCGCGAGGCGAGAATCGAACAGGGTGAGACATACACACAGTTCGGAGTTAGACTGGATCACTATTTCAACAAGTGGGTAGAACAGAGTGGATCGTGATTTTGAAGGCCTCAAGACACTGGTGATGAAGGAACAGATACTTGATGGTTGTGGGACGGGCCTCACAATCCACATTAAGGAAAAAGGTCCAACCACAATAGCTGAAGTACTTGAGACAGCAGAGACTTACCGGGAAGCGAGGCGTGATTTGCCTGAACAAGAGGAAAGCCCGGAAGCATATTCAGAGGATAGCAGGCCAGCACATATCTCACGCAACGGGCCAGTATTGCACGCCCGTAGGCCCACGGCATCACGTGAGCAAACAAGGGTGAAGGCCCACGTGGTTAAGGCTGTAGATGAACGTACCTGCTTCCTGTGCAGTAAGACAGGGCACTTGGCTAGGGACTGCATATTCAAGTCACAGAAAGCAGCAGCAGTGAGGGTCAGGCCAAGTGAGAGGCAGGCAGAAAGAGATGGAAAAGATGACAGTGTTATTTTGTCTGGATTGTGCTGTGTTCACAGATTCAGGCGATAACATGGATGTGCACAAAGGCAGAGTGGGGGACAATGTGGTTAATGTCATTAGAGACTCTGGGTGCACAGGTATAATGGTGAAGGAATCCCTGGTTAAGGAGGGACAATTCACAGGTAAAACACAGAGGTGTAGACAAATAGACGGAACAGTAGCAGAATTCAAAACGGCCCTGGTGTTCATTGATACACCATTCTATAGTGGAGTCGTACAGGCTTTGGCTGTTCCAAAGCCGCCGTATGATCTGGTAATTGGAAACATTCCAGGAGCACGTGGGTACGGAGACCCAGACCGTGATTTCTGTGTTGAATCAGGGAAAAGAAATCAGGGGAGAGAAAGGCCCCAGGCAGTCACACACTTCAGAACGCCATGGAGCGTGTCCGGTGAGACTAACCCCACTTACGGGAGGAACAAAAGGGCGATTACTCTCTTAGAAAACTGTTTGGTTTCGCTCACACAAGGCAGAAGAAACGTGTTAAGGAGGGTACCATCGGTTTTGAGATAAAGGATGGGGTATTGTATCGAACTTTCACTCACATGAGTTCGGGGAAAACGAAGAAGCAGGTTGTCGTTCCTAGGCAGCGCAGAAAGGCGGTGATGTCCGAAAATCATGTGACGTCAGCCTCGGGCCATCTTGGTAGGAAGGCCACACAGAAGATTGTGACGCGAGAGTACTACTGGCCCGGTATCCTAGGCGATATCAGGCGCTTCTGTGCACAATGCAGCACATGCCGAGGGGTACGGCAAGGTGTGTGTACAGAAAGGGAGCGAAGAAAGTGTGACGGGGCCGTAGGCCAAATTAAAATGGTCGGGCGAAAAGTCGGGTTGTGGGTGCGTGTGTCTTTTGCTGTGTCGTGTATGCGTGACGTAGTTGGTTGCCGGCCACGTGTATGAAGAGAAAGGGAGAGAATTTCCGTAGAAACATAATGTTTATCTATATATGACCACACTACTTAGAGCTGGTGGAGATTTCAGATTGTGTTGATATTTGCTTGGTTAGTGTGCATGTATTGATTTTTTCTCTAATTTTGTTACAAGACAAATCTTGCATGCGTTCTCTGGTGTAAGTAGGCTTATTAGAGGTCTAGAATAGAGTTGGTTTAAATGAGAGAATTGTGAGAGTTTCAGCTCCTTGAATGTGTTTTAGCCAATGCAGGGCATTGTCTTGAAGTGGGGGGAATTTGTCAAGTGCGTGAAACCTCTCACAAAAGGCATTAAACGCTTAGAGGCAAAAGGGACGTTGTACGTCGTATACAAATAGGTAATAGAACCATTAACAAGTGTGCCTTACCCATCGCACACGGTTGAACCGTGTCAAGGAGGACGAAGCGGTCAGGTGACAGATGGCACCTAAGGTAGTAAGGAGTTCGGACCTGCCCGACAGCGAAAGGGGAGAGGAACGTAACCACTAGGACCTCGGTGCACCAAGTGAGCGCTAAATACTCAGTCAGCTGAGGTTCTTTTGTAAACAGTCAGTGAAGAGCAGGAGTCTTGGACTCGTTCGGATGGTATTGCCGTGGGTCACTGGGTTGGTTCTATTGTCAGGCTGGTTGAACGCGCGTGGATGTTGTTATCGTAGCCCTCTTTAAGATAATTACTGTGTTAAAGTGGCCTCCGAAGTCGGCGGGAATTTTCGATGTCCATCTGGTGCCAAGTGTTTGTTTGCAAATCAATTAGGTAGGGATGTGTGTAAATGCAGATGTGTGGAGAATGTAGCGAATGGAGAATTCAGAGTACTTGTGAACGAGGGGTTTGAGAAGCAGCATGGACAAAGGCATGGCCCAAAGGGGAATCCTTTGTTTCCATCCCTATATAAACTGAGGGAGAGCAACGTGAAGGAGGAATAACACCACGAGAGAGAGAGAAGGCAGAGGAGAGAGAGAGAGAAGGGAGGAGAGTGAGGAGGACATTAGGGTCGAGAGAAACGTGGTCTGGGAGATAGAAGAGACAGCAAAGTCTTAGGGAAAGACAAGCTGGAAGAGAAGAAAACTAAGTTTGAAGCCTAGAGGTGGGTGAAGACAGACAAACTGAATTTGAAGCCAGAGGTGGGTGAAGGAGACGAAGAAGAAGAGTTCTACGTCGAGATCCCAGAGACGACCACGAAGACCCAGTCCTGAAACCTGGAGCCAGTCAACCAAGGGCATCACCATCAAGCAGTGCTGAAGAAGACGTGAAGACTTTTTTCCAGAACTGTGGTGTGGTGTGAAAGCGTGGTTATGTGTGAAAACCTGGCCAGGTAAGAAGTCATTTTTTATTATAATCCGGGATTAGGAAGTATTGATCTTTTATGTGTTGATTTGTTCATCTTGTGTAATTGGATTTTTCATGTTTGATTATATTAGCATAGAAATTGTACTTCTTGTGCTCAGTCGTGTTAGGAGAGAAACGAATGCGCGACATCCCATTCCCAGAGAGAGGTGAATGTTTGGTGAGCGCATGAGTGTGCATATGCGTGTATGAGTGCAAAGATAACCTTGGTGTGTTAAGCCTGACCAATAATACATCAACTTAGTGCACTTAAGCAATACCATCACGATTTCCCCCGTCCTGGACATATGATTATTATCATCATCGTCATCATCATCATCATCATCAACATCATTATTATTATTATTATTATTATTATTGTCATTGTTGTTGTTGTCGCTGTTGTTGTTGTTGTTCTTGATGATGATGATGATGATGATGGTGATGATGATGATGACGACGACGACGATGTTGTTGTTTTTGTTTTCTTGTTGTTGTCGTCGTAAATCGCAAAACTACTTAATATTCAGTTTAATCATTCCCTCCAGTGAAGTGATGTTAAGAAACCTGTTGAACAGACTCAAAGGAAAGACATAAGAATTTTGTATAGAAAGCCAGGAAGTCTAAGGCCAGAACAGATCTTCAGCACTAAATGGCTTACCGCGAAGCATAATTATTCATAATCAGCGTGATCTCTGGCTGACACAACACTATTGACTTCAAGGAAACCTTTGACCGTATCTTTCACACATGCTTGTGACAGGTCACGGGGAACTGTAACACTGCTAACAACCCGATCCACATCATAGCAGCACTCTACGAGGATGCATCACTCTGACTACCAATCACGGAGACTTTTCAGAACAAGGTGCCAAGGTTGGTTCTTTTCTCCTCCGTCATTGAATGTCTGATTAGAGAAGATAATTCGGGGAATATTTCTGGATTTCAACACGTTTACATCCTAAATAAATGTCAGCGAACCGCCAAGACAAACGTGGACAAACGAGTCACAAGACAAGTGTTTTGTCTTGTGACGCCTTTGTCGACGTTTCTCTTGGCGGTTCGCAAACATTTATTGAAGATTTGTGTAGATATCCGCCTGCAGTCGTCTCACTTTGCAACTAGATCAACTTTCACATCCGTTAAAAGTAGTGTGCGACCTGCATGTCGCCGATAAAATCAATCCGCTGGGAGGCAGCGAGACAGAAGTCAAGGGACTCACACTGGAGACAACATCAAGTGTTTATACGAACTGGGAACCGGCTCGCAGAAAGCAAAACCGTAGTCAGCAGTTCCAGGCAGTATTCAGCAGTCAATATCACACCGAACAGGCAGAGACTGTAATCAGCAGTTCCAGGCAGTATTCAGCAGTCGATATCACACCGAACAGGCAGAGACTGTAAGAAGCAGACCACTTCCAGTATCTTGGGGTTCTTTCATAAACTAGGACAGCAGCTCAACGAAGGGCTGAGATCAAGAAGAGGTTCCCTCTGGTTGTGACTGCCACGACAAGACTAAGCATAATCTGGAGTGATCTGTGAGTCTCCTAGTTAAGATAAAACTCTACAAGTCTGTGGTGATTTCCATCTTCTATAGACACAAGAACTGGACACATGGCAAATCTGGAGAGAAAATCGTGAGCATTCAAGACTAAACACTTCAGACGAAATCTTCGCCTCTCAAACATTGAACAAAAAAACGAAACACCTATATCAGACAGTCAGTAATCAACACAAACGCGACTACACAAAAGCCTCATCGCAGACAGTTATCAAGCGCCGGAAGCTTGCTTCGAAAAGGCATCTATCTTGCCGTGATTCTCTGTCCGAAACCTTCCTGCGAGGTGGAGTGAAGAGTGGATGTCTTGAAGGCAGACACATGAAGTCCATGATGGACAGCATAGTGAAGGACTGGATTGATAAGGACCCCTCTATCCTGTTGCACAGGACCGAGGACAGGGCTGTGGAGACCCCTGACTGTCTGTCATAGGGTGCAAACCAAAAGTTTCTTCAAAAAAAGTCAGCGAAAAGCTGTGTAGTGGATGCACACCAAAAATTAATGTGCCAAAGCCTTGCTTACTAAGGAGTCGAGTATTTACAGACGTGCACAATTACATTGATTTGAGAACTTTAATGGCCTCTGAAAGATGATTTACCTTCTGTTTTTTCATACGTCCGTCAAGGTACATGCCAGGTGGTTGAGAGCAGACAGATTAAAATGAAAGGAATGGGACTATTTTAGGAAAACCACCTGGCGCAAGGATAGGGTCACGGGTGAGTGCGAAGGCCTGACATGTGACGTCAGGTAAGGGGGTAGCACATGTGCATCTAGGTTGTGAATGATTTCACTGCGAGAAATCCCCAGAAACAAGTGAAATGATCGGAGGAGGGTTGTTCATGTCATCTTTCATCAGTTTAAAATTTGATTTTTGGCTCAAATCTATGTCACGTCTCAAAACGTTTACATCGATTATAACAGTGATTTAGTGCAAAAATCATAGTTGTGGCGTGGGGCCACAATCTGTCTACGACCTACTTTTTCAAAAGAAAACATTTTAAAGGAATCAAGTGACAACCAGATCTGGAGATGTTTTGAAAGAAGAAAAACCGGGACCAGGCTGCTTCCAATTCAGTAGTGGGGCGACCATCCCCAACTCGGCGGGTCCCCGGGTGGCGGATAGGGGAATGGCCCTCAGATATGGGGGTTAGCTGCGATATAAGTCAGGCTTGCCTGGCAGAATAAGCAGTCCCGGACCAACTGGCGATGTTCCTACCAGGATGGGGTGGGTCAACAGGTGGCACTGTTGTCCTTACTGAAATACCCCATGTGTCCTATGACGGGCTCATCATGCGGTCAAGAGGCGCGGTATAACCTCTAGCCCCGGGGTGGGATCCCCGGAGAAACAATCCCCCCTGTGCTCACAGGGCAGGACGCACGGGCCATGAGCTAAGGGTGAGGCACCCCGAAAGAAAACTCCAGCTGAAGACGGAGGTATCGGGCCACTGGCGCAGCTTAAACCACGATACCACGCATATACGCTTCCATGATGATGCAGTCCACAGAATTTCGATGTGGCGCTCGACCTTCGGAGACCCGCCGGGGAAGTCGGGAGCCGGGCCCTATGCCTCAAAGGGGCCCACCCCAAGCGGTCGGTGGTCAGACAAAGAAATTCTGCATGTCAATGCGACGAAGAAGGAGACCTCATCCTCCTGCTAATGCCAAGCAAACAGTACCACCCAGAATGCTCAACATTCTCCAGTGGAATGCAGAAGGGGTGCATAAAAAGAAACTTGGCTTGGCAGAAAGGATGCATCAAGAAAATATTGATATCGCATGTGTCCAAGAGACACATTTGACCGTAAACCATCGCTTTCAAGTGAGGGGTTACGAGACCATCAGGTTGGACCGTGAGGAAAGAAACAAAGGATGGGTGCTTATCTTGGTGCGGAATTCCATCGCTGCACAAGAACTCAAGATCAACACCAATCAACAGGCAGAGATCCAAGGGATTGATATAGTCCTTAAGGAACGCAACATCAGGATCTACAATGTCTATTGCCCTCAAGATCGTGATCTTTCCCTCACATACATGAACATCCCAGACAACAACTGCGTGGTGGTGGGTGATTTTAACAGTCACTCAGAGAGATGGGGCTATGAGGAGACGGACAAAAGAGGCGAAGAAGTTGAGGATTGGGAGATTGACACACATCTTCATCTCATCAACCAAGAAGATGATGAACCCACCTTTTACTCTAGACGCTGGATGACCACATCAACACCAGATCTAGCGTTCGCCACCAACGACCTGTTCGTCAGGACCACAAGAACAGTCCTCAACCAGCTTGGAGGAAGTGACCACAAGCCCGTCAAACTCTCTATCAACCTCAACTTACAGTGTCCACAAGCAAAGTGTTTTCCCCGCTGGAATTACAGAAAGGCGGACTGGACTCTCTTCGAGATCCTCACAGATACACACACAAAGCCAATCAACATCAGGCAGAAGGACTCAAACAAGATGGTTCGAGACTTCACAAAGGCCGTCTTGAAAGCTGCTACAGAATCCATCCCAAGAGGAGCACGTAAAGACTACAAGCCCTACTGGACGGAAGAACTCCAGAATCTGGAAGATGCTGTTACGGAAGCCAGGGACAGAGCAGAAAAGCAGCCATCACTGGAGAATAACATAGCGCTGAAGGAAGTAACTGCCAGATACAAGCTGTCCTGCGCACAAGCTGCAAGAAAAAGCTGGCAAGAGAAAACTGAAAGCCTAAATCTCGACAGGGATGGCAGCAAGCTGTGGAAACTGGCTAGAACCCTCTGTAATGAAACAACAAGTCACACCACTATAACATTACAAGAGAATGGAAATTACCTCTCTGGAAAGAAAGCAGCAGACCACTTCATAGACGTCTATGAAAACAGCAGCAATCTGGAAGTCCCTCCTGAACATAGAGCTGCAGTGCACAGGGCCCACGGTGAACTTCATGAGGAAGAGCCCCAAGAGGAAGTCATGACCACAGCTTTCACAGAGAAAGAGCTGGAGGAAGCGTTGCAGAGCCTCAACCTGAAGAAGTCACCTGGACCAGACGGAATCACAAATGAAATGATTCTGCATCTTGGGATGAAGAGCAAGGCAGTCCTTCTAAAAATCTTTAACTCCAGCTGGAAGACAGGATCAGTACCACAGTGTTGGAGGGAAGCAGACATGATCCCCATTCACAAAAAGGGAAAGGACAAGTCGAAGGCTGACAGCTACAGACCCATCAGCCTTACAAGCTGCTTAGGGAAGCTGATGGAGAGACTTGTCAACACAAGGCTTGTCTGGCACCTTGAGGAGCATCAGCTGCTGAGCCCTGAACAGGCAGGCTTCCGCCAACACAGATCAACAGAAGACCAGATCACATTCATCACGCAAAGCATTGAGGACGCTTTCCAAGAAAAGAAGAACACGCTTGCTGTCTGGATTGACATGGAGAAGGCGTTCGACAAAGTCTGGAAGGACGGACTTGGGCTCAAACTACGGCGATGTGGTGTGTCTGGGGGGATGTACACCTGGATCAGCCAGTGCCTACACAATCGCCAAGCCCGAGTCAAGATTCAGGGCCAGAAAAGCAAGAAGAAGGTGCTGAGACAGGGAGTACCACAAGGAGGAGTCCTTTCGCCAACGCTGTTCCTCATCTTCATAGATGACATCGTCAGAGAACTGCCAAAAGGGGTCAGAGGAGCGATCTACGCAGATGACCTGGTGCTTTGGTGCTCTGAAGAGTACACCACCACAGCACAGGTACGCC
>CM065719.1:19242735-19247735 GCA_033310375.1 Conus canariensis | reverse complement strand
TAATGCTTTTTGTGAGAGACTTGGGCGGAGCCTGCAGTCCATACAGATATGTTAACGCTGAAGAGAACAAAGACACCTCCAACCCATCTGTCTTAGAAGAACGGAACCATGGACTATTCATTCTAGACAAAAGTATTTCAACCAGAAGACCATCCATCCAAGCACGCAAACCAGACCAGCCGCCGTGGCGAAGTGGTCAGCGTCGCGGACTCCCGGCTGGGAGGTCGTGGGTTCGAATCCCATCAGAAGTCATGTGGGTTTTTCTGCCCCGACCGGCTCCTACCCAGAGTTGAGTTGCTGCGGACTCAGTTGGGAAGACTGGGACCACACAGTCGAGTTTCATCCACTTAATGGATGCGTTTCTGAGAGTGTTGCTCAAATTTCCTGACCAACACTGCAGGTGCCTGTATCTCTCGGGCCTGGTTGACGCCGGGATATATTATGAAAGGAAGCGTAGAGTACAGCCCTGTCATGTAGTCTCAGACCGAAATGGAAATCCGTAGCATCATCTTAATCATCCTCATTCTCATCGATCAGCATAAAAAAAAAAAATGTCTCAAATTCTGTGGCCCTTCATGCCCTGCTCTCATGGTGACCTCAATTTCGATGTCCTCTCCACGTCTGTGGCCTTGGTTTGGTTCCGTCGGGTCACCGGTATCGGCGAGTCCATGGGAGCTGTCGTCGGACGGACGTGGTGGCGCCCTCCGGAGGGAGAGCTCACTCACGCCGGCTCCGCGACTAAGCAATTATTGTCGTCAGTAGGGGGCTTAGTAGGTGGTGTCCTGCGTATGTTAGATCAGATCAGGCGCCACTGAACACCACCGAAGTGACTCGGCAGCAGTGCAGTGTATCCTCCGGTGGGTTGCCTCTTGACGACTTGACATTGACTGCTCCCTGTGGATTGCCGGTGCCGGGGCTGCGGCGGGGCCGACCGGGCTGTGGCTGTGGACGGGGTGTCGGAATGAGCGGCGTGAGTGAACTGCCTCTGAGGTGGCGCAGAGGTTGGGACAGCAAAAAAAAAAAAAAAAAAAAAAAAAAGCACGCAAACCAGCACGAAGACTGCTTTCAAAATGGGATGTCTGCGGGCGGAAATTGAATCATGAAAGCAAAAAAACGGAATAACTGAGCCGTCAGTCGAAGAAACAAACAAATAACAAAGCAGACACCACGCGTTTCGACCTACTGGGTCTTCCTCGGGGCAGGACAAACAACATTCGAAACAATGGAAACAAAGGACGAACTAACAGTCACTCACAGAGCACGAAGATATTCTTCACGGTCTTGCAGTTATACTGCGCAAGGGCAGGCCAAAAGACGCAAATATAACAGCGTGCAAGGTAACAGAAAGCAAACGAACGATGTCAAGAAGCTACGCTTGCTGTCTTTATCGTTTGTTTTTTTTTTGTTTTTTTTTTCTCCTGTGTTGTTTTACACTCACTGCCTTCCGTTAATCTGAGTATCTTCTGTGTGTTGCTTTCTATTCCCAGACCACTCTACAGGTCAGATACCTGCTGTCTTCGGTGTTTGGTGAAGATTCACCTCCAAAAGCTCGCTAAACATCGACGCGTGCTCTCTCTCTCTCTCTCTCTCTCTCTCCTCTCTCTCTCTCTCTCTCTCTCTCTCTCTCTCTCTCTCACACACACACACACACACACACACACACACACACACACACACACACACACACACACACACACACACACACACAGCGTCTTATTCATCTCCTTTGCATCTCTTTGTATGGAGAACTGCGCATCTTCCCCCGAAAAAAGGCAGGGCTCCTAAGAAACCAGGCGAGAAGATTTTTCGCAGTCAACTATCAAATGTTGAAGCAGGACGTGCACTTCAGTCGGGACATTTTGGAAGAGAGAGAGAGAGAGAGGAGAGAGAGAGAGAGAGAGAGAGAGAGAGGAGAGAAAAGAGAGAATAGAGAGAGAGAGTTGTTTTCGTTTTTCTTTTTTTTTTTTTTCTTTTTTTTTTCTTCGAATTTTCAACAGTCGTTCGTTTGTAACCGGTTCAAACATTGTGTGCCTTGTTAGCTTTCTCGCTTCTTCTTTTGTGTTTGCTGTGTACTTTGTTTCGTTTGGTTCGTTTCTTTCTTTCTTTCTTTCTTTCTTTCAAGACCGAAGTAAGGGGTGAATAAGTTCATGCACTGCCCTGTCGTCAGGTGGGCTGTTTCAAAGATTTTTTTTTTTTTTATCCGGCCCAACCCAGGAACTAACAAAGAAATGATCCAGAGGTTTGGGTCTAGGGGATAGAAGGTAGGAAGTGGTAGAAGAAAAGAAGTAGCAACTCTATTCAGACGAACTCCATAACAAAAATTAAAAGAAGAAAAAAAAAACTAATCACGGGGTTTGAGTGTATGAGAGAGGGGAATCTTGAAAGAGTAATGGGGTTAACGACCGTAGTCATTAATAGACGGAAACGGAGAAAGTGAGTAAACGTAAAATTTGAATTAAATCACGAGGGGTTTGGGTTTGTTTTTGTTTTTTTTTAATTACGATCACACTTAATTTTTTTTTTTTGTGCATTTTTGTTTGTTGCTTTCCAGAAGAGGAATGAGGAAGTTCGTGAACCCCTGCCCCTGTCTCCAGTCCGCCTCTCAGGGAGGGGGTGTGTGTGTGTGTGTGTGTGGTGGAGGATTACAGTGCCCATGCTGCTTTCGTCGTGATTATTGCTTCACTCATCGGCTTTTTGCTTGAACTCAGTGAACCTCTCTCTCTCTCCTCTCTCTCTCTCTCTCTCTCTCTCTCTCTCTCTCTCTCTCTCTCTCTCTCTCTCTCTCTCTCTCTCTCTCTCTCTCTCATATGTTGTTTGGTGGTTGTGGAGTGTGTCTGTGTGTGTGTGAACTCAATACTCTTTATCGATGTATCATTGCTAACAAAGTCATTTGCTGTGTTTAGATCATTGATTAGCTCTAGTATCATAATATGTCCATTCACACACACACACACACACACACACACACACACACACACACACACACACACACACACACACACACTCATACACACACACTCATATATATATATATATATATATAGAGAGAGAGAGAGAGAGAGAGAGAGAGAGAGAGAGAGAGAGGTTTGATCAGATTCTGTTACGGCTGAAGAAATGCTTCGGTGATCACTTGTTTTGCTTCCTTGGTTGGCTGATTCTCAAACCCCACCCCCCCCACCACCCCCCCATCCCCCCCCCCCCCCCCCCCCCCTCCTGTTTTTTTTTTTTTCTGCCCATCTCCTTTTTCCCCAGGGCAAAGGAAACCTGGTTACACGGGGGAGGAAAAGGGTCTTTCAGCAATGAGTGGTATTCCTGCCATCAGAAAAGGGTCTTTCAGCAGTGAGTGGTATTCCTGCCATCAGAAAAGGGTCTTTCAGCAGTGAGTGGTATCCCTGCCATCAGAAAAGGGTCTTTCAGCAATGAGTGGTATCCCTGCCATCAGAAAAGGGTCTTTCAGCAGTGAGTGGTATCCCTGCCATCAGAAAAGGGTCTTTCAGCAATGAGTGGTATCCCTGCCATCAGAAAAGGGTCTTTCAGCAATGAGTGGTATCCCTGCCATCAGAAAAGGGTCTTTCAGCAGTGAGTGGTATCCCTGCCATCAGAAAAGGGTCTTTCAGCAATGAGTGGTATCCCTGCCATCAGAAAAGGGTCTTTCAGCATGAGTGGTATCCCTGCCATCAGAAAAGGGTCTTTCAGCAATGAGTGGTATCCCTGCCATCAGAAAAGGGTCTTTCAGCAGTGAGTGGTATCCCTGCCATCAGAAAAGGGTCTTTCAGCAATGAGTGGTATCCCTGCCATCAGAAAAGGGTCTTTCAGCAATGAGTGGTATTCCCTGCCATCAGAAAAGGGTCTTTCAGCATGAGTGGTATCCCTGCCATCAGAAAAGGGTCTTTCAGCAATGAGTGGTATCCCTGCCATCAGAAAAGGGTCTTTCAGCAATGAGTGGTATCCCTGCCATCAGAAAAGGGTCTTTCAGCAATGAGTGGTATTCCCTGCCATCAGAAAAGGGTCTTTCAGCAATGAGTGGTATTCCTGCCATCAGAAAAGGGTCTTTCAGCAATGAGTGGTATTCCTGCCATCAGAAAAGGGTCTTTCAGCAATGAGTGGTATTCCTGCCATCAGAAAAGGGTCTTTCAGCAATGAGTGGTATCCTGCCATCAGAAAAGGGTCTTTCAGCAGTGAGTGGTATTCCTGCCATCAGAAAAGGGTCTTTCAGCAATGAGTGGTATCCTGCCATCAGAAAAGGGTCTTTCAGCAATGAGTGGTATCCCTGCCATCAGAAAAGGGTCTTTCAGCAATGAGTGGTATTCCTGCCATCAGAAAAGGGTCTTTCAGCAATGAGTGGTATCCCTGCCATCAGAAAAGGGTCTTTCAGCAATGAGTGGTATCCCTGCCATCAGAAAAGGGTCTTTCAGCAATGAGTGGTATTCCTGCCATCAGAAAAGGGTCTTTCAGCAATGAGTGGTATCCTGCCATCAGAAAAGGGTCTTTCAGCAATGAGTGGTATTCCTGCCATCAGAAAAGGGTCTTTCAGCAATGAGTGGTATTCCTGCCATCAGAAAAGGGTCTTTCAGCAATGAGTGGTATTCCTGCCATCAGAAAAGGGTCTTTCAGCAATGAGTGGTATTCCTGCCATCAGAAAAGGTCTTTCAGCAGTGAGTGGTATTCCTGCCATCAGAAAATTTCGCATCGGAAATGTTGTTCTTGTTCTCTCACTCTTTGTATTTCTGACGACTTTCTTTACCTTCTGTCGCCTTCTTTGTATGGTTTGACTTAGGTATATAGCAAAGTGAAGGTATCTGTTCATTCTGGTGTGTGCGTGCGTGCGTGCGTGCGTGCGTGCGTGCGTGTGTGTGTGTATGTGTGTGTGTGTGTGTGTGTGTGTGTGTGTGTGTGTGTGTGTGTGTGTGTGTGTGTGTGTGTGTGTCTGTTTTTCTGTTTGTCTGTGTATTCGCCAACAGAACATTTTCGGCTGTTTGAATGGAACCCTGGTGTGTGCG
>CM065719.1:19220235-19235235 GCA_033310375.1 Conus canariensis | reverse complement strand
GTTGGTAGAGCATCGGACTCGTAATCTTGGGGTTGCGGGTTCGCATCTCCGCCGGGCCGTTTCGGTACAGGGGGATTTTTCCCTCGGAGTTAACACTGGTTCTGACTCCATTTCCCACACAGTCCTTCGAATGAGACTATAAACCGAGGTTCTGTGTGTGAACGCACGCACAACATCTTGCACGCACGTAAAATCCCATCACCAACTTTCGGAAGGGAAGGCCAGTTTGGCCGTTGTATGGACGACACTTTACACATAGCATGCACCTTCCCCGAAATTGGTGCATGGCTGCCTTAATGGCGGGATAAAAAAAAAAAAACTGTCATACACACGCAAGTGTAAGAATAATCAACTTGATGATTGTGGACACTCTACGGAAAGAAAAAAAAATCCTGCCTTTATGGCAGCCAGAGTCTGTTTTCGGGAATGATCACAGGTAAATACGGCATCAATGTCCAATGTGTTTCCTCCTTTTCATGTGTCGTCTGTTCAACTAAAATGGTCTACTGTTCAACGAAGAATGGGATGAAATTTAACGCAGGTGATAGGTTTGTTTGGTTGGTTGGTTGGTTGGTTGGTTAATGAATGCGTACAGACCTTGAAAATCGATGTCAAGTCTCATCCACAGAACGGACATTGGAGTTAACAACAACACTGACAACTGACAGACGATCTCGTCTCACAAGGCAGCCTTAAGCGGGTATTGAACCCCGGACCCTTCGATCAAGAGAGCTAAGCTTTGTCCTATAAACCCACCAGGACTCCATCTATCCTCCCCGTTGATGATTCAGCGTCCTGATCCCAGAACAAAGGGTGATTTAATACAGGTTGGAACGCCTACGAAGATCCGCGAGGAATAGAATGTTTGAAGCGAGCTAGTGTACAGAAGCCATATTCACAGCCCGCGTATTCGCTAACGATCCCCCGCACCTGCTCAACTATGACGTCACACTTGACCTATTGGTGTCTCGCGAGAACGCGGAGTATTTCCGGTTGAGCGGTTTGCAAGAAGGATGTCATGAATGACTTCTGAGTAAAGCACAAATCTCGGACTAATTTATTTGAGGACGGTATTTCTCTTCACTTTCCTAGGAGCAGGTGGCATGGTACTGTTCTAAAATGTTCGACCTTTTCTACCACTCTGGCTAGTACAATCTCGTGGCATTTCAATAGTTTTCTTGCGCTCAGGCGCGCGCGTGCTTGCGTGTGTGGGGTGTGTGTGTGTGTGTCTGTGTGTGTGTGTGTGTGTGTGTGTGTGTGTGTGAAAGAGAAGAGAGAGAGAGAGAGAGAGAGAGAGAGAGAGAGATTTCATGTTATTTATCCATTTCAAAGGGGAGGGGAGGGGAGTTAGGCGAGAGGTAAACCGATGTTGTTTGTTTGGTTGTGTCTTTCATTTCAGAAACTTTTATTTGTTCGTTTCTTTTTCAGAAGAGGCGGAGGACGTAGGGAGTGTTTGCACAATTTTTCAATCCCTCACGTATTACATCATTCTAATATACATCCTCGCCTAGTGAGAAATCACATGTGTATACAGACATCTTGAACAGACGGATAAAAATCTTCCAAGATTGTACAGTCACTCGCGTCAAATTCTGGGTTAGTGTGTACGCTTTTTTTTTTTTTTTTTCAAACGAGAAGCGGAGGGGAGGGGGGGTGGAAGGGGGGAGGGGGGGAGGCTGAGGAAAAGAAGGAGGGACATAGATGCACCGACTGGAATAATGGCCGTTGACGCAGTACTGATGTATTTTCTTCCAAGTTTTTGCACTGTTAACCGCGCGCCTAGTTACGCAACACGTTCAGCTCAGTAATCTCGGACAAGATAGCTCCGCGCGTCCCCCCCCCCCCCCCCCCCCCCCCCCCCCCCCCCCCCCACTGTACGCGCATCAGAGAGGACGCGGGACACGGACTAGACCTCGAGGCGACGGTTGCAAAGCTGGTCGAGAGTGATGGAGAGCAAGGATGGGGAGGAGTAAAGAATGGGGGGGGGGGGGGGGTAGTTGCGAAGGGGAGGGGGGGGAGAGGGGGTTGTGGTGATGAAGGAGGGGGTGTTGTCCTTTTACCCTATGGAGAGCAATAAACGTCACTTGGGAATGCGGTGGCTGTGCGGATAGGGGGGTGGGGTGGGGTGGGGAGGCTGGGGGTGGGGAGGGGAGGGAGGGGGGAGGGGGACTACTATTGTGTCTGACGTAGCATGTCCTCCTTACCTCTGACTGTCTGTGGTCAGCGAGGACTGACTGACGGGGAGAAACAACAGGTTTGTTCCTCCACTCGTTGACCCTGGCTTTTTTTTTTTTTTTTTTTTTGGGGGGGGGGGGGGGGGGGGCAGTTTGCGGTTGTAGTGTTTTGTATTGTTGTTGGCGGGGCTGAAGCTTGCGGTTTGGGGATCTCTGACATATATACATAGCGAGAGAGAGAGAGAGAGAGAAGAGAGAGAGGGAGGGAGGGAGGGAGAGGAAGCAGAGGAGGGAAGAAGAGGGTGTGGGGTAGGTGAGGGGTGGTGGTGGAAGTCTAAATGAATTTGTCACTCAATATGCAGCTCTCTCTCTCTCTCTCCTCTCTCTCTCTCTCTGTGTGTGTGTGTGTGTTGTGTGTGTGTGTGTGTGTGTGTGTGTGTGTGTGTGCGTGCGTGTGCGTGTGCGCGGGTTTCGTCCGTCCATTTTTTGTTTGTTTATCGTTGTAGGCCTATTATAATTTTGTATCCTGATTCCCTTAAACGATACAGTGGCTAGTCCTTTCCAATTATCATTATTATTATTATCACTATTATTATTATTATCATTATTATAATATACGGTACAGTGCCTAGTCCTTTACGATTGTTTATGATATTATTATTATTGTTTTTGTTGTTATTGCTATTATTGTTATTATTTTGTATTAAGATTCTCTTGAAAGGTACAGTGGCCAAATGAAAAAGGAATATCCTTGGAAATCTCTCTGTCCTCTCTCTCTTTCTCTCTCACTCTCTCTTCATTGTTTTGTTGTGGAGGAGGGGGGGAGGGGATATTAATATTTTTCCTTTTTTTTTTTTTTTTTTTACTTGGATCGAAGCAATGACATCCAGAGTGAGTCATCGGTGAACAGTTATCCCTGTTTCTGTCAGGTGTGTGTGTGTGTGTGTGTGTGTGTGTGTGTGTGTGTGTGTGTGTGTGTGTGTGTGTGTGTGTTTAATCATCATCATCTCTTCTTCTTCTTCTTCTTTCTTCTTCTTCTTCTTCTTCTTCTTCTTCCTCCTCCTCCTCCTCCTCCTCCTCCTCCTCCTCCTCTTCTTCTTCTTCTTCTTCTTCTTCTTCAGCATCATCATTATTATCATTCTTGCTATTATTATTGTTGTTTTATTATCATAAGTTGTATTACTATTGTCATCATCATCATCATCATCATCATCATCATCATCATTATTATTATTATTGATCATTATCATTGTTATTATTGTTGTCATTGTTGTTGTTGCTGTTGTTGTTTTAATCTTCAGTGGGTCACTGAAATTGTAAGCGACAATTGTTAATGCGAGCAATGACCCAATGACGCTTTAACTTGTATGACTCATGCCCACGCGCCATAATGTTCCCTCCATGTCGTTCCTTTGAAAGGAAGCCAAGCAATTAAAACGAAATAAAAAATAAATAAATAAATAAATCTTACAGCCTCTCAACCCGCGTCGTCTAACAAGGTCGCTTGCGGATGCAAACCTTGTCGGGAGGACGTGGGGGGGGGGGGGGGGGAGTAGGTGGAGCCTTAAAACCACGTCATCAGATGGCTGCATAATGAGGTCACTTCAGTGACGTCAGAGACGTCAAGTTGCAACTCTCTTGACAACAGCCTGAATTATGCCTGTAGTCAACATGCAGTTTGTACATCTTTCAAGGCTCGTTTTTGTTTTTTGTAGCCTCTCTCCGTCTTCCTGTTTCTTGTCTCACTGTGTCTGTCTGTCTGTCTGCCTCTCTCTCTCTCTCTCTCCTCTCTCTCTCTCTCTCTCTCTCTCTCGTCTTCTGTGTGTGTGTGTGTGTGTGTGTGTGTGTGTGTGTGTGTGTGTGTTCAAGCGCGAGCATATTGATAATAATGACTATAATATGCTGCTTTTTAAATTTTTTAAAAATTATTTTACAGCGCCCCTTCTCATGTGTCCTCGCCGCGCCTTCCATGAAGGTTGTATACGCCACACAGCTATCCACTTCTTATGGATAACGTAATTACCAACCACACACACGTGCAGATACGCATGCATCCCCCCCCCCCCCCCCCCCCCATTCCTTCCCTCTTACCCCCTAACCTCCCCCTCTCTCGCCCCCAATCCCGCAAATGCGCATACATACGCATGCACGCGCGCGCGCCCTTGTACACACACACACACACACGCACGCACGCACGCACGCACACACACATACACACGCACGCACGCACGCACGACACACCACACACACACACACACAACACACACACACACACACACACAACATACACACACACACACACACACACACACACACACACACACACACACACAACACAATCGGCGAAACTACGGAGAAGCCATTTTCACAACAAACTTTAACAAAAAATTTAAATATAAAAAGAAATTGAAGAAGGTAGGGGCAGGATTTCACTTTATTTCATTTCTTTAATTTCCTTTAGAAGCCATTACATTACAACTGAACAAAAATATGTACAAAGAAGGGATTCTCCCTGATTACCCAGCTTTCCTTTTCGATACGACCTAATGTTTTGTCTGCACCGCTGCACATCTGTGAAGTTTGTGGCACTTCAAATCTAACCAAGACAAACAGGCAGATGCTTTCAGCATGAAATGGCAAATAATAATAATAATAAAATAAAATACTCTTTTTTTAAAAGAAGAAGAAGAAAGAAAAAAAAAAGAAAGAAAGAAAGAAAGAAAAAAGACCCTGAGTTTTAAAGAGGGGCGTGTCTTCATTTCCAACGAGACCACCAGAACAGTCAGAATATGCTACACAAGGCACCTCGCTCGGTAGGGCTACATCGCGTGTCTCCTTCTGCCTGTCACATGATGATGTTGATGGTGAATTTAAGAAATACTGCAGAGAAAATTAACCATGGACATAATGTACGACGGTACAATTTTTTTTTTTTAAAGAGAGAGAGAGAGAGAGAGAGAGAGAGGGGGGGGGTAGGGATGAGGAGAGAAGAGGTAGATGTCTGTGAAAGTGCCGACGGTTAGAGTTCGTTGAAAACGCGACCAAATTAAATCTGATTAGAACTATTCGATATCATATACACCATTCAGCCAGCCAAACATCGCTATTATTCATTTCACGTCAATCGACACTACCATTACAGTGAGGTCACCGGTGCTAAGGAGCCGGTAGTCCCGCGGTCTGTAAAACCGTCTGTCTCCCAGTGACCTCTGGCTTTGTGAACTGTGGCCTGTGAACTGTGGCCTGCTCTCCCAGTGATCTGTGGCCTGTGAACTGTGGCCTGTGAACTGTGAACTGTGGCCAGCGAACTGTGGCCTGTGAACTGTGGCCTGTCTCCCAGTGATTTGTGGCCTGTGAACCATGGCCTGTCTCTCGGTGAACTGTGGCATATGAACTATGGCCTGTGAACTGTGGCCCGTCTCCCAGTAATCTGTGGCCTGTGAACTATGGCCTGTGAACTGTGGCCTGTGAACTGTGGCCCGTCTCCCAGTGATCTGTGGCCTGTGAACTATGGCCTGTCTCTCAGGGAACTATGGCCTGTGAACTATGGTCTTTGAACTATGGCCTGTGAACTGTGGCCCGTCTCCCAGTAATCTGTGGCCTGTGAACTATGGCCTGTCTCTCAGTGAACTGTGGCCTGTGAACTATGGTCTTTGAACTATGGCCTGTTTCTCAGTGAACTATGGCCTGTCTCTCAGTGAACTGTGGCCTGTGAACTATGGTCTTTGAACTATGGCCTGTTTCTCAGTGAACTATGGCCTGTCTCTCAGTGAACTGTGGCCTGTGAACTATGGTCTTTGAACTATGGCCTGTCTCCCCGTGAACTATTGCCTGTCTCAGTGAACTAGGGCCTGTCTCCCAGTCAACTATGGCCTGTCTCTCAGTGAACTATGGCCTGTCTCTCGGTGATCTATGGCCTGTCTCTCGGTGAACTATGGCCTGTCTCTCAGTGATCTATGGCCTGTCTCTCGGTGAACTAGGGCCTGTCTCAGTGAACTAGGGCCTGTCTCTCAGTGAACTGTGGCCTGTGAAATATGGCCTTTGAACTATGGCCTGTCTCTTAGTGAACTATGGCCTATCTCAGTGATCTCTAAACTATGACCTGTCTCTCAGTGATCTGTGGCATGCGAACTTTTGCCTATCTCTCAGTGAACTGTGGCCTGTGAACTATGGCCTGACTCTCAGTGAATGGTGGCCTGTGAATTGCAGCCTGTCTCTCAGTGAACCGTGGCCTGTGAACTATGGCCTGTCTCCCCGTGAACTATAGCCTGTCTCTCAGTGAACCGTGGCCTGTGAACTATGGCCTGTCTCTCAGGGAACTATAGCCTGTCTCTCAGTGAACTGTGGCCTGTGAACTATGGCCTGTCTCTCAGGGAACCGTGGCCTGTGAACTATGGCCTGTCTCTTAGGGAACTATGGCCTGTGAACTATGGTCTTTGAACTATGGCCTGTTTCTCAGTGAACTATGGCCTGTCTCTCAGTGAACTGTATCCTGTGAACTATGGTCTTTGAACTATGACCTGTCTCCCCGTGAACTATTGCCTGTCTCTCAGTGAACTATGGCCTGTCTCCCAGTGAACTATGGTCTGTCTCTCAGTGGACTATTGCCTGTCTCTCAGTGAACTATGGCCTGTCTCTCGGTGAACTAGGGCCTGTCTCTCAGTGAACTATGGCCTGTCTCTCAGTGAATTATAGCCTGTCTCTCGGTGAACTAGGGCCTGTCTCTCAGTGAACTAGGGCCTGTCTCTCAGTGAACTGTGGCCTGTGAAATATGACCTTTGAACTATGGCCTGTCTCTTAGTGAACTATGGCCTGTCTCAGTTATCTCTAAACTATGGCCTGTCTCCCAGTGATCAGTGAACTATTGCCTGTCTTCCAGTGATCTGTGAACTATGGCCTGTCTCTCAGTGATCTGTAGCCTGTGAACTATGGCCTGTCTCTCAGTAAACTGTGACCTGTGAACTATGGTCTTTGAACTATGGTCTGTCTCTCAGTGAACTAGGGCCTGTTTCTTAGTGAACTATGGCCTGTCTCTCAATGAACTATGGCCTGTCTCTCAGAGAACTGTGGCCTGTGAACTATGGCCTGTCTCTCAGTGAACCGTGGTCTGTGAACTATGGCCTGTCTCTCAGGGAACTATGGCCTGTCTCTCAGTGAACCGTGGCCTGTGAACTATTGCCTGTCTCTCAGGGAACTATGGCCTGTGAACTATGGTCTTTGAACTATGGCCTGTTTCTCAGTGAACTATGGCCTGTCTCTCAGTGAACTGTGGCCTGTGTACTATTGTCTTTGAACTATGGCCTGTCTCCCCGTGAACTACTGCCTGTCTCTCAGTGAACTATGGCCTGTCTCCCAGTGAACTGTGGCCTGTCTCTCAGTAGACTATGGCATGTCTCTCAGTGAACTATGGTCTGTCTCTCAGTGAACTATGGCTTGTCTCCCAGTGATCTATGGCCTGTCTCTCAGTGAACTAGGGCCTCTCTCAGTGAACTAGGGCCTGTCTCTCAGTGAACTGTGGCCTGTGAAATATGGCCTTTGAACTATGGCCTGTCTCTTAGTGAACTATGGCCTGTCTCTTAGTGAACTATGGCCTGTCTCAATTATCTCTAAACTATGGCCTGTCACCCAGTGATCAGTGAACTATGGCCTGTCTCCCAGTGATCTGTGAACTATGGCCTGTCTCTCAGTGATCTGTAGCCTGTGAACTATGGTCTTTGAACTATGGTCTGTCTCTCAGTGAACTAGAGCCTGTTTCTTAGTGAAATATGGCCTGTCTCTCAATGAACTATGGCCTGTCTCTCAGAGAACTGTGGCCTGTGAACTATGGCCTGTCTCTCAGTGAACCGTGGCCTGTGAACTATGGCCTGTCTCTCAGGGAACTATAGCCTGTCTCTCAGTGAACTGTGGCCTGTGAACTATGGCCTGTCTCTCAGTGAACCGTGGCCTGTGAACTACGGCCTGTCTCTCAGGGAACTATGGCCTGTGAACTATGGTCTTTGAACTATGGCCTGTTTCTCAGTGAACTATGGCCTGTCTCTCAGTGAACTGTATCCTGTGAACTATGGTCTTTGAACTATGGCCTGTCTCCCGTGAACTATTGCCTGTCTCTCAGTGAACTATAGCCTGTCTCCCAGTGAACTATGGCCTGTCTCTCAGTGAACTATGGCCTGTCTCTCAGTGAACTATGGCCTGTCTCCCAGTGAACTATGGCCTGTCTCTCAGTGAACTAGGGCCTGTCTCTCAGTAAACTAGGGCCTGTCTCTCAGTGAACTGTGGCCTTTGACATATGGCCTTTGAACTATGGCCTGTCTCTTAGTGAACTATGGCCTGTCTCTTAGTGAACTATGGCCTGTCTCAGTGATCTCTACACTATTGCCTGTCTCCCAGTGATCTGTGAACTATGGCCTGTCTCCCAGTGATCTGTGAACTATGGCCTGTCTCTCAGTGATCTGTAGCCTGTGAACTATGGCCTGTCTCTCAGTGATCTGTGACCTGTGAACTATGGTTTTTGAACTATGGTCTGTCTCTCAGTGAACTAGGGCCTGTTTCTTAGTGAAATATGGCCTGACTCTCAATGAACTATGGCCTGTCTCAGTGAACTATTGACTTTGAACTTTGGCCTGTCTCTCACTGATCTGTGGTCTGTGAACTATGGCCTGTCTCTCAGTGAACTGTGGCCTGTTAACTGTGGCCTGTCTCTCAGTGAACTATAGTCTGCAGTGAACTGTGGCCTGTGATATATGGCCTGGCTCTCAGTGATCTGTGGCTGCAAACTTTTGCCTATCTCTCAGTGAACTGTGGCCTGTGAATTATGGCCTATCTCTCAGTGATCTGTGGCCTGTGAACTATGGTCTGTCTCTCAGTGAACCGTGGCCTGTGAACTATGGCCTGTCTCTCAGGGAACTATGCCTGTGAACTATGGTCTTTGAACTATGGCCTGTTTCTCAGTGAACTATGGCCTATCTCTCAGTGAACTGTGGCCTGTGAACTATGGCCTGTCTCTCAGTGAACTGTGGCCTGTGAACTATGGCCTGTCTCTCAGTGAACTGTGGCCTGTGAACTATGGCCTGTCTCTCAGTGAACTGTGGCCTTTGAGCTATGGCCTGTCTCTCAGTGAACTGTGGCCTGTGAGCTATGGCCTGTCTCTCAGTGATCTGTGGCCTTTGAACTTTTGCCTATCTCTCAGTGAACTGTGGCCTGTGAACTATGGCCTGTCTCTCAGTGAATTGTGGCCTTTGAACTATGGCCTGTATCTCAGTGAACTGTGGCCTGTGAACTGTAGCCTGTCTCTCAGTGAACTGTGTCCTGTCCTCTTGTGAACTGTGGTCCGTCTCTTTGTGAACTGTGGCGTGTTTCTTTGTGAACTGTGGCATGTCTATTTGTGAACTGTGGTGTGTCTATTTGTGACACTGTGGCATGTCTCTTTGTGAACTGTGACATGTCTATTTGTGAACTGTGGCCCGTCTCTTTGTGAACTGTAGCATGTCTGTTTGTGAACTGTGGCATGTCTGTAAACTGTGGCATGTCTGTGAACTATGGCATGTCTGTGAACTGTAGCCTGTCTCTCAATGAACTGTGACCTGTCCCTTTGTGAACTCTAGCCTGTCTCTCAGTGAACTGTGTGACTTGTCCCTTCGTAAACTGTAGCCTGTCTCTCAGTGAACTGTGTGACTTGTCCCTTTGTGAACTGTAGCCTGTCTCTCAGTGAACCGTGTGACTTGTCCCTTTGTGAGCAGTGGCCTGCTCTCAGTGAACTGTGATCTGTCTCTCGATGAACTGTAGACTGTCTCTAAATGAACTGTGGCCAGTCGTTCAGTGAACTGTGAACTGTATTCTGTCTCTCCCAAGGACTGTGGCCACCATACTGCGCACACTGACTGACTCCCCGACAGACAGACTACAAAAGCTGTGAACAACGAACTCCAGCCGGGTTTTGTGGTCCGACTGCCCCTCGCGTGAACCCCAGCCCGTTTCGCCACGACGCATAATATGCCTCCTCGCCTTCTGTTGTTTACCCATTGCTTTTGACAGGCAGACACATTCCATGCATAACCAAAGGCCACTGGCTCGGCTGCCCCCAACCTCCATGCATACATTACTTCAGCACGACGTAGTAGGCCTATTCGATATGCTGGGAGAGATCTTGGAGGGAGAGGAGGCGAGAGAGAGGGGAGAAGGTGGAGGGGGGGGGGGGGGGGGTTTGGGGGGGGGGGGCAGTCGACGACGATAGGATAATTTATTTGTTGAAGTGGCGTTTGCCGCGCGCTCCGGAAGTTCATTGCACTTTCGCTGCTTGACCTTTTATGGAGATGTTCACATGCGGGCAGTGACTCGGAACAAGTTTTGTCTTTTGATGATTGAGGGAGGGAGTTTGAAAAGGATGCAAGAAAAAAAAAACGGAACAAGGAAAAAAAAAAAAAAACGAGACACAAATGATTGAAGTGTGTGGAAGGGCGACCAAACACAAGAGAGAAGAACGATCAAGGAGAAGGACAGGAAGGAGGGTTGGGGGGGGGGGGGGGGGTGCTAAAAGAATACCGAAAAAGTAAGACAAGGAAAAAATACACAAGACAAGGTAGGAGTGGCCGTTTCGCTTTCAAAAAGAAAATCCCACTCCAACGAAGGGGATTACTGAAAGAAAGAGATACAACCCGAAGGTGCGAGTGGGACCCAGACAAGTACTGTCTTCAGAAGCTGAACCAGCCAGCCTGAGAGAACTACCTTAGGCAGACGTCGTACTTGAGGTACAGGACATCAGGTCAGCCAGACAGAGAAATGGTCGGGTTTCAGACCTACAGGTGTCAGCCAGTACAGACTGCCCGTCTTCCTGTTCTAGAAAATCAGTATTTTCCGTCTATTCGGGCCATACCATCGTCGGTCTGGTGTACTCGGAAGATCAGTCTGTGAATGGTAAAAAAAAAAAAAATAAAAAAATAAAGAGAGAGAGAGAGAGAGAGAGAGAGAGAAGAAGATCAAAAGAAGGAAAGAATAATAATTTTTTTTTAAAGTGGGAATTTTTCTCAAAGCATGAATTAGAAACTTGTGCAGACGTTTGGATCGTCCATCAGATGACGCCTTTTCCATCTACGTACGTTCTGGTCTCCAATAAAATGTCACTTCCGGATCATTGACCCGTGATTAGCTACTAATTTCGAATCATGCAGTTTTCGTCACTTTCAACATTTCACCGAAAGGTTAGGGTTGGTTTTTTTTTGTTTGTTTGTTTTCTTTTTTGTTATGTTTGTTAGGTTTGTAAGATTAAATTGTGAAAAGGAAATGTTAATTGAGGCAGGGAACAGTAAACAGTAAATAGTGAATAAGTACGGTAACTCTCGCTCCCATGATGAAAGAATTACACGCTCACAGCTCCAAACGAAATCGGTCACCAGAAATGACAAGAGAGAGCACACAGAACAAACACGGTGACATCCCCTTCCGTGTCGTAGGCAGCGTTCGTTCGGAGTTTGTGGGTGTGGAATTGTTTCATCATGGGAGCAAGAGTTACCCCACTTGTTCGCTGTAGCCGTAATGGCGGACTATAAGGACATGTAAACCTGGCTATGAAGGTAGGAAGCCTTCAGACTCTAAAGCGGTTGTCACCTCTGAGAGCCTGACAGGTTCTGATGAGCAGATAATGACCACGCCCACAGGATCACTGTTTGCTAAATAGGAAGTGAGTCCGGCGAAACTGAAACGCGATCCTGGCCTTGAAGGACATGGAAGTCCTTGAAGAGAAGTATATATAATGGCGTGTAACTTCAAAAGCCGTTCCCAGAGCCGGGTATAAATATTAAGATACGGAGAGAAGGTGGGAAACTCGCAGATGTACAGGCCGGACGTAAAACCGAAACAACTTAAGTGACCATCAAAAAAAAAAAAAAAAAAAAAACAACAAAAATCTCACTCCCATGCGTCCCAACCTAGTTCTCCCGCCACTGGTTGACAGCTTCAGTACCAGCAGATCTTGCTTTCACAACATACAAAATCTACGCGGACGCTGCTCAACCAGCTGGATGGTTAAAATTCAAAGTTCCACAGCGAAAAGAGGATGGAGGCCCCACTTTAAAAAAAAAAAAAAGAAGAAAAAAAAAGAAAAAGAAAAAAAAGACCGCCTTTACAACAAAAAAGAAAAAAAAGTATTAAAAACAAAAGAGCAAAACAAATTGTAAATTGGGGGGGGTGGGGGGGGGGGGGGGGGGGGGGGGGGGGGGGGGGGGGGGGGGGGGGGGAGAAAGTTCCACCGCCCAATGGACGTAGGCGCAGGGAACGGTTAGAGGTTTCTTCCGTCTAAGGGAGAGCATTCTGGGAGGATCAGCCCATCTCTCCCCGCCTTACTCTTGATTACCTTGCCTGATCTGAATCAAATATTGATTTACCGTTGAACAGCTGGGTGGCAAAGAAAACCTATCATTCACACTCTCCACTGACTTCAATCACATCACGTTGAAAGGGGCCAGTCACCTCAAAGATGGAATCCTCATAAGGCCAGCTTGGGCCTCTTCGTCTCAGACTACAACTGAACCTAAGTCTTTTGGTGGAAAGTGAAAGGGCCTGAGTTTAGGGAGTGTGTGTGTGTGTGTGTGTGTGTGTGTGTGTGTGTGTGTGTGTGTGTGTGTGTGTGAGTGAGTGTGTATGTGTGTGTGTGTGTGCGTGTGTGCGTGCGTGCGTGTGTGTGTGTGCGTGTGTGTGCGTGCGTGCGTGCGTGTGTGTGTGCGTGTATTGTGTGGGAGGGGGGGGGGGTACTCGAACTACGGGCACTGGAATTCTTCCGCTTTTTAGGCGAGGAACGAGTTAAGTAATAAGTTTAGTGAGAAGTTTGGCGTCGTGTGTCTGCTGTAAGCAATGATCACTGGCACTGCCGAAGACCCGGGTCAAGAGTCAGGCTTTGACTTGTGTTCGTGATCAGCAGAAAGAGACAGGAAAAGCCAGAGAGAGAGAGAGAGAGAGAGGAGAGGAGAGAGAGAGAGAGAGAGAGAGACTCAAAGTACTCACTGTAACGTGCATGAGCATACGTGTTTGTTTAGAAGATGAATGACGACTACGTAGGATAAATGTTGTGTTGCAAGGGAAACGACGTAAACGCGAGTACATAAAGGTTAGTTTCAGGTGTGGGACCGAATACGTATATTCACAAGCTTTGAGTTGTTTTTTTTTGACTCACCTTTATACACAGGTGAGTCTTCGTTGTCACGCAGTTTAGGTTGTCATTCTGAATGTACGTTTGTGCGTGCGTGTGTATTTCCGTGATAAACTGTAATATTGGTATTTTCAGTGCAGGCATCATCAGTAGCGTGATGACAAACCTTAGCAGAACCTTTCCAACCGTCCCAGCGATGAAGACGTCACTGAACAGTAACAGCCGAAAGTATGAGATTAACATTTTCAGCAATAGTTTCAACATAACAAAAAATGTCATTTTCTTTGAAATTTTGGTCTGTCACAATGATTGCTTTGCACACAACGGAAAAAGACGTGTTAAATAGTATTGTATCCAAATATAGCGACTAATGTTAAGTAACTTTTTGTGAAGATTGGGCCGTTTGATGCCATTTGTACCAGGCAGAATTGCAGATAAACATGAATGGATTACTAAACATGGGAGCAACATTGGCCACTTATAGACCTGTACGTCTTGCCAAATAGCTGAGGAAGACCAAATGAGTTTATGATTTATGGTGGATCAAGCAAAATGAAGCCACATTAAATTGATAATTCAAACAGCCTTACTAGTTTCAATTACAAATCTGTACAAGAAACTGTTCTAATATTATCGTAAATTTTACTTTGTTGAAAAAAAGAAAGAAAGAAAAGGAATATAAACAAAGAAGAAAGCTCTATTCCAGGGAAATTGAATGGATGTGTCAACTCAGCAGACATGACGTCATCTATGGTACATGAACTAAAACGTCATTGAGTTCAACATCATCGGATGGAATTACTTTGGAAGGGTGCAGTTATGTTTTGTAGTTTTGACTAATTGTTGTAGGCCCTACATGTGTTGTTCCAGTGCGTAATCGTGCTAACAGATGTCGTAAAATTGGAAGTTGGTTGGCGTTTTGTTTGAAAACTGTGGGTACATCTGTGCGAAAAGCACCACGCTCCGTACTCTTTCTGACAAAGAAACCAACAAACACAGGGGAAAACATAACCTCCCGTTGGTGAAGGTGAATAAAATAACGACAAGAAGCAAACAGACAGACAGGTAAACAAATCGATGATTGAGATTTTGCCAAATTAAGCGTTGGGGGAAAAGAGGGGACGAGTTGGTGAAGGAAGGGAAGCGGGGGAGGGGGGGGGGGGGGAGGGAGGAGGAAGGGTGTGTGTGTGAAGCAATTGATGTCAGGCTCAAGGAATACATTAGTATACATACGCTAAGCGATGGATGTATACTCTCCATTGCCTATGAACATATGATGACCAATTACGCTGATTAGGCTTATCACTGCTTCAAAGACGGGTAATTTTGAGAGAGAGAGAGAGAGAGAGAGAGAGAGAGAGAGAGAGAGAGAGAGAGAGAGAGAGAGAGAAGGAGTGGTGAAAAGAAAGGGTAAGATGGAAAAAAGAGAGGGACAAAGGAGAAGAAAGGATGGGAGCTTTGAGTAAATAGGTTAGTGGAGGAAAGAGAGAGAGAGAGGAGAGAGAGAGAGAGAGAGAGGGGGGGGGCAATAAAACACATTAGGCAGGTGAGAGACAGACGATAAAAAGCGGTTCACACAGACATGCTAACAGCACTCGATTCTTTATGACAGGAACCCCCGCCCCCCCCCCCCCCCCACCACACCACACACACACACACACACACACACACACACACACACACCCCCCC
>CM065719.1:19062735-19212735 GCA_033310375.1 Conus canariensis | reverse complement strand
GGAGAGGGAGAAACTAGACATGTGGTTAAAAAAATGTGGTTAAAGAGGAAAATGTTATTTTCTTATGGAAAATCAATGCCTGATACAGTGATAAGCTAATTACAGAATGATGATACTATTATGTAGAATGCAACGTTTTGATTGACGTTACAATCATGATCGATTACCAGTCAGGACCAGTCAGTGCTATGTGAAAGCTAGTCTTTTTGTGTAAGTTAGTAAATACTACTAGAAAACAGCAGAACAGTACACTCCACGAAAGTGGTTCAGTAGCAGTGCAGTGTCTCCTCTAGTGCGCTGCCACATGATACCTTGAGACTGAAATTTTTCAGTGGACTACAGTGCTTGGGCTGCAACAGGATGAACCAGGGTGTTGATGGGTATAGGGAAGTCAGCGTGGAAAAAAAGTGAGTGGGAAGCAGGGAGGGAAGGTGGAGGATGGAGGGGTGGGGGGGGAGGTTGGGGGGGGGGGGGGGGAGAAGATGAGGCTTATCAAGCTGGCCATCTGTTTCCTTCTCTAATATAATTCACCCTCTACACAACCTGTCCATGCATAAACAGTTCATTTTTTTTTTCTATATGTTACTTGTGTGTGGCTCCGGATCTATCTGTACGTACAGTGCACTTAATGTGTGTGTCACTGTCAAAGTGTCAGGCATAAAGGTGCGAGAGACTTTAATCCTCCACTATTTTAGCTGTGTCAAACAATTTTTGAGATGTATCAGTTAGGGCTCCTGCTGGCTATTGATTTCAAGCTGTCACCTGAGCTCCAGAATTATTGAGGTCACCATGCAACATCTGGATCATTCCGTTTATGTTTCAGCCATGTCTCCAACATTGCCTTTTCGTCTTTGTAGGTCTAGTGCATCGCTCAACATGCTTCTTTGATTTTTAGCTTGCTTTGAGTGAAAGGTATTGTACTCGGGGCTATCCACATCTGGCTGTGTCAAGAAATGAACAGCATCTCTTTTGATTTTACACTGACAGGGAAAAATCCATGGATGTTTTATGGGCTTATGCAGCAAAACTTGATCTGCTGTGGCATATATACACTGCTGAATTTCAAGGGTGTACTCAAGTGACTGTTCCCCTTACCCCCCCCCCCCCCCCTTCCCCTCCCCTCCCCACCCCCTTCTCCCTCGCCACCCCCCTCCCACCCCCCTCTTCTCCCCCTCCCCTCCAATTTGAAAGAATCATCAGATGCCTGAAGTGTATTTCTTCACATATGTGCCACTTAGAGCCCTGCCTGTTAAAGTCAGTGTACACTCTGATTGACTGCAGCGCTTCTTTACTTCTTATTCATGCTTTTAAATTGGACGCTTGATTCAAGATTTTGATTTTGAACATTCTTGTGTTCTGTAGTTGATGACAAAAGTTGTGGAGTTTTTAATGTTTGATTTTTCTCATGAAAGATGATGATGAGTGATGATGATGATGATGATGATGATGTGTGTGTGTGTGTGTGTGTGTGTGTGTGTGTGTGTGTGTGTGTGTGTGTGTGTGTGTGTGTGATATCAGTTTATTATCTCAATTCAAAATGGTAATCCAGCATAACCATTTTACTTTTAATGTATTGTTAAATAAAAAAAATAAAACACACACACACACACACACACACACACACACACACACACACACACACACACACACAAATAAAATTAAAATGAAGAAACAAACAAACACCTGCAATTTTATGGCTGTGAGATCTGAACAAGAAAATTATGAGTTATGTAATTATGTAAACGCCCATCTACTTAAACTTGCATTACATGCACACTGATACAATTACACACATCTTGACTCATCACATTTCCCTGTCCCAGTTTGTCTGCCTGTCTCCTGTCTCCTATCCACACTGCCATTCCAATGCCCCAACACACACACACACACACACACACACACACACACACACACACAACACACACACACACACACACACATGTATGAATGCATGCACACACAATCATACACATGCATGCACATGCGCACACAAACTCACACAGCACACACACACACACACACACACACACACACACACACACACACACTCACACATACATGCACGCATACACACATACATGCACACACACACTCTCTCTCTCTCTCTCTCTCTCTCTCTCACACACACACACACACACACACACCACACACACACACACACACACACACACACACACACACAGGCCACTTCAGCCCATCGCATACACTCACACAATAGGGCAGCAGCGATCAGAATGACATAAGGTAAGGTAATATTGCTTATAGCCCAGCCGACTGCAAAGGGCCATATCAGGGCTGTCACCACATTGAAATCAATAGTATAAAATGTAGGGGACAATCTTTGAGCCTACGCTTGAGGATCCAACCAAGGATGCAAGGGAGATCAAAAGACAAACACACAGACGGACAGAAACAAATACAAATAACCTCAATTTAAATGAAACGAAATTGGAAATGAAATGAGGCAGGGAACAGTAAACAATAAACAGTAAACAAGTGGGGTAACTTTTGCTCCCATAAGAAAACCTAACACAGAGTAACTTTTATTCAAGACTGGCACACTTGCATCCTTGGGTGGATTCTCAAGCTTAGGCTCAAAGATTGTCCCCTACATTTTATACTATTTGCATAATGTCTTTAGTTTTTCAGCAACTTTTTTCCTCCCCACACTTTCGTTTGGTTTCATTTACTACCCTTCACTGGCTGCTTTGGGGGTGCTATTGGATTCTTTTTTGCACCCTTGGTGGTGAGAACACCACGGTATTATGGACTGTGGTGTGTCTCTATTTGACGCCAGGAGTGCAGACACAACCAGCCGTGTCTCCCTGATGAGTTCCGATGCAGCGGACGAAAGGCCCCGGAGCAGGCAATACAAATATATCTGCCTTCAAAGGGGATTGCAATGGTTCCCTTACGTAGCTAGTGAAGAGTTTTCATATCTGTAATATATTTTCTTAATTTCATGTTCCCAGTTTCTCCTTCTTTAACTCCCCCCCCCCCCCCCCCCCCAAGTCCAAATCTTTGCTAAGTCATTACTATGAAGACAGTTGAGTTGTTGGCCTCAGCTTGTTTTTTCCCCCATTATTAGATTGTTTGTCTATGTATTTATCTGACTTTATTCAAGTTTAAAAGGCTGTGCCAGTCTTGAATAAAAGTTACTCTGTGTTAGGTTTTCTTATGGGAGCCAAAGTTACCCAACTTGTTTACTGTTTATTGTTTACTGTTCCCTGCCTCATTTCATTTCCAATTAAACTAATCCTGTTAAGATTCTCAAGTAACTCCAAATGAATACTCCTTAGGTACCCATATATATTATAACATAAAGTAATCCTTAGGTATTCCTGTAACACCAAACTAATTTTACTAAAGTACTCATATAACTTTGAACTTATCCTGCACAGGTACTAATGTAACTCCAATCTAATACTTCTTAGGTACTCCTAGTATAAATCCAAACTAATCCTGCTCAGGTGCTCATAATTATTACTCCAAACTAATTTTACATAGGTTTACATAAAACTCAAAACTAATCCTGCTTAGATACTCAAGTGAGTCAAACTAATACTCCCTTGGCACTCATAGCTCCAAACAAATCCTGCTTTGGAATTCATATAACTCCAAACTACTCCTGCTCAGGTACTTGTACAACTTCGAACTAATACTGCTTAGATACTCATACAGCTCCAAACAAATCCTGCTTATATACTCTTATACTCTCCATACTAATTCTGCCTAGGTACTTTCAGAACTCCATCTTATGCAATGACTGTACAAGTTTGAATTAATCCCTCCTGCAGTACTGAAATAACTGCAGACTAATCCAGATTGCAGTACTTATGTAACTTCAGACTAAATGTACTTGCAGTACTCATATGATTCCAAACTAATGGTGCTTGTGTTACTATCAGTCTCCAAATGAACCTTGTTTACATAATAATGTAACTTGAAACTAATGCTGCTTGCCATACTCATCTGATGTTGCCTGGCATACCCACTAAACTCCATATAAGCCTGCTTGTGAATAACCATTTATTTCCTCACTAATCCTGCTTATGATGACCCTATAACTCCAGACTAATCCTGCACATGGTCACCCATGTAACTCCAAATAAATCCTGCTTGTGATGACCCATGTAACCCCAAATTCATCAAGCTTGTGATGACTCATATGACTCCAAACACATCCTGCTTGTGATGACTCATATGACTCCAAATACATCCTGCTTGTGATGACTCATATAACTCCAAATACATCCTGCTTGTGATGACCCATATGATTCCAAATTAATCCTGCTTATGATGACTCATATGACTCCAAATAAATCTTGCTTGTGATGACCCATATGATTCCAAATTAATCCTGCTTGTGATGACTCATATGACTCCAAATAAATCCTGCTTGTGATGACTCATATGACTCCAGATAAATCCTGCTTGTGATGACTCATATGATTCCAAATAAATCCTGCTTGTGATGACTCATATGACTCCAAATTAATCCTGCTTGTGATGACTCGTATGACTCCAAATTAATCCTGCTTGTGATGACTCATATGATTCCAAATTAATCCTGCTTGTGATGACTCATATGATTCCAAATAAATCCTGCTTGTGATGACTCATATGATTCCAAATTAATCCTGCTTGTGATGACTCATATGATTCCAAATAAATCCTGCTTGTGATGACTCATATGACGCCAAATACATCCTGCTTGTGATGACTCATATGATTCCAGATAAATCCTGCTTGTGATGACTCATATGACGCCAAATACATCCTGCTTGTGATGACCCATATGATTCCAAATTAATCCTGCTTGTGATAACTCATATGATTCCAAATAAATCTTGCTTGTGAAACTATATATATCCAAACTGATCTTAATGCTGCTTGCCATACTCAGTCATATGATGCTCGTTGTGAATACCCATACAACCCCGTATTAATCCTGCTTGGGATGACCCATATAACTCCAAATTTATCCTGTTTGTGATCATGACTCATAATTCCATATGAATCCTGTTTGTGATGACCCATGTAACTCCAGACTAAACCTGTATGTGGTGGCTCATATAACTCCAAATTAATCCTGCTGGGGGTGGCTCATATAACTCCAAATTAATCCTGCTGGGGGTGGCTCATATAACTCCAAATTAATCCTGCTGGGGGTGGCTCATATAACTCCAAATTAATCCTGCTGGGGGTGGCTCATATAACTCCAAATTAATCCTGCTGGGGGTGGCTCATATAACTCCAAATTAATCCTGCTGGGGGTGGCTCATATAACTCCAAATTAATCCTGCTGGGGGTGGCTCATATAACTCCAAATTAATCCTGTTTTTGATGACTCATATAACTCCAAATTAATCTTGCTTGTGAAGACCAATATAACTCCAAACTGATCCTGCTGTGATGACCAATATAACTCCAGACTTATCCTGCTTGTGATGACCCATGTAACTCCAGATAATTAATTTTGCTTGTGAAAACCCATATAACTCCAGACTTATCCTGCTTGTAATGATCCATATAACTGCAAACTAATCTTGCTTGTGATAACCCATATAACTCCAAACTAATCCTGCTTGTGATGACCCATGTAACTCCAAATAATTAATTTTGCTTGCGATAAATCCATATAACTCCGGACTGATCCTGCTTGTAATGATCCATATAACTCCAGACTAATCCTGCTTGTAATGATCTGTATAACTCCAAACTAATCTTGCTTGTGATTACCCTATAACTCCAGATTAATCCTGCTTGTGATGACCCTGTAAGTCCAAACAAATCCTAGTTTATTAAAGTAAACATGTATCTTCAAGCTAATCCTGTTTGTGTAACCATATAACTCCAGACAGATCCTCCTTGTATAACCATATAACTCCAAACTAATCCTGCTAGTGTAACTACATAACTGCTAATTAACCCTGCTTGTGTAACTATAGAACTCCAAACTAATCCTGCTTGTGTAACTATAGAACTCCAAACTAACCCTGCTTGTGTAACTATAGAACTCCAAACTAACCCTGCATGTGTAACTATAGAACTCCAAACTAACCCTGCATGTGTAACTATAGAACTCCAAACTAACCCTGCATGTGTAACTGTATTATTATATAACTCTAACCCTGCATGTGTCACTGTATTATTATATAACTCTAACCCTGCATGTGTAACTGTATTATTATATAACTCTAACCCTGCATGTGTCACTGTATTATTATATAACTCTAACCCTGCATGTGTAACTGTATTATTATATAACTCTAACCCTGCATGTGTCACTGTATTATTATATAACTCTAACCCTGCATGTGTCACTGTATTATTATATAACTCTAACCCTGCATGTGTCACTGTATTATTATATAACTCTAACCCTGCATGTGTAACTGTATTATTATATAACTCTAACCCTGCATGTGTCACTATATAACTGCAAACTTACCCTGCTTATATAACTATATGACTCCAAACTAATCCTGTTTATATAACTATATGACTCCAAACTAATCCTGCTTATATAACTATATGACTCCAAACTAATCCTGCTTATATAACTATATGACTCCAAACTAATCCTGCTTATATAACTATATGACTCCAAACTAATCCTGCTTATATAACTATATGACTCCAAACTAATCCTGCTTTTGTAATCCTATAACTTCAAACTAATCCTGCTTGTGTAACTATATAACTCCAAACTAATCCTGCTTTTGTAATCCTATAACTTCAAACTAATCCTGCTTGTGTAACTATTTAACTCCACACTAATCCGGCTTGTGTAACCATGTAACTCCAAACTAATCCTGCTTTTGTAATCCTATAACTTCAAACTAATTTTGCTTGTGTAACTGTATAACTCCAAACTAATTCCGCTAGTGTAATATAATTCCAAACTGATCCTGCTTATGTAACTGTATAACTCCAAACTGATCCTGCTTCTGTAACCATATAACTCCAAACTAATCCTGTTTGTGTAACTGTATAACTCCAAACTAATCCTGCTTGTGTAACTGTATAACTCCAGACTAATCCAGCTTGTGTAACTGTATAACTCCAAACTAATCCTGCTTGTGTAACTGTTTAACTCCAAACTAATCCTGCTTGCGTAACTGTATAACTCCAAACTAATCCTGCTTGTGTGACTGTATAACTCCAGACTAATCCTGCTCGTGTAACTGTATAACTCCAAACTAATCCTGCTTGTGTAGCTGTATAACTCCAAACTAATCCTGCTTGTGTGACTGTATAACTCCAAACTAATCCTGCTTGCGTAACTGTATAACTAAACTAATCCTGCTTATGTGACTGTATAACTCCACACTAATCCTGCTTGTGTAATATAACTCCAGACTAACCCTGCTTGTGTAACCATATAACTCCAAGCTAATCCTGCTAGTGTAACCATGTAACTCCAAACTAATCCTGCTTGTGTAACTGTATAGCTCCAAACTAATCCTGCATGTGTAACGATATAACTCTAAACTAATCCTGCATGTGTAACCATATAACTCCCAACTAATCCTGCTTGTGTAACCGTATAACTCTAAACTAATCCTACATGTGTAACCATATAACTCCAAACTAATCCTACATGTGTAACCATATAACTCCAAACTAATCCTGCTTGTGTAACCGTATAACTCCAAACCAACCCTACATGTGTAACCATATAACTCCAAATTAACCCTGCTTGTGTAACTGTATAACTCCAAACAAAGCCTGCTTGTGTAACTATGTAATTCCAAACTAATCCTGCTTGAAGTATCCACACCACTCCAAACTAATCTTATTGACATAACCACATAGCTCCAGAGTTGTCTTGCTTGAAGTATCCACACCACTCCAAACTAATCTTATTGACATAACCACATAGCTCCAGAGTTGTCTTGCTTGAAGTATCCACACCACTCCAAACTAATCTTATTGACATAACCACATAGCTCCAGAGTTGTCTTGCTTGAAGTGTCCACACCACTCCAAACTAATCTTATTGACAAAACCACATAGCTCCAGAGTTGTCTTGCTTGAAGTATCCACACCATTCCAAACTAATCTTATTGACATAACCACATAGCTCCAGAGTTGTCTTGCTTGAAGTATCCACACCATTCCAAACTAATCTTATTGACATAACCACATAGCTCCAGAGTTGTCTTGCTTGAAGTATCCGCACCACTCCAAACTGATCTAATTTACATAACCACATAGCTCCAAAGCTGTCTTGCTTGAAGTATCCACATAACTTGAAACTTATACTACTTGCGGTATCCAAATAACTCCAAACTAATGCTGGTAGTGGTACCCATGTGAATCCAGACTAATGCTGGTAGTGGTACCCATGTGAATCCAGACTGATGCTGGTAGTGGTACCCATGTGAATCCAGACTAATGCTGGTAGTGGTACCCATGTGAATCCAGACTAATGCTGGTAGTGGTACCCATGTGAATCCAGACTGACGCTGCTTGCCACACCCTTTCACTCCAGACTAATCCTGCCTGATTTGCCCACATTTTAAGTTGAAACTAATCCTGCTTTCAGAATCCAGTTAACTCCAAACTCATCCTTCTTGTGGTATCCATATGACTCCAGACTAAATCCGCGTGTAATATCGTGTAACTCCAAACTAATCCTGCTTTCAGAATCCAATTAACTCCAAACTCATCCTTCTTGTGGTATCCATATGACTCCAGACTAAATCCGCGTGTAATATCCGTGTAACTCCAAACTAATCCTGCTTGCTGTACCCAGTGTGACCAAACTTTACGTCTCTTGTTTGTTGTTCACTGTTGACATCTCCACACCTCCTTACAGGTTTCCTTACAATTCCTTTTCTGGTTGCAGGTTCCCATCATTTCAGTTTCTCGGCCTTGGACAAGTGAGTGATTTCTGATCATTGGATAGTATGAGCTTGCACAGCAAAATAGATTAGATTTGTGGCCTTTTTTCCTGTCTACACATGGTGTGCATATATTGCGTGGATGTATATGTATGTGTGTGCTTGTGTTTGTGTGTGTGTGTGCATGTTTGGGTGCTGGTGTAAGTTGATTCACACAGACAAGTTCAGTTGATGTGATTGCATTGATTTAGTGAATGATCTCCACACAGCTGGTCACTTTCATGCATGGAGTATTATATGCGGTGAAGCAGACAAGCTTACAAAAATACATTCACATACACACACGAGTGCATGCACACACACACATACACACACTGACACAAACACATGCTCATGTATGCCCAAATATACCTGGTCACACACACACACACACACACACACACACACACACACACACACACACAACACACACCACACACACACCACACACACGGTCACACACCCACACTCACACAGACATACAGCAGAGACACACACAGACGAGCGCGTGCACACACGCACGCACACACACACACACACACACACACACACACACACACACACACACACACACACACACACATGTATATTATTCCGAATTTACATTTCAGTATAACTGAATAACTTTGTTTCATACATGATCCATCTTATACTTAGCTAATAAACGTTTTGTGATGCTTGTGTGTGTGTGTGCGTGCGTGCGTGTGTGTGTGTGTGCGTGTGTGTGTGTGTGCGTGTGTGTGTGTGTGTGTGTGCGTGTGTGTGTGTGTGTGTGTGTGTGTGTTTTTCTCCAGATGTTAACGGGAGTTGTAGTACTGTACACAGCAAAATCACTGGGGATCATTACTTTCCCTGGTCCATCGGTAGAAACTTTCAGAAAGGTGGGCGTTGTTTTTTGTTTTGTTTTGTTTGTTTTGTTTTGTTTTGTATGTTTGTTTTTTGTTCATTGTTTCTTATGTTTGATCAGTCTCCCATACGCTGAGTTATTCATTCAACATGATGACTTTTAAGTCTTAATATGAGATGACTGTTCGCTTTTCATCTTTCTTTCTCTCCTCAGGTCGGGCAGTTAACTCTTTCGGCCCGGCACCCAACCCTTGAATTTTCCATCTTTTGGACAAATAAAATTTTCATCCTTGGTCAGGCACATGCAAACATGTGTCCTTGTGCACCTGACCAGAGGTTGGAAGCCGATCTTGATTCAGATCAGAAGTGTCCACCCTTAGCCCGTGAATGATTGATAAAGAAAAGAAGAGTATTTTGAAGGTGGTTTTTTTCCTTCTTGTGTCATTTACTGCTCTGTGAGAGCAAACTTTAATCGATTTGGTGAAATTGTCATTTTTTTGTTTTTGTTTTGTTTTTTTTTGCCTCAAAACCATGAGTCAGTGAAGTACTTCTGTGATGAGGTTGGTGTTAGGTGAATGTTAAAAAAAAAGTTTTTTGTAACAGTCTGTCCATGTAAACGTAATGCACTGATGCAGAGTTGTGACAGTGTGAGAAAAGCCGCCCAGATCTTCCAGCTGAATGGCCCAAACTTGTCAGGTTGGGAAGGTTGCAGAGCCAGTTGCTGTGTCAGTGCTGAAAGGGTTAAGGCAGCTGTAGTCCTTCCGTTTTTGAAACTTGTTGTTGATGTGATGACCAATGGCAAGCTTCGTGTCCTTTTTCACTTGCCTTTATCCTGACGTCCAAGGGTGTCCAAACACTGAATGTAAAAATCCAACGATTACTTAGAAATTTGAAGAGGATTTGCCCAAACTTGCACATGCTCACACGTGCACACAGATGTACATGCATGTGTGTACACAATCATTCACAAATGCATGCAGTTCCCAACACACACACACACACACACACACACACACACACACACGCACGCACGCATGAACACACGCACGCACGCACATGCATATACATACACACAGTGACACACATACATCTATACACACTCTCTCTCTCTCTCTCTCTCTCTCTCTCTCTCTCTCTCTTTCTCTGTCTTGACTTCTGTATCTGTCGATTATATTCAGATATCCACAGAAGATATGCATATGACTGTGTGAAGTGTGCAGTGTCTACTTTTTGAAAACATGTGAGTGTCCAGTATTACTAAATGTTAACAAGCATAATATGGATTGTTGTTAACAGATATAGTATCATGAACATTTTGTATATCCTGGGCATTGCCAGTAGTCAGATCATATACTTCATTCTTCTGTTAGAAATGTGTTGTGGATAGAAGTTGACATAGCTTATTCCGCTCTCCGTTGATCCTTCCATCTCCCCAAATTCGTCTCTTTTCCCATCTGATTTCATAGTTGTGAACAGGTGTGGAACAAGTAATCCTTTCTTTCACCAGTTGATATGAATAATACACATGCCTGTGCTTGCATGTAAACTCATACACACATGTAAGCATGCATGCTTGCATGTGCGCAGACACATACATATGCAGAGTCTAACACGCACACTCAGTCACACACACACTTACTAACACATGCACATGCACGCACGCGCACACACACACACACGCATGCTCACACACACACACTCTCTCTCTCTCTCTCTCTCTCTCTCTCTCTATCTCTCTCTCTCTTCTCTTTCTCCTCTCTTCCTCTTGTTCACTCACAGCATTTGAACATGAACAGATGCAAGAAGCAACACTAGCAAGTACACACACCTTATGTACACATGCACATGTATGCAGCACACACACTTGAATGTAAACTCAAGACACAGTCTCTGTGCACATCTGCATAATCAATCAAGTGTTTTCACACACACGCACGCATGCACGCATGCACGCACGCACACACACCCCACACACACACACACCACACACACACACACACACACACACACACACTCTCTCTCTCTCTCTCTCTCTCTCTCTCTCTCTCTCTCTCTCTTTTCACTCACATGTTTTAAGCTTTAATCATCATTGCCCAGGCAAAGGCAGAGAGCCTTCTTAAGGCTGTAGACCTCATGCAAGGAAACAAACTGCATCACAGAATGTGGTCGACCATTAAAAAAAACACCATGTCCTGGAAAAGAAATAAAGGGCGAAATGCTGTTTTGACAAAGCAGTTTCAGTATTGACATTTGTGACATTTTAGATGCGTGGGCACATGCACGCACGCACGCACGCATGCACACACACACGCATGCACACGCGCACGCACGATTGTGTAGTACTTTGTGTGCATTTATCTGGGCTGTCTGTGTGGTCTGTAGCTAAGACTGTTTTAGCTAGGTTATTATGAAGGAGTGAAAACCCAAAGCATGTTCAGTATTTCCTTTCAGGTGTGGCCGTTACCATTGTTCTAGTAGGAAATCTGGTGTTTGGTCTTGGTGGAACCAAGAAGTTAAGGTATGTGTTTTAGAGATTTGATGTTTGGTTTGTTGGAGGTTGATGGGCGGCTTGGTTGTTCAGTATGATTCGATCAGTCCCTCGGTTGATTTCTTCATTTGTTATTAGGTCCTGTATATGGAGAAAGATTGCTAACATATTTGTAACTACTAAGCTAGCAGAATGTGCTTTACACTCACGTATGTAGATTTGAAGGGCAAAAAAAAAAGGGGGATGCGAATGGTAAAGAAAATATCTAGTGTGTGTGAAATCATACATTATCACACACACACAAAAATGTGTGTTCCTATTATATACTGTCCAGACAAGTGCCTTATTCCTGTTTAGCACGGAACATTGCTGTATTACCATTATCCTAAAACTCAAAGGGGGGAGAGCAGCAGAGTTAAGGATGCCCTATCAGACAGGCAGTGATGACCTGACAAGTGTGTCAGCGTGTAAAAGTCAGGCCACTAACGTGTGTCCCCCATGTAGAGCTCACAGGGATGATTCTAGATGGACTTGGTGGGACTGTCTGGAGATGACCAATCTAGCTTCACGACCAACAGTGTTATTTGCTGTTGGTACGGGCTTAGCTGGTGGTATGCCATGTAACAAGGTATGTTGGATCCGATCAGAAACTGAAGATCAGTGAAGTGACTGGGCTTCAGTACAAATCTTCTCTGGTTGGTTGCCATATTATGACAGCCTGGTGTTAATGGTTTTCCATGGGCTCCTGGCGCTGTGTCTGTGACAGATTGCCCCAGGATGTGGCTGTGTAGTGGGTATTGTAATGAGGGGCGTGGGCTTAAGGCCACAGAGAGGGAATAGGTAACAACACACACTAAGTTAAGGGACTTTAACCTGTTGATCTGTGCTGTAACAATTACCCTGAAACATTGCCTTTTAAGGGTTCTTTTAGTGCAGTGAGCCACAGAGGCTTTTTTGGGGGTAAGCTAGTATATTTTGTCTCCTGTTTTATGTTGATAATATATTTTTTTTGTAGACATTAGGTTGTTTGTTTTGTTTGTTTGCATTTAGACAGGAAACCTACAGAGTGAATTTGAGTTTTTTGCCTTTGCCCTTCAGTGTGATGTTTATTTCAATTCGTTGTGTGAAGGGAGAAATTTCTTTTGTATCTTTAAAAGATGTTGTAAAGAGGATTTTTATGTCAACTGCTAGCATTCATGCATTTGATTTTGTGTGTGTGTCCGTGTGTGTGTGTGTGGTTGTGTGTTGTTGTGTGTGTGTGTGTGTATGTTGTGTGTGGTGTGTGTGTGTGTGTGTGTTGTGTGTGTGTGTGTGTGTGCATGTGTGTGTGTGTGTTTGTGTGTGTGTGATTTGCTATGATGTGTTTCTGCTCTTCCAGTTTGCCCATGTTTACTGTATTGAGGCGGTTTTCCATATTTCTGACCATGGTTGGAGAATATTTTGTTTTGGGGTGAGTCACATCTGATTTTGAAAAAATTGTGGACACACCATATTGGTTTATTTGATAAGTTTCACTGAACAAATATATATAGGAAATATTGAGTACATGGTGCGTATGTATGAGTGGATATGTGCATGCATGTGTGTGGTATGTGGTGTGTGTGTGTGTGTGCGTGTGTGTCAGTGTGTGTGATGAGGACAGTCATGTTCATTTTTCTCCCTTTATTCTTTCCACAACAGACTGTCAGAAAAGAGAAGAGAGAGAGAGAGAATGAGAGAGAGTGCAGTTGTGTGTAAAACAGAATAAACAACTATTCTTTGTGGATTTTCTTTGTCAGATAACTAGGAAAACACTTATACAGTGCAGAAAAAAGAGAAAAGTGTGGGTGTGGGTGTGTATATTGGTGGATGCACTGCTGGTATGTGTATTTGCTCGAGTATGTGATTTAATTAAGATTGAAACAATTTTCTTGAGAAACTGATAATTGTTTTGTCCAGTAAGAGAGAAGGGAATGCATATTTTAGCACTTTTTTGTTTGTGTTGTGTATTTATCACTTGTGAATATATCTGAGGTTTCATAAATATGTTAATAACAATACTAAAAATTATTGGAAATTACTATGTGCAGGGTGCAAGCCAATCGATTCGTAAAGCTGACAGTCTTCTTGATGATTTTTGGTGCTGTTGTTGCTGCCAGGTAACTTCTGTGGCTTTGTTTTGTGCCTGACCTCTGTCATCTATTTGTTGACCAATTTTTTGTTTTGTTTTGTTCTTCTTGCTGCGTATAGTTTTTGTCTTGTGAATCACACTGTGTGTCCTTTGAAGGAAGAAACTAATGGAAAGAGAATTTGCTGTAACTGTAGGGGATTATTATTTTGACATGGGAAGCGAGAGGATGTGGTAGAATGCAAGCACAGATCCTGAAATGTTTATTATGTAATATGTTTTGGTCGTTGACTGAGGGATGATGACATAATACGCATGTGTGAGCGTGAGTGTGCACATATATGCATATTTGTGATTAGGGAAGAGGAGGCTGTAGTGAACTTCTTCTTCCTTGCTCTTTCTGTCTTTCTCTTTGTCTCTCTCTCTCTAAGTCTTTCACTCTTTCTCGCTCTCTCTCTGTCTTTCTTTGTCCCTCTCTTTTGCTTGTTCTCTCTCTCTCTCTCTCTCTCTCTCTCTCTCTCTCTCTCTCTCTCTCTCTCTCTCTCTCTCACACACACACACACACACACACAGACTCTCTCTCTCTCTCTCTCTCACTCTCTCTGTGCCATTTTTCTTACTCTGCCTCTTTACTTTTTAAAACTGAGTCTTATTGTAGGTATTTGTAAAGCATGTTCAGTGTTCCTTATAATGCACAACTGGGGATACTTTACACACAGATCCTGCTGTTTTTTGACACTCAAGGTTTTCTCACAGAGGGTCCCTGGGACATCCAGTTTTTTTTGGTCACCAGTACAATTGTTTTTCCACAGTGTTGTTGGAAGTCGAACGTTGTGCTGGTGGATATGGATGACGCAAACACAAACACATTCACATAAAGCTGATTCTACCAAGCTTCAAAGCTGGCTGCCTTAAAACAAGTAGAAACAGAATGCCAGCCATAGTGAACCGTTACAGGTGAAAAGTAGCAACTCCATGTGTGACGCAAGACCAGTGTAAGAGTGGTGGAAACATCAGAAAGGAGATCTGGCAAAGTCCTGGATTAGCAGCAAAATCTGAGGGAGAAAGTCCTGTTTTAGAGCTCCTACTTCCAATCTTCCTACTTTTTCCTACCTTTTGTTGTTATGGAGAAAGGTTTCCATTCATCAAGTTACAAATTTTCTCCATGGAAAAAAGAAATATAAAGAGGAGGGGCACTCTAAAATAGGATTTTATCCATAGTTCTTCACGTGAGAATGCTTTTGGTTTGAAAGCAGCTCCGTGAACGTTAATACTGACACCTGTGTGTGTGTGTGTGTGTGTGTGTGTGTGTGTGTGTGTGTGTGTGTGTGAGTGTGTGTGTGTGTGTTTTCTGTGTTCTGCATTCTATGGCGCGCTGTAGCAGAATACATGAGCGTGCATGTGTAGTTAGTATGATTGTATGATTAACAATTTCTTCAGATTTTTAATTGTAGAGACCCTCAGTTATCACCAAAGGACCCCCAGATTCTTCAAAAACAGGGTTCTACAGGAACCCTCTGTTTTAAATGCTACAAGAAACACTGGTATTGATCGAGCAAATGTTATGTGAAGAAAACACAACATCACAGTGCTTTACCATCCTTTATGAATATTAACACAAACATTTGAATGCCCTGAATTACAACATATAAGGTTTGTTGAAAGTCTGTATAAATTTTGTTGTGACAAGAACTTTATGAAAAAATCCTGAACAAATATGCTGTGAAATCACCACATGTTTAAATTTTCTTAAGATCAAAACTGATCCTGTATGTTATCACAAAATATTCACAGATTTTCCAGATTTGATCTGCTGGCCCATGTGTTTACATGCATGTGTTGTACACGCACACACACACACACACACACACACACACACACACACACACACACACACACACACACCCGTACACCATACACACACAATACCTCACCATACCCACATATGCATACACACACACATGCACACACTCTCTCTCTGTCTCTCTCTCTCTCAGAGAAACAAACAAATAAAAAAAAGAACAACTTTGTGTGAAATGATTGTTCAATTACTCACCTTCATGAGGGGCAATTGGCTATACATGAATATAACATCTGAATCTGAATCTCTCTCTGTCTCTCTCTCTCTCTGTCTCTCTCTCTCTCTCTCTCCACACACACACACACACACGCGTGCACGCAACACACACACACACACACACACACACACGCACACACGCACACTCACTCACTCACTCACACACACACACACACACACACACACACACACACACACACACACACACACACACACACACACACACACAGTGCAGCCACAGTAAAGTGATGTGCAGAGATGTGTGTGCAGTGCTGACTTGGCGTTTGATGCCTGGGGCTACACTTTTATCATGATCAATAACATCTGTACTGCTGCCAACGGTGTGTACACCAAGAAAAAACTGGACTCCAAGGTGGGGTAACTGCTTGTGTTTTAAAACACACACTTATGGTTACACAACACATGCAAGCACACACACACACACATGCACGTACGCACGCACACACGCACGCACGCACGCACACACGCACACATGCACACACACGCAAGCATGCATGCAATCACAGACATAATTGTGCACACACACACACTCTCTCTCTCTTATGGGCAGTTTATAATTACTCTACCTTCTTTTCACTTGGGTGATATTGAGCTGAAAGGAAGAGTAATAGATTTGTGGATGTGTACATTTTTTGGTGGGGGGGGGGGGGGGGGGTATTTGTTTTGAAACTTTCAGCCCTAGAGAAAACAGAGAGAGAGAGAGAGAATATGAAGGAAAAACAAAGCAGTGAAATATCAGTGTGCATACGTACACATTAATTTTGTACCTCCTTCTGAGTGTTGCATGCATGTATTCATTCACGCGTGTCAGTTTTACATTTTTATCATCGTTTGCTAACATTGGTATGCCAGTCATGCCTGGGGTGTGCTTTGCAGCGATTTATTCCACGTTGAAATCGCTTCTCTTGTGGAGGTGGGCTGTATACAGAGATCTTCATCTTTGATCAGTCTCTCATGATTTGATTTGTCATGTGGGCGTGCCTCAACTTTATTTGCCTTTTTTTTTTCCAAGAGTTGTTGAAAATGCATTCTGTTTTGACGTTTGCCCTCCTCCTCCACCCACCGCCTCCCCCATCCCATCTCCACCCCTTTAGCCCATCCTCCTCTCTTTTCTCAGTGTTTCTGATAGATAGAAGCAGTAGAAAGGGATGTTAACATTTTTTGTATGATCGTGACTGGAAATTTGTGTGAGTGTATGTGTGTGCATGTGTCGTGTGTATCTATCTATCTGTGTGTGGGGAGCATGTGCATGTGTGTGTGTGTGTGTGTGTGTATGTGCAAGCATGTGTGGGTGAACCAATATGTGTTTCTGCGTGTGTGTACCTGTGTGTGCATGTGGATATAAAAATAAGTGCATGTCAACAAGTGTGTGTGTGTGACAGACAAACAGAGAGACAGAGTGTGTCTATGTGTATGTACTTAGCACTTGAGTTTCTGCTTTTGGCTCTCCGCCACCATTTTTAAAAATATTTTTTCTTCTTTTTTTTATGCATAGTGGCTCGATGACGCAAGAATCAGTAGTATATGAGCAAATCTTGCTGTCCCAACAGACACCATGCTATTTCTGTTTTAAAATTCCATGTTTGATACAATTGTGTTGACAAATGTCTGTCAAGACAAGTAAATTTTGTAGTACCATACCAGCGAGGTGTTCATTTTAAATGTTTAACACAAACATGATCAAAGTCACTGAACAGCTTTTTTTTTTTTTTTCTTTCTTTCACCTTTTAGTGATGAAGAATGACTTATTTCAGATCCCATATATGATATTGTTAAATCACAAATATTGCAGATTACTTTTACCGTTTGCATGCGAAAACAGGTACATCTATACATACAGATTTTATACAAAAGAAATTGAACATGGAAGTGAACCGCAACAAAAAAAGTTGGTGAACCTAGAAATGGTCAAGAGTGATTTTTTTTTTTTTTTTTTTTTAAAGTAATTGACAGAGAAAATATTCTTCCAATGTACATTTCATACACTTGGAAAAACATTTGACTGAACACTAACACCTAAATGTCTTATGGCTAAGTAAAATAAACTCACAGTTCTGAAATGCCTCCAAGTTCTTGGCGTGGTAACATGAAACACATCAGTGTCTGTGGGAATATCTGCAGTGATGGCAGAATCGTTTTCTCTCTTTATTGACCCCTTTCAAAAAGTTGTGCCGCCTTCTACGATTGACTCACAGAATATGTACTGACCAAATGAATGTGCTGATTTGTTTACACATGCACACATTAACAGGTGAAAAATATGTATTGACAAACTGATATCACTGAGTTGTTAATGCTTGCGCATTGGCACTGACGGATATTTTACAGGTGATTATTTCTCTGGCTCAGATTTTGATTGAGTGTTGATATGAAATATTGTTTTTAAATGTTTTTAAAAAGCTCACAGGGATAGAATTGACTTATTCGTTTGACATTGATAATTGAGTAATATTACACATTGGATGATAGAGTCTAAAATGATATGTGACTTCACATTCCTGACAAAATGATCGAACAGTACACTTGTTTCGTTTCATTTTAATTCTATACAATGGTTACACTTTTCATTTGTAGTTCATTCTTATTCAGTAGCCAGATAGACTTCTCTCATTCAGACTTAAAAAGAAGTGTGCTAAATAATATGCTTTTTATGCTGTGATAATTCTGTGAATCGATTTAATCTGAAACCATATTAGTTTGGTTCTTTGAATTCTTTGTAATATTTTAAAATTATCTTTCATTTTGGTGTTTTTCACAACATTTATTTCCCATACTTGAGAGAACTTCGGAATGTCTTTTCTTTGAAGTAATGCTTTATAACATTTGTGACTACTTTCAATACTGAATTCGCTTTAATTATACTCAGGGAATGGTGATTTTATACAAGTTGTTATTTTATGTGTCATTTTAAGATAATGCTTTCTAATCACATTTGATAATACTGACACATTTGGTTATTTTATGTGTAATTTTAAGATAATGCTTTTTAATCACATTCAGTAATGCTGTGTCAGATTTTCCTCCAGTTTCACACAAGGTTTGGCATATCCATTTTCTTCACAGATCTAACCAATATAATAATAACGAAAATATGATAACCATATCAGGGGGTTAGCTGTGGTTTTTCACACATGCTGGATGAGCCCAGGCACCACTGAACGCCATCGGAGTGACTTGGTACCAGCGCAGTGTGTCCTGCAGTTGGTGGGTCCCTGATAATGACTGCTCCCTCTGAACAGCTCAGAATGTGACCGAATGTGACCGAATGAGTCTGGGGATGGCTTCCAGTATGTTAAACGTACTTGAAGGTTGATGCAAGAAGAACTGTTGACCCCTGGGTGAAAAATTGCAAGGAAAAAACTGTTCAGATGGGAACAACGCTCTGATGATGGTGTTGAAAGTTGAGAGCCTTTAAACGGTTAGTCATGGTTACAAACTAGCGCTATATCAGAAAGCACACACAGTTAGTCATGATTACAAGCCAACGCTATATCAGAAAGCACACACAGTTAGTCATGATTACAAGCCAACGCTATATCAGAAAGCACACACAGTTAGTCATGATTACAAACCAACGCTATATCAGAAAGCACACAAATGGTTTGTCTTGACAGATCCACGCTGTATTGTTATCCTGTTAAGTCCTGAATTATGTGCTCCTTTTCTTTAAAGTCCAGCAGTGCCCAGGATGGGTCCGATAACACTCCAAACTCGCAGGTAAAGTGGACAGGGTTGCACGGTAACGTTGCGAGCAGTTGGTGGCATTATGATCAGTTTGGTTCTGCTTTGCTTCTTGAGGGAACAGGTTGTGTTGTTTGTTGTTGTTGTTGTTGTTGTTGTATGGAGGGTAAGGAGGCAGGCAGTAGCTTCGAAAGCATGCACAAGGTGCATGGCATGTGCCCATGTTTCGATTTTGTTTGTTTTCCAGAATGTCCGGCTCCTGTAGTGAATGTAATCTATTTTGCCTTTTGCAGGCACGTATTTTAGTGGTTCCCCGTTCCAGTTGTGATGTTATGAAACTCTCTGTTATTCACTTTTCTTGATTGTTTTACTTATTGATTTGTTGGTTCTTTATTCTGCAAATATCTTCACCAGGAAAAGAAATTTTGTCAGATACTTTTTATGAAAATGTTTGCTGCGGATGCGGGGGTGATGATTTTGCACTTGGAATCCCTCAGATCATTTTCAGTTTATGGGTTACTCTTGTAACGTGTTTCAGATCATCATAGTTGCAGTTCATTCATTCATTGTATAATTATGTTGTAATTTCATTGGCTGCCTTATTAGTCTGTTATGTTTTATGTATATATTCCTTCATTTTGTCTAAACCTGGTATAGCACAGTTATTGTTTATCAGCATAAAACAAAGCAAGAAAAGTTTCAGCAAATTATCAACAACCTCCCCCAAACTGAGAAGCGCACTTGTTTATTAACTTAATGATTTTTGTTTTGCTTTGCTTATCTATCTATTCATTACATGTATCCAGGACTTTTGTTTGTTTTCTGATTTTTGTTGCTTGGACATCATGTTCAGTCTCATGTCACTTATACCAGCTTCCACAAATGTAACCTTACTTGGGCTTCTTTGTGGCAGTCTGATGCCAGCCATCCATTAAAGCCATTATCTGACATGAGACTTGCTGCTAGACTGTGATGATGCCAATAGTGTGATAGTGTATAGAAGTGCCTTTTCTCATCTGACATAGTTAAGGATGCCAACTCTACTGCTGATAATCACTGCAGAGTCAGGCTGAGACAGTGTCCTCCCTAGAGGGAGAATGCCAACACACCCGTCCATTGACAGCCCCCATGAGTCTGCAGATCATGATATAATTAACACCTACACATCACGGGCATGAACTGTGGAGGGGAAATTCAAATTAGCTTACTGAGGGCCTTGTGATCTTAACACTGTTTTCCTCATTGAAGGCGAGGATGGAGGTGTCTGTTGTTTGAAACTGCAGGACAGAACTGTACTCATGCGGTGCTTCCTTTGGTAAATATATATTCTGACATCAGCCAGGCCTGATGGATGCGGACAGTTGTAATGTAGATCAGGAAATTTGTCACCATTGGAGACATGTCTGTTAGGCTGATGAAACTCAGCTTGGTGGCCGCAGTCTTCCCATTTGAGCTCAAGTTACTGGTTCAGACTGAGAACCAGCCAGGACAGAAAATTTGTATGATTATGTATTGATTTTGGCTGGGTTTGAACCTACTGCCTCCAAGCATCAGGTTGTGACACAAACCACTTTCAGACAAAGACTGGTTACATGTATCATGTGACATCTTTATCTATGTACAGTCGAGTTCACTTTACCCGAAACTGAATGGACTGAAATTTTCATTTTGGTGTGAAATGAATTTTGGATTAACCAAATTACGGGTGAGAAGAATGAAACAGTGAATGTGCTTAGTTGACAAATGAACAGAACAAACAAATTGCTTAGAAGTAAAGAGTCCCAACTTACCCTTTTGTCTCCTGATAGAGACTGATCAGTAGAAAGAGGCTGGTTGTGGTTGTCTACCCATGGTATGTGATAAAGAACGCAGTGTACTTTATTCTGTGGAAATGAAAGTCAGCTGTAAAAGGCATAACAAAGTGGTTGTGTGCCCAAGACAGAATTAAAAACTTCCCAAATCTGTCCAGTACAGGATTTCAATTTACATTTTAAAATTGGCTTTTTCACCCTGTCTCTCCCTCTTACCTCCCCTCCCTCCCCTACGACCCCATTTCTTTGTCCACATAAATTTGTGTTCCCAAACTTCTTATTCATCACCATTATTTTGTTTATTTTGCCTCAAGCAGACCAAATAAGAACAGGTTTGTTTTACTTACGTGTTGTAATTTGTTTGTTGCATCCATTTGGCAAACTAGTACATTTGTTGTATTGTTTCAACTCCTGTCTGCAGTCTTCATACTTTCAGACCCATTTTCAGGTAAGGCTAGGTCATTGGGATCAGTCAATCCATTCCTGTTAGCCTTGTGTAAAAAAAAAAAAAAAAAAAATTGACCGGTCTGTTTTGGGTTAGACTGTGTACATGACTGTATCATTAACCACTGAACAGAAGTCTGTAAGTTTTTGCATTGTTTTGAAAGACTTGAACCCCGCACATGTGTTCTTCCTGTTACCCCAGAACTAATATGCAGCGGTGACTAATTTCCTTAATAAAGTATGGGCACCCCTTTGTGTCTGTGTGAAACCATGTTAATCAGCCTGCACGGGAATGTCTGCACGGAACTTGAAAATGGGGTTTGTTGACACCTTTGTGTGGGATAGGGTGTATGAGCCTTTTGGGGGGGCAGTAAGTGATGCATGTAAAACTATAATGTTATAAATGAAAATTGATATTGACATCATATCCACTACTGTGCTCCAGCATGTGGTATATTTACAACGATGCACTAATGATCATATTATAACCAAAAAAAATTTTTAAATGAGATTGCTGTGTATGTAAGCCTGTTTGTTTGAATGTGCATGTAAGTGTGCTAGGTAACGAATGTATGTGATGTTAACAGTCATAAATGTGAACCTTTATGCGTACTGCAGGATGATGCATTTTGCCAAATCTCTACTTTTGCATGGAATGAACTGCACATATCATTTTTTTTTTTTTTTGAAAAATGTGTGGATGAAAACTATGGAAACAGTTAGCAATTCTGTGTATTTCAGTGGATTTCCTTCTTTTTGTTCATGCAGATCTGCTGAACAAAAATATTGAAAGTTATTGAAAATAAACAAACACAGAAAGCCTTGGAAGGCAAAGAGCAGTGTGACGAACTGGTTGTTAGCCTATATTTTGGAACAGTTGTGTTTCCATCAAGTTTTAGTGAAAGAAAGTGAAAGCACATTTTTGACACATATATGTGTGTGTGTATATATATATATATAATATATATATATCAATCTATCTATCTATATATATATATATATGTGTGTATATATATATATATATATATATATATGTACATCTATCTATCTATCTATATATCTATATCTATATCTATCTATATATATATAATATACATACATACACACACACTGAGGATTCCAATCTTTAAAATCAGTGTGGTCTGTAAATGGGATAGGTACATTTGTTTGAATCCAACCGCTCCATCTCCCCTTATTTATGTAGTTGTCAGATTTTGGAGAGTTGTTGAGTCATTTTGTTTGTTGGTTGGTTGTTTTTTTTTTGTTTTTTTTTATTGTTTTTATGAAAGTTATTTGCCAGGAGAGGACCTTATGATTTCATCTAAGACTTGCATCGCAGTAAGGTTACTTCCTTGGTTCATGGTGTCATAAAGCAAACACTGAGAAAAAAATTCACCAAATGTGCTTACTGGAAGCAGCACTCGATACAGTAAGGAAATAGCTTCAAATCACTCTCCTTCTACCTATTATCTTGCACAAGGTAAGGTTACATGTGGTCAGATTTGAACCAGAATTGACAAGTGCAGGTACAGCCATGTGCATTGACCCTGCCAGACCATAGGTTGGGTGCTGTGGTGGAAAAAGTTGATGGTAGTTTCAAACTGTATCATGTTAAAGCTGGCTCTGTTACACAAAATGAAGGCTACAGTTTCAAGGCTTTAGGTAGAGAAGAGCAAAGGACAGTTTGGGCTGAATTTTGTTACCTGCAATGATACACATGTGCTGTCAAGTTTTTGTTGCCTGGAACGGTAAAACCCTTGTCATCAAGTTTTGTCTCCTGCAGTTTATTTAAGCGCACACATGTGCGCACACGCACCAGCATGCACGCACACACACATGCACGCATGCACACACATGCATACACACACACACACACATGCACACGCAGACACACTCACACACATACACACACATGCACACACACACACACACACACACACACACACACACACACACACACACACACCCCCGAGTCTTACATACACACACATGCACATTCTTTCCCATCCCTCTCCCCATCACCACTTCCACCTCTTCTCGCACACTCACACACATGAACACACAATTACACATACACAGTTACGTTACATTCCAGGGGTTAATATGTATGAGGTGAGAGGGATGAGGTTGGGGGGGGGGGGGGGGAGGGTGATATTGATCAGTATAACCACTAATTCATCAGTATATTGCTAAAAACAAAAAACTTTATGATGACCATTAGCCAAAACACAAAAAATGCACAAAACAAATGCAAAGGAACACATATTTAATATGCAGTTCAAAACAGATAAGTGAATTTTCAACAAAGATGTCTTCTGTTTAGACACCACAAACAACAGACAAAAAAGAAAATGAACAACATGATATTCTCTGGATAGGAGAAATGCAATGTAAAAAAAAGTGAAGTGATTTTTTTCTTTTTACTTATTAATGGGTAGGAGAAAAGCAAAAAAAAAAAAAAAAAAAGGAAAATAAAAAGGTGAGTGACTTCTGTTTTCATTGGTATTGTATGTAAGATAAAACTTACTCTGCATTTTGTGAATTTATGTCTACTTTGGCAAGTTGTTTTCAGTGGCACTGCAGTCTAATTTCAGTCTTCTTGATTATGATCTTGTTTTAGGTGGGTCTTTTCTCCTTTTATTTCATTTTTGTTTATGTGTGTGTGCTCTTGTTTTAACCTTCAGATTTGTAATGTGAGCTCTGATGCATGTGCCCTACAGTTGGCTGACTGACCAGATTTGACACAGGCAGAATTCAAAAGAACGTACAAGACAAGGAGTAAAACGATGCTTTGTTTAAAGGAATTCAAAATATGAAACAAACGAGTGAATTTGTTTTCATGAAAATGCTTTTTTCAGACATTACCAGCAACAGACATTCGTTGAAAGTTCACTTGCCCGTTTTGTATTGAATGAGTGTTACTCTGCCCATCGTTTTCTGCACTCATTGTTCCCATGTTTTCTATAACCCCGCAGAGTGTCTCATACTCCTAGACTACAAACAGAGTTAAAAAAAAAATGTGGGTTTGACCCGGTAATGTGACTGTACGGTGGTGTGCAGGATCTGGGCAAATATGGGTTGCTGTACTACAACAGTCTGCTGATGCTGATACCCTGCATGGCTGCCACCTACCTGTCCGGAGAGCTGGAGAAGGTGAGCATGAAGAGAATAGGTCCTGGACGTGTCAGTGGCGTGCACGGGTGTGTCGTGTGTGAACAGGTGCCGTGGGTTACATGGGGCGCAAGTGTGTTTGCGCTCACGCAGCCACATGTGCTTTTCATAAAATGCTTAGGTTGTGCTCTCATGGTGACCTCAGTTTCGATGTCCTCTCCACGTCTGTGGCCTTGGTTTGGTTCCGTCGGGGTCGCCGGTATCGGCAAGTCCATGGGGGCTGTCGTTGGACGGACGTGGTGGTGCCCTCCGGAGGGAGAGCTCACTCACGCCGGCTCGGCGACTAAGCAATTAGTGTCGTCAGTAGGGGGCTTAGTAGGTGGTGTTCTGCGTATGTTAGATCAGAACAGGCGCCACTGAACACCACCGAAGTGACTCGGCAGCAGTGCAATGTCTCCTCCGGTGGGTCACCTCTTGACGACTTGACATTGACTGCTCCCTGTGGATTGCTGGTGCCGGTGCTGCGGTGGGGCCAGCTGGGCTATGGCTGTGGACGGGGTGTCGGAATGAGCGGCGTGCACTGCCTCTGAGGTGGCGCAGAGGTTGGGACGGCAAAAAAAAAAATGTTTAGGTTGGTTGTGCATGCTTCAGTGCATGTTTATATAATTAAGACTGGATCTGCCACAACTTGAACTCATCATGAGCGTGGGTGTGGAGACAAAATACTCAGATCCTCACAAGAGGAGGTCACAAAGGGTCACAGAATTTGAGACTTTTTTGTGTGTGGTTTGTTTTTGTTTAATAATTAACAGTGAGGATGGAGATTATTAAGATGATGGTGTAAGAGTATATGACAGGGCTTCATAAATACAAGATACCTGGAGTGCTGTGCTGGAGATCCAAGCAGCGTTCTTATAGATCCCTCCATTGTGTGGATGAAACTTAGAAAGTGGCTCCAACCTTCCTGTTTGATCCCAGACCACATTTAATGCTAGCAATTACAGCTGACCGGAGTTGAAAAGTCCCAGAAACAGATGACTCTGATGGGCTTGAACCCACAGTCTCCCAACTTGATGCCTGTAATGCTGACCACTGCACCAGAGTGACTAGTGACTAAGAACATGTATGTTTATCAATATGTTTCAGATAACAATTGGTTTTTGAAAAAAAATTTTTTTTTCATTGTTAGTGTCTCAAACATTGATGTTTTGTCGTTCATCTCTCTGACCTCCATTTTCAGTCCGTAGCCTTTGAAAACTGGCGGGATCCACTGTTCCTGATGGGGTTCCTGTCGTCCTGTGTCATGGGCTTCCTGCTGAACTATGCCATTATTCTCTGTACTGCTTACAACTCCGCTCTCACCACCACCATCGTTGGTGTCCTCAAAGTGAGTCCATGAGTCACTACGACTGTGTGAGTATGTCTGTCTGTACATTCAGTCTATCTGTGTGTTGTTAAAAAAAAATTAAGTATGTCTGTCTGTACATTCAGTCTATCTGTGTGTCGTTAAAAAAAAATTAACAAGGCAAATAAAAACAAACCCCAAAGTGTAAGACAATAAAAAGGGTTATCCTAAATAATTTATTTTAGTGGTGGTTTACACACACACATGCAGGCACACACTACACACGCCACTTTCTTCTCAGTCAGCATGGTTTCTGCTTTTTCTTTTTATCTCTGTGGATAGGCATGAAAGAAACGTACCTTTGTCAGCGGATCTTCAGTGTCTCATCCGTTTACCGTTCTCACTATGATTTCCTCAGTCTTGATAATTTGTATTAGTTCACAATCACATCACTAATATTGCACAGTCATCATTGTCATTGTGTCCATGAATAGTTCATCAAAATGCTCCTTTTTTTCCATCTGTCCACAGAATCTGCTGGTGACATATTTGGGCTTCCTGATTGGTGGAGACTACATCTTCAGCCTAACCAACTTCATCGGTATTAATATAAGGTGAAGTGAACAGTCAATGTCTTCTGAGCTGTGAAGAATGTCAGGTGCTTCTGCGTGTGTGTTTGTGTGTGTGTGTGTGTGTGTGAGTGTGTGTGTGTGTGTGTGTGTGTGTGTGTGTGTTACTATTTCAGTTTTTTCTATAGGTCTCATGCAACCCTGACACCACTTCTTGGTCGGTTGAGCAACCTGAACAACCTGAATTGACTTGTCTGCCTGTCTGGATGTTCTATAAACAGTGGAGTTTCTGTGCTTGTCAGCTGGTTTTTGAGGGTTTTTTTTAGCACTCACACACACACGCACACACACACACACACACACACACACACACACACACACACACACACACACACAATTCATGCATGAATGTGCACAGACACATGCACATATGCTTATTAGCAACATTACAGTGCACGCACATGTACCTTTGGCATCCTAGTAATAGTGAAAATTTGAGGTGCAATGGAATTATGTTTTCCTGAAGAATCCTGAAGAATTAAAGTTTTAACTTAAATCACTATTCGCTCATATCTCCAAAGTGCCATGACAAATTAATATCACATAACTCAACTTTCATGAGGATACATCCATGTCACATCACCCAACTATCACGATGATAAATCAGTGTCACGTGACTGTAATGATGATAGATCATCAGAGCCACGTCACCACGCTGTCATTATTATAAATCAGTGTCATATCAAACAACTGATGTAAGAGCAAAACAGTGTCACATTGCCCAAATGTCACAATGATAACTCAGTCACATCATCCTGCTGTATGATAAGTCGGTGTCACATTGCCAATTGTTTGATAAATCAGTGTCACATCACCTCAGTGTCATAATGAGAAATTGGTGTCACATCACCCATCTATCATGATAATAAATCAGTCACACCAGACCTGTTTATGATTTTGCTGTATTTTGTGGACATATTTGGTGAAAATGTGATGAATATGATAAAATGAAAAGAAAAAAAAAATTGTGAAAAAAAAGACTAGAGGCAAAGATCGTGGGTGGTAAATATACTTGTGGTGGGTAACCATTGTGTTAATGTGCTTTGACCAAAGTGAGACAACTCTTGCTAACTCGTACGCATGACATCGTGTCTGACTGTATCTGAGTCTTCAACGACATGCAGATACGTTTGAAGGACTATAGGCCCTGAAATGTCTGTTTAGAAAAAAAAAAGAAAAAATTCCTTGGTTAGAGAGCATGATTTTGTGCCATATATGCTGATGAATCATGTTGTGATTTGTATTGGGAGAAATATTTCTACTGCAGTTACTGGGAGATAAGGTATCACTGTACCTTTTGCTGTATAAAAGACAAACACTCCGCTCTAATTCACCCAACTCCCACCCTCGCTTTTGCAAAAATTTGGAAGATGTGTAGAGATACTTTGTAGAAAATGCACTCGTTTTTGTACAGAAGTACACCAATAGCAGTTTTAGGGTAAACAGGTCTGTACATCATCCAACTGTCAAGGTGAAGAATCAGTGTCACACCACCCCACTGTCATGATGAGAAATTGGTTTTACATCACCCCTGTGTCGTGATGATTATGAGAAATCAGTGTCACACCACCCCACTGTCATGATGAGAAATCGGTGTCACATCACCCAGATGTCAAGATGATGAATCAGTTTCATACGACCCATCTTTCATGGTGGCAAGTTAGCGTCTCTTCACCCAGTTGTCGTGACGAGAAACCAGTGTCACATGACTAAACCACCAGGACTGCAAACCAGTGTGTGTTACATCACTGAACCATCATATTTGCAGGTCAAAATGTGATGTCACCCAACCAACAGCATAGTTAATCCATGTCTGATGTGCTTCCAGTGTGTCAGGCAGCCTGATGTACACGTACGTGACGTTCCGACGGAAGCCTTCCCCCTCCCTTCCTCTCCCCTCTTCCAGCACAAGCGCTAGCATCAGGCAGTAGCAATCTCGGTGCACAGGGACATCTTGGATCTCAATGGAGGGTGATCACGATCGTGCTTTTCCTTGCTTTTTAGTTTGTTTGTTGTTGTTTCCAACAGGAGGTCAGCCAGTTGTGTGATGAAGTGGAATACTGAGGGTCTGTGTGTGCTGTAATTGTGATAACTTGATGAACTATGCTTCTCTTTTTCTTCTTTTTTCCCACCCGTTAACTTACAAACAGTAAGTCTTGCCATATTGTGTTTTATGGATCGTGACCCTATCTACTATACATTTGACATGATGCTATTCATGTAATGAAGCATTCATGTGTATTTACTTGCTGACCAAGTGGGTGTTATTTGGAGGTTTATTGCTGGCAAACCCATGTTAAACTGTGCTGATATAGTTAGTTGTTGAGAGTTTAAGACTTGAGTAAATGAGGCATTCTGAGTTATCACCACCAAAAGCAATGCTGTGTTTGCTTTGTGGTTCAGTATGAGAAATGCGTGCAGATTTGTGTGATATTTCTTTTAGTTGCTGCTTGAGTAGAAAACTGTTTCGATATTGTTGATGCATTATGATATAACTATGTTTTCTGATGTTTAAAGATCATTTACTATGGTATGAACTGTAGTCTACATTAATGGATTTCTGTTGTGTTGTTCTCTTACTTTCAAGGACCCTGTGATTGTGTTTTCACAGTGCAACACCTCACAGTGCCCAGACAGTCAGCTGGCCTTCTAGCTAGAAATGAAAAAGAATGGGTATCATGTTTGCGTTTTCCTGTTTGTTTTCCAAATTCCCTTAGCTCAGTGGAACTGGCATATAAGTCTGTGTTAATGTTATAGAGAACACAGTAGTGTATGGAGGTTAGAAAGGGAAAACCCTACAGCATACTGTTTTTTTGTATGGTTTCAAAGACAATTTAATGGAATATCAAAGCTGTGGTTTTAGGAACATTTTAAGAAACAAATACTAAAAAATATTTTGTTCCTTCTTATTAATGTTATGCTTCCTTTTTAGAATAAATTGTATCTTGCAGTGTTTTGGGCCATGTGAACGTTTTCAGCCAGTCTTGACACAGAGAAGATGGTACTTTTTGAGGAAGATAATATCATTGTTAATATTTTTCTGGACAGGATTATTGTGTAAATTGTAAAAAAAACAAATAGTCAAGCTAAAGTGACACTGTCCTTTCCCCATACCTTTCAGTACCACTTTGTTGAAATGATATGGCTCTTTGTGCTCGGCTTAGCTAGGAGCAACATCATTATGTCATGGTGTCACATCAACACACTTGGTGTTAAAGTGCTTTTTTTTTATCAGGGATATATGGCAGTGACTCTACCACAGATCAAATATACGATCAAAATTTCTTCGTCTAGGAGTTGACCTACCTCTTTCATGTAAATGTTCTCTACTGGTAATAACTGAAATAAGCTAAAAATAGCTTGAATCCTTGTGTGACGAATGGGATGGGAGAATAAATCAAAGGATGAAGAAAATCGGTGGCAGGTGGGAAAGGGGAGGGGAGGGGAGGGGGGGGGGGGGGTTGGAACAGGGATTTTGTCCTAGGGTACAAAGTCACTGTGAACAACTGATTGTCACCTTGGATGGGGTTAATCAGTGTGAGATAACATTCTTGGCTAGCTGACCAGTTCATGTTGACCAAGCCAAAGTGAGCAGTTCAGTGGCTGTTTGGAACTGTTTGTAATGTGGTGAATACAGTACTGAATAAGCTGTGAATCCTTGAAGATACTCCTCACTTTCACAAACACATTTACAACTCGTATATATATTTACTACATCTCGAAGCACCCTCTTATTAGTGTCCAGAGTGCTTAACATTGAGTCCTTTTTCCCTTACACTCTCTCTCTCTCTCTGTGTCTGTCTCTCTCTCACTCACACACACACACGCACGCACACAGGCACGCATGCATGCACACACACACACACACACACACACACACACACACACACACACACACACACACACACACACACACACATGTTCATGTGCCTGAATTTGGACACAGACTCTGATGTCATGAGGCTTTCGCCGATTTCTTTGATGGTTTAACTTACTGTGTTTTTATTTTGCTCATCTTTGAATGAAAAAGTCCCGTCAGAAAAGCTGATTGTATATATAATTACATACTATATAAAAATGTATGCATTTAACAAACCTAATTTAAATATGTTTGTACCTTTTGGGTGGCATTTTAGATATTGAGTCCCTCAATTTGATCTTTCATACAGTATTTTCAGTTTGATGTGCATTTTTGGTTTTTGTTTTGTTCTCTTTTTTTTTTCTATAGAAATGTGATTTTTGTATTTGACTTACATTATTTCTGGTTTGGCAAAGATAATCTTCTGTTTCAATGTCATGACATACTGTTGTAATGTATTTTGTTCTTTATGTATTCCAATGATAAAGAGAAACAGGGGAAATATCCGACATATTTTCTTTTTGTTTGCTCAGAGAAGACTTGCAAAGCTGTTTGAAAAAAAAATGCAGACTGTAAACTTTATGCTGAATTCAGTGTTTTACAAAATCAGTCGGCTGGCTGAATTCTTCTTGTCATGCATGGTGAATGTAGAAAAGTAGAACGGCTGTTGTTTGGTTGGTTAGCTGGTTGGTTGGTTGTTTAACCCTCTTGTACTCAGTTTCTCTGACAGCAAACTTCCCCAAGATTTCAGATTCTTTTACAGGTTTCAGCCTAAAAATGGGTATGTGTGATTATTAACTTATGGGGAATGTATGTGAACCTCTAGGAGAAAGAAAATTGGCAGACAGTTTCATAAGAGCATGCACTTCACTTTGAACTATATTTTGTCTGTCTTAGAGATACAGGTCGTGTCACTGTCACCAAATTGTCACCAGACACGTGACATTTCATGATGACAATCAAGTTTACAACATGCAAGCATGCGCAATCACCATGCTGATGCAAGTTGTTAGTGTAAGATGAAATCTGAGGCCTACCCGACGTGATCCATCTGCTGCCTGGCAGTACAGGTCCAACTGGTTGTCCTACCAATGTCATACAAAACTTGTCACATGTCACACACAATAGTATAAAAGAGGGTCAGGTGCGCCCTTTGCAGCTTGTTTTTGTCTTGCATACCTGTTTGTTTCATCAGCAGCAGTCTTTAAAAAACAAAGAGGTACAAACAAAACGAAAAAATCAAGTGGTGTAGCAGTGTCAGGTAACGAGTGAGCCCGCCCAGTAGGTTCCTGAAACTGATGCACCCCTGCCGTGCCATGTGTCGCGGGCCTCCATTTTGTCTGAAGCGCCGCCAGTGGAACATTGTATTCCGGGTCGCTTTGCACTTCACCGTCTTCTTCAACACCACTACCTACTTCTATATCACTTTCATTCTCCATCTCTCTTTCAAACGTCTCCACTTCTACAATAATTTGATCTAACTCCTCTTGCAAGTGGTCGACCATCTCGTCGTCGTTCGTAGCAGATGCGAAAGCCGCCATTGTGAAAGTCAGTCAGTTTCCATTCACAAAGTTACTCGCTGCGTTCTGTGCCAATTCTCAATGCACACACACGGTTCCATCACCCAAAAACAGTGCCAACAGATGATCGGGCCATGCTTGAGTCTTCCTAGTTACTGTCTGTGACTCTGCGTGTCTACACACGTGATCACTGCGTGATGGAAAATTCCCATGGTAAGGTCCCGGTACATCCCGGTACGGGAAGAACAGGCGCCCAACGTTGACTCCTGGATTGTCCCATTGCGAGTATAAGAGGGTTAACTGGTATTTTACTTTTCTTGTTCCTTTGTTGTATGGTTCTTTTAAACATTATGAATGTTTATTTTCATTTGTATGGTGTATTTGTGTGTTTGTGTGTGAGTGTGTGTGTGTGTGTGTGTTTTCTTTCTTTTTCTTTTTTTATGGTGCTCTGAGAGAGAGAGAGAGAGAGAGAGAGAGAGAGAGAGAGAGATTTTATTTTCAGTACAGTTAAGATGTAATTTGTTTTATTGTTGCAATTTTCTGATTTTATTATTTTACTTATAAATTTTAAATGTTTCCTTGTTAATTTTCCTTTATGATTTTTATGTCATTCAGATGTTATTTATATTATTTTCGTTTCTCATTAATTTATTAAGATTTTTTTAAATGTCAGTACAACACTATGTTAATCTGACAGTAAATGGTTTCAGTCAGTCAGTGTGTGTGTGTGTGTGTGTGTGTGTGTGTGTGTGTGTGTGTGTGTGTGTGTGTGTGTGTGTGCACATGTAGTTTTTTCTTTGTTTTTTTGTTCTTGTTTTTTAGGGGGAGGGGTGTGTCTGAGTCTTTCTGCTGTCATTTTCCATGCTCCCTCTGTATCACTTCTCCCCCACTGCTCCTTCCTGTTCACACATGCGCGGCCACACCGTGATTTATCCCCATTGCAGTCCCAGATGTGCGGTCCACTGGGACTTTTTTTTTCTCTCCTCCATCGGATGAAGTCAGTTAGACTTGATCATTCCCAAACCCCTTAAATTCTGGTATACATCAGTCACGAAAGAGATCATAACCACCCTCTTCCGTCGCCCAGCCGTCTTCACCTTCCACAGGATTCCTGTCTGACTGTAACCTACAAATTGATATGCACCTGGGTAAACAAAGTATGTTGATGCAGACCAAAAAAAAGGACCCATACATTCCAGTCTACAACTGAAATGGATTGTTACTTTTTATATACATTGGGGTAACATTCAATGAAGGTTAACAATTCCCAATTTGTTATGATTATGGGAGCAAAAGATGCTGATAGGGAAAAAGGTGAGTTTTTCATTGTACATCAATCATACCAATGAAAGAACATTTTTTCAGGATGGTTTTTTTTTTTATTCTTATAAGGGTAACAGAGGGTAAGTTTAACTGTGATGAGACTGAATCCAGAAAAAAAAAAAAAAAAAAAAAACATGGATGCAAAAGCAGATCAGGGTGGCAGTGAAACAAGAAAAGTCCTCTTTTTCTGAGTAGACAGAAACAACCACACTGCAAACACAAGAGCCAGGCAAGAAAAACAAAATTCCATGATACAGTATATGCAGAACAGCCGGGAAAGGAAAAGGTCCCATTGTATTGTCAGCAAAACAGCCGTATAAGAGAAGAGATTATGAACCAAAGAGCCATGCAAGAATAGAGAGCAGTCCCTTTTTATTGTGCAAACATAACAGTCAGGCAAGGGGTAAATGTCTTTTTCTTTTGTCGGAAAACAGGCAAGAAAGCAGAACAACCAGACGAGGAGAAAGCGAAGTGCTGTTTAAGTATAAAAACAAATCATCCAGGCAAGAGAAAAAGAAAAGTTGCTTTTTTTTTTCTTTGTACATAACTAGCTGTTCATACCCACAGCTCATTTTAGGCCTGATTGATGAGAAGAGCAAAACAAGTTGACTGATGGAGCAAGGTTACCCACATGTTGTGATAATTTGATACTCTGCCTGGCCCAAACTAATATTGGCACAGGAGTTTTTCATTTTGACACAGGGTAACATACAGTTTGAAAAAAAAAACACAGACACACACACACACACACACACACACACACACACACACACACACACACATACATTTTGAGACAGGGTAACATCCAGTTTAGCATACACACACACACACACACACACACACACACACACACACACACACACAGAGTGTTTATATGTGTACTGGTTTTTGAAATGTGCAATGTGAATCCAGTTAATTGCATGGGTATATTCTTGTTCTGTTCCATGATTTATGGCAAGAGTAGTAAAACTGTTGTAGATCATTTCTGTAACATTTGAGTGTCTTTCAGACTGGTCAGTTTCCCCTTTTCTTCAAGTCATTTACTTTTTCAGAATTTTTTTTATGAATGATTACCCTATTCTGTTGCTGTCATTTTACTTCGTTGTTTGAAGATGAGCTTGTCAGATTGGTGTGCCTTTAATGTGTCTACTACATGAAATAAAACTGTCATCATTTTTTTAAAAATATACCTGTCGTTTGTTTCATAATGTAAAAGAAAGATACGAGAGTAAGACTTTTGTTCTTGCAGAAATGAAAATGTCTTATATCAGAAAAATATGTTTTCACTTGTGATGAATTTTTGAGTGCAGTACACAGTGTCAGACCTGATTTGGTTTGCTAGTCCAGGTGTTTCTGTTTCTTTCTCTTTTTTTTTCCCCTTCATTTTCTGTTGAATCATTACAAGTTTGCTTATGTACAAGGGTTAGCATGTGTGCGTGCGTGCGTGTGTGTGTGTGTGTGTGTGTGTGTGTGTGTGTGTGTGTGTGTGTGTGTGACAGGTTAGGGTACTTCGGTCTGATTAGTAGTTTGGGGAAATCCCCTCGCCCCCTCCCTCTCCTTCCCCTCTCACCCTTCCCCTTCCCCTCCTGCTATAATTCTAATCTTTGGTTTTCTTCTTTGTATGTGAATAGAATCAAAAATGTAGTTGTAGAATTACAATTTTGATTTGATTTGCATGCACAAGGGTTTGTCTTCGTATGTTTATTTACTTTGTATCTTGTTAAATTGTTATTCATGTGTTGAGACACAATGGACAGATGCATACAGCAGAGTATGTGTTTGTGTGTGTGTGTGTGTGTGTGTGTGTGTGTGTGTGTGTGTCTCCCCCATTAGTTTGCGTGAGAGAGAGAGAGAGGGATGGAGGGAGGGGAGGGATATCTTTCTCGGAGAGAAAGTTACGGATATTTGCTCTGATAATCAGAATAAGTGAAACAATTTTTTTTTAATTCTTAATTCCTCATCTTACATACTTTGGGGGGTGGGGAGAGGTGGATATTTTTCATTTGTGTATGTAGAGGGATGTCATAAATTATTTTAATACATTGATCAATAATTTTTATTGGGAAGTTAAAATACAAAATTTCCCCTGTTGCTTGCTGTCAGAAATGTAAGAACATTAATTACTAGGACGGAAAATAATTGAGCATATGTACCAAAGTTACCTTTAGTCTGTTAGATTTGGATTGTTTTGTTTTGTTATTGTCACATGTATTGAAAAAGTTTTGCAGATGAAATTTCAGTATTAACATCTTTAAAGGGCAGTAATAATGTTGGGAAGTGTGCCATGCAGAATTTTTAAAAATTTACCGTATGGATTCTTTATTTCTAAATTTGAGGTGATTTCGAACAGGGATTTGTTTGTGGACTTTTTTCCTTTGACAGTATGTATCATGTGAATGAAGTGTGTGTGTGTGTGTGTGTGTGTGTGTGTGTGTGTGTGTGTGTGCGTGTGTGTATGTGTGTGTGTGTGTTGTGTGTGTGTGTGTGTGTGTGTGTGTGCATGCGTATGTACACACTCTCTCTCTATTTTAATCGATAATAATGATTTTTGTTTAAGTTGAGAAGTTATTTGCGATGGCAAGCATTTCAGTTTTAATTGATGACACTGATTTTTGTTTATTAAATTAGGTTATTTGTGATGGTAAGCATTTTAAGCTGGTGGTCCCAACATCAAATATGAAATACAAAAAAAGAAAAGTTAAGTCCATTAACAATTAGGATCAACAGAGTGATTGGTTTGCTGGAAGTCTCTTGTGTGTCTGAGCCAGAGAGAGGTCTGCCTGCTTTTGTCTGCTGTTTTATTTATTGTTTAGTCCCCAGAATCCTCAAAGTTTATATTTCAAAGTGTTCTAAATCTTGTTTTGAAGCGTCCAATAGCCCTGGTGTTCAGCAGGGCTATAAGCGATATTGTTCAATCACAGTCAAATACAAAATTCCTGAAATTAAAGGGACAGAAAATGTCGTTTGAAGTTAGCCAAATTTCAGCTATACCAGATTTGGGGGTTTGTGTAATAATGCTGGTGACAATCCATTCTGGTTTACGAAAATTCTAACTTGACTGTTTTGGGGGTAGAATGTACTTTGCTGCATATGATGCATCTTTGCATCTGTTGATGCAATCTTGATGCAGACCCAGTATGTGGGGACAAGAAAACAGAACGACTGAGCTTCCAGTATGTTAACTGTCAACGATTCTGAAGTCCACGGCAGCCAAAAGTCATAGGGCATTAATCTTTGTTCTCTCAAACTATCACGTCAGGTGCTGTCAGAGGTGAGGTGTCTGTCGGGTATACTCTTGTCTACGCTGGACCCAACACTTACTTTTTGTTTGTTTGCTTGCTTGCTTCCATGCTGTGAAAGTGACTGAAATCCATACCTGTGGTCAGTGGCCTGCTGTGCTGCCTTTTGTAATTGGTCATCCCGTTTTGATGTGTGCTTCATAGCCTTTGATAACTGAAACTGATAACATATGATTTTCAGTTACTGAGTTGATAACAGCATGGGTTTATGATATAAACTTTATAGCCGTTTTCTTTAATCTTCTACATTTTGAATATTGAAAGAGCTTCCAGATCCGTTGTGATAAAATGTGAATTAATGCTGAGATGTGAGTTTCTCCACAAAAATTCTGCTCAAGGAAGAAACGTGCACAATTCATGTACTTTTAAATCTGTTTCGGTATTTTTATAGACATGAGCTCCTCTCCCCCCCCCCCCCCCCCCCCCCCCCCCCGAAAGAAATGGTAGATGCGTGTCATGACAGAGTAAGAAGACAGGCAGCACTGACAAAAATCAAATAGATAAACAAGCAAACAAAACTGAAAATAATAAATAAACAAAACAAAATGACAGAACAAAAGAAGTTAGTCAGAGCTAGGCTTAACATGATTTCCTGACATCATAACACACTGTCATCCCTTTTCCCCACCCCTCGCTCCCCCAGTACCTACTTTTATCCTCTCATTCTCTTAAGCTCCCTCACTCCCTTCCTCATTCCTCTCTACACAAGGCACATGCTTACATGTATACGCCATATTATGTATACACGCATATCATAGTTTGATCAGAACTTCCACCTCCTCCTTCCCCCCTCCCACTCTTGTCCCCCACCACACCTATCACTGTCGCACACATCCAAATCTGGCTAGAGCGAGGTCATCATTGTGCAATGATATCCCATCTCCCATGCATGCATATCTCACTGGTTGCTAATTCTGCACATCCAACCGCCCCATTGTCGATCACTGGAATCTGTGTGACTTTATCTGAAGTGATATTGGATTTTGTTTGTGAACACTGGCAGCATGTACTGACATTGTTCTTACATAATATCATAGACATATTTGTTTGCACAGGGACAAAACAGAGAAAGTCTGCAGCTGTGTGAACGATTGTGGTGGTGTTTGAGCAGTGTGAATGTCAGCATGCTGCTTTCATGAAATCCATGAGAAATGGGATTTTTTTTTTCGTTTAGAGATCAAACAGTAATTGCTGTTGATGCTGTGGGAATTCAAGTTGGGTATTAAAGAGAAAAGTGATCTGATCTCTGTGTGTGTTACTGTGTGTGTGTGTGTGTGTGTGTATCTGGGTCTGTGCATGTGTACGTACATGCATGTGAGTGAGTGCTCAAGTATGCGTGTGTATACATGTGTGTGAGTGTGTATGCATGTGCACATGCACTCGTGTGTGTGTGTGTGTGTTTATTCATGAGCAAGCACACACACACACACACACACACACACACACACACACACACACACATGCTCAAAACACTGATAGATGTACGAGCAAAGGATCCAACTGCTTGTTCATGGGAGAAACAAACCAGTTTTGTCCCTGTGGTGGGATGCCGCTATAGCTGATGTCGCTTTACTGACTCACTTTTCACTAGACATCACTCCATTGGAATTGGCTTTAAGTGGATCCAGCCTGTGTCATCTGTACACCGTGATGCCTCATAGGTGAAACTGAAATGCAATCATGCCATATAAAGTTTGGGATTGTGGTATGATTTGAGCATGTGAACACAACCCAGTTTGCGTACAGATCATAACGGTAATGTGAACACATTCCTTTGTACATGCACTTCCTTAATTTACTGTCGGAGGTGGTAGTGTAGATGGTGGTGTCTGCAGAGCTGGCTCTGGGGTGGTGGGAGGGGATTCGCCACTTTAACACCCACAGAACAAAGAAAGAGAATTTTAAAATCTGTATCCTATAATCCCTAAACCGAAACAATGGAACAATAAGTTGATCAGTCAAGTTTGAACTTGACCAATGTTACAGACCGTCAAATTGTGTAGGAGTGGAAAATCTCGCATCATAGCATGCATGGTGGTCAGTATCAATATTGCTATCGTGTATCATTCCGTTGAAAAGATGCAAGACGTGTGCCACTGTCGACCTACAATTACAGAAGTGGATTCATACACTCACATCATTACACTACTTAGTATGGAATTTCTGATGTCTTGTTTCCTCCCATCCCTCCTTGCCTACTTCTTTCTTTCAAGCAGACCTTTATTTCTTTCAACCCTTTCTTTTTCCTCCGGTTTTCTCGATGCCCCGTGGTGCTATAGTGGGACAGTCTGCTCTTGGTTCAGACCTTGGATGGCAAGTAAGCATTTGATCCTTCATTCCTCTTTCTTTCAGCATGCAGAATGTAAGTTACTTGTGTGTCTGTATCTATCCCAATCAGCAGTGCTGCCATTCATAATCACTTTGCCATGCTTGTGGGTGAAGAGGTCAAGCTCACTTCTTTCCTCATCCCCCAGCCCCATTCCCCCCCCCCCCCCCCCCCCCCTGCTTTATGCATCTTCTTAATGTGTTATTTGTGACATCTGAAGGGGGAGAAGTTAAAAAAAAAAGCACTTGTCTGTTTTGTATTGCATATAGATTTAAAGTATGCTATATGTTGCAGTTGGTTTTGTTTCTTGGTATTTTGGCCTGTAATTAACACATGGAGTTTAGAATCATAGTCCAAACACAATCCAGTCTCAGAAATGTCAGAACTGATTAATTTCACATATGTTTTCAAATCATGCTGTAAATATAAACCAAACTTGAAGAGCTTGACATTATGACATGAGTTAATACGATCAAATTGACATAGAAACTTGTCATGATAGGAACACAGTTGAATTGCTTGTGGATGTGTCAGCACACACACACACACACACACACACACACACACACACGAAGTACATTAATCCCTGATGATTTAAATAATCAATCATTCACATCATCATGTATCTCCAACACACCGGTAGTGTTAGGAAATTCTGATAACTTTCTTCATCTCGTTGTCGTTGTGACACTTCTGGGTTGTTCTAATCTATTGCAGTAAAACGGCGCAGCGGTCACACGTTTTGATGACGTAGAAAGCAATGCACGTCAGCAGGTGCTCGTTCAAGACTCAGCTGATCGAGTAGCATATGTGACACATATTTTTCTAATTTTTCTTGCTATTATACTTATAGGAGAAGCAAATCAGCATGGAAATAACAGAAATAGCGTCAGCGCATGTCGCAGTGCCAGTTTGCACCGTTATTGTGTGTGCATTCCTAGTTTTTCTCTTCGGGTTTAAGTCTCCGGTACAGCCTCCCAGCTTTGATTTTGAAGACGAACGCAAGCAGAATCAACGCAAAGGGAAAAAAGCGAAGGTGCGTATTAAGATATAAATGTTAGTCTTTCAAGTGATATAGCGACCATCAGTTCTTTTCAAAGTTATTTTCTGGAAGACATTTTGTCATGAATATGTAATGTATACTGAAAGGCCTTTTCTTTAGTGTAGATTGAACATAAGCCTTTTTTCTCTTTTTTTTTCTTTTCTTTTAAGATAGGCATGCAATCAGACCTAAACAAAGTTGAAAAATAATGAGGGGACACAAATAGGTGTCGAGGTCTAAGGCCGAAAGCCAGTCCCTATTGCTAAGTATTAGTACTACTGGACAATGACTCAGAACTCAAAATTTTATTTCAGGAAATCGACTGAAGCATATTTGCTCAAAGTATAAATAATAATGCATGCTTTTCAGACCCAAAGAAAAGCTAAACACATGAAAGATGGGGTGTTAAACGGCCAAAAGGCCTAGGCTTTGAGCCAGCCCTCAACTACTACTACTACTACTGAATAATTTTCATGCAAATGGAATTTGATGAGGATTAAGGATGATCAGGTTTTCATTCATGATTAGCACACCGGGCCCTCAGAGACCAACTTAAAGGATGGCCACTCAAGGGTGAAGTATACAAGTACTTCTTTTCCACAACCATTTACTCCAGACTTCTCTGTTTTATCAAATTATATGCTCAGTACCAGTTCATTCAACCTCCTGAGACTTTTTGTCCATCATCAGGTCTAGTGTTCAGACTGAGCTGGAATGAAAGTGAAATTATACCTGTGAAAGTCACCCACAGCCAAATTTTGTTGTTGTTTTTAAACCTAGTAGAAAGGGATACAGCCACAGGTTTGCTCACAGGGGCTTGTGAAATGGGGAGAGCTTACACATCATGCCAGTCTCAGATTCCTTCAGTTTAGTCATATTCAACACCCCAAACCAGCCCCCTCCATCTTCCAGCCTCCCTTCTTCCTCTCATCTTCTCCCCATCACTCAGAGTGATGTTCATTGAACATTACTTCCTTGTCATCTCTTGTGTGCACACCCTTGGCTTTACACAGCAAGCTGACTGGTTGACCAGGATCCTTTTGTCTCCAGCTTCAGTTCTTCACTTTTTGGTCATGGAAGTGTTTCATGTGTCATCAGTGGTATTCTGGGGAAGACTGTTAGTTTTGAGGCTGCAGAAGTATCCTTTTGCTTTCACCCTGTGGTGCCGCAATGAAATGTAGATGGCGCTCGCATTGACTTCAGTCTAGCTGATCATGGTAGGTAATGTTGCTTATAGCCCAGCCGACCGCAAAGGGCCATCCATATCAGGACTGGAACATCCAGTCAAATGAAATTTTATTGCATTGGTATGCAATGCCAATAACTGATAATTTTGGTGGTGGTATGTTTTCAGATGACCAGGTTAAATATGGGCAGTTACCAGTAAATGTGAATTCTGCGGACAGAGAGTCAGAGGTAATTCACTGTGTTCCAGTCTAAGCCTGTGAACAGTGGACAGACGGTGGCAGCACCGGTGCCGGAGGACTCTTCTCCCAGGACCCACTCCCCCAAAGCCAACAAGCAGGCAGCCACTCCAAAGGCAAGCCGTGCTGAGACCAGGACTCAGGCAGTCAAGACTGAAGTGAAGAAGGACAAGGTGAGCGTGTGATTTTTCTTAGACTTATGTGTTTAAGCTAACAACCCTTCTTTATTTTATATTTGTTTTCATTTTCATTGTGTATTTTTTATTCTTTCTTTTCTTTTTTGGTTTTAAGCTGCAAACATCATCTAAACTTGATTTACTCATACTTAACCACATCTTACATCACTAAAGTCTTTGCCACTTTATCATTGTCACCTCAGTGATAATTGTGTCACTAAATTGTATGACAGTTACCTAAAATGGACAGTTCTCTATTGCTGTCACTTTGTTTTTTCCAGTCACACTCGGTGCAAGGTGAAAAAAAGATCCACGTTTGTTTTTCTCTCGTAATGGAGCATAATATTGCAAATTGAATGTTCCCAAGTCATAACTGATATGGAAGCAAAGTGCAGAATCAGTCTGAACAAGGGGATCTGGAGTTATGGAAAACAGTGACTATGGGTAGTTAGAAGGCTAGGCAAATCAACCATGCACAGATTAGTCTCAGTATCTATTTTTATCTTAGTAAGTGCAGTGACTCATGGCTGTGCATCTTTTTTTGTACAGAGGATGAAACATTGATTCATCTTTCTGGGTAATGAGCTGTTGCGAAAAATTTTTGGTCGCTACGTCATCTCCTTTAAGAACTTTTTGTCTCATTGGGTGTAAATATCAGGTCATAACTGATGCTTTTTAAGGACTTGATTATTCCCCTCGTCAAATTTATTTTTATCATTTTTTTCTTACAATTGGTATGCATGTAATTATTATGGTTTAGGGTATTACCATTATTTTATTCCTGGTTAGTGACACGATTGTTGAAAGAACTATTTTTGAGATGGTAGATATCCAGAAACTTGAAGACCTAGGAATTGATAGAAAGATATTGGTTTGCCTTCAGTGGTGCCATTGCCACTGCTGGTGATATGGGATGCCTTTCCATGTATTCTGTTGCTTTTTTTTTTTTTTTAGATTTGTTATGTTGCATTATTAATTAGATTTCATTTTTACTTTTACTCATTTTCTTTTTGATTCATTATCATTATTATTATTATTTTTAGGCATCTTATTGAGGACATTATTGAGTAGTGTACATGAATGCATAGCAGTCTGGAGGCAGGAGGGTTGGGGGAGGTAGGAGGATGTGTCTGCGTTTGGCTGCATATATGTGTTGGTAATGTGCTGATAAAGAAGAAAACCAAAAAAAGTTAAGCTAATCTCTGGATACAGAGACCTTCCTATGACAGTTGTATACATGCATGCATTCATTAAGCTTTTGACACAGCAGGTGAAGATAAGTTTATGGTTCCTTGGGACACAGTAAAAATTAATAAATTGGAACATAATTTTGTGAACTGCTGATTTGTCAAATTTCAGATCCTCTTCAACAAACGCAAGGTAGTTATTGTTTACCCTTGGGCTGTTTGAATATCCTTGTCGATCCCCAGACGCGTTGTGAAAATTTGAAATAGAGGATTTAGGAATTCATCAAGTTTTATTACAGAGAGAAGTTATTTCCCTTGGCCATTCCTGCCCATCCCCCGCCCTCTCCATTGTGCCTGTTTTTCACTTGACAAAGCCAAAATGAGCTGTGTACAAATGTCTCTTAATTAATAGCTGGTCTTTCCATCGTTGACACAGTTATGATTTCCATTTCTCTGATGAAAATTAACATGCATGTATGACTGTCTTGGAGCCTTTTTATATGGCCCGAAGCACAAATGAATTTGCAGTCCAGTCAAGTTCAAACAAAGTGTTTACATCAAGTTGCTGGGGCTGATTATTTCAGATATATTGTTGAATATGAAAGTAAGAAAAAAAAAAGAAAAAAGAATGATTAGTGAATAATGATGTAATCAGAAATATGATCAGTGAAATTCCAGCCTGGCATTCCCAGTCCTCCTTCCCTTTCCCCTGTTTCCTCCATCCCCATCCCCTTATCCTCCACCGTTCTCTCCCTCTTTCCTGTGAATATAGAAAAGAACAATGGGGATGAGAATCAGTTCAGATTGCGAAAAAAAAAAAATTTTGGTTTTTTTTTCCCATAGATATATATAGATATAAATAGATCGATATATGTATATGTAAATAGAGAGAGAGAACAATGCACAAAAAGAAAAACAAGTTGGCTCTTCGTTATCCCTTTTATATATATATATAGAGAGAGAGAGAGAGAGAGACTCAGAGAGAGAGATGTGTGTGTGTGTGCGTGTATGTGTGTGTGTGTTTATTTTTTCCCTATTTTATATATAAATCTATATAACCCAGGTATTGTGTTTAGTTTAGTTTATAAGTTTCGCCAGAGACAGACACTGCTGATGAGAAGAACCTTGCTGAAACATTTGTTTGGAAGCTTTCCATTAACCCTTTGTGTTTTGATAACATCATTTGATTTCGTAAACGATGAATTATAATTAATCTGCAGTTGGTAAACTTGTTTTATGAGCATTGAAAATAAACCAATCCTGTATTTCAGTCAGGCTCAGAATTGCTTGAGTATCTATCATATGTGTGACAAATTGACCAGTCAGCATTGTGTTATAAACTGACCAGTCAGCAACGTGTTACAAACTGACCAGTCTGTATTTTGTTACAAACTGACCAGTCAACATTGTGTTACAAACTGACCAGTCAACAACGTGTTACAAACTGACCAGTCTGTATTGTGTTACAGACTGACCTGTCAGCATTGTGTTACAAACTGACCAATCAGCATTGTGTTACACACTGACCAGTCAGCATTGTGTTACAAACTGACCAGTCTCTATTGTGTTACAAACTGACCAATCAGCATCGTGTTACAAACTGACCAGTCTCTATTGTGTTACAAACTGACCAGTCTGTATCGTGTTACAAACTGACCCGTCAGCATTGTGTGACAAATTGACGCAAACTGACCGGTCATCAACATGTGAAAAACTGGCACAAACACGAACAGAATGACAGATTGACCCATCTGCATTGTGTACACATTTCCAAATTTCAGAGCAAGAAGGAGGCCAAGGAAGTGGTCAAGGACAAAGTGGTTAATGCAAAGGTCACCCAGGAAGATGATGGTAGGTGTTTTGTGAACCTATTATATGATTCAGTTTCTCTCTTCTTTCTTTGTTGGATCACTTAAGGACTTGGATAATATTGTTTCATTGTATAATTCCTTTCCTCTTTCTGTGTGGGATCACTTGTAGACTGCATGATTTTGTCTCGTATTATTTCTCTTTCCTTTCCACATGGAATTGCTTGTGGACAGCATGATTTTGTCCCATCAGATTCCATGTCTCAAATGCTAATGGGAATAAAGTCTAAACCATAGCTTGATACAGAGTTAAAAACACAATTAAAAGGTGTTACAGAGCTGTTGCCTTTTTCAGTTAATTTATTGCTCTGTGACATCAGGTGGAACAGTTGTTTGGTCAGCCAGGGATCTGTCCACAGCCTTGCATAACAGTTTAGAGGTATTGTAATCAGTCTAGTTCTTTAAACTGTTGGTCCTGGACTTGTTTGGTTAGCTTCAAGGATTGTCCAACATACAGTGTGCCCTGTAGAATGAACTGGAGACAGGGAGTTCGATGCATACCCAAATCAGGCAAGTTTATGGCTCAAGTTTCACAAGTCATGAATTTTTCATGTCTGGCTTTAACCTTTGGATTCTTGCAGAAGGTGGGTTCACCAAACATTCTCAAATTACCCAGTGAAATGCCATGGCTTTACTGAAAAGTGCACCACTAAACTTAGAAACAGTTTCCAAATCTATTGCAGAAAAAAAAAAGAAAGAAGCACTTTAAGCACGTGTATTGGTTTTCTTGATGAAAAACGTGGGTACATTTCCGTAATATTTCTTTGTTGTAACTAAACCTTTCTGTGCACTGATAGTGTTTACTACTGATGTTGTGCACTGTGTCAAACTGCCACTAGTGGTGACCAGTATGTCTCCTGTGATTGGTCAGAGTAGGCTCTTCTTCCATGTTCGTGTGTGTGCCTGCATGCATGCATTGTGTGGGCGTGCTTGAGTGTGTGTGTGTGAGCATGCGTGCGTGCTTGTGTGTGTGGCAGTTATTTGTGAGATGTAAAGTGTAGATCAGGAACGCAACTTCCTTTATGTGTCTGACTGCATAACTGTTAAGTGTTTTGTTTTTAATTATTTTTGCGTGTGGAAGTTTGAATGAATGGCATTTTATAATCTGGTTATGAAACAAGTAGCAGTAAATAGACACCTGACTCAGTCCATGGAAAGTTAACTCAGTGGGATGAAAGTGTTTGGTTTTGTTTCCCATAATGATATGCCTTGGACGTGTTTAACCTCGAGCAGTTTGCTACTGTATGATTATTAGACCAGATTATTGGGCTTTAACCTTTGAAACAAGGTACGCTGCCCCATCACTTGTGACGACTCATCGCGACTGGGAAACGTTTGACCTGTTCCAGGGGAGTGGGAGGTCCAGCGGTCCCGCAAGGACAAGAAGACCAAGCCCAAGAAGGAGGAAGGGGCAGCGGTGGGGGAGGAGATGAAGAAGGCAGAGGCTGTGAGTGAGGAGCTGAAACCAGCGGAAGACGCTGAGCCTGGGAGTGCCAGCGCGGCCGGAGAGCCAAAGCCCAAGAAGAAGAAGAAGCCAACAAAGGTTTGAAGAATGGATCATTATTTAACCCCCCCCCCCCCCCCCCTTTTTTTTTTTTTTTTTAATTTTTACTTTTTGTTTAGATCTTACCGTTTTTGTTTGTTTTGTTTTGTTCTTTTTTTACTTTCATTTTAGCCTTTGGGTCCAGTATGTATTAATGATAATAATCTGTGTGTGTGTGTGTTGTGTGTGTGTGTGTGTGTGTGTGTGGTGTAATTGTTGACCTCGTCACCGACAGGTGCGGGTGCGTCCTTACGCTGTATTTCTTTGACAATGTAACCTCGTCATCGACAGGTGCGGGTGCATCCTTACGCTGTATTTCTTTGACAATGTTCACTTTATCTTGTAAAGAAACTGTAGTATAATCATGACAATTTGCCCTCTGACTTGGAAATTTTGGCGTTATTTTCCTTCAGTTGTTACCAGGGAGGCTGGCTTGTCCGCATCCTGATGCCACCCTGGAAGTTTTCTGGGTTGTTGGCATGCAGAATGTTTGTTTCACAGTTTCAGCGTGGAAAATTTCCAGGCTGGTGCAATGAAGGGGTTAGAAGGAATCTCACTAGGTTTGTAGAGTATTCTTATCTTCACTTTTGAAGTTTGGAACAGTGATTATGCAGGAAACTTGATTTTCTGGTATGCGTATCTATGTTTGGTGGGGGAGGAAAGGGGGCAGGCTGGGGAGGGAGGGGGAGGGGGCATGAGTAGAATGTATGTGCATGTGTGCTTCGGTGTTTTTTTTTTCCTGTGTAGTTCTACCATTTCTTGCAAGTTGCTGATGTCCAAGAGACAAAGTAAAACGTTGAAATTTTTGTCTGTTTGAATATCTGTTTGATGAATTTATGTCAGAATGAATCTGAAGAGTGAAGTAAGGGAAGACTGGTTGCACTTGAGCTAGTAAAGAACCAGTTGCTCTGAGCAATGGAAGAACAGTTACTCATGAACAAAGGAGGAACCAGTTGCTCTAGCTTCCTTTTAGCCACAAAGTGAACCCAGAAGTTTGCTTGCAGTTTCAATTTGATTTGAAATGTTGCGATATCCAAACTCACTGTCTGCTTATTCATGTTTGTCTTTATTTGGAAGCGGCATGCCAAAAAAAAGAAAAGTCAGAGTTGGGTAGAAAATGATGAAGCAATACATTATGAAACATGCAAAATGTACCAGTCTACATGAATGTATTCAGTCACACTTTCAGCCTCATCGGTGGCGGTCCTTCACCAAGTGCATGGCGCTTTCTTTCCAGGCCAAGCAGGCGGAGGATCTGAAGGTGGAAGCTGCCGGGGGAGATGACAGCAACAACAGTGCTGCCGCCGCTGCTGCCTCAGCCCCTGCTGCTGCTGCTGCTCCTGCTGATGATCCTGTGGCCAAAATGGAGATCAAGCCAGCGCCGATAGACAGTGAAGTGAGTCGAGAAGGATACACAGGGGTTCCTCTTTTCAGTTATTGACTTGTAGGGAAATTATGTAAACATGAGAAGCCAAGGTGAAAACGATACCCAGCACACACACAAAAAGCACACACACACACACACACACCCTCGCCCCCCAAGTCAAGGGAGATGGAAATAGTAGCAGTGGAATCTGCGGGGTGCTGGTTATTTTTTTGCATACTAGCATAGGGAACAGACAACACAAAATCTGGTTTCTGTAAACTTCTTCACGAGAGTGAGCAGTCATCGTTTTGTCTGCGTGGTTTAAGGTCTGGTGCTGCATATGTGAAACAGGTTAAGCAAAGTTGTACAAATGGTCCAGGTTGTTTTTGGACCAAAACGTGAACAATACACCACTCAGTGCTCAAGATTGCGCAATTTTTAAAGCAACTTTCAAAATGATTCTGAGGGAAGGTTGGGGGAGGGCCCCCTTAGAATTTATGGGTTTTGCTTTTCTTTAGTAGGAGCCCATGTAAGTGTAGAGGAAGGGCAGTAAGGGGAGGGGGCTGGTGGATTCAGAAAACAAATCAAGGAGCATGAATTGATAAGAAACGTGTACTCCTAGAATCCTTTCTTTCCCATAGAGGTTTGTGGGGGGTTAGACTTATGCTTAATGATTTTTCAGATTGGCAGCACTTGACACAGAAATGAAATTGTACGTATTGGTATGTACTTGATGCAGGTTTTTCTTTTTGTCTTGTATACTGACCTCTTAGAGAGGCAGGCATGAAAGTTGTTTGACCCTGGTCATATTCAAGACCTGATGGGTTTTCTTGTTATGACCAAGTACAACTGACATTGATAGTGAGGGGGGGGGCAAAAAAAAAACCCAAACAAACAGAAAGAAAAAGGATGAAAAAAAAATCTACCATGGTGAACTGCAATGAACATTTATTCATAAATTGCTAATCTGCAAATGGTTCATTTGATGCACCATCCAGTTCTTCCGCTTCGCTTTAGCCTTGTTGTTCTTTATTGCAGTGGTGTTGATTTGGTAGTCTGTGTTGGCTTTGCACAGATTTTGATGACACCTGATGACCTTAACAGATTTTGTCGAATCTGATGACTTTACAAATGCACCTGAGAAATGGATTAATCTTGAGTTGCCTTCTGGAAGAGAAAAGATGAAATAACGGTGAGGATGATGAAGATAATGCTATAGAGTTCCATTGTGAAGGCTGCAGGAAAGGCTTGCTGTACTCTACACTTCCTTTCAAAATGTATACTGGTGTCATTCAGGCCAAGGGATACAGACACATGCAATGTTGGTCAGCAAATCTGAGCAATAGGTTCCCCATTTTCTGTTGGACACAGTCATTAGATTGTAGTAGATTCGGACACAGTTTGGTTGTAAACTTAATTATAGCAGTGATAGGTCTCGTATCAGAAATGTCTGATGTTTGTGAAAAAAAAAAGAAAGTTAAACATCTGTGTTTGTGTGATGCAAGAATGTTCTTTTTTTTCTGTAGATGGAAGATACCTAAAACATTTACATATGAAAGCCTGCTGTCCAAGCAAGATAAGTCTTGTGCTCTGTCTCGCCTTTACTTTGCCGTTTGTGTAAAGATTGCCTGTGTTTGCTTCTTTACTTGTTTTGTTGTGGCTTACGTGCCTAACCCTTATCCGTTGAGGCTTGGTTTGGTGTGTTTCATTTATTTACTCCTCGTGTTAGCGTGTTCGTTTTCACTGCTCTCGCTACTTTGTTTTCCGTGCCTATCAGGAGTCCCTCTACTACTACCGATGGGAGAAATGGGTCTCCTGGTGCTCAGAAAACTCTGTTCCCCATGATCACCCTTCCAATATCCAGATAGGAAATTTCCTATCCCACCTATCCTCCTCCCTCAAGCTTCGGCTAGCTCCATACGGGGCTACAGGTCGGCTATCTGCACGACCATCCGCCAACTCGGTGGACCCTCCTTGAGAATGACTTCCTTCTCAGAGAGATCTCTAGGGGGGTGGCCCTACGTGAGTCCCAGTCCCCTAGGCGCATTTCCCTTTGGGACCTCTTTATCGTTCTCAACGCTCTTAGAACACCCCCTTTCGAGCCTATCGCCACCCTCCCCTTGACCTTCTTTCCATGAAAACCACCCTTCTCCTTGCCCAGGCTTCGGCCAGAAGGCAAAGCGAGATCCACGCCCTCAGCTGGGACCCCAGAGACATTGCTTTCCACAGGGACGGCTCTGTCTCTCTTAAGCTCCTTCCCGAATTCCTAGCTAGGAATCAGGAACCAGGCAGTCCCTCCCCCTACATCGTCATCCACTCACTGGCGGATATCCTAGGCGGGGAGAGTGGGGGAGACATGGATCTGTGCCCTTCCAGGTGTCTGAGACACTACTGGGAACGTTCGTGCCCCAGGCGCGCTTCCCAGAGACGTCTCCTTATTTCTAGCAACGCCAACAATAAGAAAGACATCTCGGCCTACGCTCAGGCGTCCAAGGATCTCCCCGTCATATCCCCTCGGGCCCATGAGGTCAGAGCCCTGGCCACTTCCGCAGCGTTCCAGCACTCTGTCCCCTTGTGCCATCTCCTAGAGGCAGCCTACTGGCGTTCAGAAAATCCCTTTATAAGCTTTTATTTAAGGGACATCCGCATGACCAGGGCTGACGGTTCTAAAGGGATCTCCTTTGTGGCGGCTAATGCAGCCATATCAGTTAACCCCAAGAACCACTAGGGCACTCGCCCTCCTCTGATTCCGGTAAATTCTGTTATGGTCTGACATGGTATAGTATATGACGCCAAAATGGGGAGTTTTATTATACTCCCTGTTTGGCTAGTATACTTACCATGTCAGATCCAATCCGCCTACCTTCCTCTAGCGCCAAGGTTCTCGGGGTTACCTTGCGCGCAGGCCTTGATGAATGAGGTACAGGAAGCGGCCACCGGCTTCTTCCTACGGCGGAAGTGGGGTGGGCGTCACGTGACTGTCTTATTACTGCATTAGCCACAAAAAATTTCGGCCTGGCAGAGCTGACTAACTGCCGTACAATGCTATGGTCTGACATGGTAAGTATACTAGCCAAACAGGGAGTATAATAAAAACTCCCCATTTTTACAGAAAGAGTGCTTCTATGATCCTGCCAGTTGGCTTAACATTCATTTTCTTAAGATGGACCCACATGGAACTGTGTCTGATTTGTTGGTCCAGGACTTTGAAGTGACGCAGACGAAAAAGACGAAGAAAAAGAAAGAGAAGAAGCCAGCCAGCAGCGGGGAAGAAGGGGCAGTGGCCGCACCCAAACCACAGAGGCCAGCCCCACCCCCACCCCCACCCCCCCACCTCCACCCCCATCCCCAGCAGTTCGGACGCAGACATCAAGCCAGGCAAAAGCCCCAAGAAGAAAAAGAACAAAGAGGCCATCTCTGCAAGTGCCTCCAATGTTCCTCAGGTACTGCGTGCCACAGTCCAGCAGCAATTTGTTACTGATATGTAATTGTGTTCACTCTGTATGCTGACTCTCTCCAGCTGTCATAGGGCCAACGTGATTTTTATTTTGTTTAATAGATAGATTATCTCAGGGCATATCATGGTCCTTTGATTCTGCAGTGAGATGAAAATTTTCAGTTTGAAAAAAGAACTTCTGAAAACAACAACAACAACAAAAAAAGGAAAACGAAGAAGGAGGGGGGTGGGGGGATTTTCCACCAAGAATTTATCACCACTTGTGTGTATTCTTATTTGCTGAGAAATACCAGAAACAGAAAATGACCTGTTTTGGATGGAGTCCAAACCCATTAGCAACAGAGCAAATTTCAATGATTTTAGAGTAACAATGGAAGCGAATGTGAGGGAGGAGAGATTAGGGAAGAATCTAAAAAAAATACGATGTTGGGACAAACAATGTGTGTGTTGTGCCAACGGGACATGAATAATGGGTCAACAGGCTGTGCGGTCTAGGAGACCCATTTGGAAACAAATTACCACCAGAAGGTGATGAAAAGCTTAGAGCTATTCCATTGAAAGTAATGCACAATGATTTTGTTTACATAGAATTAGAGAAGCAGGGCTAAATGTGTGTGTGTGAAAGACTCAGAGAAAAACAGTGTGTGTGTGTGTGTGTGTGTGTGTGCGTGCGTGTGTCTGTGTGTGTGTGAATTTTTGTGGTTAAAGAAAAATGCATTCTCTGTCTGTCTCTGAAACTCTCAAAATCATGCCCAGAAAGCACAAAACGAATATGGCGATCTAAACAGAAAAAATAATAAAACTGTCGAAAATATTTCTAGAGACAATTGTTCTTGAGGGATAATTGCATTTGTGGTGGATAACTATGGTGGGTACTTGAAACAAAGAGCTACAACTCTAGCTGACTTCTGCACTTGAAATCACATCAGGTGGTGTATGCTTCTTAGGCAACATGCCCTGAAAAAAAAAAAAAATTGAAAAAAAACTGGTGACAGAGCATGAATTTGGGCCAAAGTATGTTGATGAATCAAGTTTGAAAGTAATTTGTGTTAGAACCTATTTCTATCGAGGTGAAAGCAAGATCAAGTGGTAGCTCCCAGAAGAAGAAGCCTCTGCTATGTGGTGGCAGGTGATAATGAAACGAATGTCTCCCCCTCTCCCTTACCACCCCACTCCCAACCCCTTCACTGTATGAAAAAAAATTGGAATTTTGCATACACTGTGTGTAGAAAATATGTTCCATTTCATTAAAAAAAAAAAAAAAAGTATGTCGATAGCAGTTTTAGGATAATAGGTCTGTATGGAGTTCTGTAAGAGTCTGAGACTACATAAAAGAGTAGGGGTGGGATTCATCTTATTGTAGCAGTCAGAGACTTTGAATCTGGCAACTTCACACAAGCAGACAGTGAATAGACCCATTGTGTGTGTCACTGCCAACTTGTTATTAGTTGGGTTCTAAGTCAGCTATCATTTTGGTATGAATCCTATGCTCTGTGCTTCCTTTTTAGAATATATCCACAAGTCAACCAAGCCTGAGAGCTAAAGAGATCTGTATTCAGCAAGTGAAACTTGCCTTCATACTTCAAGTGTTTCTGTCTAAGTCCTGTGGCGTGCTGAATAACTCTGGATAGGAGGCGACCGAGGTGGAAATTATTACAAATATTTACTGCAGATGGGACACGAACCCACAACTTCCCACCTCACAACCTGCAGTGCTGACCAGAGCATCATAGCAGCTGGTCAGATTTTGTTGATGTAACCTGAGGCATGAAACACACAATGGACAACAATACAGATTGTCAAAGCAAGAAAAAATATATTGAAACTGTATTTTCAAATGGGCACTCAAGTGCTTTAAGTACATGGTTCCTCATGGAATTGGTTGGGGTTGGAACAATGTCTGAAATGGTGTCCAGTGTTCAGTTCTTGCTGTTTGTTAAGGGGAATGTCTGAGGTGACTGCACAATATGATCAGCATACATGTGTATTTCTCCATTTTCATTTGTACAGTCTCAAACGGCATGCTTGTGTGCACCCACACACACTTACCTACTGTGCATGCCACAGATACATGCATATGAATCCTCTGTCAATTACATTACAACCTGCAACCCAGATCATGGTGATCAGCGCTATTAGTAATACACTGAATTCGCAATCTTGATTGTGCAGCAAAGCAAAGCTACCAAAGAAGAAACAAGAGAGGCAGCGAAGCCGTCAGAAGCCAACAAGCCGGCAGAGGAGCCCAGCCCCAAAGCTGCTAAAAAGTCTGCAGATAAAAATAAGCCTGCCGCCAGTGAGGCCGGTACGTCTGCACGTAGGTAGCCACAATGTATAGTGTTTCACTTCATGGAAGAGAAGGGATGGAGGGAGGAGAACAGAGGGTGTGTGTTGTAAGTGTACTTTTTCAGATCAATCAAGAAGGGGTGGTGGTTCCCCTCTTTTTGTTTGTTCAGATCTCCAACCCCACCCCCCTCCCCTTTTCTTCTTGTTTCACCGTTTGTTCTGCCCCCACTGTTAGCGTGTTCTTTCAGATTTCTTGGCACACTGTGGCACATAGATTTGTTCCTGCTGCAGTAGCAAGACCAGCAGTGCACTGGTCGTGGTTTATGTGAGGTTTGCTGTAATACTTCCTATTGGAGGAGATGCAGCATTTCTCATGGTTTCTCTGTTTCTATGTGCAATGTGTGGCCCAATCCGTGCATTTTCCTTAACGGTCAGGCATTCACGAAGACTTATCAACAAGCCACTTTTCCCAGCTGTTTCATTATTCGTTTGTTTACTGATCTTAAAAAAAAATGGTTGTAATCTCAACACACTGTAGCTTATGGTTATTATGTGTAGTGTAGCATGTGTGGACTTGCTTGCAAACAATGAGGCCTCCTGCTGAAACTGAAACTTCTGTTTGCAGGTTTGTACATGTATTATTGTCTTTGCCCAGCTGTGTACAGGATAGGGTCATTCTGTGTGGTGTGGTTTTATTCTTCCTTAAGCCACTGAAAGCTGACATGGAATATGCTTCACATTCATGTGTCTTTGATGTGTACGGGCATCCATGTGCATATATGTGCATACATGTCGTATATGATAGTGTATATACTAATTTAGATGTGTCTGCAGTTATATTTGGAAAATCAGTCATCTGTGATTGTGTATTTGTGTAATTCTATCAAAGCATCAGATTCATAAGTGACTATTTTTGGTTGACGGGGAAAAAAAGGTGAAAAAAGGGACAAGCTTGAAGTTAAGGGTCTGAGTGATACTGTTTGCATCTTACTATTGATGTGGTTAATACCAGTGTACTTGTTCGATTTCAGCATATTCTCTTTTCATGGTTTATAAAAATATATAAATAATTTTAGCATAAAAAAAAGCAAAAAAAAATTGTACACAAAGTTCTTGTCCAGAAATGCCACCTAAGGAATGTAACAATGATGTTGGCTTGGTGTTTCAGTTTGAAGGCTTTGACTGATGAGAATGACTCATGGGTGCAAAATCTTGTATGTTTAGTCTGCCTCTTTGACATAGCGGGGCTACAGGCCATAATAAACAGGAGAGGAAAAAAGGCCAAAGTGGCCGGAAACTAGGAATTTCTCCAAAATCATGCAGTGAACCAGGTATTAAAGACTCATCAATCGGAAAACCTCATGTGCTTACTGCAGTTACGGTAAGATGGACTTCAGCATGGCCCATTAAGGCAAACAAACTTGATATCAACGACTTTTGTTCAACATTTTTTGGCCAAGGAAAATATGAATATGTTTAAAAAAAAAAAGGGGGGGGGGGAGGGGGTACACCAGTAATCTTAATAAAGTTAATTGGCCAGTATTTACAATATTTTAGTAAAAAAAACAAACAGACCATGGAAATAACAACTGTAACAATAAATCTGCAGCATGACTGGTCATCATATCATCATGGCTAGTGGTGACTTGAAGTGCGCTCATGTCTGTTTCAGAAGCACTGGCTGCAGCAACTCCAACGATAGCTAAAGCAGAAGCTGCTGCTGTTTCACCTGCAGCTTTTGATGAACTGGGAGGGTCATCAGGTGAGTTTACCCGTGGGGCATGCAATGTTTAGAAGAAGAAGGTGTCAGGGGGGATAACCAGAAAGAAAGACGTAGGAGGCAAGCCATTGTGACTCCCATGTCCACTGTTGTTCTTAGACCATTGATAGGTTGATCAAGGATGACCACATTGATAGGTTGATCAAGGATGACCACATTGATAGGTTGATCAAGGATGACCACATTGATAGGTTGATCAAGGATGACCACGTTGATAGGTCGATCAAGGATGACCAGCTTGATAGGTCGATCAAGGATGACCACCTTGATAGGTTGATCAAGGATGACCACGTTGATAGGTTGATCAAGGATGACCACATTGATAGGTTGGTCAAGGATACCACATTGATAGGTCGATCAAGGATGACCACGTTGATAAGTTGGTCAAGGATACCACATTGATAGGTTGATCAAGGATGACCACGTTTCATTTCCATAGGAGTTGTATGGCGGCGTTGAGCCTGAAGACAGTGTTTTTGGCAAGTAGCTTTAGCTCCTGGGGGTGCTACATGCAGTATGCTTCAAAAAGAACACACACAAAAAAGGAAAAAAAGAAAGAAAAACTGTAAGAAGAAATGTTAACCTTGTGTTAAGTGTAAAAATCAGTAAGTGACAGCTGTAAAAAAACAGTAGTGCTAGTAATATTGGATTACTCAACAGCAGTTTCAGAGCACTTGGTTAAATTATTTCATTGCAGCTGCAGCGAAGATGGATTTGGTTGGGGAAAGAAAAAGAGAAATTTTGATGTAAAATGGATCATGTGTTGCTCGCTACAGGAAAGTTGAGTGGTTGCATCACAAGCTGACACAAACGTTTGTGATAATGTGTCTGACATATTGATTATAAGTGTAAAATGATAATGCAAGTGTGTAGATGTGCATTCGCATTAAGATAAAAGAAAAAAAAGATCTTACTTGTTATGTCAGTTTTTATTCCCAAATATAATTCAGAATCTGTTTCAACACTGTGTCTAAGTTGATCACAGTGTTCAGGAAGTCAGCCACTTACATTCTCGTTAAGTGCTATCACCAAAAGTGTCCAATAATGGAGCTAAAAACAGTGACACTTCGTAGGAGATCACGATCGCGACAGGCTAAATTATCGACATCAAGCTGCTCATAATGTCAGTTATCAGCTGAGGTTTGATTTTCAAGTTCCGATAATTCAAGTTCAGTTCCACTGCCCAATTCAGACAGTCATTTGATCATTTCCTGGGGCATTGGATGAGAGCGAGTCAACATGCAGCTGATTTATTTCCTAGTGTGAAGGATAGAACAAGGTATGCTAGTGGCATTGGGACTGCTCCCACTTATCAGTTGAAAAGGCACAGACTTCACTTCATCATCCATATCTTTCTTGATCTCATCAATATTAAACCCCTCGTCACTCCCACTGTCCTGAAAATGCATCTTCGATCTCGGGTGAAAAGTTGGTTGCCATTATGGAAAGCGAGTACAGTCACCAAACCTGTAGTATGAAAACTTGTAGTTTCCTGTGTTGAATCTCCCCAGTAGTGACTGATCTGTGTTGAATCTCCCCTGTAGTGACTGATCTGTGTTGAATCTCCCTGTAGTGACTGATCTGTGTTGAATCTCCCCTGTAGTGACATGACCTGTGTTGAATCTCCCCTGTAGTGACATGAGCTGTGTTGAATCTTCCCTGTAGTGACATGAGCTGTGTTGAATCTTCCCTGTAGTGACATGACCTGTGTTGAATCTCCCTGTAGTGACATGACCTGTGTTGAATCTCCCCTGTAGGGACATGACCTGTGTTGAATCTCCCTGTAGTGACATGACCTGTGTTGAATCTCCCCTGTAGTGACATGACCTGTGTTGAATCGCCCCTATAGTGACATGACCTGTGTTGAATCGCCCCTGTAGTGACATGAGCTGTGTTGAATCGCCCCTGTAGTGACATGAGCTGTGTTGAATCTCCCCTGTAGTGACATGACCTGTGTTGAATCTCCCCTGTAGTGAGTGACCTGTGTTGAATCTCCCCTGTAGTGACGTGACCTGTGTTGAATCTCCCCGGGAGTGACGTGACCTGTGTTGAATCTCCCCGGGAGTGACGTGACCTGTGTTGAATCTCCCCTGTAGTGACATAACTCTGTGTTGAATCTCCCCTGTAGTGACATGACCTGTGTTGAATCTCCCCTGTAGTGACATGACCTGTGTTGAATCTCCCCTGTAGTGACATGACCTGTGTTGAATCTCCTATGTAGTGACGTGACCTGTGTTGAATCTCCCCGGGAGTGACGTGACCTGTGTTGAATCTCCCCTGTAGTGACATGACCTGTGTTGAATCTTCCCTGTTGTGACATGACCTGTGTTGAATCTCCCCTGTAGTGACATGACCTGTGTTGAATCTCCCCTGTAGTGACATGAGCTGTGTTGAATCTCCCCTGTAGTGACATGAGCTGTGTTGAATCTCCCCTGTAGTGACATGACCTGTGTTGAATCTCCCCTGTAGTGACATGACCTGTGTTGAATCTCCCCTGTAGTGACATGATCTGTGGTGGCAGAAGTCCAAAAGTCAGGTTTTTTTTTTTTTTTTTTTTTTTTTTTTAGTTTGGTTTGTTTGGTTTTTTTTCTTAAAGAAATGACATGATCCTTCGGGGAGTACCACTGTAGTTTAGTACTTTATAAAAGGCTTCAGTGTGCACTCCCTTTTGTAAAATATCCCAGAGCCTGCCAGCTACAGGAGCGACAAACACTTGCGGTGGTGACAAGAATATTTGAGCATCACTGTCCAACGTTCATCCTCATGACATCCAGTCCTCCCAGTTGAGCCAGTGACACCTTCAACAGCTGTGGGTGTAAGCAGGCTAGGGGAAGAATATCCTACAAAGACATGCCTTTGATGGGACTTGAACCCGCAACCTTACAGCATGCAACCTCCAGCACTAACCACTGCATGACAGTGGCTGGCAGCAAAAGTCTTTTTTTTTTTTTTTTTTTTTTTTTTTTTTTTGCTGTCCCAACCTCTGCCGCCACCTCAGAGGCAGTGCACCCACGACCGCTCATTCGGACACCCCGTCCACAGCCACAGCCTGGTCAGCCCCGCCGCAGCCCCGACACTGGCAATCCACAGGGAGCAGTCAATGTCAAGCCGTCAAGAGGCAACCCACCGGAGGAGACACTGCACTGCTGCCGAGTCACTTCAATGGTGTTCAGTGGTGCCTGTTCTGATCTAACATATGTAGGAGACCACCTACTAAGCCTCCTGACGATAATAATTGCTTAGTCGCGGAGCCGGTGTGAGTGAGCTCTCCCTCCGGAGGGCGCCACCACGTCCGTCCAACGACAGCCCCCATAGACTCACCGATACCGGTGACCCCGACGGAACCAAACCAAGGCCACAGACATGGAGAGGACATCGAAATTGAGGTCACCATGAGAGCAGGGCATGAAGGGCCACAGAATTTTGAGACATTTTTTTCTATGCTGATTGATGAGAATGAGGGTGATTAAGATGATGCTACGGATTTCCATTTCGGTCTGAGACTACATGACAGGGCTGTACTCTACGCTTCCTTTCATAATATATCCCGGCGTCAACCAGGCCCAAGAGATACAGGCACCTGCAGTGTTGGTCAGGAAATTTGAACAACACTCTCAGAAACACATCCATCAGGGTTCATACAGTCCTTAAAAGTCCTTCATTTTGAGGGCATACTTTTTAAGGCCTTAAAAGTCCTTAAAAATCAGGCTTTTGCTGAAAGGTCTTTAAAAAGTCCTTAAATTTTGTCACTGCCTATGATTTTGAATAGAGTCTGTGTAAAATCTCGAGTTTGTTAAAGAAAAAAAAAGGTTTGAAATTGAATTTTAAAAAAAGAAAAAAAAGTCGGAGTTAAGATCGACGATCTCACCGATGCGTCGTCTGCTATAGGTCAAAACACCAGAGTTACCGGCCTTCATAGGATGTGAATGAATGTTCCTCCATTTTGAAATTGAGAAGTCAGCATGCCGGCGAAGTGTTTGTTTATAATGGATTGGCTGGAAAAAGACGAGTACAAAGAATGGCTGCAGGCAGACACAGGTGGAGACAGAAGCAAGGCCTTTTGCAGCATTTGCAAGAAGATCATAGACATTAGTACAATGGGAGAATCGGCTGTAAATAGCCATGGAAAAGGAAAAAATCACTGCGACCTGATGAAGGCTTCATATCGTGCAGTTCGTGTTTCGAGTTTTTTTTTTTTAATTTTGCAATGTGCGACCAGTCCATCACTTCTAGCAGTTCACCAACCAGCAGAACTGCTCCAACTCAGATGTCAGTGAACAGCCTGAGCCCTATTAAAACAGAGGCAATGAAATCTGAAATACTGAGGATTTTAAAAGTAGTGACAAGTCATTACAGCTTTCGTTCGTGTGAAAGCAGTTCAGATCTGTTCCAGCGAATGTTCTCGGACTGTGCAGTACCAAACAGTTTCAGTGTGGAGAAAGAAAAACTTGCATCCTCTCAGTGTTTTGATGTTTATGCCCCCAGTGTTGTGACGTGTAGCGTTTTAGTTATAGAGGCATTTTACCCTCAGTGACTTCAAACAAACATGTTTGACAAGAACTGAAATTCTTATGGAAGTCAGGCAAACAAACATTTTTGTTAGCTGCAAGATTGGAGAATCTGTTGTGTACAGCGAACATTTTCAAACATTTTTGTCAGTTGATCACAAGAAGTGAGAATCCTACTTTGCTCTGCTGTAGTGTAACAAACAAACATTTGTATCTATGCCAATATTAACAATAACAGCTGAGATTCCTAAAATCTATGCTCACAGGGGATCCATGATGTGAATATTGAAGAGTAACAGCAAATGATTTAATTTGTGTCTGAATTTCATTATTTTTCTTAAAATTATCCGTGAAATAAGTCCTTAAGTTTAAAAAAAAAGGTGCTTCAAAAGTCCTTAAAAAGTCTTTAATTTTTTTGTATGGAAATCTGTATGAACCCTGTCCATTAAGTGGATGAAACTAGACTGTGTGGTCCCAGTCTTCCCAACTGAGTCCGCAACAAACTCAACTCTGGGTAGGAGCCGGTCGGGGCAGAAAAACCCACATGACTCTGATGGGATTCGAACCCACGACCTCCCAGCCGGGAGTCCACGACACTAGCCACTTCGCCACGGTGGCTGGTGCAAAAGTCTTTTTTGTGAACAGTTCATCACCCTCCCCACACAGCCACCTTGGCCTGTCACAGAACCTTTGTATAGAGATCTCTAGAAAATTGTTCCTTAATGGAAAGGAGTATTCGTTGCCGTTACATGAAATAAACATAGAAAAAACAATACTCAGAACTATCTTAACAGACTCTCTACTAAGGGTTTTCTCCTTAAATATTTCACTGCATTCTATACACTTGTGTGGGTCAGTAGGGGGAAATTAATGGAAATCAAAAACCTGTACAACCCAGATATTCGAAACTTACAAATACTATATCCTCTGTCAGAATTTACATTTTCAAGTAACTCACTTGAGTAGTTCATCTCCATATGAATCATTGTTAAGTGCTGTTCTTTTATCGTCGATCAGAGTGACTGGAATAACTGTTGAAGAGGCCCGTGCAGTGTCTTGCTGTTTGGAACAAGTTATCATTAGCTGGAAACCGTAACAGTTAACATAACGACCACAAGTGTGTGTGTGCGTGTGTGTTTTTATATACATACATGCATGTATTTGTGTATGTATATGTGCATATGTGTATACATTAGGTTATGGACATGTATGATTTTGCACTGTTGCAGAACCATGGATAGAGGCTCCGAAAAGCAAGAAGAAAAAAGCCAGGCGTGAGAACTGATGCCGCAGTGACGCAGGGCGTATGTTGACTAGGGTGTATTTGTGACAGATGATGAAATAGCGTGAGTGCCAGTGCAGCATCTGTCTTATTGTGATAACCTCTTGTATGGGCTGTCTCACTGAAGCATAGTCGTAAATGTGTGTGTGTGTTGTATTTTTTCTATGTAATGTTATGTCTTCTCATTGGAATTATTTGTGAGGAAGCGTGAAATTATTTTCTGTGGAATTTCCTGTGCAGACAATTGCCTTCGGCTGATTCCTCTGGTGTATGAACGCTTGTTTAGTTATATATATAAATGCTCTTTTGTTTGTTTGTTTTTTCAGTCTACAGATGACTTGTCGAACTGTCATGTCCTAAAAATGTGTGAAGAATGCCTGTTACAGACAACAGCTCTGTAATGATGGACTAAGGAGGGGGGGGGGGGGGGAGCAGCAAATGGTAAGGGGGGGGGGGAGTCCATTTTTGACTAGACATTTATCTTCTTTCATTTGAAAAAACAGAAAGAAAAAAAAAGAAACATGTGAATAGCAGACAGAGAAGCAACCGAATCAGAAACAGCCATCTCTTTATCATAATATCTCATCTCTCTCTCTCTCTCTCTTTTACACATTTATATACACATATTATATAAAAAGAAAGAGAGAATGACAGGCTACGCAATTCTCCTAGATCTGTTAACATCCTCGTGATTGGCTGGCATTTGTTGCAACATTTACCTGTCGTCTGCTGTGAACAACGGATGTCAGTCATGCCAGGCACAAGAATCGATAGACAGATTGGCATCCTTTGAATTTTCTGGTGTTTCCAATTGGTGAGCTCATGTCAACTACACATGGAATGAAGACAGTGAATTGGATTGGTAAGTAGCAAAGGGGGGAAACAAAGTTACTGTTTTGGGGGGTAAATGCCTGCTTGTGCTGGAGACCAATTTGACCATTTTGCATGTATTTGTTGATGAGGATCATGCGAAGTGAAACTTCAGAATTCAGTGCAGCTATCCACTTTGTTTCTGTGGTTTTCGTGTTTCCTCTCTTCGGTTTATCCTCAGGTTTGACCATGTGAATACCAGTTATGATCATTTTCAACTCTTACGCCTGGACTTGCTGTGCTGCTGCTCGTCAGCATGACAACCCAGGCATTGCGTTGGCATCTAAACTCATTTCATCCAATTGTGTTCCAAGCTCATACATGAGCATGAAGTAAGGGGAAGTAACTTCATCAAAATTTCATACCAATTCAACGTTGTGTCAGTTTGGATGGGTTTGTCAGTTATGGTGAGTTTTGTTTGTTTTTTGTGATAAAGCTGATAAAAACCCAGTTCTCAACAAATTGTAATGGATTTGGGAAGTGGTTTTGATTAAGAGTGTAATGATTCAAGTGAGGATTTATCAGAAAATTCTTCCAGCATGGATGATCAGAAAAGGGTCGACATTGCTGAAGTGAAGTGAAGCATTCTGGCTGGCGGTTTGACAAAAACAAACAAACAAAACCAAAGACAAAAAATCTTGAAATGAAGAGGTCATGTACGTCTTGTTGTATTCTGTGCCAGCATTAAATAAGTCACATGATGCATCACATTTGTTGACATTTCAAGATGTAACGGAATTGCACATTTGGGGGGGGGGGGGGGGGGGGGCCACAGTTCAGTAGTTTTTGGCATATTGGAATTTAAGAGAAGCGTACAGGCCAGCTCGACGTACCGGTCATGAAAGATTGTCCAGGTTGTAACCTAGAAAGGGTTGTGGATTATTGATGGGTAGACTGGAGAGGGATGCGTGCTGAGACATGCTGCAGTGCAGTTTTGCTGAAGAATGAGTTAGCACCGACATTTCATTTCTGTTCCTCAAGCACATATTGTGTGGTCTCTTGTCCGATATATCCTGTAGAAAGGGGGAAAAAAATGATTTTGTGGTGGCTGTTTATTAGGATGGCTATTCCAAAATTGTCTGTTTTTTTGTCTGCCAGTACTGTGCTTAAGGATCAACTGTCTAATCAGGTTAAGTTAGGAAAAGTGTTCAGTGAAAGTTCTCTTGTTTCAGTCTTAAAATACAAGTTGATGTAAGATATTTCTGTAAATGGTGCCTCCCTGAGTTCTTTTACAGTTCACTGTGCATGTCTCTTTTTTTTTGTTGTTTTCTTTTAAATTTTGCTTTGTTTTGTCTTTGTTTCAATTGATCATCTTTCTTTTAGTTATGCCATTGATGCTGTTCTTTGTTTTCATGTTTACTTGGATACCTTGTCCTCAGTTGTATGTCAGCCCTCTGTAATTTTACACTTCAATTGTTTTTTGTTTTAATTTCTCTGATACACATTATTTTGTTTCACATATCGATGAAAACCTCATTCAGTTCAAGAACTATTTTGTTAGTGTTTCAGTACAGATTGTAGACAATAGTTTCAGCCTGATCAGCATGGAATAACTTGAGTATGTTTCTGTATGATATGAATGGAAGAGTTGCTTCCCTTTTATAACATGAATGGAAGAGAGTTGCTTCCCCTATACATGAATTGTAGATTGGCAGCTCTGAGAGAGTCATCAGTATTTTGCTGTTCACGTGAGATATAATGACAAACTAGTCTTACAGGGTCTATGACATCTAGTCTGTGTTCATACTTTTCACTGTGATGTTATATCCACCTGTTGTCTGCACATCTCTTTCTTTTTGTCTGTGGATGTTGAACAATTGGTTAGTAAAATGTTGAACATTCCATTCAGCAGAAAATTTTTTTTCTTGCAAAACTGGAGAGATCAGTTCCGTTTTAGGGGCCTGGTGTTGGAGTTATCAGACTTTTATTGTTCAGAGTAGGGGGAGGTGGGGGAGAACTGGAATAATTGAATTTGTGTTAGTTGTGAGGAATGATCAGAATTCTTTAAGAATCTGCATGTTGGTGAGAGAAGCAGCATGAGTGCATATAAGTTTTTGTTGTGTGTATCAAGCTGTTGGTGTTTATTTTGAAATGTATCGTTTTGAAATGTAGCATAAAAGTACGAGAAACTGGAGAAAGTGATCCTTTATTTCTGGTGTTGTTGGAAGCCATAAAATCAGAAAACAATCATGTAATTCTACGTGGTACAAAGATTATATTCTAAACTCTTTACTTTGATCTTTTCATGTTGGAATGTTGACCGTTGGTGAAAATGGTGCTGGTGAGACAAAGGTACCTGTCTTTAAATGCACCAGATTTTATTCAGTGTTGATGTTACCGTACAGACTAACGAGACTTGGGGCACAGTGTCCTGATGTGATGAGATAGGAAAAGGGAAGTGGGAGAGAGCAGATGGTTGGATTTTGAAACTGCATGATATTTTACCTGGAAATGGTCAACATTCTGTCACTGGCGAAATTGAAGAAGAGGAAAGGATGTTTCTTGAAGCCAAATACCCAGCATTGCTCATTGTTGATTACCAGGCTTGTCCACCAAAGTTTCATCGACACCATAGTGTATTTTGATGACGTTCAAAATCGGAAGCAGCGGCCATTATGTGGGATGCTGTGGGCGGTGTTGGACGTTTTCCATGACATTTGATCTTTTGAGCTGTCTTGCTGTTCATGCATCCTACTTGTTGCCATTTCATAGTGCCATTTCACGGATGAATTTGTTACTGTTGACATGATATCAAGGCAGTTCTTCATTGAATGAACTGGTGTTCACATGCTTAGATCAGTGATTTTTTTTTTAACTTGATGATCAACAACCTTATTTGGTCAAGTCATTATATTGCGACGATCCACTGTTCATTTTCTTAAATGGATGATTTTTTTTTTTTTTTTTTTTTAAATCGAGGGAGAGAACACATCATCCCTGCTCACTGGTGCTGAACCGAGATCTTCAGGCCTAGGACGCATTGATTTGATTTGAACAGTCTGGGACATTGATTTTTGCTGTCTTTTTGTCCTAAATGTCAATTTCTGAAGTACTAAATATTAAGGCCTTACCAATAAGTTCTCTTCAAAGTCAAGTGTGTAGTTTTAGGTCGAAGTTTTTGTGCTAGGCCAAAAATCATTAGACCAGCCACAAATCAGTTTCCATCATGGTATAAAGTATTCATGTGGGTGCTTTCCTTCATATGAATTTGAACAGATCCCAGATCATGTTGATCACAGTTTTCCTCTGAGATAATGATCGTTGGGGTACATATAATATACTCTGTGACCCCAGATCACAGTCAGAAACACTTTGCAGTGCAGATAGCAGAACAAGACGATCTAGGTTTGTGAACTCAGTTTGTCATATTAAGAACAGCTTGCAGACAGTGCAGCAACAATTGAATTTGGTGCATTAGGTGAAGATACATTTCCTTTTTTTTTTTTTTTTTTTTTTTTCAACAGGATTTTGGGACATGGATAGAAAGTGTAAGTCCTGGTTGAACTTCCCTCATGTAAATACATGTCTTCCATTTTGAGATCCTTGCCATTTGTCGTGATTAGATTGCCCATATACCAACATCTCAAAGTTGACTGCTGTTTTTCCTCATCTGTCCTGTACCTCATGTCTTATGCTAACGTTGCTGGATGCTTTGCCACCTGTCTTGTCTTAATTCAGAGTATACATATTTGTAACTCTTACATCTCTTAAGTTACAGTGTGAAATAGATTGTCTGCAAATGTGACAATGTTTGTCAGAGATAACTAGTATTTTAACTGTTCTTGTCTGTCTTATGCTCTTGGAAATCAATTCATCAGTTGCGTGTGTGTGTATGTGTGTGTTTCTTGTTTATCAGCCAAATTGGTAAGAAAAACATTGAAGACTTAGTATGTCTTGTTGCTGACTAGGTCATAACATCAGTGGCCGAAAGAATTGTCTGATGAAAGCATGAACATAGCACATATGTGGTGCCTTGGTCACATCCAACACAAGTGAATGAAGATCTAGAAGAATTTGTCCTGACTGATTTTCATAGTTATAGCCAGTACATATTGTCTGCAGTGTAATCATGAATATTAATGAGAACATACACAAATCTAACAAACACAATATTCTTGCTCGAAAAGGCAGGTTTTTAAACTGGCTCTGTATGGTGGAGGGGTTTCTAACCTGATATTCCTCAGCATACTGGGGGGAGAGTAGGGGGTGCATTATTATGTGTACTTTGTGAAATAAAAAGAGCCAGTCAGGTAAGTAAACGTAACCCAGACATTCAAAATTTACAAATGTTTTTATTATTGTGTTTGATTGAATTGTAAAATTTCAAGACTCATTTCAGCAGTATTATTCTCCGTGTCAAAAGAAAAGAGACATTGCTATCAGAATAGTAAATTCAGCAGGCTAAATGGTAGCTAGATAATCTACAGAAATAGTCCTCTTGATGTAGAAATGTTTACAAAGGACAGGGGGTAAGGGTTAAAGGTAATTGTAATTAAATCATTGAAAATCAGGTAAAGGAAATGAGGGGAATATGGCTGTTCAGCAGCTGTAACTTTGGCCTGCCAGTATTACGCAAAGAAAATCATGTTTGTTTATTTGCAGATCGCCTGTTGATCATTTTTAAGTGTTTTGCTTTGCATTGTTGCCACAGTCATGCTATCTCCTTCCTCACCATCACGGTTTCAATGTGTATTACCGTAAAGTTCGGGCTATTGAGCGCACCTGTATATAAGCCGCACCCACTAAATTTTTTTTTTAATCTGAACTTTTTTCACAAATAAGCCGCACTGGTTTATAAGCCGCAGATATATACAACACAGTCCGATGTGCCGCAGGTGGCAGTTGGCCGAGCGTTGAGTTAACATAGTGTCGAAAATCATCACATACAATGTGTTCATTACATTCATTGGCGTTTAAATAGGTCTGAATACAAGGGCATGTTTCCGGAAGTCACAACCGCATGTACAAGTGTAATAACGTGAACAGTTGACACTTAACATGGAGCTCATCGAATAATTCATGAACAGTAAACACACGATATGGTGAGTTACAGAGAAGCTAAGAATAGATGAGGGTGTGATGCTCCTGAAATCGGAAAAATCTGCAAATAAGCCGCATCGTTGTTTAAGCCGCAGGGTTTAAACTACTGGGGAAAAAAGTCGCAGCTTATAGTCCGAACTTTACGGTACTGGAAATGCTCTCTAGTGCACTCTACTTATCATCCAAGTCACTGGAATAACTGATTCAAAACGGATATTGACATCTGAACCCTATGTTTGTCTGAAGCAGCTCAATAATTCATGTAAGTTTATGGACTATTTCTGTTTATTCACTTCTCAAAGCTCAAGTTACCTTTTTCTCATGCATGGCATGTTGAAAACGCCCCAAGCTGTCGCTGCATGCATGAGAAGATGGCAGCAAAAAGTACGGTTGCTTTCAACATACAAGGCTGAAGCCCAAGACACCAATCAAAACGTTCCCCTTGTGGATGAAAGTTCACTCTGTGGTTATCAAACAAAATGCGGCAAGCTTAGTTTCACAGAGCAGCAGTAGGGATCATGTGTGAGTTTTCTTGTTTGTAGTACTCGGTGAACTAATTTTGCAAACAGCAGTATTACTGTAGTAGTCATTAGTTTTGGTCAGATAAATTATTTACCATAGAAAACTCCCGTTTTGAATTGGCTGTGAGGTCAGTTTTAGCAGTCTGACAGAAATTTGACCTGTTAATTTCCACTGCTGTTGAACTTCAGGATTTCAGCAGCTCAGAATTAAAACATGTACTTACGAATCGAGAATAAAAATAGATCAACCTGCCACAGACTGATTTCAGTCACTGGGAAGTTGACAAACTGTTCATATGGATACTTCCGTTTGTGCAAATCCAAACAGTTTGCAACATTGCTTAACAATCCTTTTTTCATAGCGAACTTAACTGATCTTGGATTGTGAACCACAAGATCAGGCAGCTAAGGACAATGACTAAATCGTCAAGATTCTGACCTAGATGAACTAGGTTCGCAATCTAAAGGTTCATTCAAGTAAGAAGGGCTGTACCACTGGAGAAAATAACTTCCTGTATGATGCATTGTTTTCCTGTGAAAAATGGACCATAAAAAAGCAGTATTGGCATAAGGTGCTGGAGGCAGTGAACCATTCAATCCAAATGAATTCACCTATGCCAGCGAGATTGACGAAACTGAATGAAGGTGCGACTAGTACATAAAATACAGCAACATTGTGTTCATGATGAGGTTGCATAGTGTCAGCTATCCCCATGCAGAAAGTGGGTTAACAGTGCTGGTCAGCAGCTACTTTTCACTCCATGGAATTACGCCTGATTAGATCCTTGAAAGATGAATAACTGAAAAAGTTAATTTTGGTGATCTAGAAGTTTAGAGTAGTTTTCCCAAAATGAAGATTGTTAATACATACCCACATACATTCAGAGGCTCAGTTGTGTATTGAATTCTTGATGGTGGATCTGGTAGTGCAAGTACCCAGGGTTAAGCGCAAGCCACAAACTGAATAGGAAAAAAAGCAAACACACAACAATCTTTACAAAAGGCAGAAGAAAGGCGAGACAGAGCACAAGACTTATCTTGCTTAGGCTGCAGGCCGAAGTTGAATGAGGAACAGGAAGTTTACACCGCTTCTTCCCTGCCAGAAGTAGGGTGGGCATCACGTGATGGTCTTATTACTGCATTAGCCACAAAAAATTCGGCCTGGCAGAGCTGACTATCTGCCGTTGAATGCTATAGTCTGACATGGTAAAGTATATGACGCCAAAATGAAGATTGTTAATACGTATCCACATACGTTCAGAGGCTCAGTTGTGTATGAATTCTTGATGGTGGATCTGGTAGTGTAAGTAGTTGTTTTCTGTTGTCAGTCACTTGTCGCATTAATATTACAGCATTGGAGGACTCAGAAATAGTTGTCCCATGATGTGGTATATTTAATGGTTAAAATGTATGCTTGCTGTCGGCAAGTTTGTAAATAACTTTTTTTTTCCGCTTCCGTTGTACATAACTGTAGGATGTCAAGTTTTGCACTTTTTAACAGAACCCATGTGGACCATTGGATGCTTTTATCATGCAAATTAGATTCCACCAAAGGAAAAGACCATATGTCCTTACCTAGGCGGAGTCTCCTCGAACCCAAGGCATATCGTTGGTTTTTATTTTTGTCAGTTAGGATCACATGGAAGGTATCGTTTTTGAAGATGTCATTTCCATTCATGTGTTTTGTGCTGTGCTGGTGACTGGGGTCTCTAGGAAAAGACCCATATATTGGTTGTTTCTCGCTTGGTATGAAATCACAAGTTTTGCACTCACATATACACACACACAAATGCACTACTGTTGGACATAATGATAATCTGTGCAGGCAGTGTGTGTAAGGAACTGTTGTGGTAGAACCAATCTATTTACTTGCACAAATATGCATGTACTTATGTTCGCGATTTGGTGTCGGGTCGAGTGTTGCATAGATATAGCATGGTGTGGGGAACATGTTCAAAATGTGTGATTTGATGATTATGGATTTTTTTCCCATGTTGTGCAATGCATATTCAATAACTGCCAAACTTGTTCCAGAATGAATTTTGATTTATCTTTTACTCCAAAACTACAGTTCTGTCAGTGCATATGTGCCACATATATGGCAGTTGCTGCCACAGAAAGAAATCAAGCACGGTCTGCTTCTGTGCATTTTTGTGTAATGCTTGCACACGTCCTGAATGATAAATACAATGCACTGGGGAGGAGGTGGCAGTGTGTGTTAACACCAGGTGGTCAGTTGATGCTTGGGGAGAAAGATGAGATGGTGGCTGTAACTCCCTGATTATACAGTGCATGTGCATCGACGGTCGTGTGGTTTTGGCAGCTTCATTGGATCTTGCATAAATTAAACTTGGTCTATTAGAAGTATTACATGCATTTGTTGAGTGTTGTATTCTTGTAAAATGCGCAGATTTTGAGGCAGTCAGGTATAGGATTCACACAGACTTAAAAGATAAAAATAATTTTTTTTTTTTTAAATGTACTTCAGCAGTTTTGTTAGTAGCAGACGATATGAAAGTGGACACTTCTGGCAGGCACAAAAACTCTTTGTTTTTGGTATGATTTGCGATGTTCACACCCAAAATAGACATATACTCCAAATTTCAATGATATTCTCTTCCTGTAAAAGAGGTCCTCATAATTGAAACACTTTTAAGAACTTTCAAGGACTTGTATGAACCCTGCTGGTGTGGATATCTGCATCTCAAAACGCACACATGCATGGAGAGACAGACACACGCGCGCACACACACCATATTTCAGGACCCAACCATAGTCTCAACATTTAAAGCGTAACACTGTGGATATCGGAACTTTTACTTGCACCAAGTGAATGAGCAAACCACGCAAGACAAAATCGCACCAATATTTAATTAGCTGACGGCCAATGCAGAGGAAAGCAGTACACACTCTTCTCATCTCAAGAAGACCGAGGGGTACCATTCTGATTTTTACCATACCAAGTCATGTCCTGGTATTCTCATACTTGCTCACTCTACTTCTTTCATCTCTTACAATCATCACACACCTTACATGCCATGGTGACAGTCGCGTCTTCGCTCAAGCACAGCTTTGACACGTGTGACCTTTCACCTGGAAATCGGTCCCTTGTCACCTCAAGCTACTGGCTGAAACAGACTGGGGAAGGGGTGGAAGAGTGGTGTCGATGTTGTTACCACACTGCTGTCCGTAAAATGTCGACCCAACTACGTAATGCTCAATTTTGCTATACTGTTTTGACCATGTTCTTTTCTCCCAACAAACTTGTCTGTCCAACAGATAGACCATCTTCGAAACCTGTACCTTAGAGATAAGCACCCCATTTTGAAACGGTTTTCACCACTAGAAAGAGCATCCAAAACATACATCTAGGTCCTGCAAAACACTGAAAATGACCCAACAATGACAAGAGACTCACTCTGTGGCACAAGGTCCTATTTCTGACAAGACAAAATTTCTTTGGCAATAGACTAGCAATGTACAGTCGAAACATTTTTCAATCAGTGTACATCATTCTTTCATTTTAAACCTGGTGCACATACCTGAATCAACCCCTTGTTCAAACGGTAGACTATATTGTGCGTCATTCTGAACTTGACATCATTGGTGTGGTTGATTTGTTGGTTCTTCCACAGAAGTTTCACCGCCTCGCTTTCAATCATTGGGTTACTACCAACCTGAATACAGTGGACCACAACTGGAATGCTTTTATAGCTGTGAGAAATAATTCAACAGACATGAGTGTTAATTCAAAAAAAAATCACATGCTTTTTGTCATCAGTTTGGGTATCCCACTTACAGAATCCACAGTGACTTACTTCTGTCCATCCAAAGTGTGTAGCCCTTAGTGTTGGTTTATGGCAATATTCTGCATCTTAATACTCTAGTCAAACATTAATTCCAAACATATATATAATAAGCATTTCGCATTATTATTTTTACTATTATACTGGACTAAACAGCTGCAAAAAATCTCGAAAGCTTTGCAGATATGCCACGCATTGCTTCCAGTCCCAAAGACCCAGATTTCTGTCACACACAGCTCCATAAAATGAGTCTGTTCCCCCTGAATTACTGAACTTGCAGTTATTTGATTCACTCACAATGTATCAGCGGATAATACCACACCACAAAGAACACTTTTGGAGACTTGACATAAATGCTTTTTTCTGTGTTTTTTCTCCTCCTTGTCTGACAACCATAGGTGATGCAGCGACTGGTGATATAGCCGCGTGGTCATAACTCGACTCTCGATCCGAGGCTCACGGGCTTCAATCCCAGCTGCATCACATGAACAGGGTATGCATGGTGGGGTCATTTTTTTTGCCAAACTTTGAGGTCAATGTATGTGCAGACCTGCAAGAACTTGAACCATCATCTTGTATAAGAAGCAGGCAAAACATCAAATTGCAGCGAGTCATAGATACATATCCCACTGGGATATCTGGAGAAAGCATGATCTCCAACAAAGATGATCTCCCTCCTCCTTCCCTGCCCCCCCCCCCCCCCCCCCCCCCCCTTTACCTACAGTGCTATTGATGAAAACACTGTAACGGCAGAATAAGCTTGTAGTACTTTGACTGATAATGTCTGTGGCTACAACCAACTGATGATAATACAACCAAGATGACAATGTGGCTTACACCAATGATGTCACTTTGACTGATAATGTCTGTGGCTACAACCAACTGATGATAATACAACCAACTGATGACAATGTGGCTTACAACCAAATGATGTAGCTACAACCAACTGATGACAACGTGGCTACAACCAACTGATGAGAGTGTGACTACAACCAACTAATTAACAGTGTGGCTACAACAAACTGGTGACAATGTAGCAACAACCAAACTGCAGACAACGTGGCAGCGACCAGCTGATGAGAGTGTGACTACAACCAACTGATCACAATGTGGCTACAACCGACTGACGACGGTGTCCGTCACCACACCCCTACAAATAACTGTTTGCAAGGTGAATATGATACTGATGATTCACTGTGACCCACACATTTTGGAGCACAGACTCAAAATATCACATTGTGAGGGAACAAACACTAGGGAACAAAAGCGGGAAACCAAAAGAGGAAAAACCAGATCATCCGGCCCTGCCATGTTCAGCGACACGCGTAAATCATACATCACATCGCTCATCACTTGGCCAACACATGATCTGCAGTCACCGGACTGAAGGGACAGATTAACAGCAGAAACGAAGAGTCAGAACCACTCGACCAATCATCAGGGGATAATTGAAAGTAAGATTACAGTACGTACGTCATACACTCCACATAATCATCTTCTGAAACATTCACAATCACCAGCATCAAGGAAAGGAAATCGGCATAAACAACTCATTGTGGAGCCGATTAAAAACAAAACCAAAAAACATCACACTTTTCTTTATTTACACTACAAGCCGCTTGACACTCGCATTTCCCCCTTGACATTTCCTCTCTCGACATGACAAACCAAAACTGAAAACAAGGGGTCCTCCTGCTCCAACCCCCCCCCCTCAACCTTGCAGTCAATTGATTCCATCTGTATTTAGAACCCAGCTGATCATGAGGGGCTATATCAGGGCTGTTTCAACTGGACAATACGTTTGCTCTGTGTCGCCCCCAACCTTACAGTCAATTCATTCCATCTGTATTTAGAGCCCAGCTGATCATGAGGGGCTATATCAGGGCTGTGTCAACTGGACAATACATTTGCTCTGTGTTCTTGCATCCACACACACACACACATGTATTGCACAACTTTTTTTTTTTCTCACTCTCTTCCTAAAGCAGAAGAGTTGTACATCAACGCACCACTGATCCACTGAAAACAACTACCTAACACAGAAAAAAAGTAAATGCAGATCAATACCAGTTCCTCTAAGGTTTGGAAATGAAATTCGAACGGCTGTGTCACTGGAGTACACCAAAAACAATATGAACAAAACTTGTGGGAAGATGCTGTCACCATCTATTACCAAAATAAAGCTAATGGGGAAAACAATAAAAAAAAACAAAAAGAACAGAAAATTATTCACAATGGTGGAAGGGACTGCAAATAAAACCCGTTCAATGAGAATTATTCTGTTCAAAAATTTTTAATCAGCATCCTCCACAACTGGTGTAATACTGTACAGAAATGATGTCAACATGTTAATATATATACACCAGCAGTGAAGTGGGACACGGACACAGGAAATAAAAAATAAGAAAAAGAAAAAAATCCTGAGTGTGGTGCAATGGAAGCATATTCTGATGCAATATCATGTTGGAATCACAATCTGATTCCACATCCAGTCCACCTCCTGATGAAATGCCAAACGGACAAGATTGATATTCACATGATCTCAACAGACATTTTCTGTTGTCGATTTTGATGATTTCTCTCCCCCCCCCCACTTTTTCTTTTTTGTTTATTTTTGGCCATCCCCACCTTCATTGAACACTTTGTCAATGAAATCACATAAATAATAAATAATTTCATGAAACAGGACCAGGGGTGGGGGGCAGGGCAGAAAGAATATCCATTCAAACCATTAACACCAAGCTGATGACTTCGCAGTTTCCCTCTCTCTCTCATTGGTCGTCACGCTGAAGTTTTGTTTGCAAAATCTGGGAGAAAAGAAAAGAACAGCATCATGTTTGTATTGAGCTAAGTGAAAAGCTACATGGACACGTCAGTCATCTAAGAAAGACAGATCATGTCCTTCAGAGTTCCCACAAATTGTCAGAAATGCAAACAATGGATCATTCACAGACCGTATCGGCACAAACAAGAACAATGTGTGCAACAAGACGCTGCTTATGCCGGAAGCACTTTTCATTTTTGCTCTCCAGCAAAACTTAATAGTCTACTGATCTGCAAACAGTGATCCTACCATACGCTGAGCTATCAATAACACATTTTCATCCTGGAAATTTGCAGCCATATATAGGGTCAAGAAGCGCAAATCCATGATAAAGAATTTTCCCCATAAAAAAAAATCACTGTTCTTAAAAGACTTCTTTTTTTTCTGGAACTTTTTTTTTCTATTATTTGTATTAGATTTAGCTCCCTTTGCAGACCCCCCCCCCCCCCCCCCCCCCAATCTCTATAAGACTTCTTTTTAAAAAGGATCTTAAGAGACTTTATCATGGGGTCTATTCAAGAATATGAGCACTTGCGCTGCTATTCAAGCGTCAATTTGACAGCACAAGATCTTTCAATCTCACTCAGGCTGCAATGTGGCCTTGTGGTTTCAGAGATATATACCAGAGCTTACAGCAGACTGCAAGGATCATGCAGCTCTGTGTAGATGCCAGTTCACAATTGGCAGGTGCACTGCTGGTTTTTACCATGAAATTTTTTCCTTCAATATCAGCTGACAGTATGGTCTGTTTTCATTTTCTTTTTTTAATACGGCTAATTGCAATGATTTATGTGACTGAAATCACATAAGACTGATATAAATATTGTACAGTTTTTTTTTCTAAAAGTTCAAATCTTTGCCAAGTCATTACTATAATGACAGAAGAATTGTTAGCCTGCACTTGTTTTTCCCCCTACTTAATTGTTCAGCATTATATAAATATTGTATGAGTGATTTTAAAATTACTGAACTTTTTAGTCTGAATACTTTAAAAAAAAAAAAGAGAGACTATTGAATGCACATCCTAAACAAGAAAAGTCTATAAAGAACATGCACAAAGACTAAATACTCACTCTAACCTCTTTCAACGCCTCTTAATACTGAAGCACAAAGGCACACAAACTATGTGGAACAATCAGCAAAAAAACACACACTCATATCTACCTCTGCAAAGGAGATTACATTCTCACCTGTGTCCTTTGGTTGATTAGCTGGTCTGTATCTGTTAACAAGCTTACCCAAAACCTACCACATCCGATGCCAGTGAAACTTAGTGGAAAACGAAATGAGGGCATGAATCCAAGTCCAAGCATGATGCAATTTAATGTTGGTATGGATATACCAAAGGGAGGACCAAGAATCCTTTAAACAAGATTGTTTCAAATTTCCACTCCAATGAACACTCTGTTACCGTTTTTAATCAATAACGATCTATGAAGTGATAAAGTAATACAAATAATCATTAACTATCTATGAAGTTATAAAGTAATACAAATGTCGACATTTCATTTATACTCCACACTCTTATTTAAAAAAAAACACTGGCACAAACTTGTTCAGCCCATACCTACTATTACTTCCCCTGGAGGTAAAGTTTTCTGACTTTAGTTATTAATAGTAGTTGGGGGAAAAAACAAACAAATATGGGTGGACCTGGATCAAAAGACAAATCCCTGATCCATTCAACCTTGGAAGATATCTGCCCTCTCCCAATGCTCGGCTATATTTTCTTTTAAAATAGTTATAGTAGAGCAACCACATTCAATTTTTTCTTCAAGATGAGCACAGCAACTTCTTTCGAGTCCTCACCTCCTCTATCATTCCAGCAGCAATGGTGTGACCCCCATTTCTCAACATGAAGCGTCCAAGGTCGCGGTACTCCGTGTACAGCTCCACACAGACACTGCGCTCAAACTCCAGCTCCACGATGGCACTGCTGTTTTTGGTCAGACATCTGCAGGACAAAAATCCACACAGATATTGAGCTGGCCAAAAGGCTTGCTGTGAGGTGCGTTCGCGCATGGATGTGTCTTGTTTAAAAGTGTTCAAATCCATCACGCTGCTAAGTTGCGGGCTGGACCTGTCAAAACCGTATTCTTTAAGCATAGGATAAGTCACACCTGTGGGAGACTTTATACTGTAGTACGAAAAAAAAAAAAAAAAATTCCAGAGAAAAATCAAAATCATAAAACATTCGCCGACACCTTGTATAAACACATTCTGTCAACACATCTGGTCTCCAATCTCCAAAGTCCAGACCTCTTAACTCGTAATCTGCTATCGGTTTACTTTTCAACTAAAATGACTATTTTCCACAAAGTGTGGGTACACATCTTCCAAACGTTTGTAAAAGCTGGCGGGGTGGGGTGGGGGGACCCAGCTTATTTTCACCTACTAACAGTACAGTCTCACAGCAGAGCATGCAAGGATGCCTGATCTTCCGTACCTGCAGCAGAAATAATTTCTCCCCATACGCATTACTTTCAAGCCTGGTACATCAGCAAACACTGGCACAAATTCATGTTCTCTCTCCGATTTTTTCTTCTTCTGTACTTCAGGGCCTACAGTCCCCACTACTGTTCCAATGTAGACTCGCATGTCATCAAAGACTCCAAGCACAGCCAGATGTGATTTCATGCGCAACAGTTAGCGAGAGTTGTCATTTTTTTTGTGAAAGCATACAAATACAATGGCTACACACCTCAAGTGCGATTACTGCTCATGAACTTTGTCTCTAGATTTTTTTTCCAACATATCTTTTTTCAGGTCATCATGTTTTCACCGAACATGTACAAAAATTTGGGTGAACTTGTATGGGGAAACAGGTCAGCTAATCCACCTCCCCCATGACACATCCATACACACAAGTACACACACACTCACTTTGGTCTATTCTTGATAATCTCCCCTGTGCTCTTGTTCAACGTGGCCACCAGACGTTTGAAGATGGCTGGCTCGTTGACACACTGGTAGTGAAACACCACCTGCACACAGCAAACCCCTCACTACATAGTACTTAAAACAGCAGCTCTGATCTGAAACATTGACATCAGGTACCCAGGGATAGGAGGTGGTGGGGGGGAGAGGGGGGGGGGGGAGACAGGGGATGCATGGTTGAAAGGGAGATTAGGGAGATTAAATGAAGCAGAAAATTAAGTAAACCATGTGTATCCATGAACCTAAAGCAAAAACAATTAACAAGCATTTTTGTGTGTGAAAGAATGTTTCCTATAGATACTAAAATGATCATCAACTCTTTCATCCCTACAACCCGGTTTTCCGGTTTGCAGAAATCCTACCCTTCCTTCCTGCAGCCTGGAAAACTGGGCAGCACAAAATCCCTCCTTTCCTTCCTGCAGCCCGGAAAATCGGTTCTCGCGGTAAGCGCTTTGAACTTTGCGCGAGTCGCGTCATCGGTACACATCATGACCGGGTTGCTCGCGCGGCAGTGTTTATGAATGGAATGGATGCTAGACAGCCCCTACAGAGTGAGAAAGTGGTCGCCACTCTTTTCTGGCCGGTTTGCTACTGCATATGTGGCAGTTCTCACTTTACACTTTTTTTTTTTTCTTCTCTAAATCCAGGAATGAAGGGAATACTCGTATTATAAGAATCTAGGAACAAGAGGAAGAAATGGTTCACAGAAAAGTAGGAATGAAAGAGTTAATAAACCATTCTTTTTGATCTGAAGTTGCTTATCATGAACTAAAACTGTATGTACAACACATCCAGTCAGTGATACTATTTCCACATACACATTTTTGAAGCAGTAAACATAACCTCAGATCCTGTCTGCTATCCTATTGAACATACTACATACTTCAGATGTGAGCATCATCCCCATCCGTGTTACACTGGTTCATCCTTGTCTCACTTTACTTTTTATGCCCATGACAGTGCGTCTGGATGTATTACTCCCTCTTGTCACACTGTCTTCTTCCAGAAGTTCAAGCCTCTGTCAAAGGTTACTATAATCCTGTTCACTCCTACCACAAATAGTGTAAAAAAAAGAAAAAAAAAGTAAGATGCTCCTAGGAGGCGTCTTTGTTAACAGGTTAGTCATACCATTTGGTCAAACGCAGCTAGCAAACTGGTCATGGCATACAATGAGCTTAACAATATACAGATGATGCATACATACCAACATAAGTAGAGCACACACACACACACACACACACACACACACACACACACACACACACACATACACACGCACACTAAACAGAGTGAAGCGAAACTGCACAGATGACATTCTACAGATCCTTCAATGGGGTACTCACAGGAAATCCCCTGGTGATGGGCAGCTCCAGGTTGAAAAGCACGACCTTGGCACGGATGCGTATAGCACAGTTGGTAGGGGACGTAGGGTCACACAGCACAAACCCTGCCACAGTAACCACAAAACCACTGCAGAGATGGGACTGTGAAACAGTTCTAATTCCCCTGGAAAACACTCAAGTCCCGGAACCAGTCGACTTAGAACGTGGTACACAGGCTATGCCTCAGTCAGGTGATCAGGAAGGTTTACTAAATGAGTGATCAAACCACCAGTACTCTGCTTCATCACACTTAGGAACTGAAGTATCAGGATCATTTCTCACAGAAGTCTACTTCTTGAAAAAAGGATGGATAAGAAAAACAGATCGATTCTCTATGTGAACATTCTATGGTAAAATTTTGAATTTACACTTACATTCAGAGTGATATTTTAAAAATCTACCTAGGAATTCAATATTCGGCTTTGTAACAGTCATTATATGCAGATATGGTCATCACTTACTACTTCCTAGATACATGTTCATTTCTGTTTACATTTACAAACGATTCTGCTCATCAAGAGGAAACAGAAGACAACATGTACAAGATGTCTGGAAGGACTTAACTGTCAACATCTCATTTAAAACCATTCCATCTGTCTCACACAAACTGACCTTAAATGACTGTCAGCAGTCTTACCAACACTCATAAATGACTGTCAGCAGTCTTACCAACACTCATAAATGACTGTCAGCAGTCTTACCAACACTCATACTAGTCAAGTCTATACCAATCAGAGAGAAAGTGACACGGTCTCAAGCACAGACACGCAAACATACATACACATATCAACAGAGTAGTGCATGCACACGCACACACACACACAAATACTCGCACATACCCACACACAATGACACACACACAATAACACACACACACACACACACACACACACCACACCCACACTCTCACACACCCACACACACACACACACACACACACACACACACACACACACACACACACACTCTATGTGGACTGTCTTACCGACATTGACACTGGTGGTGTCTATACCGGTCAGGGAGAAAGTGACATGGTCTCCAGCAAAGGCAATTTGAGAGGACATGTCATCCACTGTCAGATCTGTAACAATGAACAGATTCTAAAAATGTACAATGTTCGCAGTAAAACATGCAGAAGTTTATGCAGAGGAAAATACACACATATTGACAATCAAGCAGCAACCAGGAAAAAAACAAACAAACAAACAAATGAAAGAAACAATTTAAAAAAAAAGAAATCAAAAACAGGTAAATTTCCAGCACAGAATCTCCCAAAGATGGAGGCATTATTTACTACCCATCTTCCCCCTCCCCATTTGCTGCCTTCCCTTTCTTATCATGTCCCTGGGTAAGAATAATGTACGAGAGAATAAACTGACCTTGTAACTAACATGTTGGACTCTTCTTCTTCTTTTTTTTTTTTTGTAACCTAGCATGTATGTATCAACCAAATTAATGTTGTACAGCATTACATGTAATTATGAAAATGATATTTTGAAACTCTGGATTGAATGAAAACACTCTGCACATGGCTGCCCCTTGGCAAGAACCTCTACATGCTGCTTCTTTCATTTCTTAAGCTGTCCTAAATAAGCTGCAAAGAAACAAAAGTGGAGTCACTCTTAATGGGCAGATCACTTGTTACCTAGTGCAGGTGGACAGGCAAATCCATGGTTTACAAGGTTAAACAATTAAAAATGACAATCAGACGGATCAAAATCGAACCAAGCAACAACAAAAAAACAACCACACAAACAAAACTGAAACAAAACACACACACACACACACACACACACACACACACACACTCACACACACACACAGAGAACTCTTCCACACACACACACACACAAAGAGAACTCTTTCATACATAAACACAGAATTCTTACACACACACACATACACACACACACACAGAACTCTTCCACACACACACAACACACACACACACACACACACACACACACACACACAAGAACTCTTCCATACATAAACACACAGAACTTTCACACACACACACACACACACACACACACACACACACACACACACACCCCAAAATCCCTGTCCCGTTACAGCTGAAATGTAAGAGTGAAAGCAGCCCACTCACTCTTCACCCCGGCCATGTTTCCTGCAGGCATGACCAGGACCTTGTCTCCCGGCCTGATGTAGCCAGCACTAATGCGGCCCGCCACACTCAGCCCACCCAGGGTACTTTTGAACACGTCTGAAATGTTCAGCCTGAACGGCTTGTCCACCGGCCTCTCTGGGTTCTTGAACTGATCTACACACATGCAAAGGCAACTGTGACACACCTGTACCCAAGATATCAAACAGAAAAAAGAAAGGTGATCCACTCATGTAAATACAAACAAGACAGACGTGTATACCCATGATATCAGAGCAGTCTATTAAAACGTAGCATATCAACTTTCCAACTAAATGCAGACTGTAAGAATTCCAAACCACAAGAACCAACCATTCCACACCAAGCCCTGTGTTCTCCATAATGCACAGCTGTTGGTCTTGACACAGAAATATTCAGAAAGAACGCAATGTCTTCAAGATAAATCCTTCCTGGAATACACAGTTGTCTTCCATCATGTATGTTCATGACTCAGTTTGATAAGAAAAATGAGTAAGATTTGTTAAAAGTTTTCACACTTGTTTGGTCTTAGTGAGCTTTCAGTCTGTTCTCCAGACTTTCTTCAGACGTTTTACGTGGTCTCTTTATACCAGTTATCAAGTCTGGTGTCTTACATCAGGGGTGTGAGTGCTGCATAGTAACGGTGGGTAGTTTACTGAATTCTTTTCATGGACAGGCCTACATATTGTCCTTTCCTTACGGCCAAAGTTGTTTGAGACATAAACATTATCACACCATCCTTACTGCACCAGCCTCAAGTTTCACCATTCCTTAGAGTAGGTCACTCACACATTCCAATTTGACGTTTCATATCTGTCTATGTTTAATCATTCCCTGCTTGCACACCAGGCTATACCATACCTCCCCAACCACCTTGTCCCCTGCAAAATCTTATTTCATCGAAAGTAGACTCAGACTAAACCATATCATTCTGTACTTCAATGTAAGATGCACAGACCTGCCAACCCCTAAGACACCAATGAGTAAGAATCCCCTACACCATCATGGCATGGCACACCAAGGCTTGATAGTGCGCCAGAAACAACCTCAAAAATGTTCTCCCCTGTTGCTGACTCTGTGCATGTGGGGTTGGCTATCAGCTCAGTGGCGATTGTGTCATTTTTTAAGTATCGCACCACCCCAGGAAAGAATTTGTCCCCCCCTTCGTGACTTGCATCAGTCCCCAACACAAACAGTCCATTCTGCAGTCGAGTTGCAGCAGCAGTTTGGGCTTCCATGGCAAGGGTCCTCACAATGTGTGTTGTCTTTGTTCGAACCGCTCTTGAACAGTTTGGCGATCTCCAAATCTGAGAACGCTTCTTTAAAAAGCTGGGATGCATGGTTGGCTGTGCCAAGAGCGATGTTGTGCTCGACGAAAAATCCGGCCACCAATGCTTCAGCCCAAATTACCCTTTTCCTCATTTCATCCTCTTTTGAGGTGTCTACAGTCTGAAAAAACTGTGTGATGCTGGAAGAATTCGGCGTGTTAGAGGAATCGATGTGCTTGCGTGACTCAAGGTGACGCTTCACATCCACCATGGGAAATTGTGAAGTCTGACACGCAAGTGGTACACCGTGCACAATTTACACCTTTAGCCGAAGGTCGTATGCAGGGGGACTTTTCCAAGTATTCTTTTCGGAACTTTTGATCAAGTTTTTTCTTTTTTGCATCTTGTCCAGAACTTTCTACTCCACGTTTCGACATTTTCGTAGCTAAAACTTCAAAAGGACGCCAACTTTGCTGAATGGTAAAGATGGTGAAACGAACTGCACATGACTGGAAACGCTTCTTGAAGATTACTGGTTATACGCACTGTGCCGTGCGTGTCTGTACATAAGCCGATTTTTTCGTCCATTTTTTTCTTTTTTTTTTTTTTGGGGAAAACTTTCAATGCGTAATTTTTTGGCTAAATGCGTAAGGGCGTAAGAATTATCACTTGGGCGTAATAAATTACGCGAAATGCGTAATGGTTGGCAGGTCTGGATGCACACTATCCCACTCCACACACAGTAACATTCCGTGCCATCAAGGCAACTCACCAATCTGAGCAAGCAGACAGGGCCCTGAGTACCACTGCACCAGACGGGGCTCCTGGGGAGGCTTGGTCAGGTTCTCCCCGCCCAGCCCACTGCAGGGAATGAACGACAGGTCGCCTTCCTTGAACCCCACCTGACCATCAGCACATGCCAAAACTTACAGACTCTCCATGGACTGCCAGCGTATGTTCATGGCGGCAACATGAACATCAGTGCATGCCAAAACTTGCAGACTCCATACTGGCTCATGGGAACTGCAGTGCATAAATGTTCACATGAGCATCATGGGCAACATGACATCAGTGCATGCCAAAACTTAGAGACTCTCCACGGACTGCCAGCATATGTTCATGGCGGCAACATGATCATCAGTGCATGCCAAAACTTAAGACTCTCCACGGACTGCCAGCATATGTTCATGGCGGCAACATGAACATCAGTGCATGACAAAACTTAGAGACTCTCCATGGAGTGCCAGCATATGTTCATGGCAGCAACATAAAATTCACAAGGATCTTGATTTACTAATCAATAAATATTGCAATGAACGTTACAGGCTTCCTACAGACTCCCAAGAACAAAATTCAAGGAGTTTTCAAGTTTTCAAGGGGTGCTTTTTTTATTTCAAGGCTACAATACTTGCTTAAAAATTGAAAAAATAAATGGCAGTTTGATTTTTCTGCATTCACGTTGATGAAAAACAATTATTTAAAAACAAATTTTTACAAACATCGTCGCGATCCTGGATTGTCGTCTGCTATTAACCAAGGGAGATAATTTGCAACTTCACCAAAATTGATGAATTTACAAATTATCTCCCTTGGTTATGTAGCAGACGACAATTCAGGATCGCGCTGATGTTTGTAAAAAAAATTTTGAAAATAATTTTTCATTAACCTGAATGCAGAAAAATCAAACTGCCATTTCTTTTTGTCACGTTAAACATTTTCTGGAGCCGATGGCTTGATTTGCAAAGGTTTTCAATTTCAAGGTTTGGTCAACAGAACCACATTTTATTGATTTTCAAAGGTTTTCAAGGAGGTCTGGTCAACAGAACCACATTTTATTGATTTTCAAAGGTTTTCAAGGCCTTGAAATTCGCTGTCAGAATTCAAGGAGTTTCAAGGAGCATATGAACCCTGTTAAGGCAAATTCAATTTCAGAAATAAATAACAGCGAAGAAAACAACAACGGAAATGAACTGAGTGAACTGTATGTCTTTTCATGAAACTCCCGTATATAACTGACTATAGTCAACTCTCCTTGCACAATTCAAACTTAAAATATGAAGAACCGCACTGCATGAATAGAAATCATGGTCAGAGGAGACTAGTTTCAAAACATCCCTTCTCGCCCCGTTTACAATAATTTACCTCAGCACTGAACAGCACTTATCAGTCATGTTTACATGCAGCTTATCTTGTCACTAACTAAATTATACACTGTGATCATACAAACACATACATAATCATGAACAAGAAACAAAACTCTTCATTCAACTGAACAACACCAAGAAAACTGCGTTTTTTAATAAACCAAATATAACTGTAATTGCTTTCTGTGCCTCTTGCTGGGGAACATGTAACATAAACAGTACATTTGCTTGATCTCTCAAAGAAATGCAAAAAATAAGCACCGCACTGACTCACAAAATGATCACAAAAAGCAGCTGATCAAAACTCCACTGACCTGTTTCAGGAACTGTCGCAGTTTCTTGACTATCTCATCATAGCGGCTCTGGTCCCAATCCACTGTGTCCATTTTGTTCACTGCTACAATGATCTGACTCACACCTGTTCCACAGGAAAGTCCATCATGGGTTTATGGGTTTTATGGTGTAGGGATATACAGACAAAGAGAAATGAAGAGAAAAAGAGCATTAATATGCTAAGAATAAGATGACACTCAAGTGAACAAGTCAATCACTGAATTTCGATGTGTCAAGAAGTCAGCACTGCATTGATATCTGCATCAAGTGGCTCATGGCATGAGCTGTTAAATTTCAGTTTACACAGTGGTAATTCTTTCCTTTCAACTTGTGTTGTGTTCCGAAGCATGCCATGTGTAGCCAAATTAGTACTGGCACTAAACATGTCGGCAAACTAACATTCATATTCTTCAGTCAGTTGATATTCATGTTCTTCAATCACTTTCAGAGTTCATGCCGATGCACTGATCATCTAACGTGAACATCAATCCAGCATGTATTATACAGCACGGCTCCACTCTACGCACTCAAGTATGATTCAATTGTACATGTGTGCTCCATCTCAACTGCCACACGCAGTTTCATTCACCATGGATAATCAACAGCAAAACTGTTAATCAAAGTACACAGCACCCACATGTTTAAAGTATAGTTAACTGGAAAATAAATAAATCAGCAATCATAAAGCTGATTTCGGTTGAGAATAAGAAGTCAGCTCTCAACTGCTAAAAGCAGTAAGCAAGAGGGACATTCAGAATGGAGGTAGAAACAAAGTGGTATTTGCACAAGGCTGGCATTTGCATCTGTTCACATGCATAATTTGTGATATGGACAGTATTTTTCACACAGTATTTCACAACCTTTACTCTTATTTACAGTGTCACACTTCAGCATTTCTTTGAGGTAGTGCCAGATGGTAGTGAAGATAACCTGTTGATGGACCTTTGGCACTTGCTCACGCTCGCTGAGAATTTTGCATGCAGGGAAAGGACTACCTAAAACTCTAATGGACTTCATTTATGCATAAAATGAATTTCTTCATAAAAATTCATGGGTTACACTCTAAATGCATTTTTAGCCCAAAACTGTGACAAATACACATGCACAAAATGTACATATATGGATTTGCATTCATCTGCTTACAGGCAGATTTTTTGTCGAGTATTTGCATGCATAAATGATGACTGAGCACAGCATGCTAAACATATAACCTATTCCTACAGTCATGAGCCTACATTTTACTGAAATATTGCAGATGAAAACATGATCTCCTTGGCTAGGGTATCAAACTTGCAGTTCACACAAAACAGAAATCACAATGAATTAGAAACCCAACAATTCTCAACTGATGCAAGTACCAGCCTAAATGTCAATGAAAACTTAAACTCACTTCCATGTTAACATCTTAAACTTATTTCCATGTTAACAGTCAGACATGTTTACTCACACAGAGAAATCAAGGCAGAAAAAGGGGCAGGCTCTTACCTAACGACCTGGCCAGCAGGGCATGTTCCCGGGTCTGACCACCAGAGTCAAAGCCTGTTTCAAACTCCCCGCGTGTCGAGTTGATGACCAGGATAGCCACATCTGCCTGTGCAGCTCCTGTTGCAAACCAGCCTCTGTGCTTACACTTTAATCAGCATGGCCAGGTTAATGATAAACATCTACGGCAGTAAAGTGAGTTAACACTTTTTTCACTGGCAAATGCACACACACACACACGCAACACACACACACACACACACACACATAAATTATCGTTTTTGAGTAATTTCATGACTTTTTTTTAAGTAGAAGTGAGAAATTTGTCTTCTTTTTCTTTTTTTTATAGTACTTTCATGACTTCTCTTTTTTTTATAGTACTTTCATGATTCTCTTTTTTTAGTACTTCATGACTTCTCTTTTTTTATAGTACTTTCATGACTTCTCTTTTTTTTATAGTACTTTCCATGACTTTCTCTTTTTTTTTTATAGTACTTTCATGACTTCTCTTTTTTTTATAGTACTTTCATGACTTCTCTTTTTTTTATAGTACTTTCATGACTTCTCTTTTTTTTATAGTACTTTCATGACTTCTCTTTTTTTTATAGTACTTTCATGACTTCTCTTTTTTTATAGTACTTTCATGACTTCTCTTTTTTTATAGTACTTTCAGTGACTTCTCTCTCTTTTTTTATAGTATTTCATGACTTCTTTTTTTTTAAGCGGAAGTGGGAAAAGACGCATGAAAGCTGAAAGCGAAAGATGGGGGAGGACATGCATGTTACAAAAAAAAAAATTGTGCTAAAATTCTTCAAAGAAACACTGCAGGCTTACTTCCACCAACGCATAGTATCCTTCACCTTTATAACATCCCCCTGAAACGATCAAGAACAGAATGCAACAGACTGAAACAAATCATTCACAAAAATAAAAATCACCAGTTGATTCACACTTTCACTGATTTTTTTTTTTTTTTTACTTTTACTGTATATCAAGCTTACCAAAAAATCAATGAAAATGTATAAAACAACACAAGTTAGACAGAGCAAAGGGATACATGCACTGGTGCACATCGGCTGACGGAGATTACCTGTGATCATATTGGGGATGAAGTCTTTGTGGCCTGGTGCATCCAGCAAAGTCACAAGTTTCTTCTCCGTCACAAAGCGCGTCTGAGCTACGTCCATCGTCACTCCTCGAGTTCTGCAGCACACATTTGAAGCAATTTGCTGTACTCAGCTGAATTGTATTTAATGTTTTGCGTTCTGCTAGCATGGGCTATAACAACAAGAAACAACAACAAAAAAAACCCAACTCTGCCACTACTAAACATCAAGAACACAACCCATCCCCGTCTATGCACATACACATTACTGTTCTTGTGTACACTGTCTGTCCAACTGACAAAATGGTTTACAATCCAAAGTCTTCTGTTGTTGATTTTGCTTTTTGGTTACAGATTTAACTCAATCAAGTCACAGCCAAAATGGACTGGTTTGTCCCTTAGATCACACAATTTTTGGCAATTTTCAAAAAATCATAAAAAATCAACCACCTCACTTAGGAGCATAAAACATACACCATTGGATAGAAGAAACAATACATACATTAAAAATGCTTGCCTTGAGTAAGGAATCCACACAGTTCACATGATGTAAGTAATCCAAAATGATACACACTTGCAGAAAAACAAAAGCTTTTTGTTCACACTGTAATCCATTTCTTCATGCTCTCAATCCTAGTCCTACACAAGTTCAGTTACACTTCTGACCTACAGATAATAGTATATTTATGGCAACTGCATAAAACACAAGAATTTAACCACAAAATGCTTTATCCACTCAAAATCGTGTGATTGTGTTCAAAATCGTGTGATTGCTGGAACTGAGAGTAGGCCAATTCAAATCCTCATAAAACTACTACAGAATACACAAGGAACGATGCAAGGGAAGCAACTGCAAGAAAAGGCCCTAAGCTGTCCCTGAAATGAGATTTATTGCCCTTTAATAAAAGGCGGTATAATTTAGAAATCGTCAAACTCTGTCGGAAGTATGCGTCCGACACGTCTTCAAGCAATGTGAACAGTGTCGGAAACCTGCTTCCGACAAGACTCGATTGAGTTAAACTCCACACAACGGAAATAGAATACAGAACAAAATTAAGTTTTAAAAAAAGAAAGAGAACAATGAAAATATAACAGGTCTAAAAATAGAGAAAGAGAAACATGAATACTCACACACATACATATTTCATGAAACTAAACTGCCATCAAATGAAGCTTGCTTTTCAGACAAATTCCTGTGCATTTCTCTTCTTCTTGTTATTTCTGTTCCTATGTGTTTCCTTGTCCTGCTTTCAATGTTCTTCCACTTCACATGCTTCTGCAACGTTCTATCATCACTCATCAATTCCCCTGACCTTTCTTCATCCGTCTCGTCCAGGACCCAGGCATAGGCAAACGAACTCTTTCCCAGCTTGCGAGATTCCTGCTCGTATTTGTGCATGGTGCGCTGATGCACACAACCTAGCTGGTATAGGAGGTGACCCATCAGGGTGCTTTTGCCCGCATCCACATGACCTAAGACACAGGGGTAAGGATACATGGATCAGAACAACCACAACAACCTGCAGATTTTTTATGCACAAAAACCACTGATTTCATGAAACACTACTTCTGTGGTTTGTGCTGCTTGTTGTGCTGCTGCTGCTAATAATAACAATAATATTGATACCAACACAGGCAATTAAAGCATGGATAATCAAATACTATACATATCATATTGCACATTCAATATCATTGATAAAAACAGCGCTTAAACATACAATGAACATTTTCAAAGCATGAATAATTCAATACCATACATATATTGCACATTCAATATCATTATTACAGTACACTATATTACTGTTACTACTTATAGTTAATATTGAAAAAGCTCCAAAAATACCCCTGTAATGAATAAAATAAAAAAAGGCACAACATTTAATCTGCACTTACACTGTCACATGACATGCCTTTAATCAAAACACCTTTCCATTGAAAATAAAATTAGAAGACCACTTTAACCCTTACGTCGCCGATGTTGCATTTCTGCGACTATGTGGCTCACCGTCGAAGTCGCTGAAATGTGACCAACTAGAGTTACCTAACTCCCGATACTCTCACTCTCCTAGTTGATGAGATAGAAAGCCAGCAATAAACGTCATAGTTGGGTGATTCCCTGACGTGTGCTCACAGCCATTTGCTTTGTCAGAGCGCTGATCAGCTAAGTTTTTTTTATCAATTTACACCAACTGTTTTTCCATTCTCTATGACGTTACAACCAAGCACTTCATGTACTCGGCACTTACCAAAGATCAGGTGTTGGAAATATTGAACAGACGGGCAGTTGATCCTGATTCAGATGAAGAAGACCTAGATAGTGACCAGGAAACATTGTGGGATAGCGAGAGCTTGACCGGATTACTGCAAAGTGAGGCACTGGGCATGTGCCAGGTGGAGGCGAGAGAGAGGAGACGAGACAACAAGACGAGACACAGGCCCAGCGTGTGTGTGTTTTGTCTTTGAGGCAACCAGCAGTGACTGACAGCTGAAAGTGTATGAGAGGGAGCGACCAACTCAAATAGCTAAGATTAGTAAGAGACAATAAACTGCAAACACAGCTGGCTTGCAACAGGGTCTTGGTCAAAGGGGCATGGCCAACTGAGACATGTCAGAGGTGAGCAGCAGAGATGTGTTTGAGTGGGAATTATGAATGGCTCCCCAGAGGTTCCAGAGACCAACAGGCAAGTGAATGACTTTGTTTTCATAAAAAAAAAATTGTTGCTTTCAACAGTAAGAGTGAAAGGAATGTGTGTGTGTGTGTTCCCTTTTTCTTTCTTTCATGTGTGTACCAGTGGAGCATAAGAAGTGTGGTGTGTGTGTGTGTGTGTGTGTGTGTGTGTGTGTGTGTGTGTGTGTGTGTGTGCGTGCGCGCGCGAGTGTGTATATGTATGTGTGTGTGTGTGTGTGTGTGTGTGTGTGTGTGTGTGTGTGTGTGTGTGTGTGTGTGAGGGAGTGTGTGTGTGTGTGTGATTGCTTTTCTGCGTCACCTCCTACGTCATATCACTAATTATTCCTCTGATTGCTGTTTCAGGAGTGCTGGTGAACAAGGATGATTTTCAACCTGTGGACTGCTTCCAGCTCTTCTTCCCTGATGCTGCATTCCAGCTGATGATGACACAGTCCAACCACCGACAAGCTTGACAGAGCAAAATTTTGTGGAAAAAAAACCCCAAAAAATAGCATGAGAACTGGTTGTTTAGTTCCAGAGATATCCGCGTTTCACACATACTGACATGAAAAAAGAGGGTTTTTTTTAAAATGGTTGGCGATGGGGATGTATACAAAACAGAAGGTCTGGTGGTGAATGGGTTAACGATCTCTGGGAATGTATTAAAGCCTCCTGACTCACACAGCTTCCCCACAGATGGCACGTTTTGTTTTCAGCTGAATGATGTACACACTGGTTTACAAATGTCTTGAATTATCATGAACTTGGGTGAAGTTTTTCAGGGTGACTGGTTCCTCTATCATGATTACAGTTCTCAAGAAAAAAATTAAAAGATGATGCACAACACTGAGAATTATCTGTGGTTGAAGGTGCAAAGTATGCAATCAGTTGTACTCTGACAGCTCGATCTTGGCAACCACGAACAAACAAACAACAAAATCCTCCAGCAGAACATTTTTTTGCAACAGTCTGGTACCAAAACTACTGAAAAAAAAACAAGAACTTTGGCATCCAGTATACCTGTAATCACCCCTGTACAGGTCAGCTGTAAACTGACAGCTGCATTTCAAATTTATTCTAGAAAAGTCCTACAGAATCTGCATTCTGTATCCTGTCCAGAATCTGTACAGCAATGGCCACAGATCAAGAAATTAAAAACATAGTCTGGCGAGAAAATAAATGAAGCCATACATTTCCACTGTGTAAATACTTCACAATCATTTCATCATTTTGCTATGTACTGTTATGTAAACTTGCATCCTAACACATCAATTATACAACAATCTACTCTTTACACTTTTCAGTTCACACAGTCATACATATATGGTGAACAGATACAGATATCCATTGCAACACTTATACCACTTTATCCTCCCTTCACACTCCACAGTAACAGTACTCTTGCTTACCAATAACCACAAGGTTGATCAGTTCTTTGTCTCCTTGCCGTTTTGCATATTCTGCCTTGGCATCGATCTTGTCATTTTTAGATCTAAAAAAAGAAACAAATGTACAATTGTTTATAATCAATTACCTACATTTATACTGACAACGAGACATATACCCTCGCTCTCTCTCGCTTGTGTAAAATGCATCACTCAACAACTAAAGACATGTTAATCCTATTTTTATCAACTCAGGACAATGTCAAGCGTGTGTGTGTGTGTGTGTGTGTGTGTGTGTGTGTGTGTGTGTGTGTGTGTGTTGTGTGTGGTTTTGTCATGTGCAAAACAGGCCTTGAGGATAATTCGATCACCTGGGAAGTGAGAGATTCTGGGCGCCTCAGTCATATGACTTTAATCTGTTCTCACAGACACACAGGGAGAGTTTATCTCTCCTCTCTCTCTGTCCACCAAAATTTAAGTGATGGTCTGTGTATTAGTAATTTCAGTTGAGATATTACATTGAAATTCTATGTGCACAACATTCTTTCTTACTTAAACCATATAAAAGAACCCAAACGCACAAGGGAGATGTCCCCAGCAAACATTTCAAAGAAAATCCATTTTGATTTTTGAACCAAAAAAACTGGCAAGTTGGCAGGGAACTTTTTACATGTAATACATACGGCCTCCTGTACTATGGCGCCTCTCTCTCTGTAGGGAGAACAGCCTGAACTGCACTGAAGTCCTTGGTGACAAAGTTTACATAACACTACACAATAAAGTAAACAGTTACACGAGTGAAAGTTTCCAAAACAGAAAATAAGGAACTGAACAGAGGTCCAGAGGCCACAGAGTCCCTGCTGGGATGCAGAGGCAAAGTGGTTCAGAAGGTCCAGGGGTAAGGTGCAAGGGTGAGGAAGGAGGTAGCGATAGAGGTGGGGAGCTGTCACCACCCCACCTCAACCCACTCCCCAAAAGCTGAACTAAAAAAAAAAAAAACATACTGAAGCATTTGGGTAGCAGCTCAGATGACCCCAAAATGTTTCAAATTGGCTCTCCTGTACTGTGCAAGGACTTAGCCTTGAGCAATGTATTTTCTTCACTAAATATGTAAAAAAAATTAAAAATATTGAAACAGTATTTAAATGACAGCAACAAAGCTATGTACAGTTACCTATATATTTCTTTTTTTTTTTTTAATCCTTAGTCTCCTTCTCCAAGATATGAATACGTCCCCCTCCCCTCCCTGGTAGCCAACATTAAAAAAAAAAAAAAAAAACCCACGTCAAAACATGCAACAAAAACAACACCAAAAAGTGCACAATATTATTCAACAATTTCAGAGCATTTTCTGACACATGCGTATGTTTTATTTTTTCCCTTCCAAAAAAAATAAGGAGTTTCTTATTTGGCATCTTCCTAATGGCTGATTTCCATCTTTCATCATTGCAGTTATCAAAGTTCTTGCCTATAAAACATGAATTTGATGGAGATTGTACATGCTGTATGTGCACTGACAACAGACATGAAGAAATGACAATATGGTCTTTATTTTTACTAGTTTTTCTTAAGCAGTTTCTGAACACAATGAACAAACATTATCACCCTCTGTCCACTTCAGTTCAGTAGTTTCATTCAAAGTTTATTCATCTCAGGCGATATTACACTAAGAATTTGACTGCAATGTAAACAAGATTTTAAACTGTAAGCAAACCCTTAACCAAAAAAAAAAAAAGCCTGGAGAAGACAGACTACACACTCACTTTGACGCGGACCTGGGAACACCCATAGGAGGGTGTTCCCCTCGTTGCGGTGTTTGAGATGTTGCAGGAGGTGGAGATTCTGCCCCTCTGCTAGCCCCGGCCACGGACGAGAGTGCAGGATTTTTGAGGGGCCCGTTGCCAGTCGACCCTAAAGAGACAGCACCCACAGCTTCACTCAAGTGGTCAGACATCGAGTTGGCCGACGACTGCTGACTACTACCAGTAGAGTCCACAGCGAACCCTTTGTGAGCCTCACGTCGAGGCGTTGCAGCAGTTACCACTGGAGGTCGAGAAGCGGCAGGATGAACGGACTGTTGTTGTTGTTGTTGTTGATACTGTTGTCTCTGAGTTGGCTCGTGTTGACTGGAAGTGGACTTTGCATTTGAGGTCCCTAACACAGAAAAATAGATAAATAAATAAACAGGTAAAACAGAATGTGGCCAATTCAGCTTGCCTCTAATTTTACAAGTACATTGGCTGAGCATTGATCTCAAAATGTAAAGAGATCTTTATCCAAAAATTTCAACTTAATCACAAATCAACTTACAGAAATACAAAACAGCAGAACAAGTATTACTAGCGATGATTGTATTTCAGTTGTTGTTGTTTTTAAACAATTTAGACAACACCACAATTTGGTGGAACCTCTGAAAATACGTTTTACCATACGGCAGCTCATTTTCAAATTAACTCATCCACACCTCCAAAGACCCACCCCTTCTTTACTTCTCAAATGCATCTTCACCTTAAAATCTCATTCACATCCAACCATCCTGCTTCTGTTTTTTTTTTTCACACAGAGTGTTCAGTCCTACCTGTCAAGTTGAGAGACAGGGAACAAATGCTCCTGCTGCTGCTGAACTGTAGCAGTGCATGTTTTACTGCATTCAATCATTCCTCATTTGCTGCTTTTCCTTCTCTCTTGACTTGCGATATATTGAAAGAGACAGACAGAGAGAGAGAGAAAGGGAGGGGGTGGGGGCAGGGGGGGCTGGCAAAAGAAAGGGAGAGACTGAGAGAGACAGACAGAGACACAAGTAGGCAGTAGAGAGAGAGAGAGAGAGAGAGAGAGAGAGAGAGAGAGAGAGAGAGAGAGATGAGATAGATATACACATATAGAGAAAGAGACAGGGAGAGGTGATGTGTGTGTGTGTGTGTGTGTGTGTGTGTGTGTGTGTGTGTGTGTGTGTGTGTGTGAGAAAAGGAGAGAGAGAGAGAGAGAGAGAGAGAGAGAGAATGTAAATGTGTGTGCATGCTTGTTTGCGGGCATAACACAAGTGCCACCTACTGGCCCAGTGCAGCTAAAAGTTCACAAAGGTCATGGACTTGAAAAACAAAACAAAACAAAAAAACGCACTGGTTTTAAAACAAACAAGAAGAAGAAAGGAAACCAACAGAAAACATGCTGTGTGCTAGTCATCATGGTCTGTGTTCATCTGAAGGAAATTTACTGCCCTGAGAAAGTCATATAACTGGGAAAAAAGATCGACCATTTCATGTCAGTAGACAAATATGCACGACAGTTTCAACACCACTGGAGAAAACAATACCTTCTCCAGCTTCACGCACCCTCCCTGTTGTTTTGTCATCACACACACTCTCACACACATTCTTACTGGAAACAGATGACACAGATAATCTGGAACTGATCTTTTCATTCTCTTTTATTAATTAAACCACAATAGGATGTTCTGAGAGACCTCTGGGGATCAACAATAACATCCATGATGCTGACCAACCAGCAACAGTCTGATGGCCGTGAGGCATCAACAAAACGCATGACATCCACTCTTGTAGTTTTTAACTGGGCAGTCAGGGGAAGATGCTAAGCGTTTCATTCAATTGTCAGTGGTAATCAGTTGAACATGCATCCAACACTCCCCCCTTCTGTACAGGAGCAAATTCACGGAGACAGCAGAACCGATGGTGTTCGCTAACACTTGTGACAGACAGACAAACAAACTGCATGAACAATGCTAGGAAACACAGCTCATAATTTATGGGACGTCTGTCTTAGTATTATCAGGGTCGTCAACCCTTAACTAGGAAAGGGGGCGATTGTGCATGCATGCGCACTTGCATGCATGTGTGTGTGTAGAGCCTCAGACCACTATGCTATTTTTGGTTCAGTGACATCATCTCTTTCTGTGTGCTAATCAAAAGGCAAAATGAGTTCTCACCAGTAAGGCACTAGGTCAAAGAAGGTTGTAAACAGCCAAATACACAACTACAAATGCTCAAGTTGCATTCTCTAGCATTAAAGATCTAAAACAACAGTTTGTTGGTCCCTCCAAGGTTTTCTGCAACAGTTCCACATGCGTTTGCCCATGTGTTCGGTAGTGCAGATAATGAACAGACATGTTCTCTGTGTGTGTGTGTGTGTGTGTGTGTGTGTGTGTGTGTCACTGTATGTATGTGTTCATTCTTTTCACTTTACTCATACAGAGTGCACTTGTGTACACATTTGCACAGGTTCTGAGGGGGAATACAGGAGAAAGGATGACGGGGAGAAGTGGTGTGTTAAGCACCTGCTTTTATTGTTCATGCTTATGCACACATCACATGTACTCATCTACATACACATATTCAAAATACAGACTCCTAATCTTTAAACGTTTTTTTCTAATCATTTATAAAGTTTTGTTTGTTTGTTTGGGGCCTTATCTAAACTAGAATAACCTCTAAAAAGATCTGTCTTGAATTGAGCAGGAGTTACCTCTCTGTTGTGACTCCCTCCCATTGAAAACATCCCCTCCCCCACTTTTTTTTTTTAATTTATTTTTTAAAAAAGAGAGTTACTGCTCTATCTGTAATTTAGAATCACTGGTGTCATGTCATTCATTTACAAGCCTTTTCTCTCTCCACTGAAAGTTAAAAATTCTGGAGCTAGCACAACCGCCACCTACAAAATAATTTCTCAACAATTTCCACTGAAACACAACCTCCACCTACAAAACAAATTTCTCAACAATTCCCATCCAAACACAACTGCCACCTACAAAATAATTTCTCCACAGCAGTCTCGATCTTCAGCAGTCAAACATGTTTCATCTGATCACTGCAGCATGCTGTCGCACAAATTTGCCAACAAAATGTCCACTGGATGTGTCCATTTCTCAACTGAAAGGCATACACTATACAGCAAAGCTGCTAATCTACTGAGAAACAAGAAATAGTTTATGTGGGAAATCGATCATCAAAAACCTGTGCCTCCTTCCGGAGATCATTACAATGATGGTCAGTGGGCATAGCTGCCTATTACAGTCAGGAACAGCACAGACCATGTCTGTAACAGTTCATTTAGTTTCCAACACAGCGATCAGTATCAAGCTTTATGCCATTTTGTGTAGTGTGTGTATGTGTGTGTGTGTGTGTGTGTGTGTGTGTGTGTGTGTGTACTGTAAATGAGCTGGTTCTGTGCTTTCTTTTTTTTCTAGTTTTTCTTTTTCTTTAGTTGCAAAATTTGTAAAAATGAGGAAAAAAGGCTTGAAATTAAAAAGAAAGATTAGTAATGGTTGGCAACTATGATAAAGGCAACTCTAAATTGTTCAACATTAGTTGGTTTTTACTGTTTACGAGAGCTGCCATGCTGTCTGGCTTTGAACCATCCATCACAAACTCTGGCAATACTTCCAGGAGTCACCGGAAAAAATGTCAATGACAACTCGTTGAAAATTGTTAAACACGGATCTGACATCCATGGTTTCATATGATTTCACAATGAAATTGCTGACTGCAAACCATCAGAACAACAGATTCAATACACATTATCCACACAAAATCTACAAGCATTCCAATATTCTGTACCCACCGGGCAATTTCTCAAGAGGCTTTTGACAAACTGTGGTAGATAAGATCAAGGTGCTGTGTAAATACTAGCATACAACTGTACAATGTGGTCCAACAGTCAGCCCCCAAACCATCCCTTTCATTTGAAACAGTCCACAGAATGTTAGCATCAAAATCCAAACACCAACAAACAATACAAAACTCACTTGCGTTCCTGAAACATGAACACTGGTGAAGAGTGAAAATCCTCCCGCAAAAGAGTATTTGCTATGAATTTGATCAAAACATTTGATTTTATTTTTACATACGGAACATGCTTGTTAAAAAATTGAAAAAAATGAAAAAATTCAACACACATATAAACTGCCCACCCAATCATATAAGCTGCCAATAAAATTATACCAGTATAAACATAATCAAAGACTTAGGACAAATTATTCATTATCAATAAACTATACCAAAAAAACGGCAGGAGTGGAATGTCTAATATTATATAATGATTACCGGCCCCTAGGATCCCTAACGTGTGACTATCCATCACAAGCAAGAATTAATTACAATGCCAAAGAAGCCATAAAATTTGATAAATCAATAACGCATTAATGATTCACACAAGCAGAAACTTACACCACCTTCTTATTAACAATGAAATCATACATTTCTGATGACAAAGCAAAACAAAGTGAACAAAGGGCGGGGCTGGGGAAGGGGGAATCCCAGTGTCAGAGTCCAAACTGTCTGTAAAAAAACAGTTTGAAATAAATTCTGGTTGCAATCAACAAACTGAAACTGCAGACCATTTTAATACCTGAATCGAAAGAAAAACGTGCAATGCATATATACATGTAATCATTAAAGGTCAATTACTTAGAAATGAGGCACTCTAAAGTTTCCAAACTGCATGAGAGCAACACACTTTACAGAAAGATCATCAGTCTTCCAAAATCTGGTGTTTGTTCACGAAAAAAGAAACTCCCTCCCTGTCCTCTTCCCCACTGAAAATACATAATAGGCTAAATAAAACAGACCTTGCAAAATCTCATTCTTGTAATCAGTGCATTATGCCTAAATGATCAAGAATACACTGAGCCGTTGTTTACACTGAGCCTTTGGCTTGTATGATTATTGGAGTCCTGTGTCTTTTTTTTTTTTCTAAAAATATGCACGTGACATCTAACATGAAAAAAAACAACTTTCACAGGTTCTAACCTACATCTCTCTCTCCAAACTTATAAAGTTTATATCCCAGTATCTCTAAGTCTGTAATTTCTAAAGCTGTATCAGCTAGCAGCAAAATGAGTGCAATAATAGCAAAGTGAAACTGTATCATGAAATATTCTTCAATCATAATAGTTTTGTCACATTCAAATCTGTCAATACTTTTCAGTGCTCTTTACATGTAAGACACGAACTTGTTTGGGGCAGATCTCTCACACCCGAGGGCTGAAGTTTGAACAGGCAGTTAAACAGAAAAAGTACTGTTCTTTATTTTACATGAGCTATTCTGTCTGTTAGGCACTTCTCCATCTTATATCTTCAATTCCAAACCATCTTCCCCGCACACCCAACTTACAATAATTTACATGATGGAAATGGCATTTAAAATGTTCATAGGCTTTAGTGATATTAATGAGAAAAAAAAAAACCCACCTATTAATCTATTACCATCTGTGTATGCAAATCTGTATATTTTCCTCACATTCATTAATTTCCAAATACATTATAAATACACAACAATTGTACGTTTGAGCTTTTGCACACATGCTCTCACTTATTTAAAAGGGCAGTGGCCCCCCAACTGGCTGTTTTGGGCTTTGATAGTTTGTGTTCACTTCCGGCAAACATTGGCAACTTCCACGACAATTTGAACATATTTCCGTGCCACCCTAACATGTTTTTACCACAGCGACATCATGAAAATGGAACATACTGGTGAATTAAATTCTTCTGTTTTATCATTAACCATGAGAGATACTCTTCTACTTTCATACACACTAGTGTTGCATATTCAGCGTTTAATTTCCACATTTCTTGCCAAAGAGAGGTGGGGGACACTTTGGACAGTCCAAATCGTCCAGCTGGCCGGCAGTCTGGACTAAGGGAACAACATGGGCTAGCCAAAACTGTCTGGGAGAGGATGGCAGGGTGTAAGGGCAGCCTAGGCAGGAGACAGTTCAGGCTGGGATACTGGAATGGCAGACTGGGGCACAGAATAGTAACAGATGGAGGTAAAAGGTTGAAGGCTTCAGTGCTGCTAAATTAGTGCTACTGCTAAGGCAAGGTGTGAACACATGAAACCCTAGAGCCAGAAGCAAACCATGCCCAAAACTGTGCAACAAGGCAATAAAATCATCAGCATTCCAACAAACTGCCCGTTACCAAAATCAAGGACTTCCAGGGATCTTATCTACAAAGGACTTCAAGAGCAATGGCGACCCCACACATCTCATAAAACATTTATTTGAATGGTTATGGTCATATTTTATTGCAGTGAATGCACAGTTTTCATATCCACTTTCCCCTAAAACCCTGATATCTCATCATTTACATGCAGCAGTTCCTCCACCTATGAGACTGTCACTGACTGAACTGTCGACTATACCTGTGATACAGCTTGCATACTTCCTTCCCACAGCTAAGCCCTGCAGTCAAAGGGGCTCTGTATGCTTGGATGGGATAGAACTGAAAGCTCCCACAACATTTTGAAGCGCATACGATTCTAAACAAAGACCAGCTTTCAAAAAAAAACAGAAGTCCATGAAATCCAAGGACCCAGAAGGCATTGTTGTATTCTCCAGTCAAATTTCAAACATGTCACAGCCCGCACGGACTGTGGGAAGCCTAAGTTCACCACAGCCAGTCAGGTGTTTGGCGAGTTCCAACAACAAACGTGACCAGAGCTTCACCTCACCATGTCCACTATGCTCTGAGGCATTACTACTCCATTCAAAATTGATTGAAATGTATGACTGAAATGTACAGTTCTGTGACTAAAATGGATGAATCAAAAAAGTGTATGGCAATAAAATACTGGATGTAAGTAGTAAATGATCATACAAATTTTGTATAATTAATCTCCAGCATCAAGTCAGAGTAGCATCATTTTAAAAAAGAAAAAAAAAAGAAGAAAAAAAAAAGAAAGAAAGAGCACAACATTCTTGCGTAGTTTTCTGTCTCTTATTAAGAAGATGCAGATTGCAAAAAAAAATAAAGCGCACACGCACACACACACACACACACACACACACACACAACACAGAAGACATAGAGTGATAGACTCATAAGTAGATATGCTGCCATGGAAAAATGAAAGAGATTGTGGTAACGTTTGTTTGAATTCAAATCTTAAAAGACAAGGCCAAATCTAATTTGCACAGAAATAAACCAGCCAGGTACAAAATCTTTAAGACAGTCTTCCTAATGCACATCCCTGTACAATATACTGAAACCGCGCAGCAGGTACTGCAACAGAATCTCCAGAAGTCTTTTTCATGCTAATGCTACAACAGTAAAATGATTGTTAAAAAATATGCACAAACATTATGCAAAGTGTTTTTGATTTTAACAGTGCAAAAATCTCTCCTTTGTGTGTGTGTGTGTGTGTGTGTGTGTGTGTGTGTGTGTGTGTGTGTGTGTGTGAGTGTGTGTGTGTGTGTGGAGACAGGTGAGGGTAGGATGGGGGTGGGTTACTACATATTCTCAGATCATTCTTCACAGCAGAAAACAAAATTCCATTCACTGCTTGATATGTCAGGAGCATGATTAACAACACATATTCACAAAATCTAGAATAAATCATGTACAACTTACACCATCACCCAAGCTGAACAATGTTATTTATATTCATATCAAACCATTTTGATAAACAGGATATAAAGAAACGTTATTCCTGGAAACAGTGAGGAAAGATAGAGGACCAAAAAAAAAGTTCCAGTCCCATGCCATGCTCTCCCTTCCCTATCCTCCCCTCTCGAGTCAATCACACTCTCCCTCCACCCCTCCTCCCATCTCCAAGTTTCTCACCCCTCTCACTATCATTCTGCTTGGATTAGCTGAGAGCAAAGACACATCCTAACTTGAAAAAAAAATCACCAAAACAAGCATTGTTCTTACTCTACAGATTTACTGTAAAAATAAATCAGCTATCATTGCTTGAAGTTTTAATTTGCGATATTCACTGAATTCTTATATTTTTCTTTAATTCAAATGAGAACTTTTTAAAGATGTATTTCTGTACAAGAGTTCCCATTTTCCATGGATCAAGATTTCATATTTTAGTCTGGACAGGGGTTCAAAAGATTCTGAAGCGATCCTGGCATTATCAAACACAAACCTACCTATCAATGTCTGATAAATATCCACCAACTGCAATTACTGAATTTACTCTGTACACCAAGTGTGTGAAAACATGTATCTGTGGTCTCTGTTATTTTATTATATATTTCTATATGCAGGTTTTACAGAAATTCATAAATGAAATGTGGAACAACAATCAGTTCATCTATGGGGAAAATTAAGAACAACAAGGCTGGGAAAAGGGGTGGAGGTCACTCGCAAACATATAAAGTCAAATCAACGATGTATTAAACTGGTGAAAAAGCAGGGGGGGGTGGGTGGGGGGGGATCCTCATTTTTACATAACAAGAATATCGGTAAGGAAAACAAGATTTCTTTACAAACACTTTTCGTTACAAACCTTAAGAGAGCAGAAAGCTACTGAAAAATCTATAAACTGTACTTAAGCAGTGTGCCTTTTATCAAGAGATCAGGAGTCAATAACATTTTTTTTTTCTCCATTATTGCATGAAGATCTGTTCATGAAAGTCACTGATGTGTTCCAGTCAAAAAAAGGAAAATCAACAGATGGGGCTGTTACAACTCGGGGGTAAAGCATTTAGCTTAACCCACCACCCAAGACCAACAGAATGGTTATGGCTGTCAAGTGTCAGCAGTCGGACCAAAGCTACTGTCTGATCAGTTCTTCCAGTAAACACATCTTGTTACCTATCCACTCATATGTGTGTGTGTGTGTGTGTGTGTGTGTGTGTGTGTGTGTGTGTGTGTGTGTGTGTGTGTGTGTGCGGTGTGCGTGCGTGTGTGTGTGTGTGTGTGCGTGCGTGCGTGTCACTCTGTGCGTGTGTGTGTGTGTGTGTCACTCTGTGTGTGCGTGTGTGTGTCAGTGTGTGTGTGTCAGTGTGTGTGTGTGTGTGTGTGTGTGTGTGTGCATTGTGTGTGTTTTGTGTTTTTGTTGTGTATGTGTGTGACTGTGTGTATGTGTGTGCGAGTGTTGTTGTTGTCTTTAGTCCCACTTCAAATGCTCTTTGTATCTGTCTGTGTGTCTCTCATCTGTGTGTGTGTCTGCATCTGTGTTTGTGTTAACTGTTATGTATGCATGCGTGCCTACTCATGCCTCCCTACCACAGCTGCCTTTAAAAAAAGAGATCATCTAGTTATGTGAGTATCAAGACTTGAGGAAAAGAAAGAGTTGTGTATGCGTGTGTGTATGCATGTGTGTGTGTGCATCTATGCATGTGAGTGTGCCTGTGCAATCTTTGTTGTAAGGGGTTATAATGAATTCAAAACATAAGCAACAAAGGTTATAAAAAATCTGTGTGCAACCACTTTCGTCAAGAAGAATGTTACACTGGAGAATCTCGCTTTTGAATAAAATACTAAATCAAAAACACTGGAGTACAGTATAACTGCAATTTGCACATTCAAAACATATTTTGATATTTTTCTAATGAAACGCAACAACAGGAAAAAAATTGCACTTATAACCAGACAAACCAAAGAATACCTGATTCTTAATAAGACATTATTTGTTGAATCAAGACTAGTTAATGGCTTTGCTTTGATGTTTAAACTTTAGCACTTGCTCACATAGTATGACATGCCTGAGTTACAACTTTGACAGGACATGTAATTTTTTTTCGTTTAAGTATATGTGGTTCTGTTTAAGCAGACTACACAGGCTATCATGGCATTAACGTAACTACTTAACTATAAGTATTTATTTCCTGTAGACAGAAAACAGCACAGTTTTCTTCCTGAAACGTTGTTCTGAGATATGCCAGAGGTCACGCTTTTCCACGCACAAGATGGTAGAGCGAAGGCAACTGTCATTTCAAAGATGACTGAATTTTGATAGGTGAAGGATCCGGCACTGAACATGTTTACATGAAGAAGAGAATCATCTACTTTTTCTAAGTGCATTTGCTGATAGACAGTACAAACATTCTACAGCAAACACACGTACCATTCACACATTTTCTGCTTTAGGATTTAGTGACACAGTTTAAAAATTGTAGAAATTTACAAGTAGCATTCATGAGAAATCTGTAAGGGTGTTATACAAATAAACATTTAAATCATGCATAACCTGTATGCTTTGGTAATTTCACATAAGGCTACTGAATCTTTACAATCTGCTAGGAAATATTGTAATAATGAAAAATCTATTTTTAGTATGTCACCATTAAACAGTAGCAGAGTTATTTGTGTCCATTTTCAAAAGGTATCAGTGTTTATGCCGTTTCCTTTTTTTCATTTTTAGATACAATCAGTTATTTATCATTGAGCACACTGGGTACCTCTGCAAACACATTTGCAATATACAGAAGCCAACAGGAAAAAAAGTCCTTTCTTCTGATTAAACAAAGAGGAAAAAGTAAAAACACTGAATTGCATAGAACTACACAATGCTGTTCACTGCCTATAGGAATCATACACTTAAGAGGTGTCTACCCAGAAATCATTCAAGGATCTGACACAGATTCCTGAGGGACATGTTGCCCACTGCGAGTGAAGGCCGCTCTCTGCCGGGCTTTCACAGTGTCATCTGGGGATGGAGTCTTAAAATCAAATGGAACCACTCTTTTCAAGGGAACCTCCACGTGCACCTTCTTTCTCCTGGTCTGGTAGGAGAACTGAAACCTGGGGAACAGGGTTTTCTCTTCGCTAGTTTTGGAACAAACTTTCCTCTGGAGTATTCTCCTGCTACCTGCAAACAGATACACTGTGCCAATAAAGACGGAGCCTTTCTCATTGCTGGATCAACTTTCATGGGATCGAAGCAATCTGCTTCAAAGTCCATAATTTTCTGAGGTGCTGCTTGATAGTCCTCTTCATCTAGCTCCATGCCGTCACTTTCAGAAGCTGGAGATTCAGGTTTGGAATGTTTAGGCTGCAAAATCACTTTCTTTTTCAAACAATCTGCCAATGACAAAGTGAATTCTTCCCTGTCTGCCATAGCTGTATCTTTCAAAAGCGTGCCTTTGATGGAATCCCCTCTCTCTCCACTTTTGTCACCCACGTTTTCTTCAGATTTCAAGGAAAGTCGATGTTGAAAACTGTCTGCAAGCGCCGAATTGTCTTTGCTGGGTGTGGTGTCGGCACTGATCCTGGGTGAAGTGCTGTTTGCTGATGACAGGGTGTGTTGCTTGCTGCCTTTGCTCTGATGCTGTTTTATGAGTTCTGACAACGACAGACCACTGCCACTTGACAGAGTCCCACCACCACTCTCTTTCCTCTCAGTCACTTTCACTGGACTTGCTGTTCCCAGGCACTGACTTGGGGAGGTAGATACAGCCACCACTGATTCTGATTTTCCATACTGTGTAGATGGAGGAATGTTACTGCTTGCTGCCTGAGTGTTGGGTTTATTCTTCTGCTGTGACTGACTGTTGATCAGCTGAGTAAGCGACAGACCTGTTACAGCTGACTTATTACGGCCACTGCTGCCATCTGTTTTACCTTCATTTGACTCTGCCCCTGCAGGTACCTTGGATACTTGCTGACTGCTGCGTAAACTGATGAGGTCCATGAGAGAAAGTCCTTTTGACGCTTGAGGTGAAGATGAAACTGGTGATGAATGAGATGAAGTGGTTGACAATGATGAAGCAAGTGATGTTAATGAAGAGGTTGAGGATGACACCACTGTCGATGACAAGGAAGTTGATGAGAATGGTGACTGTTTATTCTGAGCAATCAGTTCACTCAAAGACGGACTTGCCTTCTGTTCACATTTCTGAGATGATAAGTTCACTGAAGTTTGCCTGGGAGTGTGAGAACCAGAGCTGCTGTGTTCCCTGATAATGTCACGCAAAGACAGGCTACCAATCTGAGATGTGGAGTTTGAGTTCCTTGGTGCCTGCACTGGAGGTTCAGTCACTGAATCTTCGCGCGCCTTGATAAGGTCACTTAAAGACTGGCCACCGCTCTTGCTACTCTCATCCTTCAAGGATGACAACACGGTCTGTGGAACAAAAGAATTGGGCTTTGTATGCATGTTAGTTGTGTTCGAACCTGAATCCTCACCCCTCTGAAAACACAGACCACCACTTCCACTATTTTGCTGTTGGGTCAATGCCATTAACGATGTTCGTGGAGGGCTGGCAAACTGCAAGGGAGAAGAGCTGTCAGACCCACTGTCCCCCATTCCCATGTGCTGCCCCTCATTCCCCGAGACAGCGGATCCCTTAGAAACCTGAGACAGAGGCAAGTCCTCTCCTGGGACGCTCTCAAGACTGCCATCAGAACTAGTCGACAACTTCACTCTGCGCACTGTTCCCCTGTTGACCCCAGGGCTACTGGAGGTATTAGCCCCAACTGGTGGGGACATTCCCTTCTGAAATCTGAACCTGCCCTCCCTCCCCTTATAAAACAAATGTTCTTGCTGATCTAAAGCACTGATTTCGGACAGCAAGTCCTCGATATCTGCGTCATCGCCTTACCTTACAGCAGCCATTAGAAGAAGCAGAGAGACACAGTGTCACACCATGACCGTGGACAGTAGCAGTAGCAGGATCAAAGTCAGGATGACATGGAAAAGAAAAGAAAAAAAGAATGGGCATTTCATTAGCATGGAGAGATCAGCCTAAAATCCCAGTTACAAAAAAGGAGAGAAAGGATCCTAAATAGACACAACCACAATCATATCAAAATACTGATGCAAACATAATATTTTCAACATATGTTACATGCTAAACAGTAAAACTGGTTGTTTTGTTGTAGGTGTTGTTGTTGTAGTCATCTGTTCACACTGATCTAGAAAAGTAGGAAGACTTCCTGAGGAAACTGAACTAAATATCAAATAAATTCTTTTTCTTTGCACAATCTTTGAATAAACACAATATCACAATTTTCAGTCCAATCAGCTCTACAGACTGAAAATTTGAAAATCACCACTGACAAACCATCTTACCACTACTTTGTTGATAAACATAGAACCACTGTCCATGCCTGTTCTGATAAAAGTAAAGAAAAAATAATCAACAAAAGGTGTCATTAGTTTTCTGCACCAATAAAGACAGCAAAACTTCAAAAAAGAAAAATACCTTGTGTGCGCTCCCTCTTCTTACGTGGAGTCCTTTGAGGCTTTGGGACACCTGCATCACAAAAGTCATTCCGTCAAGATTTTGAGAATTCTTTCAGTCTTTGATCACAATGGGGTTTGGTTAAAGCAAAATTAACATAATTGGAAAACAAGTTGTAGGTAGTTTCTGATTTAGTTGACAATTAATCAAAACTATTCCGTTTTATAGTGCAATAAACAGGGTACAGAAAGAAAAAAAAAAACCCTTTTTAATGTTTGGATTATTGTTGAGTATGTGGTTTTTAACTGAAAAGTAAATAATTTGACAAGACTACATACATAATTCCAGTAACAGACAATTTCAAACCAAACAAAAAGTGAATTTCACACATGCATTTGTAAGGAAAATTATTTTAGACACATTTGATCTAGGACATGTTGTCCACCAACAACCTGGTGCTGCAGTTGGAGTCTGTTTTCTTTGAGTTCCAAGCATAATAGCATGATGTTCATCCACAAACATAGCATGGAGTTAAATCTATTATGCTCCATGTCTGGCTACTATACTTACTATACGACATGTTTTCCGGTATTGTAGTTGTGAGACAGTTTCATGATTTGTTCAACTGTATTTTATTTATTGTTTTACCAGGTCATGCATGGAATGTGTTTGATTGATCAGATGACAATAAAGAAACAATAAAAACAAATGTGATGCATTTCGATGTCTTGTTCATTTATGGTGAGCGATTGTTTACTTGCTATCATCAGAATCCTGACCGACGCCATTTCCCGATGTTCGATACTGCAGATCGAAAACCAACACAACAAATCCTTTTCAAATTGGACCGGATAAAACGTACCTCGGAAAAAAAGTAGACAAGTCAATTATATTGTACACAACAAATGATCAAATAGAAAAATATTGAGAATGATTCAAGTCACGCGTTCAAACTGTGGACAGATCGCAAACCACGTCGGTCAGCGATCTCCGTCAATGTTCACTGACCAAACCATGCGGTTTATGCTTACGGACTACTTTGTACTGACCTACAAATGATGAAAAATAGTGCAGCGTGTATTAATCTATCCATAGAAATTGTTTTAACAGCTTAAAATGAAAACTGGGGATTTCAAAATGATGCTGAATAAACTTGGTGTCCTTGTCTGTCAGTAGGAAAAAACGATAGCAATTTCACAAAAACCTCGATTTATCGACTTGTTTTGCAAACAAGGCCGTCGTAATGTATTCATATGCGCACATGGTCAGCCATGCCACCTGGTTTCAGGCAGGGAATTCGAATGGTGAGTATACATTTGGAGAAATTATATCTTTTATTCCGTCTGTCCATGACGATAGCACGCACTGACGATAGCATGAATGGCCCCACTTCTGATTAATATGTTTAAAACTCTCGATTTTATGTGTTTTTCGTTGTGATTTTGCTTTGAATGTGTTCAATAGTGATCGGTCTTCGTCATCCATTTTCCTTAAAGCGATGTGTGTCAATGGACTCGGTTCAGTTGATGGAAATTTGGTGTTTGCTTACCAATTTTTGCTATCGTTATGAGCACTGACCGACTTTTTTTGCTATCACTACTGAACAGTGACCGATTATCTTCGATTTGAGCAAATTTCACTGATTTTTGCGATCAGTGCTCTTTTTCGCCACGTTTCGCTCAGAAAGCCTTCGACTGAAACCGTTTTGGTATCTCCTTATCGGAAAAACCGTATCATGCGAATTTCGATGTTGTTTTTTTTTAAGCGGAACAATTTTCTTGCTATCGTGATGAACCAAGACCGACTATATTTGCTATCGTTATGAACAATGACAGACTGCTTTTGCTATCGTCATGATCGTCACATACAATGGCAAACTTGTTCACTTGTGGCAGTTTTGTTACAGTAATTAGGCCTATAGATATCAAGTATTTTCTTAAACTAGTTACAGACAGTTCGAATAAAGGGTTGCATCAATCATTATGATTTTTTACCGAAAATTTTAATGTGGAAAGGTGCTTCAAATGCAGGTGCTCAGCAATAATTTCAATGCATTTTTTTTTTTTTTTTTTATAAATTACAATAATAATTTTATTTTACATTGTGCAAAGAAAATTTGTGTGTGTATCATGTTCTGCATTGCTTTTGTTGTTGATTTTTCAGATTTTTTTCTTGTAAGAGAGCTGTACTGCATGACGTACTGCAATAATGTTTTCTTTTACTTCACAAATTATGGAAATTTTTATGATGTGAATCTACAATAAGAATTTAGTATTAGAAAAATAAAATAACATTTATTGTTTTTGACAGTGAAAATCTTCCACTATGGTGTCCGCGGCAGCAAGAAGTAGGCAGCACATGAAGGATGAAAATCCTGAAAAATACAGTGAATATCTTCAACAGCAAAGAGAAAGAAACTGTCAGCAGAGGCAGAAGAAAAAAGATCTGCGGGAAAGCCAGCCACATACACACGCAGCCATCCAGGAAAGAGAGCGAGTTCTTGAGCTTGGACGGTAAGAACAAACTGTACTAACATTAATACATCCCCACTTTGCAAATGATATATTATCCATGGAGCACCACTCTTTTTTTTTTCCTGGTTTGGGGAGGGGGGGGGGGGGGGAGTTGGGGGCCTGTTTCAATACCTCACTCAGCATAGGCTAAAACAACATATTTGGACAATGGTGGAATGGAAAAAATGCTTTTCATTTTGTTCTTTCTTCTCTCCTGGCCCCTACTTCTATCCTTTTTTAAAATGATATGTAAATCTTTTTACTCTGTCAACATTTGAATTTTTCAAACTGTGCTCATTGTATCTGCATCTGAAGTAAGTTGCTGATCGTTGTGTGGAATGATGAATGAAATAGCATCTTGGCTGCTCTAATGATAGTAATAGCATATTCTGTGTAGGCACACACAGGTATGTTATTATAACACATTCTGTGTATGTGCTTTAAAAGTTTTTGTAGCATGTGTCATAATGTACACACATGTACATATGCATGTGTATGTGCTTGTTTAATGTGTGCAATGGTATATCATAGATAAGTGATACTCACAGTGCAAGAACTATGTAACTGCCAGCATTTTTGATATCATAAAGTGCATAAGTATTCAGCCGCAAAGAGTTGCATAATTTAGATCCTGATCAAGTTGAAAGTTGAGCACTGTCAGAATAGGAATTAGTCTTACTTAAAAAACACATACTTGGACCTAGGCGTTACACAGTCATTTATTTTCACTATATTTCAGGGCACGCCAAAAGCGCTATGCTGACCGTCTGAAGCAGTCAACCTCCAGACAGACCAGGCGTCAATCTGATCCTCCATCTGATGGACCACCAAAGAAAAAACCAAGAGACATGACACCGGCAGAATTTAAAGAACATCAACGACAACTGAAAGCAAAGTCCAGAGCCAACATGTCAGCACAAAAGAAGAGATGGGTAAAAGAGAAGGACCGAAAATATCACCAGGAAAAGAGATTGAAAGAACGTCTGGAAAAGCAAGAGAAAACAAGAGGGAAATTCACAACACCCAGTGTTCCATCTGAAGAAGCGTCTGTTGTAGGACTGAATGATGAGGGAATTACATCCAGTCGAAGCCCCGACTTCTCTAAATCTACAGCTGAGCCTGCAAATGAGGAAGTAGTCATTGACATCCTGGATTCTGAAATGCAACCAGTGATACCTGAGAAGACTTCTGCATTTGCAGGAATTCCAGATCAGTGTTTATTGAACAAAACGGACTATAATTTTGTTTCTCATGTACGACAGACTTTAGTGAAAAAGGCTAGAACTCCTGTACGCTTTGCACGCATGGTACGCAATATTGCTGTGAACACTTTCTCACCAAGGAAACAGAAAGCAATGGCAGATGAGGGACTCTCCTTCAATAGAAGAAAATCTCAATGCCAGTCTTTTCTTGACAGCAAGGTAATATCTTGCAAGAAAAAGCTTTCATTTGGGTACCGAAAAAAAAGGAAAGATGCTTTGTCAGAGGCAGACAGAAGAAAAATCCAATGTTTTTACATGAGAGAGGACATTTCAAGAATCTTGCCACATAAAAGATTTGCAAGAAAAGAAGGACCTGGCTATGTGATGCAACAGACCCTATTAGGAGCATTTTCCATTTTCAGGAAAGAATACCCTGGCATCAAAGTAAGCTACAGTCTTTTCACAAAGCTGAGACCCAAGAATGTTAAAAAGATTTCACCTTCATTCTTGGAAACCTGCCTTTGTGCGTACTGCGTGAATGTGCGGTACAAGCTGCAGGCTCTCAATAGATCTGTGACCATTTGTGGGCTTAATCCCGAGATGAAGGTTGAAGACGAGTCAGCATTAGTGAACCTCATCCTCTGTGCCAAACAAGAAAATGCTGACTTCCACAATCCAAGTTGTCTGTTTAGTCAGTGTGAAAACTGTGCTGATGTGAAAAAAAACATTAGAACAACACTATCAACCCCTCCTCGGTAAGAATCCTACCATTTCATGGAACAGGTGGAACAAAAGAACAAATGGCAAGTTCTACAGACGCATACCAGAGACAAAACGAGGCACGGTCAAGGAACTGCTGGATGAGCTTGTGGCTGAAGATGTCCTTCATCCTGCCCAAGGAACCACATTCTTCAAACACCTTTTCACTGCAAAATGGCAATACAATCAGTACAGAACCTTGAAAAACAGACTGAAAGCTGACGAAGTACTGCTTGTCATGGACTTTGCAGAAAACAAAAAGTCTGCATTCCAAAACGAAATGAAGTCTGCTCATTTTCAGAAACAGCAGATTACATTTCATCCTGTCATTGCATTTTACAGAGACAAAACCACTGGGTCTGTCATGCGCCATGCTTTGGATTTCATTTCCGACGATACAGTCCATGACCACAATGCAGTCCACCAGTTCACAAAGACCACTCTACAGTTTCTGCAAGACAAAGGCGTGCTGCTTCCAGGATCATCAGTATATATATTTTCTGATGGCTGTGCTGCACAGTATAAGGGTAAGGGCACCTTTGCTGATTTTACTCACTACCAAGTTCCAATCCAAAGACTCTACTTTGGATCTGAGCACGGCAAAGGTGAAGCCGATGGTGAGACTGGTGTCGTCAGCAAAGCTCTGGAGTCTGCTATATTGTGCAGGAAGGTGGTCATCTGCCAGGCCTCTGACTTCTTTGGTGGTGTGTTGCTAATCTTGCCAAAGATGAAGGATTATTCAAAAGGACATTTTTCCTTGTCCAACCAGAAGACATTCAAAGAAACAGAGCAGAAATGTGTGTTCGGCCAATTCCAGGTTCTCGGCAGTTCCATCAGGTTGTAAAACTGGAACTTTTTCTTTTGAAGGCAAGAAACCTTGCCTGCATTTGCACCTGTATTGCAAAGGAAAGACGTATTTGTGTCCAAATGTAAGTTATGTTGGTCACTACAATATACATGAAATCAGAAGAACCTGCGAGCAGCAGAGTGAAGAGGTTGAGGAAAATGATCAGCTGTGCAGCACAAATCAAGGCCAAGTCCTGCTCCAGGCAGAAAGACGAGAGGTAATGCTGAACAGAGCCCAAAATCGACTGATGGCTGTCAAAGAATGTGGCAATTCTGTTGATTTTGTTAGTGCTGCCCGTGTCACCCTTCAGGAACTGGAAGCATTTCCACTGTCATTTCCTACAGCTGCACCAGTCCTGTCTAAAGGAGTAACTGACCACAGTGCCAAGAGGCTGCTTGCAGAGGGTTCACTGCCTACGGACTACTTTCCAGTTTCTACAGAGGCTGATGGCAACTGCCTTCCTCGATCCCTGAGCACAGCAGTGTTTGGTCATGATGCCTTTCACACAGAAATACGCCTTCGGATCACCTGTGAAATGGCTGTAAACAAGTACTTGTCAGCGGAATACTTGCAGAGAGGAGTCCCTCATCTGGAAGGTGAAGTCTCCAAATCGTTCTACCATTATACTGGTGACTTTGCTCTCAGGGATCTAGAACAAGCCTATGAACAGGAAACAATGAAGTGTGCTGCTAATTCCATTGATATGGGACCCTGGCAGCTCCATTCTGCTGCCAATGTACTCAGCAGAGAAATTCAGTCTCTTTATCCAAACTTGGGTAGCGCCCTGGCTAGGAGGGAAATGAATCGCTCCTTCCTTCCCCATCATCAGAGTGAGCACTTCACTGCGCGGATCATGTGGACTTCATGCAGAGAGGACCAAGTGCCTCCCCAGTTCTGGATGGCAAACCATTTTGTGCCTCTTGTGAGGTGCCTTGAAGAGGAGACTTCCAGGGAAAAGGAACAGGCAGCATCACCAAAAATTGGTGATTATGTGACTGTCAATTTCCTTACTGGCAGGAAAAACATGACATGCCATGCACTTGTCATTCCAGTTCCAGATTATATGGACACTGAAGGAGGACAGTGTGTAGTGAAATTTCTTCGACAGTCACACAGTGGGAATTTGTTTGTGTTCCCAGCCACTGATGACATTTCTATTATTGACATCATTGGGGACAGTGTTTCTGCGGTGCCTGCACCAACAATTAACAACAGAGGACATCATTTCTTTTAGTTTGTATTTGGGGATAGGGTAGGGCAGGGAGGGAGGATAGACTGTCAGTGTCTTAAACTTTGGTTTTTGTGTTTTTAAACAGTTTTTTTTAAACACTGAACGGTTGTGGAGTTTGTGCAGCAATTGCATAATCTTTTAATTTGGGAATTGAGCTCTGAGTCAGTATTTCTATGTATTGCCTCTTCTTAGTTTTGTGAATGTATTTTTAATGTGAATGTTGTCAACTGATTGTTTTTTCCCTACTTCAGTAGCTATATGAAATCAAAGCGAGAAGAATTTGGCTTTCAAATTCTGTTTTCAATTTTTGAACATTTGAAATGATTTCTGGTATTTATTTATATCTTTTATCTATTTATTCAAGTATTTATTTGTCCTCCCCCCAAAAAAAGAAAAAAAAAATTAAGCAATGTGTGCTACAGATAGAAGTGCTTTTGCAGCCTTGACACCTGACTGACGAATCCTTAATTTTGGGGGTAGGTATACATTAAACCCAACATATGTAGAAATTATTGTTGGTTGATCCTTTTTCTCTGCAAATATTTGTTAAAACAAGTCTATACTTCACTATAAAGCACATTTACATTGGTTTTGTACAGGTTTTGCAGTGTATTTCTTTGTGAAAGTAATTTTTGCTGTTAAAAAGAAAGCGCGAAAATCTTAACATGTAACCAGCTCCTTATTCTCTTCAAATGTTGTCTAAGTGGTGTTTAATCATTCTTAATATATTGTCAGTTGTTTTAAAGTATTTTATGAAGAAATACAAGCATGTGTTTGAATGTGGGGAAGAACTGTTGTAGCTTCAGTTCAATATATGAATTTTTAGCAACTTGGGGGGGTTGGCGTATGTCAAGTCTAATATTTTCCAAAGACAGTGTCTGCTGTCCTTTTCTTTCATGATTTTATGTTTAGAAGTGTTTAAACTTAACATAAAACCAATTTTTAACTATGATCAGTGATTTCTATTTTTTCTTGAAAATGGGAAGTATGCCGAGCGAAAACCAAAAAACCTGTCATATCAAACTGGCGCAAACTACTTACCCACATGTCAAATCTGTTTGGCCATATTTCATGGCACTGCCATGCTGAAGATCTGATTGTGTATTACAGACTAAAATGAGTTGAAACTGACAGGGATTACCTGTCTGAGAGAGTAGCTCATCCAGAGTGGCCTGTATGTTGAAGTTGTGTCGCAGAACAGCCTCTGTCAGCACAGAGTCTCCGAGACTGTCACCCATCACATTGTGGATCTCTTCCAGACAGCTCTGCAATCGACCTGAAAATGATGGGTCATTATTCTGATTTTAAGGAGTTTCAGAGAAGCAGTCCCCCTAAAGCTGGGTCATGAGTGGCTGTGGCTGGACAAGGTGGGAAAGGAGGGTGGTGGAGTAAAGTTTGAGAAAGATTATCCTCAAGAAAGTAAAAAGAAAATAAAAAATTATGCCCTACTTTTGTTCCTTCTTCAATGACTTCATAAAAAAATGCACAAACCAAAAGCTGTATAATAGAGTTCCTGAACACCACTCTGATTCTGCTGTCTCCTAACTGTTGTGTTGACTTCAAGTTACAGGTCTTTAACCTTCTTAAATAACTTCACAACAATACACACACCAAATGCTGTTTTACAGGCTTCCTGAATCCCACAATTATTCTACTCTTACCACTCATGTTGTCTGCTGACAGTATCAAATGATGTGTAGAACTTAAAACAGACAAGCAACTGCAAACTAAGTAATGGAGGGAAGGGGAAGAAAAAGAGAAAGGGGAAACTAAAACTGAAAGAATATATCATTTTGGAGAAAACTCCGATCATTCTGTCAAGTTTGTGCGTTAGAAAGTTTTTTTTACTTCAAGACCAAAAAGCGGAAAGTATGACACAACTGCAGTGTTGACGCTACAACCTAAATCATTTGGAAGCAAAATACTTCAGACCACTAACACCAACTAAACCAATGTTGATTATGATCTCCCTCTCTCAGTCATGTTCTCAAATCCCAATAAAGACAATGAATTATTGCCTCTGTTATTATTATTGAATAATGTAAAAAAAAAAAAAAATGGACATTTTGCACAACTCGATGGTAATTTTTTACTGACAAAACTTTCTATTCAAATCCTGAATCTCAGGATATCACGCAGCTCATACAATATCAACCTGCATTCAACTGATACAAATTATATGTGTGCTCACTAACCTCTGTCCATGTCTGAGAGTCCTCTATGAGCTGTGGCCGGAGCAGCTGCCTGAGCTTGCACTGGCTCTGAATTCATGTCCATCTCCCCTTCCTCTGGAATCTCATCCTCCATGTAGGACGACAGGTCAAAGTTCCTTTCACGGTTATAAGTGAACTCTGCCGCTGCAGGACACAGTAGTTCCAAATTAACAGCATTATAAGTAAAATATGAGTCATCTTCATTTACAGAGTGATCTTAACACAATCATATCCTTTTCAATGATCTATACAAGAATTTACAGCTTCATGAACCACACACTACAGCAGAAAATCAACTGTGAGCTTCAGTCGTGTTTCCACATACATTAATGTGATTTTCCAGAAATGACAGAAAAAAAATACAATGTCAGGAATATTATCAATCAATCAGACAAAGCATCAAAACAACCGTACATGCTGCCATCAACAAAATTAAGCACTTGAAAGAACACAGAAAGTTTTATACAATTACCTGTAGAAGGCGAAATACAGTAACGGTCTTCATATGACTGGCCATAATCATCATCGTCATCATAGCATTCTGAAACAGTGTAAGTTTGCACTCTGAACTTCAGCAATGCCCAAATTATTTTATTTACTGCATTTCACGGACATGTGGATATCATTTTTTCCAAAATTTATTAACACTGGACTGAAAAATAAACAAAACAACACAACAACAAAAAAGGAGAAGAAGGAAAGAGGAAAGGAGAGCACAAAATAGTGCAATCTTTCCATAACCTCTCTCTTTCTGCCTTGATGAAATGACAGTAAATCACGCTCAGACTTCACAACCACATGTATACACGACAACATCCAAGTAGCACTGCAACAGAAAGCTGTTGGCAGTTTCAGCACTCACACTCACAGCAAGGCTCTTAATACATAAATGAAAATACAAAATCAGTCTGTAATACTCTTCCTTTTAAGCTTTCCATTCAATTTTGTCCACCCCCCCCCCCCTTCTTTTTTTTCTTTCTTTCTTTTTTTCTTCTTCTTTGCATTTATCCAGCTGTGCTGTATCATACACAAGAGTACACTCTTACCCAGTCTGGCACTAGCTGAACCAGAAAGACAAAAAATTAAAACCAACATAAACGTTAATCCCCTTGCCCTTCCGGAACAGTAAATAATTTAATCTCCTTTTTCAATGTTATAATTCGTTGTTTGGGAACATCACTGATCAGTCACATCTCTCTTTATAAAAAAAAAAAAAAAAATTCTTCAGATCATAAATTCATAAGAAAAAAAAAAGTCACACAGAACTATCTTTTTTCTTTTTTCACTGTTCTAAGTCTGGGAGTATCCCCACTGGAGTTGCATGCAGATGTGTCCTCCATATCGTTGTAGTTGAGAGAGATATGAAGGAGGCACTGGTATGACTGCCCTGAGCTGGACCCGTCCCAGTATATTGAGTAATACTAATAGCACTACCCTCCCCCTCCTCCTTGACTGAGCTGCCAAGGACTCGAAAGCACAAAGTGTAGCATTTTAGTGTAGTATTCCAAATTACAGCTTAGCACTTATGTGCCTTATCACAAGTTACACTAAGCAGCACTTTCAGTCGCACACTTCCTTTCACACATGACATGCAGAGTAAGAAGATGACAATCATGCTAGTTATCACATGGTTTTGACTTGATCTACAAAAAAAATAAATAAATAAAAATGGCTGACAATAAAACTAATAGACTGTCTTGCGCAATATTTTTTCTCTATCTTTTCTTTCTCTCCTTACTGAACATGGCCACTTTTCAGCAAAATAAGTTTACACTTACAGTCTAAAGGTCATGTTACCTTGGTTCTGCTACACTTATCTGTCTATATATGTCACATCATTTATCAGAGCTGTCACACTATCAAAATAAAATCCATGCATCTTAGTTTTAAAAAAAATAAAACAAGGGTAAAACAGTAACCTGATCAAACAACCATGCCTGCTCTAATAGCAGTATAGTGCTCTTGAAGCATCAACATGCTTTTTGGAGTGCATGCATTCAAGCAGCACTGTTAAAACCATGATTGGTGTAGTTCAACTGATTTTAACTGAGCAAACAAGTAACAATGCTATTCCCTGCTTCTTCATTTTCCAACTAGCCAAGTTGAAAACCAGTTTTTGAAACTACCCATGTTTGTAGTCTCACTTTCACAGACCCCAAGGCCCAGACATGTTACGGATGTGGTAAGTTCCAGCCTGTCTTTAATATGCGTAAAATGAACACAGCAAGAGAATATTCCAACAAGAGGCTGAGGTCTATTGTCATTTTTATTTCCATGATCAAGGAAAATTTGCTGTCATCAAAGAGTGTAAGTTCAGCAACCTGGACCTGTACAAAGCTTGTGGACCTGACAACAGTGACATTTTCCCACGAGTACTACAAGAGCTGGTTGACAAAATTGCCCCCATGCTAACTCATTCATCCCTGGCTTAAACAAGTTGTCCTATCGAGACAACTCTTATCACTTGTTCCGATTCCAAATCAATCAAATGCTGATGATTCACATCTTGAAATGAACTGTGGTCACATGGACTAGCATGATTGGTCGACTTGTGATGCTTGATAACACTGAGTGAGAAAGAAAAGGATCGATTCCCACCATAGCACTGTTGCAGCAGACATGCAACAGCCTGGCAACCAGCTTGACATGTGATGCAACATGCAAAAACTTTACCAAAACAGCATTAATGCACCACTAGTGTGAATCTATGTTGGATTCTCTTCGTTTAGGTCTTTTTCTTTCCTGTCAAGATGCCAATGAAAAGGAAAGTAATCAATAAAACTGTAGCCATCTAGTTGATGGTGATTCTTTATGGCACACTGGAATAGTAATTTACTAGTACTTTAACAGTTATTCTGGATCTGGATCTGGATTGGTACGTCGCTGACATCCATTTACTGGCATAGGCGCGATGGTGGGGGGTGCGCAGCATGATGATATTATCAGCTTCTGGCTTTTGCCAGGGCCGACTTGAAGCTGTCGACTGACTTTTGGTGGACAATGTTATCGTCGAGATGGTTCCACTCAGTTATTGTCTTAGGGAAGCATGAGTTACGGTACTGATCGGTGTGTGTTTCAGGAATGCAGTAGCACCTATCATTGTTTCGTATGTAGTTCTCCACTGGGTTTTGTGTCAGGTACGTTCTGTTGTCTCTGGTGTAGCGGATGCGTCGTCCTGGTTTCTGAGGTGTGATGAAGTCACTCGGGGTGATCGCTGGCACCAGACCCTCAACCACCCTGTAAAAGAATCCTAGCCGTAGTTGAAGCCGCCATTCCTGGAGTGTAGTGAGCTCATGTTTTCTCAGCAGACCCGTTATGAAGCCTGGCGTGGTGGAGCGGTAGTCCTTTGCTATGAAGCGCACTGCATTTCTTTGTACGCGCTCCAGCATGTTGATCTCTTGCTGCATGTGCAGGTCCCAAATGATTGCTGCATACTCCAGGACAGGGCGTACGAGTGCGAGGTAGGCATTTCTTCGGCAGGAGGTAGGGCTGTGCCTGAGATTTCAGTTTGGTTGGTTTGGTCGGTTAATGGCACACAACAGGTTAAAAAAACTGAAGTCACATACATGTGCTGGTACTTACAATGGGAACAAACAGCATACAATTGTTTTTGTGTGCGGACACTGACACAGACACAATCACATGTATGCAAATTCATAATGCTCTAAAACAAGCACAATAACCATGCAACAATGCATAAACTTTTAGACTGTCTTCTTTAACTTTTTTTTATGCACCACACACACACCACACACACACACACACATATCACATCAGAAATTATGCACACACACAAAAAAAGAGAGAAACCATGCGACGTGTTTAAAATAGTTTGGATCCGTGTTGTTGTTGTTGTTTTTTTTCCTGGAGAGTGCAAGTTTTATAGATATGAGGTCCTATATATATATATATATATATATATATATATATATATATATATATATATATGAGTCTCGGTGAAGAGGGTGAAAAGTTTGCCTAACCTCGAATTATGAAAAATAATGGATGAACCGTTCAGCAAATGTTCCATCTTTCTCGGATTTCTGACATGCGAAAAATTGAAAAAAAAGCCAGATGAAGATTCAGTGGCAAAATGGCAAATTTAACCCCAACTTGCGCGACACTTAAACCACTTCTTTTTCTTCTCCAGCGTTGAGGGCCCACAATCAAACTTGATTATTCCGGCACCACTAGTTCCCACCTTATACTTACCATCCTCGTAATTCATCCGACGAACTATTCTGTGTCGCGACATTGTGTCACCAAAGTAAATATCCCCCAAACACACAAGCTGGAAAAGAATTGCCGACCTATCTCATCGCGACTTTCTCTTGACGTGCTGACGGAAATGAGCGCAAGCAGAGTTGTGACTGAATACGAAAATAAACGTAGGGATTTAAAATGATGAATTTAATGGTAATTATAAACATCCATATCAGCGATCGGAATCCATGATGATTGTTTGATATGGAAAATATACCACAAAACATAATTTTGATAACATCTTATTCATTAAGAAAAAGAAAAATCCAAACATCAATTTAGTTTTCCTAATGACTATACAAACGTCACTATGTCGCTTACAGTCACCTCTGGGGCAATAGACAAACGGTTAAACAACGTGGCATAGCCAAATATTTGGTCAGACAGACCATACTTTTCTGTTCATTTTCTTGACATTTCCCTTCTCCATTTTCTTATGTTTGACAAAACCCCTTCAAAACAACAACAACAACAAAACATCGTGTAAGGAAGTAAATGGGATTTTACAACTTCTACTACGTATATATTCACACAACAATCGTCTGCTACGCGCCAAACCAGTTGCTTCTTAGTTCTATCCTGCACGTGATATTTATTAATTCAAATCAAACTGCGATTGTCGGCAAAGAAAGATAAGTAGGATCGTTCGAAAGAGTCAGCTCATTGAACTGCAAACTGATCAAGGTCAGTATAGGACAATCATTTGCGGTGGACAGGCAAGAACTGCATCACTCGAGTGTGTGGCTCCTGAACTCGCGTAGCGGAACCAATCCTGTTACATCGATAGCCCCGTTACTGCGATTGGCAAGCTCGGACAGTCAGTGTGACAGCGGGGTTTAAGAAGGGAAGAGTCACCATTAAACACGCAGAGAATCGCTTGTGCTTGAAAGGTAGGTGGTAGTGTCGGTGGGACATCTACCCCCACCCTCTTCCGCCCAATAAGAATAAGAATATGTCGCAGGGTAGTAATTGCAGTATTGGGATACCCATTTTGGATGGGTGTCTTAGTACTCTTACTCACATCACTATGAGACACCCCTTTTTTGTTTGAAAATTTAAGCCTCATGAAGTTCACTTTTATTCCTCCTCAGCCAGGTCCAGCTGGAACTCGGTTCAGCTACCTCTGCCATTACCTTTGGGCTTCTGGTCCTCTTCTTAGGTACCAGAATGCACAAGCTGTTTCATAATTGGCTGATGAACTTACAGATCCCCTTGCTACAATTACCATGTTGAGGATTTTTGCTTGGAAGCCTGATTCCTGCAAGCTGCTGCCATGCTGGCTGTACTGGCATACTGCTCATATGTGAGCTTGCTCCATTCTGCTTTCATATGATATGGCATAGTGAGTTCCATCAGAATCAGCTCCTTCACTTGTGCTGGCTTCTCTCGAGCATGTAGAATGCACCCACATCACCCGCATGGAGGTCTTTCTGGTTTCACCGCTCCACGGTTACTGTCATTCAGAATGGTTCATTTGGGAGAGCGTTAGAGTGAGGGTCCCTTTTTTCATCCTTTTTTTTTTTTTTTAATAATCCTTTTTGTCTTTCAGAGATTCAAAGTAGGCCTTGCAAGGGATTTGAAATGGGGCCCAAGGCAAAGATGGTAGTGGTGGAGGGGAGAGATATGGGTGAGGGGAGGTTGGAGGGGTAAAGTAGAAAGTGAGGGGGGGGGGGGGGTGGACAGGCAGGAAGAAGGAATGGGGATGGGGGTTGAGATGGGCTAGTTTTAAGTAGACAAATAGATAAGCAGATATAGAGATGTAAAGAGTTGAATTTGAAAGTAACTTTTACAGCTTTTCAGTGTGGAAGGTGATGATAAGGATAAGATTCCCAAATGTAAAACTCAGAATCTCCCCCCACCAAGTTTTTATTTATTTTGTTTTTGTGTGCAGTATCTGTTCAGCTGGAATAAGTTGCTTTATTTCTTGTTTTGTTTTTATTTTGATCACATGTGGGTGTCAGCTAGTTCTGACGAACATGTGTTGGTATGTGTATGGGAAAAAGAAATTGGAGTGATTTCTGAAAAGGAATCTACTTTGTTGTATTTTTTGTCAAACTTGATGTCATTTTTGTAGTAAACTGATGCTGCCCTGGCTTTCTTATGTGTTCCACAGAAAATTTCATGGGATACTTTGGAGATCTGTGAGACAAAGTGTCAAGATACTTATGTGAAAACATATTTTTGTAACAAATATTCTAATTTGATTTAAGAAAAAAAAAATCAGAATATTTGTCATCAATGTGATATCTTATATCTTAAAAGTTATATTTGAAGGTCAAAAGAACCTTATGGTACTAGCTTGATCAGTTGGCATTGAAAGAACTTTCAACGTTTGTCACTGCAGTCCTTGGCAGGTGACTGCTCTCTTTGCCCTGGTTCACTTGACATGCACAGGTCAACAACAGTCAAACAATGAGCATATTGCAATTTGTCCAGTGTCTAATGACCAAAGCTCAGATGAATCTCAATTATTAGTTGAACTGCTTTAATTAATTTTTCAAATTGTGAAATGGGATCTCACATTGATCTTCCCTTTATATTTCTTTCCATTACATTGTATGGTGTGTTGCGTATGTGCGTGTGTGTGCACACATATGCATGTGCTTGAGTGTGTGAGTATGTGTGTCAGTGTATGTATTAATTACAAGAAGTTGTATTTTATTGAGATTCCTTTAACTTTTGTTGTGTGTCTATGTTGTATACTAAAGTTTACAGTTTACTGGAAATTTCTTGCAATTTCATTGGCCTTATCATTCTTAATTTCTCTAATTGAATTCTGTTTCTCACTTTCTGATTTTGATTTGACAGAAGTCATTATTCAGTTCTTTAATTTTTGTTTCAGCTACAACCAGCACCTGGACAGTGCATGCTGCGATCAACTGCAAGCAAAATGTCATTTCCTATCACCTTGGTCACTGGCAACAAAAAGAAACTTGAAGAATTTGTGAAAATTTTGGGGTCACAGTTTGAAAACAAGGTATGGATAACCAGTTACTGTTATGTTTGAATGCCTGTATGAATATATTGAGGTTATAAGGCAGTGAGTTCAAAAAGATAGGGTTAATTTGTACATGGAAATATAAAAACGGACAAACAGGAGCAGATCAGTGTGCTGAAGAGGAAGATGGGGGAATTAAAATGCCTTGCACATATTATGCAAATAGCCTTAAATTTAATCCACTTCGAGGTGTGTTTTTTTTTCTTTTGTTGATGTTTCGATAAATTTTTGGTGTGTGTGTTTTTAATTTGAATTTTAGTCTAGTTTATGAATTTATACAACATAGCTATACAGACTGGACGTGGAGGTATAAGACATATCAAGATGAGCCATTCAAGACTCGCATGCATAAAGTTTTCATATCTTCTACAAGTATCACAAAAGACAGGAGAAAAGAGGATCACAAAATGAGCTGCTGCTTGCAATGAATCAGAACCTTTATTTTCAATTGTTTTTTCTTTTTTAATCTCATTCTTCTTTGAACGTCATTCTTTGTATATTTTCATGAATTTTGGGATACGTTCTTTTATGTGTTCCAGATTGTGTGTCAAGATGTGGATTTGCCAGAGTATCAGGGCACGCCAGAAGAAGTGGTGAAAGCCAAATGCGAACTTGCAGCTAAACACATTAAGCGTCCTGTGATTGTGGAGGATACCTGTCTGTGTTTTAATGCTTTGGGCGGCATGCCAGGTCCTTACATTAAGTGGTTCTTGAAGGAAATTGGACCAGGAGGTGGGTCTCTTTGGGTGAACGTATGTGCTGATGTGAGTCTGTGTATGAATGCAAATGCAGGTGTACTTTTTGCTTTTTTTTTTTTTTTCCTAAGATCAGATTTTGTTTTGAAAAAACAGTTTTATTTCCAATGCCCACTTTCTTTACTCAGTTGGATTCATTGATAATGAATTTTTGAGAAAATATTTTTATATACTATAACGTGTATACAATATTAATTGGACATATCAAATAGTGCAAATTATAGTCTTGTTCTTTGCTTCTGTCAGGCTTATGCAGTGTGCAAAGGTAGCTGTCAAATGTTTTAATAATAACAGGGAAGTTAGTGAGAATCCATTGGATTCATTATGCCAACTGTTATCATTAGAAACATGTAAGGCTCTGAATTTTATTTGACTTGAAACAGAACAGGATAAATTTATTCATTTTAGGGTAGGTGAATGTTGGATGGCTAGTAATGTCGTTGTCAGAAGTATAGATGTTCCTTCACAACAGTCACTGAGTTACCTCTAATGGCAGCATGTATTATCAAAACATGCACCTTGTACAGATGTAGTAAATACACTCTCTTAACATCACAACTTTTCCAATAGATTATTACAATGACAAAACAAGGGAAGTAAGTACAAGTAGTGTAAGTTAGTTATTTACTTGATATGGAACTAAAATCTTACTCTCAAACTATACAATGTTGAAAGACAACATGAATTGTAAATTTTTATTTGTTTTTCCTTTTTTTTCCTCTTAAGTATAAGTAGCATATGTTATTCATGACATGAAGCTAAAACCATACTTTCAAACTATACAATGTCAAAAGACAACGTGAATTCTCACTCTATTCATTTTTCCTTTTTTTCTCTCCGGAAAAAAGTCTGTTGAAGTAACTTATAACTTTTTTTCCTCTCATGGGAGAGCTGTCCATCAAAGCTTTGACATGATGTCATCTGAAGGTTTTCTGCATGAAACCATGAAGCCAAGCAGGAATAGAGGTAAAACCAATACTATTGAACTTCAGTGCAAGGGCAGTTAGTTTTTCATACAAAAGGGGACTTTTCATAGTAGATCAGTTACATGTGCCTTTTTACTCCAAGTTCACTTGTATTTACTGATATTTCAGGCATCTGCCGTTGGCCTTGTATTTTATCAAGACCTCTGTCTTTGGTCAGACATATTCCCTTCCAACTTTGTTCAAAAGCTTGTAATGCAGAGCTGATTGAATTGTTCTTTTGATCTGCAGTTCATACAGTGATCACAAAACTTAAACCATGCATAGTATGACAATACTGAAATGTGCGACAGAAATTAATCATATTCATAACCCACATGTGCTTACTGCGGTATACATTGGACAGAACAGGGAATTTATCTTTGTATTTGTTGCCTCCCTTGATTTACCTCTACCACAGTCTGCTGAAACAATAAGAATAAAAAATAGTATTAGTATAATGCAATTCTAGTAGAAAACTACATATTGCACTTTCATGTACCATTCAGACATTCATTCATTTATGTATGTCAGCTGTCATACCACAGAAATTATGGTGTATGCACAATGTGGAAAAAGCATTAATCAAAATGCTTGCTGAAAGATAGTTTTCAGCTGTGCTTTAAAAAACAGATAAGGTGGGTTGGTTTCGTAAGGTGGAAGGCAGTGAGTTTCAAACACTTGGGGCAGCAAAACTGAAGGAACGCTCACCAAACAATTTCCCTTCCCTTAACCTTTACCATCATTGGTTGTCTATGACTCAAGGGAATCTTTCTGTTCCCATTCCCTTAACAGTTAACCTTTACCATCATTGGTTGTCTATGACTCGAGGGAATCTTTCTGTTCCCATTCCCTTAACAGTTAACCTTTACCATCATTGGTTGTCTATGACTCAAGGGAATCTTTCTGTTCCCATTCCCTTAACAGTTAACCTTTACCATCATTGGTTGTCTATGACTCGAGGGAATCTTTCTGTTCCCATTCCCTTAACAGTTAACCTTTACTATCATTGGTTGTGCATGACCAGAAAGGCTTGATAAACTTCTCTTGAACATTTCAAAATACTCCAATGAAGATTTAGCTGTTTGTAATAACTAAAATAGTAATCTATTTGTCTTTCAGTATCTGTAGGTTTTTTTTCTGAATGAAAATACTAAAAAAGTAATTGAGTTACATAATCTGAACTTCAAATTACAGCATATTGTGCACAAATCATACACTATTATCTTTACGGATGTTGCTTTGATGTGCTACAAGATCCATACACTATTATCTTTACTGGATGTTGCTTTTGAGTACAAATTCCTGACAATGCAGTTCTGTTACATTCCTTCTTTTGACAGAGGTTTTTCCATATCTCACCCTCTGCCGATAATACAGGTTTCCCAAGACCCATGTTCTTTAAAAACAAAGCCTCAGTTAAATACTTGGATGATGAGAGACCTGCATGTTTGGGAGTGAATTGTAAAATGTGACTTGAGTTCAAGTCTGTTGTTGTACGATAATTTATGCCAGCATGAATTGTTTCTTTCCTTTTGTTCCACTTTCTGTCTGGATATGAAGGCACTGGGAGGCTTGATTCTTTGTCATTTCTATTTTACAAAATTCTGCAAACCCAGTGATTTCTGATTTGTTTCCAATTTGTTTTTTTCATCTTATGATTTTTCAACAGTGTATTAGCTGTGGAATAACTCCTTAGTTAAGAAAAATAACCCCTTTAAAAAAATTGTTTTAGGTCTACACAAGATGTTGGCGGGGTTTGAAGACAAATCGGCCTTCGCTCTGTGCTCATTTGGGTATAGCAGTGGAGAACCGGGGGCAGAAGTGAAGGTTTTCCAGGGACGTTGTGATGGCACCATCGTGGAACCCCGTGGGCCCAATGACTTCGGGTGGGATCCATGCTTCCAGCCTGATGGGTTCACCCAGACATACGCTGAGATGACGAAGGAGACCAAAAATGGAATTTCTCACAGAGGAAGGGCAATGGCTCTTTTGAAGGATTTTGTGCAAAAGTTGCCATCAACAGACAAAAAGGAATAGTACAATGTGAATGTCATGTTCAGCATTTCATTATCACAGTACCAAGGTGTATGTGTGTATGGGTATTGTGAGCCCTTTTCTCATTGTTTTCCTTGCTTTGATATTCAGAATGTGGCATTTTTTTTCATCTGCTATTGTTTTCTTCTTTGCATCCACGTTTTTTCTTGCTGTATTTGCCATTTACTACTAGTTGTAAAGTTTGTTGAGTAGGTAATCTTGCATCAGTTCCCTGAATAATTTTGTGGATTGCACATGTGACATTTTAGCTCTTTACATTTCACTTGACACTGGGAGTGTGGCTTGTTTTGTTCAATTCTACTTTTGCATTTTTTACACAGTTTAGGTGCTTGTTTGATGTGTGTGTGTTGTATTTTGACTTGTGTGTGTGTGTGTGTGTGTGTGTGTGTGTGTGTGTGTTGTGTGTGTGTTGTGTGATTTTAGCTTTTATATTACTGCATGTTTTGAGGAAAGTGATCTGAGTGACTTATTTCAAGAACAAGAGATCCCTTGTAATAAAGAACACTAAAATACAAGTTTAGGTGTTGTTTTGTTTGGTTGATTTTTTTTTTTTCTTTTAACTACATGTTTTGTATAAGGTGATCTTTAAATGATTTATCTGAACAATTTTGGAGATTGCTGTATAATAAATTAACACAAAGATACGGGTATGTTGCTTCCCGTGTGTACTCATTGCAAGAATGTTTACATGAATGACATTTCTTGTATATTAAAAATAAAATGTTTTTTAAAAATGTGTCGCTGTGTGTGTGTACATGCATTTGGCTGCTTGTTCATTTGTACATTCTCATGTATGTAAAAGTACTATATCAGATTCAGTGATCTCAGTTTTAATCTCTCCGGAGTCTGTGTTTTTGAGATCAAGACAAAGATTGGGCATCAGGTCTGTGCTAAAGAATCTTCTTTCTCTTTCTCCTTTCATTGAATGCTATATGAACAATGTGTGTGTGTGTGTGTGTGTGTGGTGTTTGTGTGTGTGTGTGTGGTGTGTTTGTTAGAGTTTTTATAGCTTCTGCTTTCAGGGCAGTAAAGAAGTGCTCTATTTATGCATTCATTTGATTCAGTGGGACTGGGTTGGCAAAAGAGGGAAGGTGGGTTGGTGAGGGTTAAGGGAGTGACCAAGGTTGTATGTGATGAATGTCCTGTCACTACATTACAGTCATGTGATCAAGATATGCTCTATTGGAACAGATTGTGTAATTTGGGTCCATGTTCAAAGATTTAAGTTTTGACTTCAATCAGATTATGTTGAAAGCAAGATATGCTATATAGGAACACATTTTGTTGAAAAGTTGGTCAATGTTCAAAGCATAAAGCTTTGCTTAAGTTCAGATGTCATTTTTCATATATGCAATTTCTTGACGTCTTTTCTTCTCATGTTGGAAAAGCAATTTTTTGCTAAACACCATGTAAAATTTTATGAAGACATATGTAAGAAATGTTGCATTCTCAACCGGATCAAATGAAATGAAACAGAATTATATAGTTGGAATATTCTGAGGGCTGAAGATTCTGCACCATTGGCGTGAAATACATAATTTCGTTTTAAATGCCAATCTTCCCCCCCCCCCCCCCCTCCCTTTCTCTCTCTCTTTCTCTGCATCGTATGCACTTACATTAACGCGACAGGCAAATACACAACACCTGTTACATGCACACACACACACATAGACCTGTATATGCTGACACAGGTATGCATACACACCACAAATACAAACACGCACACACACACAAACACACAGAGGTACATTTTACCTTACTGCTCATCACTCCAGTCACTTTGTCAGTAATAGCTTCAGTGTTAACTGCTGATGTTCCAAGAATGAAGCTGGAGGCAGAATTCTTTATGAGTTTTCCCCAGAAAGTGGGTTTTTTTGTAGTCTTTTTTTTTTGTTTTTTATTCTGTTTTTTAAGTATAGACACTGGAAACTCTTCACTGGGTCTTCTTTGGATTCATGATGCATGTCACTGTCTTAAGTAAAATACTTCAAAAGTGTGGGCTACAGAGCTTGACCAGGAAGGTAAAATGCCTGTGAATGTACTCTTTATATGATTAAATATATTTGTCAGATTTTTTCTTTTAGTTCTAGTAGCTATTTGGAGGAAACTGCACACTCAATGCGGACAAGTCACCAAGGGTGGATCCTCAATGTGCCAGTAGAAATACTGAAACATGGAGAACCAGAAAGTCAAGGCTGTGATGACCAATATGTGAAACGAAGCAATGGCCAGAATCGTGGGCATAGTTAATCCCTATGCCCCAAAAGGGACACCTACAAGCAGGTTGGTCCAATCTACAGGACTATCAGCTTAACTGTTGCTGTGCTTCCTGGAGTGCCCAGGCCCAGAGCCACAATACAATCTGTTATAGTTGAATCTAAAAAAGTGTTAAAATAACTCTGCCAAACTACATGGACAAACGAATTGCAAGACAAAGCACAACGCATTTCGACCTCTTAGGTCTTCTTCAGGCAAGATAAACAACGCTCAGGACAACGAAAATGAAGAACGAGCAATCATGAGATAAGTGATTGCTTGTTCTTCATTTTCGTTGTCCTGAGTGTTGTTCATCTTGCCTGAAGAAGACCAAAGAGGTCAAAATCTGTCTTGTTTTGTCTTGTGACTCGTTTTTTCATGTTTAGCGGATGTCTTATTTAGACTTTTTAAGATTTGTTGAGATCTCCACCTGCAGACGCCTCACTTTGCAACTAACTCCCCCTCCCCCCCCCCCCCCCCCCCCCCCCAGCGTCACTTCTGATTATATTCTTCCAGTCATGCACGTTTCCCAAGACCCATGCATTTTAAAACTTCACTTTGAAACTTTGACATGTTTTGTCTTGTAATTTGTTTGTCCCTGATAACTGGTGGATTTACTTTAATTGAATTCCTTTTAAAATCTTTTATATTTTTTTAAAACTTTTTTTTGATTAGTGAAATTCGTGGTATTTGTAAAAAAAAAACTGATTTGTTATCTGTCAACTGATTGTACATACATTGAAAGAGAGAGAAATAAACAGCTGTGTCTTTTGAACTATATGCTTCCAATGTGGGTTGTGGAGGACCCATTATTTAATAAATGAGCGGTTATCAGATAACTTGCAGCACACTTAGTAAGGGTCAAAGACTGTCCATATCATAGTCTAAAGGTATGAATCTTGCAGACTCCAATGATTATGGGTCTGATATGAGCTGCATCTTCGGAAAAGGGGATAAAATGGTGAAAACACTAAGGCCAGTAAAGCCTTTTAAAGTGTATGGGTCTTGGGCGATCTCCATGATCGGATGAATGTATCGAAGGCGACATCAGGGAAAGGTTGATGAGCTGCCCCACGAAAGTAATGTTACAGATTCAAGTACCTGAACAATCCATGGGAAACTCTGAAGAAATCCGTGCAGAAGACCTGACAGGATTCAGGATGTAAAAAAACTCGTCTGATCAGATCTTCAGCATCAAACGGCTGATGGAGAAGCACCTTCAATGCCATTATGATCTCAACCAGAACTTCATGACTTGAAGAAACCCTTTGATACGCCTGACATGAAGATTTTAAGCAGGAGTTGTCAGATGAACCAGCTTTGACAACAACCTCATCCAGGTCATATCTCACCATGAAGCTGTGAACAGTGCTGTTCTGTTTAACAACCTCAGAGACCAATGAAAAAAAAAGGGGGAGTTGTCACCTTATTTGTGTTTTATTTATCATATACCTGGAAATATAATGCGGGAAATGTTTCTAGACCTACCATCTCCATATCTATTAAAAGTGTAGTGACGCATGGATGCTGTGCATACAGGCGAGCTCAGCGGAGCTGCACCTGGCTCGAGAAGTGTACACTGACAGTCGGGAAAGCAAGCAGCATACTACCGCCCTCCCAGAAGAACTGATCAGACATACATGGATGACACTAAGGCAGAAATGGACAAACTAAAACGTAAGGCAGGCCGCAACGTCCTCACCATAGCTGGTGATTTCAACTCCCCAGACATCGACTGGCAGACACTCACAACTGCTAACAAACGGTACCCATCAAGAGTAAATCAGACATACCTTGACATCGTCGCTGATTACGACCTGGAGCAGATAGTGGATTTTCCCACTAGAAAAGACAAGACCACACTAGACATTATAACTGACCTCCACCCCTCCTTCAAAGTCCGATGCAAACCCCTACCCTCCATTGGCAATAGTGACCATGACATCGTCCTCTACGACACGACCCTTGCCCCACATCGACCCAGACCACCTCGGCGGAAGATCTTCCTGTGGAAGAAAGCCGACGTTGAAGGGATGCGTCAAGATGTGCAGGAGTTTGCCAACACCTACCAGTACCCTGATCCCTCAGCACCAAACATGTTAGAGCAAATGTGGGTGGACATCAAGGATATGCTTTTCATGATGGTGGAGAAACGTGTTCCAACCAAGACCTCTGCTGCAAGGCACTCCAACCCCTGGATCAACACCTCAATCCGTCGAGCCATCTAACACAAGCAGCGAGCCCATAAAAAGGCACGCAGGACTGGGAAGAAGAGGGACGTGGACAGGTACAGGCGACTCCAGGCCCAGACCCGTTATGACATCAGGCAGGCAAGCCGCAAGTATTTGAAAGACGTGATGAGCGAAGACTTCCGCACCAACTCCAAACGCTTCTGGTCCTACGTGAAGAGCAAGAAACAAGAAGCCGAGGGAGTGGCACCTCTAAAGGACAAGCAGGGCTTTCTGAGGAGCAATAGTCAGAATAAGGCAGAGATCCTAGGCGATCAGTTCCGGTCTGTTTTCACACAAGAGAATACCATCAGTATCCCAGACAAAGGACCAAGTCCTTATCCTGATATGCCCCCAATACAAGTCAGCGAAGCCGGCGTTAAGAAACTCCTTCTAAATCTCCAGCCTTGCAAAGCCACGGGACCAGACAACATTCCAGCTTTCGTTCTAAAAACCACAGCTTCAGAACTGTCTCCTCTTCTCACTAAACTCTTCCAACTCTCTCTCTCAACACTGAACAAGTTCCGTCCGATTGGAAACAGGCCAACATTGTCCCGATATTCAAAAAGGGTGATCGAAGCCTGCCAGCAAACTACAGACCTGTGTCTCTGACTTCTATCATGTGTAAAGTGCTAGAACACATTGTACACAGCAACGTAATGAATTTTTTCGACCTCCACCAAGTTCTCACTGACTGTCAACATGGCTTCCGCCAACGACGCTCCTGCGGGACACAGTTGATCGTCACTAATCATGACATTGCTAAGAGACTCTCCCAGGGTGCGCAAGTAGATGTAGTGCCCCTAGACTTCTCCAAGGCCTTCGACAAGGTCCCTCACCAACGCTTGCTGCGGAAACTGCACTACTATGGAGTACGGAACAACACCCTTGGCTGGATCCAGTCGTTCCTCTTCGGCAGAACGCAGCAAGTGGTACTCGAAGGCGTACTCTCATCTCCTGCCCCTGTCCTCTCCGGTGTCCCCCAAGGCACTGTCTTGGGTCCACTTCTTTTCCTTACTTACATAAATGACCTTCCTGATGTGGCCAAGGACTCCAACACCCAGCTGTTCGCAGATGATGCTCTCCACTACAGGAATGTCTGCAGTGCCAAGGATCAGTCCTTGCTGCAAGCTGATCTAGACCGCCTGGCAGATTGGGAAGACACTTGGCAGATGAGATTCAATGCAGGAAAGTGTAACACACTCCACATCTCGCCATATACTCTTCAGGAACAAACCCTGGAAGCATATCCTCAGCCAAGTACTTAGGAGTAACCATGACAAAGGATCTATCCTGGACCGAGCATGTTGAAACGGTGGCAGCCAAAGGGAACAGGACAGTGGGTTTTCTCCGCAGAAACTTAAAAGACTGCACCGCTGAGGTCTGCAAAGCCACCTATATGACCATGGTTCGTCCTACACTGGAATACGCTTCCACTGTCTGGGACCCTCACAAGAGACAAGACATCGACCTCCTGGAAAAGTCCAGAGAAGAGCAGCTTGCTATGCCTGCAACTGCTATTTTGAACGCGCACCAGGCACTGTCAATGATCTTCTTCGGAAACTCCAGTGGGACAGCCTCGAGACCAGAAGGCACCACAACAGACTGGGAATGCTGTATCGTATCGAGAATGGGCTGGTAGATATTCCACCCTCCATGCTCTACCGTCCTTTTCACTCCAGGGCCCGCGGCAGGAATAGTGCTTGCATCTTCCAGGAGCACTCAAAACACCCAGCTCTACACAACTCCTTCGTCCCCCGAACAGTGAGGGAGTGGAACAAACTTTCTAGTGAGACCACTACAGCTCCAACAGTAGTGGCATTCTTCAGCTGCCTGCGCTGCAGCTCCAGTGACCTGCAGCCCCCCAAGGCTGGCCATTAGTGGAAATCCACACTAGATTTGTACATGTATATAGTTTTAATCCTGTTTTACCCAATAAGCCATCCAACCAGCTGGCACTCAGCTAAACAGCAGAGCCTTCAATGCCAATTTGGCCCGGCTCTAGACAAGGAAGAAGAAGAAACTCTGGCAGCACGACAGCTAGGCTCGAAGAGGACGAAGCAGCAAACTTCATGTTAGTTCAGAAGCTACGTCGGGTTGACATCTTAAAAACAGACCAGTGCTAGGGCCTCCAGTTTATAGGAGACAGTCTCACCCTAGCACTGCGACATAGCTGGACAGCCGGTGACTGTCACAGCGGCAAGGATGGCTTTGATCGACCATCATGTTTTGAAATGTTAAATCCTGTTGCCTTTTAACATTTTCTGAGTGTCCTTGTTGGATGTTCTTTCTGCTACCATAGCTGCAGTGTGTTCGTGTCGACCTCTTCGAATGATGTCTATAGGTTGTTGGGGACAGTCATTGGATTGATGCAAATGGTGTCTTCCTCTGGAGGGAATGCATTCTTGTGCTTAGTCTGTAATGAAACATTTTTGTTGTTGTTGTTGTTGGTCTCATCATCCATGTCACTTCACTGGCATAATCCCCACACCTCTCATTTCTTCTCTCATCTAGAGCCACACCTGGCCACATCTGGCCGCAAGCTTCAGCAATTGTAGTACATAGGGAGCAGTCAATATCAAGTCGTCATGAGGCGACCCACCAGAGAAAGCATTGCACTGCTGCTGAGTCACAGTGATGAAACTCAATGATGCCTGTTCTGAACATATGGAGGACGCCCGCTATTGAGTCCCCTACTGACGACAAAAACTGCCTCGTTGCAGAGCCACGCGAGTGAGCGTCCCCTTCAACTGGACGCCACCATGTCCGTCCAGTGACAGTCCCTGTGAATTCGCTGATACTGGCGACCTTGACATAAATTCATCAAGGGCATAGACACAGAAGGGAAAATCAAAATTGAGGTCACCATGATAGCCGAGTACCATAGACTGGGACTTTTCTTTTCTTTTTGTACTCCCAGTTCTTATAGAACAGGGAGTACTTTAGAATGGGAACGAAGAAATGCTCTGTGTGTGTGTGTGTGTGTGTGTGTGTGTGTGTGTGTGTGTGTGTGTGTGTCCGTCCGTCCGTCCGTGGTCAAAATGTGTTCCACTCGATCCAGACAAAACTGCTGGGCCGATCTTTCTGAAAATTTGTAGGTATGTTCATTATGGGTCACGGATGATGCCCGATGTTTTATTTTACCGTTACTAACGGCTCATAACGGTTTTTCTTCTTTATGGAACATCTCAGAATGTAGCCTACTTGGCCGATCTTTCTCAAAATTTGTAGGTATGTTCATTATGGGACGCGGATGATGCCCGATGTTTTACTTTACCGTTATAGCCGTTACTAACGGCTATAACGGCCCATAACGGTTTTTTCTTCTTTATGGAATATCTCAGAAAGTAGCCTACTTGGCCGATCTTTCTGAAAATTTGTAGGTATGTTCATTATGGGTCACGGATGATGCCCGATGTTTTATGTTACCGTTATATCCGTTACTAATGGCTATAACGGCCCATAACGGTTTTTCTTCTTTATGGAATGTCTCAGAAAGTACTTGGCCGATCTTTCTCAAAATGTTTAGATATTTTCATTATGGGTCTCGGATGATGCCCGATGTTTTATTTTACCATTATATCCGTTACTAACGGCCATAACGGCCCATAACGGTTTTTCTTCTTTATGGAATGTCTCAGAAAGTACTTGGCCGATCTTTCTCAAAATTTGTAGGTATTTTCATTATGGGTCACGGATGATGGCCGATGTTTACCAGAATAGCTGTTACTAACAGTTATAACGGCCTAAAACGGTTTTTCCTCTTCATGGAATATCACCACATTCAAGAAATATAAACACTGTCGTATTCGTCAGCAAATTTTTAGCACAATTCACAGAGGTAGGCCTGTCCGTTAAGTGGGCGAAACGCTACTGTGTGGTTTCTGTCATCCCAGGTGAGCCCAATGCAAAGATACGGGAGGGCATATGATCAACAGCTCACCAGAATTCATTGCAGATCAGACCACCGCAGCAGGTGCAGGACTAGGACTCTCTTTCCCAAGAGGCAGAGTAGGCATCGTCGACAGATGCCTTTACTGCAAGGGCATCTTACGACGTGTAACTCAGCCTTTTAAAGCCTCATGTCGTTTTTCTCCCTGTGTATATCTCGCCCCGTATTGTTACCATAATTATCCACTGAAGAAAAAGACTTGAACAAAATCTACCGATGTAGGAAAAAAAAGTTTCAATTAATTTCTCTCTGCCGAGATGTGATTTTTTTTCCCTGTTTATCTTTTTTTTTTATGGAGCTAAATCAGACATTACTGCTGAATGTTTTATCCTATTCAACGACAAAAATAATCTAAAATCGTTTTTCTTCCATGTGTGAATACGAGCATATCTCTGCGAAATACAGTTTTGACTATTCGATTTTGTGTTTACGTAAGCCTATAAGCTAACGTGTTTTCCTGATGCTGCTTTGTTACTCCTTTTTTCTTTTCTTTCTTTCTTTCTTGTGTGTGTGTGTGTGTGTGTGTACGTGTGTGTACGTGTGTGTGGTGTGTGTGTGTGTGTGTGTGTGTGTGTGTGTGTGTGTGTGTTAGGCCTTCCGCATGTCTTGAACGCTTTTTTTTCTAAGTGCAGAACAAAAAGAACCAAACTGAGTATTACCAATATTAACGGAGGTGTGGCTCAATTTTGAAAGAGCCACGTTTTGAAAAACCGATTTTATTCAATAAAAGATAAACAGACGAGTGTTGATGACATTTGATTTGTGTAAATGGTTTCCCACTAGTGTGCAAAATCACCAGACAGATTCCGTCCTGTAATCTGAGCTTTACATAGCAAGCTGAGGTCACAAACACACACAAAAAAATAAAGACAGAAAAATAAAAAGAATAAATGAATAAACTGGGCTTGACACTGGCGCATCTCCCTTACTAGTGTGACTGCAGGAACAGTCCCCAGTTTCACAGATAAACAAGATAAACGCTGGGAATACAACGTGCAACTGCTTCAGGGAAAATGCTGACTCTGGATGTAGCCTACAACCACCGAATCATATTCCTATGCACGCGTCAATGATAATCTGCATCATACGTAAGACACGATAGAGCAGACAAACTATCAAACCTATATCGCATTTACTTTCTGATATGAACAGTCACTGACACCCCCTAAAGTTTTGTGATTCTTACCACAGATTAAGTATATACTGTGTAACCTCCTTAGTCTGTGTTCTTACTGAAGAAAAAAAAAAAGATGTTTGTATGAGCTTTATTTTATCAAGTCAGATGTTATGAGCGAAGAACGAGTTTGTCTGGTTCAGTGACGGCATGTAGAGAAATGCGCGCGAAGTAAGTGATAATGACAGCGAAAAAACCATCACTGACCTCATTGCGGCCCAGATGGTCTCGCACAATATGACTTGACCCCCCCCCCCCCCCCCCCCCCCCCCGTGGTGAACCTGATCAAATTCAGTGTCGTGTTCACGTTGTGGTAACCTCATGCACTGCACCGGTTTGTTAGGCTTGCTTGTTTGTTTCCTTGTTTGTTGCTTGTTTCAATAACTGTATAAGGAATAGACTTTGACGAGCTGGCAGCCCTGATACGATCCCTCGTGGGTCCGCTGGACCATCAACAACATGAATAGAACCGAATTGAACTTACAGACAATTCCATGCAAAGGGATAGAACTTAGCATGTATAAGCAATGTCTGTTCAACATGTTGTCTCGACTGGAAGAGGGAGGAGGGGAGAGAGAGTGGTTTGGAGCGGGAGGGAGCAGGCGACTGTACGCGGAAGGTAAGGTGGGAAAGAGATTTTTTTTCTTTTTGTTGTTGTTGTGTGTGCTTTTTTTCTCTTCACTGTAAAAAAAAACCATTGTAAAAAGTTAAGAAAAATCTTTAAAAGAAAAGAAAATGCAAAACAAAAACAAAAAAATTTCAGACAATTGCCTTTTGTCGTTAAGTTTCCTTTTCAGTACTGGACTTTTTACATATTTTATTTCACTATGTTGTAAGAGACACGAGAGGGTCATGTGCGTTCAAGTAGGCCATGAGCCGACTGAAGCTGATATGAAACATGAAGGTCTTAGACCTAGTGAACTTGCAGTGCTAGCTCTGAGCTCCTAAGGAGGCCGGCCAGTCGTGCAGGGGTTTATAGGCCTAGTCCTTGAGCCTGCACCAACCTTATCATGGGAACTTTTAACTACAGTGAACCACGTGCATCGTGATGTTATTGAGGCTGGGGTTTCAGGTCAGCCTACGTATCATGTTGCGCAGTTGTGTGTGCAACTGATGAGCAAACTTTCAGAGGCGGGGAGAGGAGTGTGTGTGTGTGGAAGTGGCGGGGGGGGGGGGGGGGGCGCAAGGATGGAGGGGTGTGGAGAGGGTGTGGGAATGAAGTGGAGGAGGGGGTGGGTAGGCGGGGGGAGGCAGTTGGCTATTTCAGTGTTCATCTGGCTTCCCAGCAAATGGCGGTTTGTTGAATTTCATTATTTGTTCAAAAGTCATCCTCAGGCTGTTTCTCGACAGAAGAATATTTCTTGATTTTTTTTTTTAAACAACAATGAAAATGAACTAATGGCCATTTTTTTAACAAGGAAAACGAACTAATGGCCAAAAGTACATGCCAATAAAGGGATTTTCACACACGCACACACACACACACACACACACACACACACACACACACACACACACACACACACAATCCAGCGTTGAAGAGACGTTTGGACGTTTCATTCAGAAGTACCAGTCATACAAGCCTGTACACATTGCACAGCACACACACACACACACACACACACACACACACCGCGGCGCGCGCGCGCGCGCGCGCGCGCAAACACACATACATCCATAAGCACATACATACACACACGTATACATACATGCATGCACACACACATATAGCCCACATACATCCACTTGCATATTATATACAAACACACTTACATACATATCCCGGAAGAGAATGTTGCAGTGTTCGAAAATACACGCTCCCTCCCCTCTCTCCCTCTTGAGAAAAAAAAAACACGCCCAAATGTCAAATAACTGACGGGGGGAGACAGTGTGTGGGTCTAGGATTTCTGGACCATCCTCCTCCAGCCTGGCAAAAATGGTTCTTTTGGTACCTTTGACCCTGTACACCCCCCTCTCCCCCCTCCCATCCCCACTGGGGGACGATCCGCCAGATCCCTTATCTGGAACTCCCCCCTCACATATAACTGATCCGGCTTTGTAGTTTCAGTTTCATCAAGGTGTCACTGCGTGCGGACTAGCCCATATACGCTATAACACACTTGCTAAGGTTTGAGACCACACTGCGCATGATTTAAAGCTGATCGATAAATGAGAGAATTTAAGTAGAGGGACTAATGGGTACGACTTTGCAGATGTCTGACCTGCGCATTAGCCCAGCGCGCTTAGTCAGACCTTGGGTACTTACCTAACATTGTTTGTGCCATTATTATAATGGTGTGTGTGTGTGTGTGTGTGTGTGTGTGTGTGTGTGTGTGTGTGTGTGTGTGTGTGTGTGTGTGTGTGTGTGTGAGTGTGTGCACGCGCGCTTGTGTGTGTGTGTGTGTGTGTGTGTGTGTGTGTGTGTGTGTGTGTGTGTGTGTGTCTGTTTGCGTGGGTGAGTGGGCACGGGCCCATGTGTGTGTTTGTGTCAGTGTATGCAGAGCGTGGATGCATGTGTGTGTGTGTGTGTGTGTGTGTGTGTGTGTGTGTGTGAGTGTGTGTGTGTGTGTGTGTGTGTGTGTGTGTGTGTGTGGTGTGTGTGTGTGTGTGTGTGTGTGGTGTGTGTGTGTGTGTGTGTGTGTGTGTGTGTGTGTGTGTTGTGTGTGTGTGCATGTATATGCATGTGTGTGGTCTGGTGGCTTATGTGAGCATTCTCCTGCATAATATACATAATACTACAAAACCGCACAACGCGCACAAGCTTGCATGCAGGAAAATGCTCATATCGCAGAGTGATATTAACAAGGGACACACACACATACACACACACACACACACGCGCGCGCGCGCGCGCGCGCGCGCGCTGCTCCTCTATTCTGAACCACAGGACTGTACATGTTGTTACAACGGTCATTGCAGTCGCCCATGGACAGACCTTGGACCTTAAAACGTCCTGATGATTACAGGCTTCCAATCACTCTTCACTGTCCCACAATCGGTGAGACAACAAGTCCAACGGTCACAGGGTGCAAACACCACCTCCAGTCTTTCACACACCCAGGCTTAACAGTACTGTCCAGCCATCAGTTCTCCCACAACGCATGTCAACACAACCAACAGGTCCGAGGGTCGACAGGCCCGGTATTTCTCCTCCCCCAGCCTCCAAGTCAGAAACATCAAAACACGTTACTCAACTTAAATCCAGTCACAAGTTATAATAGTGGGGGGAGGGGGAGGGGGGGGGGGGGTCCGGGACTAGCACTGTTTTCCACCCTGACATCTGACAGTTGTGCACTTGGCCTCAGCGACGCTCTAACCATGTTGCAAGGTAAATGTGACTCCATATTTCATGGGAACTTTAAGTTATGGTTATGAGATTAGGACTTAGTCTAAGTGCATTACCATAGGATTGGGCTTGGCTAAAGGGACTCTGCAGTGTAGAAAGAAAATAAATGAATGCATGTGGATTTGATTCTGGTGTTTCTGTTCAGAGTAGCCTAGATATACCCTTCTCTTGCTGCTCTATCTACCTTACTACCTGAACCCACATGTAATATTCTCATCATCCCTGAACAAGTAACAAGATGCAAAGCATATAAACGTACTCCCAGTTTATCTTGAATACGCGTGTACATGCCAAGAGCATGTTTACTATGAAAAAACCCATGATCTACCAGTCAGTTATTAGATATAAAGCTATTTTAAAATCCGTCAAATAAAGTACTTTCATAGATTGAGTGTGATAACCTTTCTATAACTAAATTTTATTAAAACCCACCAATTTATAAGAAATAACGGAAAAAATAACGGTTTTAAAGGTTATTTAACCGAGGTACACTTTTGAAACTGGTATTTTAGTCCTCACTGGGCTAAAGCCTATGTACCTACACATTTCATCCAGATCGGACAATAATGTCAAGAATAACGGTTTTTAACGGTCAAATTTTGAAACACAAGATGGAAGTGCCATTTGTGTGTGATAACCGTTCTATATACCAAATTTTATTGAAATCCACCAATATATAAAAAATAACGGCAAAATAACGGTTTTTAACGGTCATATAACCGATGTACACTTTTGAAACTGGTATTTTAGTCCTCACTGGGCTAAGACCTGTGTACATACCAAATTTCAACCAAATCGGACAATGTGTCAAGAATAACGGTTTTTAACAGTCAAATTTTGAAACACTATAAAGATGTGCCATTTGTGCGTGATAACCTTTCTATCAACTAAATTTAATTAAAATCCACCTATATATAAGAAATAACGGCAAAATAACGGTTTTTAACTGTTGTTTAATCGATTTTCAGCATTACATCACTTACATACGGAAAGAGGCTCCGATTTGTCACAAGATCATCCAAACCGCTTATAAATCGGCCAAGTACTTTCAGAGGGCAGTATCATGCTCACTCGCGGTCTTGAGCGGGAAAAAAAAAGCCATCCCTGTCAGATGACCCTCATAGGTATGCCGGCGGCCCAGTCAGTACAAACTGTGCCTCTGCCTAAGGGAAGTTCTGTGCCAGTAACTTCCTCTTTTGTATCACCCCTTTTGTCTCTGCCGTAGAGTTTTTGTTTTGTTTTAGTTTGTCCTTCGTCACTGTCGTCTGCTGTTTTCCGCTTTTGTGGCTCATATTTCTGTCTTTGTTCAGGAACGTTCCTTTCACATTTTTTTCCTCTGGCCAAAATTCACAGCATGCCATGTAGTTTTTCTCTCATCGTCTTGCCACAAGGTGGGGAAACGATACACACTGTCAGGAGTGGACACTAGCTGTCCATCTTGCAGAGTCTCTTTGCCCTTATGATTTTTTTTTTTTTTATTTGTTTGTTTTGCGTTTTAAGATATTTTGTTACTCGGTTCACTTAATGATAAAAAAAAAGGTGAAATCGACAAATGACGCGGCCTCGTTTTAATCAATAGTTTATGTTTTGGTTTTGTTTCGTTTGGTGTGTGTGTGTGTGTGTGTGTGTGTGTGTGTGTGTTAGCTACGGTGATATATTGGTAATATGTAGCATCTTTGCTGTTTCCCTCTTTTCCAGGATGGGACTTCTGTCCACCAACTTACTGACAGCCTTGCAAAGGCGCTTTGTGGGCCAGCTGGGTTCTAACAATAAAACTAAACGTCAACCCGAACTCCTCAACCATACAGCTAAACTGCATGTGTAAACAACCTGTAGGTCGCGCGACCTACTAACCCAGCAGCACGCGTGTCTTCGCATAGGAATCGGCGACGCTTCGCAACTGAACTGAATCTCACACACGCACACGCAACAGAAGGCTGTGTTCAAGGTTAGAGCCGCGCAGGAATAAAAGTTGCTCGACACACATTCAAGCTGCCGTTTCCACGACTCGACGTGTAGGGCGGAGAAGAAAGAGACAAGATGAATAGTGACGGCGCACAGTCAGGCAAGAAGCGAGTGTGTGTTCTAGGTGCAGGGGTGATAGGCCTGTCCACGGCTGTCCGCATCCTAGAGGACAGTAAGAGATGGCATGGGGTGTCCGGGGTGGAGGTAACGGTGGTGGCTGACCGCTACTCCCCCCACACCACGTCTGACGGTTCTGGAGGATTCTGGGAACCGTACAACCTTGGGAACACACCGCCCTCCCTCATCAGGTACGCCTCCATCTTTCGTCCCCATAGGGCAACTTTACATTGAGGCATTCAGAAACTTATGTTGAAAAATGACTCGGAAACTCTCCACTTATCATGACATGACCACATTTGGGTGGTTATTTTGCAGTTTCGGGCTGATATTTTGTTTTAAAAAAGATATACGGGTCTTGATTTGTATAAAGGACATAAAGCTCTCTCAGTGAAACACATCCTCAACAGATCTGTTTGCAGTGCTCAACTGCAGTAGCCAGTGTTATAAATGTCATAAATATTAAACAAAAATGTATATATGATGGAAAGTTTATGAATAGTTATGCTCATGACAGCGTTTAATGTAGATACTTTTAAATTTGTGGCATTGTAGAAAACGTAGGCCTACAGATCGTGATCGACCCACTTTTTGGGGGGTGGGTGGGGGTGTTGGGGGGGGGGGGGGGTCGAGGGCAGAGGGGCTGTGAAAGGGTTGTATGAGGAGGGGGGGGGGATATAATCCTTTTGATTATTGTCTTCACATTCAGAAGCAGTTTCGTTGTCAGGTAGGCTACTCAGAGACTGACTGTAGGGCAGCCTCTGCCTAAATCCTTCTTCTGCATTCGTTTGTCGTCACGTTTGCCGTGGTTTCTTAGTGGCAATACCCGCATCAGCTATTCGGGGTCCCACTGATGTACACAGTCCAGGTATGTCCCTTGGCAGCCTCAGCATCAGTGGGCAGTGCTGCGGGTGCAGTCAGTGTCACAGGTCAGTCAGACTGTCACAGTTCACTGCTGCCTGGTGTGCGGATCCAGCATGCGCAGAACATCAGCAGGTCCTCTATTTTGGCCGCCTGCACTTTGGCCGTCTGTATTTTCGCTGTCTGTACTTTCGCCGCCTGTACTTTCAACGCCTGTACTTTCGCCGTCTGTATTTTCGCCGTCTGTACTTTCAACGCCTGTACTTTCACCTTTTGTACTTTCGCTGTCTGTACTTTCAACGCCTGTACTTTCAACGCCTATACTTTCGCCGCCTGTACTTTCGCCGCCTGTACTTTCAACGCCTGTACTTTCGCCGTCTGTACTTTCAACGCCTGTACTTTCGCTGTCTGTACTTTCAACGCCTGTACTTTCAACGCCCATACTTTCGCCGCCTGTACTTTCAACGCCTGTACTTTCAACGCCTGTACTTTCGCCGCTTGGACTTCAGTCGCCCGGACTTTCGCCGCCTGGACCTTTTCCGTTGACTGTGGCATATTTCATAGGACAGAAAAAGAAAAGCAGTTCTTTTTATCGGAGTTGGTGCTCTCTCTCTCTCTCTCTCCTCTCTCTCTCTCTCTCTCTCTCTCTCTTCTCTTTCTCTGTCTGTCTGCCTCTCTCTCCTTCCCCCCTCCCTCCTTCTCCTCTCTCTCTCTCTTCGTTGATTTGTCTTCAAGATTGAAGATTATAACACCACTGATTGACGGATGGTTAGTGCCAGGGTCTGGTCTCTGATTACTTAAAGCATCGAAACTGGCAGACCTCGAATTCATACTTCCAATCATGATACAGTATGCTTCCTTTTTATGGACGCGCAAAGCATGGTCATTTTGATCAGGGTTTGTCGTCCTTTGATAAAGGACATAAACGTCACTCAAGGAACCGGAGAATCCTTGGCTAAAACCGACTCTCTTACCGTTTATATGTCAGTTCTCAATGCTCTGGTACAAAAGAAAATCCGCGGTATGTTTTCTTTTATTGGCGAGCAAAGCATGGTCATCTTGATCAGGGTTTGTCGTCCTTTGATAGAGTGCATAACCGTCACTCAACGAACCGGAGAATCCTTGGCTAAAACTGACTCTTTTACCGTTTATGTTCTGTCAGTTCTCAATGCTCTGGCACAAAGAAAATCCGCCCATTATTTGTGCACTTCCTCGCCGAACACTTCAGGATGGACGGCACTAAGAGAAAAGTTCCTCAAGAAAGACAGGTACCCGGAATGGAAGAAAAATATTGGCAGCGAAAATGCAGAAAACAACGGCGACAGTAGAGGCGGCGAAAGTCTGAGCGGCGAAAGTATATATCGCTCTGACGTACACTAATGATTTACTGGGAACTCAGCGTGAGTGAGCACCAAAAAAAAAAAAAAAAAAAAAAGAAAAGAAAGAAAGAAAAAAGGTTATCAGTGAGATTGAAAAAAAGATGTTTATCAATGAGGATGATGTAAACAATACTGTGGATTTCTATTTCTAGTCGGAGACAGCGTGGTAGGGTTGCTTACCTGTGTCTGTACTGTCCTCGTCCCAAAAGTACCAGTGCTTTGCTGAATTGCCAAGAGCTTTATGGCGGCGTCGATAGTCGCGGGGGCCATTTCTCTGGCATATAGTGTCACCGGCGACAATATTTGCTGAGTCTCACGGCATACTTTGTCGCCAGTCTTCGGAACAAAATTAATTATTCAACTTGCTTAGGGAGGTGGAGGAGAAGGAGATGGAGGAGGAGTAAGAGGAAGATGGTAAAGCGTTAGAAGAGGATGTGAGTATGTGTACACACACACACACACACACACACACACACACACACACCACACACACACACACACAGAGAGAGAGAGAGAGAGAGATCTATCGTGCAAATGTTGAAGCTTGATGATTGGTATAACTCTCTCTCTCTCTGTCTCTGTCTCTCTCTCTCTCTCTGTCTCTCTCTGCTCTCTCTCTCTCTCTCTCTCTCTCTCTCTCTCTCTCTCTCTCTCTCTCTCTCTCTCTCTCTCGAAGGCAATCTACGGGAAAGAGCGACAACTTTTGCCGCGAAGTCCGGCGCATTATTTTCGCCGTCGACAATACATATCTGGCGACCATATGCACCGCGAAACTGCAGGATTTTCCTTTTCCTTCTTTTTTTCTTTTTCCTTTTTCTTTCCTGTTTTTGTCAGTTCTGATTTCAATCGTTTGTTTGTTTGTTTGTTTATGTGGTTGTCTGCGAAGTTGTTGGACCCTAAATGGTTCAAGCGTTCGGCAATTCGATTAATCAATCATTTGTGTGTGGTGAAATTTGTTGTTGTGATTGGTTGATCAAATCAGTTGACTGATTGATTGAATGGTTGATTGATTGATTGATTGACTGATTGATATGTGGTGAAGTGATTATAGTGATTGGTTGATCAGTGACTTGACTGATTGATTTATTGAATGGTTGATTGATTGATTGAATGATTGATTTATATGTGGTGAAATGATTACAGTGATCGGTTGATCAATGACTTGACTGATTGATTTATTAAATGGTTGATTGATTGATTAATTGATTGATTGTTGATTAATTGATTGATTGATTGATTGATTGGGCTGGCTGGCTGGTTGTTGGTGTTAGGAAATGGAGCGAGGCCACGTGGGATCATCTGCTTCAGCTGACCAGATCAGATATGGCCGGCACTGTGGGGGCTCAATTTGTGTCCGGCTATCAGTTGTCGGACTCTCCCACACGGCAGGTGTGTGTGTGTGTGGTGTGTGTGTGTGTGTGTGTGTGTGTGTGTGTGTGGTGAGTGAGAGAGAGAGAGAGAGAGAGAGAGAGAATGTGTACGTGTGTGTGCGTGCGTGCGTGCGTTTGTGTGTATGTGTGTGTGTATGTGTGTGTGCGTGTATGTTTGTGTGTGTGTGTGTGTGTGTGTGTGTGAGTGTGTGTGTGTGTGTGAGAGAGGAGAGAGAGAGAGAGAGAGAGAGAGAGAGAGAGAGAATGTGTACGTGTGTGTGCGTGCGTGCGTGTGTGTGTGTGTGCGTGTGTGTGTGCGTATGCGTGCGTGAGCGTGTGTGCGTGCGTACGTTCGCACGTGCGTGCGTGCGTGCGTGTGTGTGGTGCGTGCGTGCGTGCTTGCGTTAGTGTGTGTGTGTGTGTTTCACGTGTGTTTACGTATGTGAACTGGAGGTAACTGGATTATGCAATACACTTCAGAGAGGTGTCTATGGATAACGATGAAAACCGAGCAGATAAGAGGCGGTGTGTGTGTCTCTATCTGTCAATCAGTTTGAAGGCTGCTTGTAATATATCTGTCTCTGCCTTTGCCTCTTGTGCTTGTCTGTCTGTCTGACTATCTGTCCTCAGTCTGTCTGCCTGTCTGTCTGTACGTGTGTCTCATTTTCTCTCTGTCTGTCTGTCTGTCTCTCTCTCTGTCTGTCTATCTGTCCGTCTGCCTGTCCTCCTGCTTCTTCATCTACTCTATGTGTCCCAAATCAAGCCACTGTTTACACAGAGCCCTTGGCAGGCCTGCTGATGATGACCGTTATGATGGTCATGTCATATGGCTGGTCTTCAGTTTATGACGGATCCACGTGAAGTAATCTCTGACACATTTGCGCGCAGCACACAGTCCACACACACACACACACACACACACACACACACACACACACACACACACACATATATATATACACACACACGCGCGCGCGCGCGCGCGCAGTCAAAAGCCCATGCACTGACACGCATGTACATACACGCATTAAACCGACGACATGAGACCTATAGGATTTGCCGCCCCCGACCTTTTGATCACCATGTCACTAACCTATAAAGTCACTCATCCTCCTCGCTTGTCTCCCTTTCTCAAAGTAAAGGGCGCAACGTATAGCAGCAACCATCCTATCCAACACAAGTCATTTTGGGCTACAGTCTTTCGGCCAGTTGGATTATATAATATTACATTCACGTTAAAACGCCGTAGCTTCCAAACATGATATGGCAGTCGGTGTTAATTTAACCATTCCGGGAGACTGGGAGTGAGTGACCTCTCTACACTACACCGACACCACCCGAACGACAGAGCACAACATAAAAAGACTTGCGCAGCAAGCCAGTTGAGACCTTGGCCGCTCGTGGAAATCAAGGTCGCAATGGTGTGATTGCCAGCTCGGTTCTCTACGCAGCTCCGAACAAGCGAGACAGCCAGACACTTCGTGTGGAGGAAAACTCATCCTGTAAGGATGTTTCTAGGCCAGAGGCAGATAGTTGTATCACAGATGTGCTAGTTCAGGTAACGCTCCCTGGCATGTGGTAGGCAGTTGGAGACTAAAGTGAGAAAACGGACTAAACACTGGCGGGCCTTGTTTACCGGAAACGCTCATTCACATAAATAACCGAAACGGGATGATAACATAGACTCATTTTTGCCAACACACGAAAGTCAAGGAATACGAGCCACCTACAAATCGTGCATTTTTTTTTTTCTAATCAGATTTTCTCTTCGGCTGATGCCTTTTCGAGGCAGGTGAAGCAGCGAGTAAAAAGCTTCAAAACATGCGAACATCTGTCATGAGACTGATAACCTTCAGGTCAAGAGCCATCTATATCGTAATATACACATTGCCATTTTCCCACGGCCATAGGTTTGCTAGTTCTAGCCTCTTGTAAGCTCAAGAGATTTTCGGAACCTTGTGACTTTATAGGTTAGTGACATGGTGATCAAAAGGTCGATGAAGAGGTGGTTGAAATTATTTCATTCGAAAATAATTCCTGCCTCATTTAAGATTTTTTTCCCCCCATACAAGTCAAAAAGAGGTTACCTGTATGTGTTATTGCTCGTTCGTGTGTTTAACTGCATTCAAGATCCAGTTGCCAGTTCTGAATTAAGTATGAATTTGTGTTTATCCATTTCTCTAGTTGTTGTTGCTTTTTAAATTTGTCAGGTACAGAGTATATGCAAGCTTGGAATATCCTTTTTTTTTTTTTGGGGGGGGGGGATGTCTTCTTGTTTGTTCTGTGCTCTTTGTTAGCATTTCTCCTAGGCGATTTGGTGTAACAATCAGGATTCATTTGAGGTTGCTAGCATGTAATCATTTTCATCATGGGAGTGAGAGTTACCACACTTGTTCGTTATTTTCTAAAGTTGAACACTTCTTTCCATTCTGTTCTCTCCGTTTCTTTGTGCGCTAATTTTGTTCATTGTTTCTTTCTCAGTTTATTTTTTGTGTAAGTTGCAGAAAAGAGGTGTCACTGAATATGGACCGGTTAATGCTCACCGCAACGTATTTGTTTAAACATGAAGCAAAAAATCCCAGAGGTTCCGGTGTTTGTGTTATACTGTTTATTGTTGATGAGGTGATGTTTGTGGTAGGATCCCAGTTTGACGGGGGGACATTGTGTTCTGCTGATGACTTTGTCAGGACCACACAATGAAGAACAGCGTGTTTGTAATTACGACTGTGACAGGTTCTCAGTTTTAAGGACGAGATATTATTATTATTATCATTATTATTATTATCGTCATTATTATTATTATTATTATTTCATCATCATCATTATAATGAATACTTATATAGCGCCTATTCTCGGCTAGAGACCAAGCTCAAAGCGCTTTACAATCCACACTCGTTTACACAACGGGCTGTCTACTTGGGTAGTGCCGACTGAAGAGCTGCCAGCTGGCGCTTCATTCAGTCGTTTCCCGTGTCATCCAGTCCATATCGTTCAATATCGTTCACTCAATTTCCTTACTTCCTTCATTCTTTCCATTTCTTACGCAGGGTGCATGCTATGTGTAACGTGTCATGCATCCATATTATGATGATGACTGTGACAGGATCCCCGTTTTAAGGACAGTGTGTTGTGGTGAAGACTGTGACAAGATCCCAGTTATAAGGACAGGGTATTGTGGTGAAAACGGTGACAAGATGCCAGTTTTAAGGACAGGGTGTTGTGGTGAAAACTGTGACAAGATGCCAGTTTTAAGGACAGGGTGTTGTGGTGAAAACTGTGACAAGATGCCAGTTTTAAGGACAGGGTGTTGTGGTGAAAACTGTGACAAGATGCCAGTTTTAAGGACAGGGTGTTGTGGTGAAAACTGTGACAAGATGCCAGTTTTAAGGACAGGGTGTTGTGGTGAAAACTGTGACAAGATCTAGTTTTTAAGGACAGGGTGTTGTGGTGAAAACTGTGCCAAGATGTCAGTTTTAAGGACAGAGTGTTGTGGTGAAGATTGTGACAAGATCCAGTTATAAGGACAGGGTGTAGTGTGAAAACTGTAACAAGATGCCAGTTATAAGGACAGGGTGTTTGGTGAAGTTGTGGCAAGATTCCAGTTATAAGGACAAGGTGTTGTGGTGAGACTGTGACAAGATCCAGTTTTCAGGACAGGGTGTTGTGGTGAAAACTGTGACAAGATGCCAGTTTTAAGAACAGGGTGTAGTGTGAAAACTGTGACAAGATGCCACTTTTAAGAACAGGGTGTAGTGTGAAAACTGTGACAAGATGCCACTTTTAAGGACAGGGTGTTGAGGTGAAAACTGTGACAAGATGCCAGTTTTCAGGACAGGGTGTTGTGGTGAAAACTGTGACAAGATGCCAGTTTTAAGAACAGGGTGTAGTGTGAAAACTGTGACAAGATGCCACTTTTAAGGACAGGGTGTTGAGGTGAAAACTGTGACAAGATGCCAGTTTTAAGGACAGGGTGTAGTGTGAAAACTGTGACAAGATGCCAGTTTTAAGGACAGGATGTAATGGTGAAAACTGTGACAAGATGCCACTTTTAAGGACAGGGTGTAGTGTGAAAACTGTGACAAGATGCCAGTTTTAAGGACAGGGTGTTTTGGTGAAAACGGACAAGATGGCAGTTTTATTATGACGATGACTGTGACAGTTTTCCAGCTTTAAGGACGAGATTTTATGACGATGACTGTGACAGTTTTCCAGCTTTAAGGTCGAGATAGTATGATGGGATGACTGTGACAGTTTTCCAGCTTTAAGGACGAAATTTTATGACGATGACTGTGACAGTTTTCCAGCTTTAAGGACAAGATAGTATGATAGGATGACTGTGACAGTATCCCAGCTTTAAGGGCGAGATATTATGGTAATAACTGTGACAGTATCCCAGCTTTAAGGGCGAGATATTATGTAATAACTGTGACAGTATCCCAGCTTTAAGGGCGAGATATTATGGTAATAACTGTGACAGTATCCCAGCTTTAAGGGCGAGATATTATGGTAATAACTGTGACAGTATCCCAGCTTTAAGGACGAGATATTAATATGATAACTGTGACAGTATCCCAGCTTTAAGGACGATATATTAATATGATGACTGTGACAGTATCCCAGCTTTAAGGACGATATATTAATATGATGACTGTGACAGTATCCTAGCTTTAAGGACGAGAAATTAATATGATGACTGTGACAGTATCCCAGCTGTGAGGGCGAGATATTATGGCAATAACTGTGACAAATATTCCAGCTTTAAGGACGAGATATGATGATTGTGACAATAGCCCAGTTTTGAGGACGAGATATTATGACGATGACTGTGATAGTATACCAGTTTCAAGGACGAGATATTATGATGATGACTGTGACAGTATCCTAGTTTTTTTCAGGACGAGATATTATGACGATGACTATGACAGTATCCCAGTTTTAAGGACGAGATATTATACGAGGACTGTGACAGTATCCCAGTTTTAAGGGACGAGATATCATGACGATGACAGTAACAGTATCCCAGCTTTAAGGACAGCATGTCGTGACGATGACTGTGACAGTATCCCAGCTTTAA
>CM065719.1:19027735-19060235 GCA_033310375.1 Conus canariensis | reverse complement strand
GTACCCATGTAGTTCATCATCATAGTGTTTATTACATCACTTGACATGTACCCTTGCAGTTCATCATCATAGTGTTTATTACCTCACTTGACATGTACCCATGCAGTTCATCATCATAGTGTTTATCACATCATTTGACATGTACCCATGTAGTTCATCATCATAGTATTTATTACATCACTTGAAATGTACCCATGTAGTTCATCATCATAGTATTTATTACATCACTTGACATGTACCATGTAGTTCATCATCATAGTATTTATTACTGTGACGAGATGAGTAAGTGTTAGGTAGGTCCTCTAGGGGAAGGACTAGGGATAATTTCTCAATGAGAATTACCTTAACATTTCACCTACACCCTCTCTCTTACTAGTGGTGGAAGGAGCAACTTTCCGGTACTAGTCATCGAAGAAAGTTTTATTTTATACTGGGACTGGGTAAAATACAGAACAGTGGCTCTGAGATAGTTTTCCTTAGGCCTGTACTCTTATTAGTACTTGTAGCTCCGAGAGACAGAATTGAAGAGAGAAGTTCAAACATTCAACATTTGATTGAACAACAAAGAACTGCCACATGTTAAGTGCACTTTCACACATCAACTTTCATTGTTTACACATAGGTAAGTATTGGCGGGTCAATTCTATAGGCTTGGGTATAATTTTCATTGGACTACCACAATGAGGAGCCCTTCCTCACTCCTACTTTACTCGCTTGCACTCAGTGCAGCAAGTTTTAAGTTGGCATAAAGGGGGGGGGGGGGGGGGGGGTTCAGTCTAAGTTACACTGAATGTATATGGTTATTATACATCCACTTCGCTTGCAAATCACCCGGTGACTGTAGCCAGAGTGGTACTCATAGACTGGTTCTCCCTATGTCATCATAAAGTGAGGGCAAGGGTCTGATGGGTTTGAGTCCAGGTGGTAAGCTAACTTAGCTTTGCTTCGGAGAGGGTAGTTGATCTCTCCTGTGGTTGGTGACTGCCCCACTGGTGTAGATTGGTTGTGTCTGGTGTCGCCCTGGTGTTGGGCAAAGTCCCAGCTTCTGGTCCAGCCGCAATGTGTAGCGTGTCCAGGATAGCCTGACCAGGATCACGTGTCCAGGATAGGGTGACCAGGATCGCGTGTCCAGGATAGGGTGACCAGGATTGCGTGTCCAGGATCCCAGTTCTGCGATAAAGAGAACTTGGTCTGTAGGTGAGAATCTGATGGCTGGTTTGTCGAGTGCCCACATTTACCCTTGTTTACTTTCAGTACAGGTGTGAGACTCAGCCAGCAAAGTATTCTGTATGGTAGAGTTTCTGTTATAACTATTAATCTCCACTTTTGTTTAAAGACTTAGTTAAGCTTACAAAAGGGTAGGAGACAGTAATACTATGTTACATAGTTTCAGTCAAACAACTCTTCCATGTTTCTTACGAATTAAAGCACACTGACTTGGGCTACACTGAGTCCAAGTACACATGTGGTGTAGGCTTAAAGTCATACACTACAAATCATTCCAACAATCACCAGTATTTATAAATCAGGGTAGCAGTTCTTAACCTAGCACAGGCATACTGTTTTCCTGACCAAAAGTAATCATTTAATTATTATCTTAACAGACAGAATTGCCTACTGGCAAAAGTCAGGGTGAATACAAAGAACAGTGATCAGATAGTTAACAAAGAATCATAACCACTGGGAGAGAGCTTTTGCCATATGATGGCAAGCAAACTCCTACACAGAATAATCATTCATCAGTTTGATACATGTTGCTAAGCATTTGTACAAATCTACAATGTTAACACACACACAGCATACATAGAATCAATACATAGATTCGAAAAGGTAAAACAGAGTTCCAACTCACTTTTCCTGGGAATGAACAGTGAATGACTGGAGATCAACGAGGTTACCGGGATTGTCCCTCGCCTTCTCTAGTTGTCTCTTTTGTCTTCCTCTGGTCTGGTCTACAGGTAGTCTTGAGGGGTCAGTGAAGGTGAGCCGAAAATAGTTGAGATTTACGTCCTCATAGCGAAAGCTTTTAGGGACATGTCTTTCATTCACGGTAGTCTTTGAAGGTGAGCCGAAAATAGTTGAGATTTACGTCCTCATAGCGAAAGCTTTTAGGGACATGTCTTTCATTCACGGTAGTCTTTGGTGTCATTGGATTTAAGAGATGTTCGTGGTGCGGTTGGTCATTGTTGTTATTCGACGGTGGTAGTCGTTAAAGTTGTCTCCATTCGTTGTAGTTGTAGATGTTCATTTCTTCTTCTTCTGGGGCGGGTTAGAACCAATTGTCAAGTCCAGAGGACGTCAGGGCATTGGCGAGCATCCTCATGGGTTGAGTCCCTAGGGTTGGGTGCGGCAGTAGAAATTCGTGCAGCTGTAGTTGGTGTGTTCGTCTGTAGTCTTGGATGGTGGTCATGGCAATGGGGAGGTCGGTGCAGTCGCTCAGGGCGTGTTGGAGAGAGGCCTCTGACCCGCATTGGCAGGTCAAGCCCAGGAGAACACATCTGTGGTATCCTGTCCTGATCCGTCGGAGGATTTGCTGGAGTCCTCGGGGAAGTCGGAGTTGTGGTTTTTCGTTGCATGGGGATGAACACCCATCCTCGCTCGGCACATTGGGCCTTCATGGCGTCGTTCCTGATGTCGTAGGCAGCTTGTCGGGCTTTGCTGGTAACTTCAGCCAGAGATAGTCGTAGGTTGACTTGGTGGCCAGTTCTTGTGGCGATTTTGGCGGCACTGTCTGCCATGTCGTTGCCCTTGATTCCTGTATGGGAGGGCAGCCACATCAGGGTAAGGTCTGTTCCTTTACAGATAATTTGGTGAGCCAGGAACAGGATTTCGGCTTGGAGCTCCCGTCGATTCTTCATCCTCCCTGTCGACAAGCTTTGCAGTGAGGACTTGGAGTCTGTTAGGATGATCACAGCGGGGGGAGGTCGTGGCATGTCATTGACGGTAACGCAGGCCTTTAAAATGGCGTAGAGTTCAGCAGTAAAAATGCTGATCCCTTTGGGTAGTCGGTACTGCTTGGTGGTTTTGAGTTCTGGGATAATCAGAGCGCATCCTGCCTCGCCGTTTTCTAACACTGAGCCATCAGTGTAGATTTTTAGGTGATGGTCATATTCTACTCCGATTTTTTCCTTTGCCAGTGTTGACAAGTAGAGTGGGTTGTCTTTCTTGGGCGTGGTCCCTCCATATTGATGGATGATTTGTGGTTTCTTCAGTTCCCATGGTGGTAGGGGATGTGTAGGAGTTGGTTCCATGTCATGTGGTCCGGTGTTGGCCCTTGCCAAGATTTCTTTGGTCTGGTCACTGAAGGGCGATGTCCGTCTGTGGAGGTCTGCCTTCCTTTCTTTGATGGAGTGCCTGTAGGCGGCGTACCGTGCGCTTGGGTTGTCCTGGAGGGTGGCTTTTACAGTGGTGCCTACCGCTGAGACACGGGCTTCAAAGTTCGCGTTTCTGCGACGACATTCGTCTTTGAGGGGAAGCCATCCTGCTTCCTGGTAAACAAGGTCGTTGATGGCGAATCGGCTGACGCCAAAAGCATGCTTGAGTGCTGCCAGTTCCACTCGTTCGAGTTTTTGCCATGAGGTTTTTGGTGCAGTGAAGAATGCTTCATGGCCATAGGTCAGTCTTGATCGCACCAGGGCTCCTGTCAGGTGGATCAGGCTCTCTGGTGTAGCCCAGGGTTCTTGCTTTAGTGAGTTTATGAGTCCCACTGCTCTAGTGGCCTCGGTGGTGAGCTCCCTGATGTGCTTCTCCCAGGTGAAGTTGGGAGTGATGGTCACGCCCAGGAACTTGGCTTCCTTGCTGGGAAATATGAGCTGGTCAGCTACTCTTATGTGGTAGTTATCCAGGTTCCTCCTGTATTTTGTGAAGGCCATTAGAACTGTCTTCTCAGCCGACAGTTCGAAGCCATTGTCTTTCATGTAGGACTGGATGTTGTCTATGTCCTTTTGGTACTGTCTCATTTGGCTTACTCTGTGTGTCTCCATCATGTTCGACCAGATGGCCAAATCGTCGGCATATAGGGAAAGCGCTGGCTGATTTGGTCTTGGTCTGAGGGACTTCTTGATATCATGCAGCATGATACTGAAGAGGGTTGGTGCTATCACACTGCCCTGTGGCACGCCCATGTCTAGGGTGTGCATCCGGGATATGGATGGTCCCACTTTCACTGCCATTTCTCTGGAGTCCAGGAAGGTTGAAATGAACTGGTACATCCGGCCTGAAATGCCGAGGGCGCCGATCTTGTCGAGAAGTTTGGAATGCCAGACAGTGTCGAAGGCCTTCTTGATATCAAAGAAGGTAGCGACAGTTGTTCTGGATTTGTTTGGCAGGGTCCAGCGTTTGGCATCTTCAAGGAGTTGGACAACGTGCTCCATACAGTTGCGTCCTTTTCTGAAGCCAGCCTGGCAAAGAGGTAGGATATTGTGTGTCTCCAGATGGTGTTCCAGTCTGTTCTTCAGCACCCTCTCATAGATTTTTCCGAGGTGGGGCGTTAAGGCGATAGGTCGGTAGCTGGAGGGAAGGTGGGCTGGTTTGCCATTCTTGGGAATTGCTACAACAATGGCTGTCTTCCAGGCCTTCGGGATGTTTCCAGAGTCCCAGCAGAATTGGTAGAAGGAGTGTAGTACTCGCACCATGGGCTCTGGGAACCGTTTAATCATGTGGTAGGAGATGGGATCTTCTCCTGTGGCTTTGCTGGCTGAACCGAGGCTGGTGATTGCCATCTTCACTTCTTCCAGGGTTAGGCTGCTGTTAATGGCGCCAGAGTTGTCCGGTGCTGGTATGGTGAAGTTGGTTTCTGCCTCCCGTCTGCGTAGGAGCATTTCAGCAGGGAGATGGCATGACTGGCTTGCCTTGGAGAATGTGCTGGCAAGTGCATCGGCCTTTTCTTGTGTATTTTTTGTAAGCTGGCCGTCTACGAGGAGGGGACGCTCTGGTCGACGTCTCTGTTTCCTCATCTGTCGCACCTTTTTCCATATTTTGGGTCCATCTGTGGATTCGCGTATTTCTTCTTTGCAGAATCGTTCCCAGTGTTCCCTTTTGGCTTCATCGGTGATGGCTTGGAACTGGTCGGTGGCTTCGATCAGTTCGGATTTATTGTCCTCCGAGAGATCTTTCCGGAATTTACAGAGAATGCGTCGTTTTTTGTTGGTAGCTTTGGTGCATTCTTCGTTCCACCAGACTGCTGAGTGCCGGTGTGGTCCATCCATGCCTGGCACCCTCTTTGGGATGGCGGCATCTGCTGCTCGAAGGATCATGGCTCTCATGTTGTCATGGTAGATGTTGATGTCTAGATCTCTCGGGTCGCTGGAGTCGCATTCAGTAGCAAGTAACTGTGCGAAGCGGTCCCAGTCAGCTCTGTGGTACTGAAATTGAGGTCTGGAGTCCATTGCCGTGGGTGTAGGGTCAGCGGATTGGAGCACAAGGTGTAGAGGCAGGTGGTCGGACTGAAGGTGGTCCGTTCCTACTGTCCACTCTGCGTCTAGGCTGAGGTTTGGTGTCGTCATGGTCAGGTCGATGGCACTGCTCTTCTGTCCCTTTTGGCCAATTCGGGTGATGGACCCATCATTGAGGAGGACCAGGTTGGAGTTGGTGACTGTGTCGGCAAGGTGATTTCCAGTTTCCCGTGTTTGCCCAGCGTTCCACAGTTGGTGACTGACGTTGAAGTCTCCGGCTACTACCCAGCTACTGTCGTCTGTTCCGAGGTCGTTGAGCCAGGTGACGTCTCCTGTGGTTTTGCTTCCCTCAGGATAGTAGACGTTGGCTAGATTGATAGATCGGTTCTTGTGTGTTGGTATGGCAACAACACATGTGGTTAGTCGACATCTGGTTTGGTTGGTGGGAACTTGGATGGTGCTGTATGTTAGTCTGGTGCTGACGTAGGTCGCCACCATAACTCGATCCCCTTCAAGGCCCACGACTGGCGGGTAGAAGCCGTCGATGGTGGGGAGTTTGTTCTTTGTGGTGTTGAGTGACTGAATCATCAACACGTCAGTAGGTGGTAGATTCCGCAGATAGTCATAGAGGAAAGGGATCTTTCCTATGATGGATCTGCAGTTCCATTGTAGGATGGACAGTTGGCGCCGAGTTCCTGTTTCATTCCTGTCCATGTCCATGGTCGGTTGTTTTTGTAGGGACTTGGTGAACACTTGGTTCGAGGATACTTGCCTGTTGTCAAGGGAATCTTCCTCCATGGTCTGTTCTTCCTCCATGGTCTGCTCTTCGGTGGTGATTGGCTCCCCCTCACTGGCTGTAAGGACTGGCTCCTCTTGGTCAGCTGCAGAGGTTGGTTCTTTTACACTAACTGAAGAAAGAACTCCAGTAGATGTCTTCTGCTGGAGTTCTCTCTTCAGCATAGCGTTCTCTTCCCTAAGACTGGAGATTTCAGTCTTCAGCTCCTCCACTATCTGAGTGAAGCGAGCGATGACTTCGGTGATGGTGGGTTGATCTGTTGGGCGAGAGGGCGCGGGTGTGTGTTTGTGCCTGGATAACCAATTTTCTGGGTTTGGGCACTGGACGTGAGCCCATGACTTTTCCCGCGTAGCTGTCGGTGGCGGAGTATGTTCTCCACGGGGTTGTAGGAAGATTTGGTTCCTCGTTTGTGGATTCCTCTTTTTTGGCAGCTAGGATTTCTTTAGCTTCCATGAAGGCCAGGGCACGCGGCATGTACGTTTCTGCCCTGAGTCTGTTGGCCAAGGTCATTTGTTTACGTGCTGGGCAGGCGAAGTAGTTTGCAGAGTGTTCACCTCTGCAGTTGATACATCTGCGCGTGGTCGCGGTGCACGTTTGTGGGCTGTGTCCAGGTCTTCCACAGACAGGGCAGGTTTTTTCTTTTGCCCGGCATTCTTTCTGGGTGTGACCCAGCTTGTTGCATCGGTAACAAGTTCTTGCCTTTTCGACGTAAGGCGAGACACTGTATTCCGTCTTGTTGATGGTCATGAGGGCGGGCAGCTGGGTCATCATAAAGGTAACCTTCACTGCCCTTGATGGCGTTCCCTCCCTTAATGTCAGACGTTCAGCTGCCTTGATTGGGTGGTTCGATTCCACCTTTTTGAGGAAGATTTCCATTGGCACGTGGTGGGGTATACCTCTGACCACCCCGATGGTCGTGGGGATAGGGATGAAGCACCGTACAGGTGTCTGTCCTATTTTACTAATTTTTGTCAGTCTGTCTTGCTGTAGTTGGCCGACACATCCTATCAGCAGTCGCTTAGGTGAGAGGGTTTTAATTGACCGGACTGTTCCGACCAGCCCTTTCAAGATGTCTGCTATTTTCCAGTCTAGGGACCGGAGCAGGGCTGTTGTAGGCCCATTTTCCTCAATCATGACAGGAAGGTCCTCGAAGATGGGCCTGGGTCTGGGTGCTGGCGTGGGTTTGCTACGCCGTCTGTAGGAGGCAGTATGTACTGTTGTTTTGTTGCCACTGGTGGTGGTTTTGCCTGTGTCATCTTGTTGTGTGGCCACAGTAGGTGGTGTCTTCCCACGACCATTTGTGCTCATGCTTGTTTTGTCATTGGTGGACGGAGGAGTGTTCTTAGCACTTGACGTCGAGGTCTTACTTGGTGGTGATGTCTCTTCGGTCTCTTCACCTTTGTTCATGCTTGTTTTGTCATTGGCGGATGGAATGTCAATGACACTTGACGACGAAGGTGAGCCTGAAGGTGAGCCCTGTGTGTCTGGTATATATGCATTCTAGTTGCTGGATTCGATTTTGACAACCTGTCACTCACACATCAGGGGTGAGAGGGGGAGGGATCTAGTCTTATCACTAGTTGCCTCGGGAACCGTTTGATCCTAATCGGCATAGCTCACGGACATCCGCGGCCAGTTTAATTTATGCGTCCGTATAGATGCATACTATCGCGGAACGATCCGCCGGTGACATAAGTCACCAGTTCTGCCAGTGCACGGACTGTAGAAAAGGGGGGGGGGGGGGGGGGGTGAGTGGTGGTGGAGAGCACGGCAGAGGCGTCGCTCCTTTGTTTGCACGGGGTAGAGAGAGACAGAGAGGGGGGGGGGGGGGTGAGCAAGACGGGCTATTGCCACAATGAAATTGAAATTTTACTGTGTCGTAACTACTCGGAGTGGGGGAAGGAGAGTTGAGAGGGGGGGGGGGGGTAGGTCAACAAGAACGAAAGGCGCCACGCGTTTGCCGTGACGCAATTCTTTTTCTCTGTCAGTGTCGTGTCAGCCGTGCTGTTTGCACTAAGCGGGAGAAAAGGGGGAGAGGGGGGTTGAGAGAGGGGGGAGTGGGTATAGATTTGAAATCTATTTTTTCTTTTGTTTGGGATTTTAGTGGGACCAACGGGATGGTTTTGTCGAGCGTTTCGTCACAATTACATCACTCGACATGTACCAATGTAGTTCATCATCATAGCATTTATTACATCACTTGACATGTACCCATGTCGTTCATCATCATAGTATTTATTACTTCACTCGACATGTACCCATGTAGTTCATCATCATAGTATCTATTACATCACTCGACATGTGCCCATGTAGTTCATCATCACGGTCTTTGTAGCATCACCCGACATTATCATACCCACGCCGTTTATCATCGTCTTCATGGCACTGACCAGGCTAGGCACATGCACACTGTCACTGTATGGCATTTTTCACTGCCTCTGTTTCAGCACATGCTTATCTCTGCTCTTGTTTCCTCTATATCATCTCGATTCCTTTAGTTTTCTTCTCGCGCTAATGCATGCGCTTTTTTTTTTCTTTCTAAACGTATATGAGCATACGTACAGCTCTGTGTGCTTTGATTGTGAATGTGTTTTCCTTACCTGTCGGTCAGTCTTTCTCTTTATGTTTTTTTTTTTTTTTCTGTGTTCTGACAGGTCCGGGTTTTTCATGACAAGCCTGCAAATCAGCGTGAAGAAATATCTGCCCTGGTTGATGCAAAGGTAAGGTGCGCATGTACGTGAGTGTGTGTGTGTGCGTGTGTGTGTGTGTGTGTGTGTGTGTGTGTGTGTGTGTGTATATGTGTGTGTGTTAGTGTGTGTGTGTGTGTGTGTGTGTGTGTGTGTGTGTGTTAGTGTGTGTGTGTGTATGTGTGTGTGTGTGTTAGTGTGTGTTAGTGTGTGGTGTGTGTGTGTGTGTGTGTGTGTTGTATGTGTGCGCGCGCGCGCATGTGTTTGTGTTTGTGTGTGTGTGTGTGTGTGTGTGAGAGAGAGAGAGAGAGAGAGAGAGAGAGAGAGAGATGTTGTTTAACTAGATTAATGGGACAAGCATACCATGCTGTTTTCCACCCAGCCCAGGAGCAAAAAAACAGGACAGTGTTCAGTAACATGTCAGCAGTAGACGCAAGTTAGAGAAACTCGCACATAAACCAAAACTAGCCAACCAAACAAACAAAGAAAACCTTGCGCTGTTTATCAGGTACGATTCAACATTGACACAGCTGACGAACGAGTGGGGATGAACATGGTTGTAGTGAAAAATGATCACCATTGATGGAAGAGAGTGGGGCGGTGGAAAGGGAGAGGGAGGTATGCGAATAGGAGAGGGGATAAAAGGAGGAGTGAGACGCAGATTGGCAGAGGGCAGGACTGGCATGCTGCTTGTGCAACATAGGCTACATTGCGCGCGCGCGCGAACGCACACACACACACACACACGCGCGCACGTGCACATACACACACACACACACACACACACACACACACACACACACACACACATACACACACACACACACGTACACACACACACACACACACACACACACACACACACACTACACACACACACACACACACACACACACACACACACACACACACACACACAACTACACACACACACACACACACACACACACACACACACACATATTTGCATACATGTTCACGAACACACAACACACACACACACACACACCACACACACACACACACACACACAACACACACACGTGCATACATGCTTACAACACAACACACACACACACACACACACACACACACACACACACAACACACACACACATTGCATACAGTCACAAACGCACATAGCTTATTTTCAGATTGGTTATAATTGATGTTGAACAAAATGATGTTAACCCGATATTTTGTGAAGAAAAAAAACAAAGATGTTAACCCGATATTTTGTGAAGAAAAAAAACAAAGAACTAGAGAAAGAAAATGAATATACTCAAACAACATGTGACAGACTGTCATTCCGGTAAATTTTGTCCATGTCTCGTTTGTTTCCTTTCTTGTCACCGTCTGTTACTCCCCCCCACCCCACTCCTCCTCCCCTTCCCAACTTGACAAATGGGGATCTCCCCCCCCCCCCCCTTAGTTTCTCTCTCTCTCTCTCTCTCTCTCTCTCTCTCTCTCTCTCTCTCTCTCTCTCTCTCCTCTCTCTCCTGCAGATTGCATCTTCCATTTCGATATTTTCTTTTTCGAGGTAAACACGTCAGTAAGTGCCATGATGAAAAAAAAAAATGTTTACATATTATGAATAAATAAACAGCAAGCTTGCTTGCGCACCTCAGCATATACATTTACACACGTACACGCACGCACACCGGCGCGCACGCACACACACGCCACACAAACACATGGGCGCAAGCGCGTGCACACACACACACACACACACACACCACACACACACACACATACAACACACAACACACACACACACACACACACACACACACACACACACACACACACACTCGTATTAGCATACATGCACAAAGACACAGGTAGACTAGACTCAAGTATTAAAAGAACAATGATTATACAGTGAGTCAACGAGGCCTCGTGTATCAAGACAACAATCCTCTATGCATTAGGTCAACTAGGACAACTAGGACTCGTGTATTGAGCCAGTTACGCTCCACGTGCTGGTCAACTAGGACAACTAGGACTCGTGTATTGAGCCAATGACGCTCCACGTACTGGTCAACTAGGACAACTAGGACTCGTGTATTGAGCCAGTTACGCTCCACGTGCTGGTCAACTAGGACAACTAGGACTCGTGTATTAAGCCAATGACGCTCTACGTACTGGTCAACTAGGACAACTAGGACTCGTGTATTAAGCCAATGACGCTCTCGCTCTACGTACTGGTCAACTAGGACAACTAGGACTCGTGTATTCAGCCAATGACGCTCTCGCTCTACGTACTGGTCAACTAGGACAACTAGGACTCGTGTATTCAGCCAATGACGCTCTACGTACTGGATCAACTAGGACAACTAGGACTCGTGTATTAAGCCAATGACGCTCTCGCTCTACGTACTGGTCAACTAGGACAACTAGGACTCGTGTATTTAGCCAATGACGCTCTCGCTCTACGTACTGGTCAACTAGGACAACTAGGACTCGTGTATTCAGCCAATGACGCTCTACGTACTGGATCAACTAGGACAACTAGGACTCGTGTATTAAGCCAATGACGCTCTCGCTCTACGTACTGGTCAACTAGGACAACTAGGACTCGTGTATTCAGCCAATGACGCTCTACGTACTGGATCAACTAGGACAACTAGGACTCGTGTATTAAGCCAGTGACGCTCTACGTACTGGATCAACTAGGACAACTAGGACTCGTGTATTAAGCCAGTGACGCTCTACGTACTGGTCAACTAGGACAACTAGGACTCGTGTATTAAGCCAATGACGCTCTACGTACTGGTCAACTAGGACAACTAGGACTCGTGTATTGAGCCAATGACGCTCTACGTACTGGATCAACTAGGACAACTAGGACTCGTGTATTAAGCCAGTGACGCTCTACGTACTGGATCAACTAGGACAACTAGGACTCGTGTATTAAGCCAATGACGCTCTACGTACTGGTCAACTAGGACAACTAGGACTCGTGTATTAAGCCAATGACGCTCTACGTACTGGATCAACTAAATCTCGTGTATCAACCATGCCTTTTGCACCAAGTCAATTAGGGTTCGTGTATCAAGACAACAGGCCAATTACGCTCTATGTACTGGGTCAACTATGACTCGTGTATCAACGACACCTTTTGCATCAGGTCAATTAGGGTTCGTGTATCAAGACAACGATGCAGTATGCACTAGTGGAAGTACCCTCGTATATCAAGAGAATGATGCTTTATGCACTAGGTCAACTAAGCCACCCATGACGACGAATTGTGCATCCGCTTGCTGTCATTTCAACTCCATTTTAGTATGGAGCCGATTTCAGAACATTTGACTGCAGCTTTTCATTGTTGTTTGTTTGTTTGCTTAAACGTGCAGCTGTTGCATTTCGTACAATTCCGATTCCGTTTGTAAGTTGTAGATAGGGTATGAGTGTGTTCTGGGTGCGCTCCCTTTTATTTTAACCCACTTCAATGAGCCATTTCATGATACGATTATTTCCATGTAAATGTTTTCTTGTAAGTTGCTTTTACTTTCATGATAATTAAGAGATTCAAAACCGTTGTCACGGCTGCTGATTTCTTCGTTAATGTCATTCACTGTCTCACATGTTTATTCTTATGTTGATACCCTGTCCGCCTTGGCTTAAGGCTGTGTCAGGCCAATTGACATTGGCTGGAACACCAAGGCTACATCAAAATGTTGTTATGCTCTGCATAGTTATGCGGGGATTGTCTTCAGTTGTGACAAGTTCCTAGCATAACATTATCAGTCTCCAGAAACCCCCGAAGTCGGAGTGTGGCTACCCACGTGGCGGGTAGTCAAAAATGGGCACACACGGAATGATCTCATCCCCAGCTGATGCATTTGTACCATAGTGTTCAAGTACTTTGGCTGTTCGGATGATCCTGGAGTCTTTTAGCCAGGGTACGACGACGACAACAACAACAACAACAATAACAACAACAACAACAACGATACCCTATAATGTGAAAACGAAATAAAGATGAAAGTGAAGTAAATTTTTCGTTTGTAACGGATATATCTGACATAATCTAAGCCTGTTTGTGTTTATGTATAAACGGCCTTTTGATGTCCAGGAATATGTCAGAATATGTTACAGGCTGTTGGTGGTATGTTCGCCCGTATGCTTGTATCCTGGGACATTTTGTACACTTGAAACTACCGATCGGTTCTTAAACTTATTCATATTCTTATATCCCATAATGTATTCCACATTTATCTGAAATGGATGGTTCACTGATTTGTATCAGGCTACGCATTGATCGCCTATTACACATGGTCTTTTCAAATGACATAAACATGATCGTTTATTTAGTGTTTCCTTAATACGTTGACTTCCATTTTGATATGCTTTTCTGAGTTACAGATTTAAGAGCGCTGGAGGCAAAGCCGAATTCAAAGCGGTTGAAAACATATCGCAGGTAGGTTGAAAGTGGGAAGGAATACAGGTAAAAGCAGCAGCGACAAGGGAAGCGAAACGAAGTTAAATGTCACTGCCAAACGAACGCAATAAACAAACAACTATACAAGAGCGACGCATTTCGACCTGTTGGTATTCTACAGGCAAGAAGAAAAAAAAAATGAAGGCATGCAATATGTTAAAGGAGGATATAATGGTTTAGCTCTGTCTTGAAGCGTTCCAGCTGAGCGGATGGATAGGAAGTGTCCTTTTAGCCGTTCACGTTTTGTACACTTCCTGTTCATCTGCAAAAGGCTTTCCTATTTACGTGCAAAAAAAACTTTCTGTTTACCTGCTAAGATCTTCCTAAATACTTGGTAAACTCTTCCCGTTTATTTTATGGATAGTTGCTGTTCACCCGCTTAACACTGTGTATTTATTACTGAGCACTTCATGTACACCTGCTGAACACTGCTGTTCGCCCATTGAACACTTCGCATTCACATGCTAAAGGCTTTTCATGTTAAAGTGTAATTAGACCGGTGTGTGTGTGTGTGTGTGTGTGTGTGTGTGTGTGTGTGTGTGTGTGTACGTGCGTGCGTGCGTGCGTGCGTGCGTGTGTGTGTGTGTGTGTGTGATTGTTGTCCTTGATAGAACAGTGGTGGTGGTTGGTTGTACTGTTTTACTTATTCAGAGAGAGTGTGTGTTGGGGGGGGGGGGGGGGTGGGGAGGGGGGGACTCGAAAGGGAGAGGAAGTGGTGGGAGGACAAAAGAAGCGTCATTTAACATATATTTACCATAAAAATATGTTTAAGGAATGGTCTGATGAGCCTGTTATGAAAGATTCCGCGATTTCCAATAAATGAATAAGATCACACAGTTTGCCTTTCAAATTTTCCTCTGTAAAATGATTTGATATAGATGAATCTTGGAGAACGACGTCTATCCTTCGACTGTGGAATTGAATGTGATATATACTAGATACATTACAATTTACGAGACCTTTGTTTTGAGAGCACTGGTTTTTAGAAGAAAAACGAGAGATGTTTGAAATGTTGAGTAATATACCTACTGGATTCGACACCTTTCCTAATATAATTCCTAATGAAAATATTTTCTTTGGAATTAGTCTTTTCTGATCATTATCGTAAGAAATCTTTTCCTTACTGTTCTTTCTAGGAGGGCTGTCTTTTCTGATCATTATCGTAGAAATCTTTTCCTACTGTTCTTCTAGGAGGCTATATACGTTTTCACCCAGCTATAGTCTTCATCAACGAACAAAAGGAGGAGGGCTATATACGTTTTCACCCAGCTATAGTCTTCATCAACGAACAGAAGGAGGAGGGCTATATACGTTTTCACCCAGCTATAGTCTTCATCAACGAACAGAAGGAGGAGGGCTACAGGAGGAGGGCTATGTACGTTTTCACCCAGCTATAGTCTTCATCAGCGAACAGAAGGAGGAGGGCTATACACGTTTTCACCCGGCTATAGTCTTCATCAGCGAACAGAAGGAGGAGGGCTATATACGTTTTCACCCAGCTATAGTCTTCATCAACGAACAGAAGGAGGAGGGCTATACACGTTTTCACCCAGCTATAGTCTTCATCAACGAACAGAAGGAGGGCTATACACGTTTTCACCCAGCTATAGTCTTCATCAACGAACAGAAGGAGGAGGGCTATACACGTTTTCACCCAGCTATAGTCTTCATCAACGAACAGAAGGAGGAGGGCTATACACGTTTTCACCCAGCTATAGTCTTCATCAGCGAACAGAAGGAGGAGGGCTATACACGTTTTCACCCAGCTATAGTCTTCATCAGCGAACAGAAGGAGGAGGGCTATACACGTTTTCACCCAGCTATAGTCTTCATCAGCGAACAGAAGGAGGAGGGCTATACACGTTTTCACCCAGCTATAGTCTTCATCGACGAACAGAAGGAGGAGGGCTATACACGTTTTCACCCAGCTATAGTCTTCATCAACGAACAGAAGGAGGAGGGCTATACACGTTTTCACCCAGCTATAGTCTTCATCAACGAACAGAAGGATCGTTACATCTGTAGCTTTCTGGGATTCCTTTTATTAGCCTGCTGTGTCGGTCATTTCATCACTACGTATGTCACAAAGAGATTGTATCTGCCCCCACCCCCACCCCACGCCTCCCCCCCCCCCCCCCGAAAAAAAAAAAAGAAAAAGAAAGAAAGAAAAAACTTAAAAAAAATAAAAAACAAAAACAAAAAAATAGAAAATAGAAAAGAAAATGGAAAAGAAAAGACCCACGCTGATAGTGCCTTTTGCTGATAAGCAGTGTAATAAATACTAACATTCATAACCAAGGTCGGGTTGTTTGTTCGTGCTGACCGAATTCAGGATATGTGAAACCGACTCTGCGTCAACCAGAAGGACTGTTCTCAATGCAGTCATTGTAGACTGGCTGTATATTCTATGGCTAGCATGGGAGACTGGCTAGATATTCTATGGCCAGCATGGAGACTGGCTAGATATTCTATGGCTAGCTGGAGACTGGCTAGATATTCTATGGCTAGCATGGAGACTGGCGAGATATTCTATAGCTACCATGGGAGACTGGCTAGATATTCTTTGGCTAGCATGGGAGACTGGCTAGATATTCTATGACCAGCATGGAGACTGGCTAGATATTCTATGGCTAGCTGGAGACTGGCTAGATATTCTATGGCTAGCATGGAGACTGGCGAGATATTCTATAGCTACCATGGGAGACTGGCTAGATATTCTTGCTAGCATGGGAGACTGGCTAGATATTCTATGGCCAGCATGGGAGACTGGCTAGATATTCTATGGCTAGCTATGGAGACTGGCTAGATATTCTATGGCTAGCATGGGAGACTGGCTAGAAATTCTATGGCTAGCATGGAGATTGGCTGATATTCTATGGCTAGCATGGGAGACTGGCTAGATATTCTATGGCAAGCAAGGAAGACTGGCTAGATATTCTATGGCTAGATATCTTTGGCTAGATATTTTATGGCCAGCATGGAGACCGGCTAGATATTCTATGGCTAGCATGGGAGACTGGTAGATATTCTATGGCTAGGATGGTGATACTTGGCTAGATATTCTTTGGCTAGATATTTATGACTACCATGGGAGACCTGGCTAGATATTTTATGGCTAGCATGGGAGACTGGCTAGATGTTCTATAGCCAGATATTCTGGCTAGATATTCTTTGGCCAGATATTCTATGGCTAGCATGGGAGACTGGCTAGTATTATATGGCTAGCATGGGAGACTGGCTAGATATTCTATGACAGCATGGGATCTAGGCTATATATTCTATGGCTAGATATTTTAGGGGCAGCATGGAAACTGGCTAGATTCTCTATGGCTAGATATTCTATGCTAGATAATCTATGGCTACATGAATTTGGCTAGATATTCTATCGCCAGCATGGAACTGGCTAAATATTCTATAGCTAGTGAAACTTGCTAGATATTCTATGGCTAGCATGGAGATGGCTAGATATTCTATGGCCAGCATTCAGACTGGTTAAATATTCTATGGCTAGCATGAGACCAAGCAATATTCTATGGCAGCATGAGACTGGCGAGATATTCTATGGCTTACAGACTGGCTAGATATTCTATGGCTAGCATGGAGACTGGCTAAATATTCTATGGCCAGCATGAGACTGGCTAAATATTCTATGGCTAGCTGGAGACTGGCTAGAATATTCCATGGCTCGCATGGAGACTGGCTGACATTCTATGGCAGCATGGAGATTGGCTGGATATTCTATGGCTCGCATGGAGACTGGCTGGACATTCTATGGCCAGCATGGAGATTGGCTGGATATTCTATGGCTCGCATGGAGACTGGCTGGATATTCTATGGCATGGAGATTGGCTGGATATTCTATGGCTCGCATGGAGACTGGCTGGATATTCTATGGCTAGCATGGAGATTGGCTGGATATTCTATGGCTAGCATGATAGCTGTCACTTCAGTTGAAACAAAAAGAAATTGACAGCTAAAGGAAAAATACTTTTGAAGTGTGTGTGTGTGTGTGTGTGTGTGTGTGTGTGTGTGTGTGTGTGTGTGTGTGTGTGTGCAGCTGGCTGAAGACTACGACCTGGTGGTCAATTGCACAGGTTACCGTGCCAGTCACCTGGTATCTGATCCCCACACCTTGCCCATAAGGGGCCAACTCCGAATGGTGAGAGAGAGAGAGAGAGAGAGAGAGAGAGAGAGAGAGGAGATCAGAGCGGGGGGGGGGGGGAGGGGGGGGCGGGAGGGGGGGGAGAGACGAAGAGAGGAGAGAAAGAGTGAGAGAGAGAGAGAGAGAGAGAGATTGCACGCGACTGTGCACGTGCGCACGCATGTATGTATGTGTGGTGTGTGTGTGTGTGTGTGGTAGTATGAATGTCCATTCACATGAACGGCAGTCTCAACCTTCTGCCTCGTTCATGGAAGGATGGAGACAGAGAGTAGAGCAAGCCAGCCATCTACGTGGTGTACACTGACTATGTCTGCCACATGTAACCTCACACGCTGCCTGTTGTTTATCAGCGTGAATGATTCAGGTGTGACGGCAAACACACCGGCCTCTGCGACACCTGAACTCCATGTCCGACATTATCTAATGGATGTGTCGATTATTTTTTTTTTAGCATGTAGTCTATGGTTGTTTTGTTTTCTTTTCTTTTCCTGCGTACGCAGGCTGAAACTCCTGCGGACACTCCCTGAACAGACAGGCATGGATTAATCCCATCTACCGAACAAAGGGATCGGAGTTTTGTGTGTATGACCGTTTGTTTTTTTTTATCCCGCCGTTAATTAAGGCAGCCATACTCCAACTTCGGGGGAGGTGCATGCTATGTGTAACATGTCATCTATACCAACGGCTAAACTGGCCTTCTCTTCCGGAAGTTGGTGGTGGGATTTTACGTGTGTGCAAGATGTTATGCGTGCGTTCACACACGGGAACCTCGGTTTATAGTCTCATTCGAAGGACTGGATGGGAAATAGAGTCAGAACCAATGTTAACTCCCGAGGGAAAAATCCCCCTGTACCGAAACGGCCCGGTGGAGATTCGAACCGGCAACGCCAGGATCACCAAAATGACGAGTCCGGCGCACTACCACTGAGCTATTCTGGCCCCCGTCTATGGTTGTACTGTTCGAACCACTCACTCCAAGAAAGCCCGAGAGATGTGTAGACTGGTTATGTTCAGCGTTTATAGTCTAAGGCTGCGGTTTGGGCTACTCACCCTACACGGAGGGTCGGAGTGATGAGTAAGACTGATTATGTTCAGGCTTTAGTCTGTCATTGCTATTTCGGCTACCCACAGTATCCACCTTCAGTGATCTAATGCAGCATTTTTTTTTTTTTTGGTGGCCATTTATACACTCCATTTACTTTGAGAAGCCCCCCCATCCCATCTCTCTCTCTCTCTCTCTCTCTCTCTCTCTCTCTCTCTCTCTCTCTCTCTCTCTCTCTCTCTCTCGGTCTGTCTCTTTTCTCTGTCTGTTTCTCTGTCTATCTGTCTGTCTCTCCGTCACTCCCTCTCTCTGTGTCTTTCTGTATGTAGGCCATTGTCAACAAAATCGTATCTGAAGCGTCTCTGTCTCTCTGTGTCTCTTTCTCTGTGTCTCTGTAGTTTATCTACCAGTCTCTCTGTCTGCCTGCCTGCCTGCCCTGCCTGTCTGTCTGTTTGTCGGTCTGTGTGTGTGTGTGTGTGTGTGTGTGTGTGTGTGTGTGTGTGTGTGTGTGTGTGTGTGTGTACTTGACAATGAAAACGCTTCTGTTGCCGATGCCTATACATTGTTATCACAAATTCTGTTAGAAACAGCTAAAGACACTCTAGGAGAAGTAAAAAATGTATCAAAAGGTACAAAGCAAAAGTCAGACAAAAGCCATGAAAATAAGCCGTGGTTTGATGCCACATGCAGGGAACATAGAAAAAAGTATTTTACAGCCAAACATAGAACTAAATTAAATGATTCTAGTCCCAACCGTAGAGAGGTTGAAATTAGCAGTAAAGAATACAAAAAAGTTCTCAGAAAATCGTATAGAGTTTACACAAAACACTGGCATAAGAAGATTCGTAATCTAAAAGCTAATAGACCAAGAGAATATTGGGAAAACATTAAAATCAAAAAGAGAAATGAATGCCCTGTTAGTATGGATGATCTTTTCTTACATTTTAAATCATTGAATGTACAACCAGATAGTGTTGAGAATGAAAGTGATATTGACTGTGACTTGCAATATGATCTTGAATTTCTAAATGCACCAATAAGTGACGAAGACGTTGAAAAAGCTGTACAGCAACTTAAGAATGGAAAGGCTTGTGGATAGATAGAATACGAAATGAATATATAAAACAAAGCATCCCAGTTCTCAAAACAAGTTATTGTAAACTTTTCAATAAAGTTCTTGATACAGGGACCATACCAGAAGAATGGTTGATTGGACTTATTCTGCCAATATACAAAGGAAAAGGTAGTAAATTGGACTGTAACAATTATAGAGGTATAACACTTTTGAGTTGTGTTGGAAAACTGTTCACAACAATTTTGAATAACCGTTTGACAAATTTTATCGAGAATAACAACACACTTTCGGAAAATCAAGCTGGTTTTCGACGAAGTCATTCTATGACAGATCATATATTTGTTTTAAAAAGTTTAATTGATATTTTCAATAGGTCGTAAAAAGCAATTATTTTGTGTTTTTGTTGATTTCACAAAAGCGTTCGATTCAGTTTGGAGGCAGGGATTATGGCAAAAGCTTATCAAAGAAGGTGTAAATGGAAAGATTTTGCAAGTAATCACGAATATGTATCAGCAGATAAAATCTTGTATATTTATAAATGGAAGTCAATCTGAATATTTTGGCAGTTTTAGAGGTGTTCGTCAAGGTGAAAATCTTTCACCTTTGCTATTTTCTTTGTATTTGAATGATCTTGAACTATATCTCACAGATCGTAACTGTGCTTTCTTAAATATTGATTTAAATCTTCCTGACTTAGATTTACTAAGTTACATTAGTTTACTTTTACTTTTGTATGCTGATGATATTGTTATTATTGCAGATTCTTTTTGCGGTTTGCAGCATGCTCTTGATGTATTAAGCGAGTATTGTAGTACATGGAAGCTTAATGTTAATGTAGCAAAAACAAAGGGTGTAGTCTTTAATGGACGCAATAGCCTAAGAAAAAAACTAAAATTCAAAAACCAGTGTATAGAAATAGTACACACTTTCAAATATTTAGGTATAATCTTTAGCAGAACAGGAAATTTTTATAAATGTAAGAAGCATTTGTATGACCAAGCGCAATGTGCAATGTTTTCTTTATTAAAGATGGCAAGATTTCAAGATTTGCCTATAAACATTGCACTGGACTTATACCAGTCAATGGTACTGCCTGTGCTTTTATATGGCTGTGAAATTTGGGGATATAGTGATTTAAAGCTAATGGAAAGTTTTCAGCTTAAATTCTTTAAGCATCTTTTTCATTTAAATCGTTCTACCAAAACAGAATTGATATATGGAGAACTAGGAATGTATCCTGTGTCAGTTCAAGTACATGCACGAATGATAAAATTCTGGTCATCCTTACTTTCTCCACAAACAAACAAATATTCATCTAGATTGTATCAGGTATTATATGATTTATACAGAAATCAGGGTTTTACATCCAGGTGGTTGATGTGTATACGGGATATCCTAATAGAAACAGGATTCGACTGTGTGTGGGAGACACAAAAGTTTTCGTCTGTTCACAGTCTCTGTAGAAATGTTCGTAATTCATTAGAAGACATTTACAAACGTGCATGGAATGATGCTTTAGAATCTAGTAATAAGTGTTTATTTTACAGAAATTTTAAAACAGAGTTTCGCCGTGAAAAATATATTAAGATGTTACCTGATGTTTATATATACCCACTGATTCGGTTTCGCTGTGGCAATCATAAACTCATGATAGAAATTGGCAGACGATTTGGAATACCTCACGATGAACGATCTGTCGGGACTGTGACCAGAATGACCTTGGTGATGAATTTCATTTTGTAATGAAATGTAACAAATATAACGACATTAGAAATCAGTTTATAACCTAGAAAATTTACATATACAAAGTCCGTATTTAACTATTGTCGTTTGCTTTGTGGTAGTAAGAAAGTGTTGCTAAACTTAGCGAAGTTTTTGAAACTTAGTAAAGTTGTGTAACATTACATTCAGTATGTTAATTATAGGGAACATTTTGATGTTTGATTTGTTTCATTTCTATTTGTTTGATTTGTTTCAAGTCCTCCATGCCCCAAAAGGGGTCGCAGGATTAAAATCTTTGAATCTTTGAATCTTTGTGTGTGTAAAACCATTTTTGCTTCATTACATCTGAAGTTTAAAGCTTTTTATGTGCTTGATTATACACTCTTTGAATCCTGTGATCTTTTGAATAGTGATGGCTTTAGCGCGCGCGCGTGTGTATGTGTGTGTGTGTGTGTGTGTGTGTGTGTGTGTGTGTGTGTGTGTGTGTGCGTGCGTGCAGGGGGGAGGGGCAGCGAGAGGGGACGTGGATGGGTGGGTGGTGAGGAGAGAGGACAAAATTGCGTCTGGGAAAGGGATGTAGGCAGGGAGGGGGGAAAGAAAGGAGCGAGGGATTTTCACTTCTGTACCTGCTGATTTTAACTGACAAGGCCCGAAACACTTTTCTAAAGAAATGGCAGCTCTACATACTATCACAGATACTACAGGTCCAAACCAGTGTCCCTAATTAAGTTCCACAAAATTTCGGTTAAGGTAAGCTAGGGTGATACTGCGTACAAAAAAAAAAAAAAAAAAAAATTTAAATCAGAAGAACGGTCAACGGTGGTAAAATGAGGTCAAAATTTCATCAAGAAACACACGAAAGAAGGAAAAAAAGAAAACAGCCACCTTCAGTCTCTTGCGATGTGTTCATTTAAATTCCGAGGCAGTTATAATGGCCGGGGGGTAACATACACTGAACAAAATTTAGTTGAAACTTCAACTTGGCCTTCCCATTTATCCATGATTTTGGTGGTAACATGCACTGGATCCAAATTTAGTTTGAATTTCAACTTGGCCGTACAATTTATCCATGATTAAGATACGTAGCGTCACGCCAGTCCAAAATCTGAGTACAGAGTCATCTGTGCCCCACTGGCACTGTGAAAAGATAATGTTAGAGTGAGTCAGTCTCAGTACTTTTTTTGTACTCCCAGTCCTTATAGAACAGGGAGTACTTTAGAATGGGAACGAGGAAATGCTGTATATGTGTGTGTGTGTGTGTGTGTGTGTGTGTGTGTGTGTGTGTGTTGTGTTTGTTGTCCGTCGTCCGTCCGTGGTCAAAATGTGTTCCACTCGCTCCAGACAAACCTACTGGGCCGATCTTTCTGAAAATTTATAGGTATGTTCTATGGCTCACGGATGATGCCCGATTTTTTTTTTGTTTTAACCGTTATATCCGTTACTAACGCTATAACGGCTCATAACGGTTTTTCTTCTTTATGGAGTCTCTCAGAAAGTACTGGCCTATTTTTGTGAAAATTAGTAGGTATGTTCATTATGGGTCACGGATGATGCCCGATGTTTTATTTTACCGTTATATCCGTTACTAATGCTATAACGGCCCATAACGGTTTTTCTTCTTTCTGGAATATCTCAGAAAGTACCTGGCCGATCTTTCTGAACATTTGTAGGTATGTTCATTATGGGTCACGGATGATGCTTGATGTTTTATTTACCGTTATATCCGTTACTAACACTATAACGGCCCATAACGTTGTTCTTCTCTATGGAATATCTCAGAAAGTACTTGGCCGATCTTTCTGAACATTTGTAGGTATGTTCATTATGGGTCACGGATGCTGCCCGATGTTTTGTTTACCGTTATATCCGTTACTAACGGCTATAACTGCCCATAATGTTTTTTTTAATGGAATATCTCAGAAAGTACGTGGCCGATCTTTCTGAAAATTTGTAGGTATATTCATTATGGTCACGGATGCTGCCCGATTTTTAGTTTACCGTTATAGCCGTTACTAACGGCTATAACGGCCCATAACGGTTTTCCTTCTTTATGGAATATCTCAGAAAGTACGTGGCCGATCTTTCTGAAAATTAGTAGTATGTTCATTATGGTCACGGATGATGCCCGAAGTTTTATTTTACCGTTATATCCGTTACTAACAGCTATAACGGCCCATAACGGTTTTTCTTCTTTATGAAATATCTCAGAAAGTACGTTTGCCGATCTTTCTGAAAATTTGTAGGTATGTTCATTATGGTCACGAATGATGCCCGATGTTTTAGTTTACCGTTATAGCCGTTACTGACGGCTATAACGGCCCATAATGTTTTTTTAAAAATGGAATATCTCCGAAAGTACGTGGCCGATCTTACTGAAATTTGTAGGTATGTTCATTATGGGTCACGGATGATGCCCAGTGTTTTAGTTTACCGTGATATCCGTTATTAACGGCTATAACGCCCCAGAACGGTTTTTTAGGGAAATCTCAAAAAGTACGTGGCCGATCTTTCTGAAAATTTGTAGGTATGTTATCATCGGTCACGGATCTGCCCGATGTTTTAGTTTAACCGTTATATCCGTTACCAACAGCTATAACGCCCCATAACGGTTTTTTTTTTTTATGGATTATCTCAGAAAGTACGTGGCCGATCTTTCTGAAAATTTGTAGTATGTTCATTATGGGTCACGAATAATGCCCATGTTTTAGTTTACCGTTATAGCCGTTACTAACGGCTGTAACGGCCTGTAACGGTTTTTCTTCTTCATGGAATATCTCAGAAAGTACGTGGCCGATCTTTCTGAAAATTGTAGGTATGTTCATTATGGGTCACGGATGCTGCCCGATGTTTTAGTTTACCGTTATATCCGTTACTAACGACTATAACGGCCATAACGGTTTTCTTTATTATGGAATATCTCCGAAAGTACTGGCCGATCTTTCTGAAAATGTATAGGTATCTTCATTATGGGTCATGGATGATGCCCGATGTTTTAGTTTACCGTTATAGCCGTTACTAACGGCTATAATGCCCCATAACGGTTTTTCTTTTTTATGGAATATCTCAGAAAGTACGTGGCCGATCTTTCTGAAAATTTGTAGGTATGTTCATTATGGGTCACGGATGATGCCCAAGGTTTTAGTTTACCGTTACAGCCGTTAATAAGTAATGTTTACCAGAATAGTCGTTACTAACGGCTATAACGGCCCAAAACGTTTTTTTTTTTTTTTTTTAACTGTATGGAATATGTCACGCGTATTCAAGATAAACTGGCAGTACGTTTATATGCTTTGCTTGTTTTGTTGTCCTCCTGGCTCTCACTTCTCTGTCGCGCCCCCATATACTTTCTTTCGTTTTGTCCGTTTGAGTGAGTAATTGACTGTCTGTCTGTGAATATGCGCGTATGTGTGTGTGTGTGTGTGTGTGTGTGTGTGTGTGTGTGTGTGTGTATGCGGGTGCGTATGCGGTGTGTGTGTGGTGTGTGTGTGTGTGTTGTGTGTGTGTGTGTGTGTGTGTGTAAATACGTGTGGGTGGGTGTGTGCGTGCATGCGTGCGTGCATGTGTGTGTGGGTGCGTACGTGCGCGCGCGCGTGCGTGCTGTGTGTGTGTGTGTGTGTGTGTGTGTGTATACGGGCGTGTGTGTGTGTGCGTGTACGTGTGTGTGTTGTGTGTGTGTGTGTGTGTGTGTGTGTGTGGATAATGCCGAGAGGGTGCGGGGAAAGGAAGGTGGGGCTGGGAAGTAAGTACACGCGCACTGTGTAAGCGTATTTCAGCGGCTGCTGTCAAAACGATGACAGCAGCTTCGCTAGCGAGAAATGAAATATGAACAGCCGCAACAACAACAACAACAACAACAACAAAGCAATAAAACTCTTGGATTACAAGGCTTCGCATAATTATGCTCATACATCGTACTGGGCTGGTGCATACATCTTATTCCAGAATGACGTGTGCTATGTATGTTTTTTGCCTTCAGGTGAAGGCTCCCTGGATCAAGCATTTCTACTTGTTCGATTCAGCAAACAATCGAACTGAAACTGCCTACATTCTGCCGTTGTACGTATTATTCTCGTCACCTAGTTTTCATGTTTCCCTTTCCTTTGTCTTCTATGTACTCGTGTGTGTGTTGTGTGTGTGTGGTGTGTGTGTGTGGTATGTGTGTGTGTGTGTAAACGCGTGCGTACATGTCGCGTGTGTGTGTGTGCATGCGTGTGTGTGTGTGTGTGTGTGTGTGTGTGTGTGTGTGTGTGTGTGTGTGTGTGTGTGTGTGTTGTGTTGTCTTTGCGTGTGTGTGTGTGTATGTATGTGCGTGTGTGGTGTACGTGTGTGTATGTGTTGTGTGGTGGATGTGTGTACGGTGTGTGTGTGTACGTGTGCGTGTGTGTGTACGTGTGTGTGTGTGTGTGTGTGTGTGCACTCACGCACGCATATTGTTGTTGCAGGGGGGAGGAGCTGGTGGTGGGAGGATTGGCTCAGAGACACAACTGGAAGGACGAGGTGGACGAGGACGACGATCAGGGCATCTGGACGAGGGCCACTACCAAATACCCCTTCTTGAAGGTCAGCAGTGATAATGATCATGATCATGATGCTAATGACAAATCACCACCCTCTTCCCTGTCCTGATGATCAGTTGTAATTATGATGATGATAATAACGATAATCATAGTTTCATCATGGCCAATGTCCTCTTTCCCCCTTCTTGTAAGTCAGTAATCAATATAACAATGACAGAGACCCCGTGACACTAAGAAAAGACTCACAGCAATACAGGTAAAGTCCTATTGACAACGGCAAAGACTGCAGCCGGGATCCTCTTCAGAGAGCACATAAGATCGTAAGGCGAAAGTGTGTGTGTGTGTCTGGAGCTGTACTGGGTTCGCCTCTCAGCGAAACAGCAACGGTATGCGTGCAGCAGTTTGCTAGGTGGTGGCGTCTTTCGCCGGTGAGCTCTGCAGTCATGAACTGCCTGCTGGTACCCCTATGGGGGCGCTGCCGTACAGGTACTGATGTGTCGCGTCCATCACACGATGGCATCTGCCAGGGAGCAATTACGTCCCTTGACATTCTTAATTGAATGCCCTGTACGCGCCTTTTCCTGTCAATAAAGCAGGTTTCCAAAGGTGGTGCAACATTGCTTGCTCCTGACTCTCTTGGTACCATTAGCATCTCTACGTGTATTTTTATTTCTTGTCTGCCGTTTTGCCGACTGTGGGGGAAGTCTTTCTCCAGCGGTTTTACCGAAGTTCTCATCCTACTCTTTTCAAACGATACTTGTGTATTAACGGTCTTGTTATGACGGGCAAACTGACACAAGATGTGTGTGTTGTGGTGTGTGTGTGTGTGTGTGTGTGTGTGTGTGTGTGACAGACAGACAGACAGACAGACAGACAGACAGACAGAGAGAGAGACAGGCAGACAGACAGACAGATAGACAGACAGAGCCAGAGAGAGAGAGAGAGAGACAGAGAGAGAGAGAGAGAGATGCCGCTGATCACTTTCCCTACTCCAACCCCCGAAGCACGATAGTTAACTACACTCGGCTAACTAACTATACTTCGCCCTCACCGACATACTCTCATGTCCACTTTACCATTCAGTACAATTTAATTAAATAGCAACGAAGATTCTCTAGGCGCGTTCATCCCCCCACCCCCCACCCCCCACGCCCCACCTCCCTCCCACCCCCAAGTCTTATGAAATGTTTAACACGCACTCGACATAATACTGTACGGCGCCCCACAACGTTTTATGATTTTCTCTACTACAGTAAAGCCTAGCTTCACTGCAGCCGTCAGGTAAATAATTCAAACTCACTGTTTACCACACATACACACTGTGCGCTGTGATCATGCACACTTAATTGTCATTGGCTTTTGTTGTTTTATTTTTGAAAAAAAAATGTGCTTTTTTTAAAAGACTTAATTATAGATGACACATATTTACAAGAACAACACACATCGTGGATGAAAGATATTTTTTCTTTTATTTTTAAGTCAAAGAACATTGTGCGTATATTTTTTCTCTCTCCTTTGATATCTGATGGGAAAGTTCAGTTTATTGTTTGTCAAGAGCTTAATTTTGCCTCGAGACAGGATGCTCCAAAACGGAGCTGTTGTTCTGTGATTATAGACGGATATGAATGGTGAATTTTTTGGGCACCAGTCGGAACAAGCTACTATTTATGGCTCATGGGGCAAACAAAAATGGCGGCGATAACCAGTAAGGAAGAATATTCTGACGTCTAGCCTTGCCATGCGACATTTATTTTGGTTACATTAAAATTCAAGCGCGGATTTTAAACGGAGAGAAGCTGAAGTCAGAGACCAGGTTGTTTAAGATTTCTGTGCTCTCTCTCTCTCTCTCTCTCTCTCTTACTCTCTCTCTCTCTCTCTCTCTCTTACTCTCTCTCTCTGTCTCTGTCTCTCTCTCTCTTTCTCCATTTCTGTCTGTCTGTCTGTCTGTCTCTCTTTCTCTCTCTCTCTCTCTCTCCCTCCCTCCCTCCCTCTCTCTCTCTCTCTCTCTCTCTCTCTCCGGGGGCGCATTTCCGGTTGTTTAGTGTAAACACCGGCTGTCAGGAGCTCCGTGTTTAAAATCGTACTACGGGAGCGTAAGCCTTACCTGGATCCTGAAACGTGTTGGAGGTGACCATGCCGGAGGTAACTTTGGCTTTTCGGGCCGTCTGTGGCGGATTTTTACCGGTGTTCGTCGCATTCATGTATCGTCGAGCAATGCAAAGAAAATCTTTGTTTTTGCGGACATTGAAAATCTCAAAGCTACGGGACGGTGTCATCGTTGGTCTCCTCCTGGCGTATTTGTACCTCGGCGTTTTTCTGCATCGCTGTGGCGATGTGGAATTGAACCCGGGACCCGGACCTGCTGGGAAGGCAGAGAGCCTGAGACAGACTCGACTGGCATCCGCAAGCGGTGGCTCTTCCGGATCCCCATCTACCCCATCTAAGACGTCTGGTGACCCGATGATGAAGGAAATTCTGGCCTCTCTCAACGATTTGAACTGTAAGTGTGATGGCTTGAAGAAAGATGTGAAAGAAGTGAAAGACATGTGTGCGGGATTACATGAAGAGGTTGCATCTTTGAGGGAGGAAGTGAGGGATTTAAAGCATGAAAATCAGCAGTTGAAGGAGCAGAATCAAACTCTGTGTGAACGGTTGGAAGCTTTAGAACAAAAAACTGACGATTTAGAGGGACGCTCGAAAAGAAACAATATCATCTTTCATGGAATACGAAGACGTGACAACGAAACCAGAGATGAATGTGAAGGACTCGTGAAAGACTTGCTGACAGACACACTAGAGCTACCCCGGGACATCGAGTTCGATAGACTTCATCGCTTGAATCGAAAACCTGACTCCCCAATCATCGGAAGGTGTACGTTTTATAAAAGTAAGGAACAAATTCTCAATGCCAGATACAAATTACGGGGCAGTAAAATCTTCATTGGCGAAGATTTTACGCAAAGGGTGAGGGAAATACGGAGGAACTTGGTTCCGCATTTGAAGAATGCGAGGAGAGAGAACAGAAGAGCCACCATGGTCTTTGATCATTTGATCATAGACGGAGAAAGGTTCTGTCTGGATGGAGATAAAAATCTTAAACCGATGGCTTAACAATCCGGCCGGCCTGATATTGACAACAGCGTAAGTTCTATCTGTCCTCCGAGACAATCTTTTGTCCACAATTTTTCAAATGTCATAACAGGAACAAATCAAATCAAGTCACCGTATCGCTTAAATTCTACCCCCTCGTTTGCGCGTGCTGAACAGGGCGATTCACTGAATTGTGACACGGCGGGTGACACTGCTACCGTGCTGTCGCTGCTGTCGAACGGCAGTGCTCACGGCGGCCTAGTTAGCTCGCCTGTCAGCTGTCGTCAGTCGGTCACTGGGTCGACTTCATTACCGAGTGGTCCTTCTAAGGAAAGTAAGAACAGCTACACTGTTGATCTCAATAAGTGTAATAGGAAAGATGTAGATGGTGATATTTCTGTGTCAGTTTGCTCTGATACGAATGAAACTTTTCAGATTGATCATTTTTGTTGCGAGCATGGAAACAATGGTTCAATGAGAAAACAGGAAAATGTACATCGTGTGTGTGAAAGTGATTGTCGAGCAAATGGTGTATATAATACTAGATTCGGCATGTCTTTATTACACTGGAACGTGAATGGCTTGTTGTCGAAGTTAAAGGACCGCAGTTTTATCGATTATATTTTGTCATTTGATTTCATATGTCTCGTTGAAACTTTTGTTGAAAACTTTCAGTCTAGTGTGTTTAATAATTACAAAATTTTCTGCAAACCAGCGACTCAGTTTACAGCGCAAGGGAGAAGATCAGGTGGTATAATTTGTCTAATAAAAAATGAATTATCAAAATATGTACAAAAAATAGATACTGAGTGTAATAATACGATGATGTTTCTTATTTCAAAATGTATTTGGGTCTGCCCAAAGATGTCTTGCATATTTGTACCTATATACCACCAGAAAGCTCACCTTTTTATTCCTTCTTTGGTATAGATAATGGCATCAATATGCTTGAAAATGTTATTACTGATAAAATTTTGGAATTTCCTGATGTGTTTCTTTTACTAAACGGAGACTTCAATGGAAGAACAGCAAATGTGGGTCCAGAACTATCTGGTGAAGTGCATGCTTGTTCTCCTCAACTCAAAAGCTCTTCATGTTGTGGCAACAGGTGCTCTGAAGACAATGTGCTTAATAGGTATGGAAAACTCCTTCTGAATATGTGCACAGTGTTAGAATTATGTATAATGAATGGTGTATGTAATGGCGACCGGCAAGGTCGTTTCACATACATCTCTGATACAGGGAATAGTGTTAATGATTATTTTTTGATGTCTATTGACTTGTATCTATACCTAGAACCATTAATGCATTTGTATGTAACAGAACGTATTGAGTCTGACCATCTTCCTTTGGAACTGCACTTTGGCTTTTCACAAATTGTTGATCCTGTTGCAAACAAGTACAAAGAGGTTGAATATGTCGAGAAACTGATATGGAATGATGAATATGCGAACATTTTTCGTAGTCTGATGAATGATGATGATACCCTGCATGTACTAAAAACAGCGATTCGCTGCATAGATGAAGATATTAATGTAGCTTTATGTATGTTTAATGATTGTATTATGACCAAAGCAGAATGTATGAAAAAGAAAATCAGAATACATTCAGGTGAGAGGACTGAATCATGGTATGATCAAGAATGTAAAGTGACTAAATCAAATACGAGGAAACTTCTAAGAGTGTTTTGCAGAACCCATGATAGCAAAGACCGTGTTAAATATTGTAAGGCTCGAAGAGAATACAAAAATATGTTGCACAGAAAGCAAACAGAGCACAACAAATCTTTACTGAATTATTTAATAAACTCAACCCATGACCAGAAGGAATTCTGGCAAAATGTTCGTAGATTTTCTGTAAAGACACCTCCTATACACAGTAATATTTCTACTGAAGAGTGGTACCAGCATTTTAAAAATTTGCTAGAGAACGATGTTTGCAGTGAAGCAGACACAGAAGAAATTGAAGAATCAGGTTACTTGGATAGTCCTATTTCAAAAGAGGAAATCCTATTTTCAGTAAGACATTTAAAGAATGGAAAATCTGCTGGTCCTGACGGTTTGATTGGTGAGTTATTCAAGAATGGTGGGGACATCGTGATTGATTTCTTTCTTAAATTTTTCAATACCCTCTTTGATAAAGGATTATATCCAGAAAGCTGGACTGAGTCGATTATCATTCCATTGTTTAAGAAAGGTGCCGTAAATGATCCTGGTAATTATAGAGGAATCTCATTATCTGATATAAGCAGCAAATTGTATAGCTCCATCATCAATAACAGATTACAAAAATGGATCGATCAAAATAACATTACTGGTGAGTATCAAGCTGGTTTCAAAAAGAATCATTCCACTGTAGATCATATGTTTACTCTTCTAGCTCTCGTTCAAAAGCAGTTTTCGTGTAATCGTAAGTTATATGTAGCTTTCATTGATTTCGAGAAAGCGTTTGACTCCGTTTCTAGAAAATTACTCTGGCCAATACTGAAAAAGAACGGTATCAATGGCAAATTATATCAGTGTATTAAAAGTATGTACTATAACGTTAAAGCAAGAGTTAGATCAGGTGGAGAACTTACTGACTATATTTTATGTACACAGGGTGTAAAACAAGGTGATGCTTGCAGCCCTGTTCTTTTCTCATTGTTCATAAATGAACTAGCTTTAGAAATAATAGCAAACGGAAGACATGGTGCAACGCTTTCTCCCGATTTTATTGAACTATTCATCTTGTTACTAGCTGATGATATTGTTTTATTATCTGAGACTCCAATTGGCCTCCAGACCCAGTTAAACAATTTGTGTCAAACAGCCTCTGAACTTAAGCTAAAGGTAAATTTGAAAAAGAGTAATATTGTGGTTTTTAGAAAAGGAGGTTACTTGGCAGCAAGCGAAAGATGGTTTTTTAATGGACAGATGATGGCTGTTGTAAATTGCTACAAATACCTTGGCATTTATTTCTCTACACGCCTAAGCTTTACAGCTGCTTGTCAGGACCTGGCAAGCAGAGCAAAAAATGCCTTATTGTGTATTTTGAAAAAATTAAACATGTTAAATAATAACTCCTTGACAGTGTTTCTAAAACTCTTCGATGCACAGGTTCAACCAGTTGCTCAATATGGTGCTGAGATTTGGGGCTTAGATAAATCTGCTACTCATGTGGAAAAAGTTCATTCATTTGCTCTTAAGAAATTTCTGGGGTTCATATGAAAACACCGAACGAATGTGTTTATGGGGAAACACACCGTTATCCTATTTATATTAATTCATCTGTACGGTGTATTAGATACTGGCTGAGGATGGTACAAATGGATGACAATAGATTACCACTTAAAGCATATAATATGCTGTTGGGACTAGAATCGCGTGGTAAAAAGTCGTGGGTTACAGATGTTCGGGATTTTCTGTTTTTTAATGGATTCGGGTGTGTCTGGATGTGTCAAGGGGTTGGAAATGTAAATGCTTTTTTGAAACAACTCCGGCAAAGATTGATTGATAACCGTTGGCAAAACTGGCATGAAAATATCCGGAACAGTGAGCGATATTCGTTTTATAGAACTTTTAAGACATCCG